>WTXG01000013.1:0-485245 GCA_022496185.1 Multifurca ochricompacta
CCGCCGCCGCAGATGGCACCCGCGTCACCTATGAGACTCTACGTGCGTGCTTCAGTGTCTACCTTCCTTCCCACTATATTACCGCTCATCCGGTATCGCGTGCGTAGAATCCGAACGACTCGACTACGTACCCGGGTCCCCCGACCTCACCAGGAACAGAGAGCAACACGCCCATGACCGACACGTATTACCAAGGAAACGCGAGCAATACGGTCAACATGCACGTCTCACGCGCACAAAACGAATACCGCGGTCTTCCTATCATCTGATTTAGCGCAGGATCGTTTTTTTTTTCTTTGTTTTTTGCGAGATTGGGCACAATGGAATCGCTATCCTGTTTTCTCTATCCAATAATGTTCATATTCGCGACTGTAAGCTAAGATCTATAGCCATTGGAGGAGGGAGGGTAGGGGGGGGGAAGTGCGAACCGATTGATTGTTTTCTCGTTAGTTATTCTTGATGTTGTTCTCTTTACTTCGGACAAGTCTGTCTATATCGCAGGCTTCGAGGAACTGTACTAGTGAGGAGGAGGAAGCCGGTGAAAACAAGCACCGCAAGAGCCCGAGTGTTCAAGGTGCCAGTTGATTCATTGGCCTCGGGGGATCGGTGAAGTAAGTGAGGTAAGTCAGAAGCTGCCCTTCCCAATCGAGTTGATATAAATTTGTTAGAAGATATTTTTTTTATCGTGTCATGTATTTTGTTGAGGCTGAAGGGAACATTCATTTGTTGTCAAGAGCACTGGTTTTGCACTTGCATAATTTGAGTGGAACAAGAATGGATAACAGATGTTATAGAGATAAGATAAGATAAGATAACCATCAAGTCGCCTTAACGATGAGATGTTTAGTGTGCACTTAAACTTCCGTTTAGACCATCATCTCCCTCTAAACTCTGAATTCGCCACCCAGGTAAGTAAGTAACTTGCTTATCTAGATCAACTGTACAATATGAAGAACAATTCCATTCACACAAGCTCCCCTCCCTTCAAAGTTACATTCCATCTTTCATACGTACAACATTGAACACGGGAGCTTGACAAGACAGCCACTCCAATACTGGGACCAGTGGGGGAACTAATGCAAACTATCTATCCTTATCAAATTCAAGGTGCCGAAGGACGCCACTTCACCGAACCTCCAACATGCGATGCAGTCATGATGATAGCAACCAGCAGCATTCATTGTTAAATACGTCCAATACAGGCTACGTAGATGCCTGATATGACTATTTATAAGGTCAGCTGAATCACACTAGTAAATGTGTTCGTCAAGAACGCACATATTATGGGATTCACAACGTCGCTTGGAATGAAATCATTGTCTGGGCTTGGCGCTTACCGAGTCCTGGCCTTCACCACTTTCCGAGGGACTCAAGCGAGTGCCGCCACCTCTTTCCCCACCAGTGGAGCTCACGCGTCCTGATACGTACTATCGACATCAATAAACTTGCCACAGAAAAAATGGCCGTCTTCAGAGAACTGGTGACTGACAGGTCCTTTGGTTTTCCGAGGCGGTGTTACGACCGGAGGACACGCCATTCTTAAATAAAACTTCGCCTACTCCATCTCGAGGCCTCCCAATTTCCTCATTGGCCCCGTAATTGCGTTATCAGCTACTGGGGGAAACATTCAAAGAGCGTGCGGAATCTCATTCCGGTGTCAAAAAAGAAAACAAACAAACAAACCCATGATGGTAAAATGCCAGGCATCCCCCCCCCATTGGGCATATCGCCATTTACTTCTCCCCCCCCCCCTTCTTCAGACACGTGCTGGAAGGGTCAATCGCTGATATATATAGCGGATGGGTGTTTTCCCGTGATCAGTGACACTTCCCTCTATAATTGCCCCTGCTCCCCATGGTAAACTCAACCACTTCCCCACTCGATCAGATGCGCCCTGTTAACGAAGTGGCACGCAAGCCTCGCGTGCTTGTACTATGCTTCGATGGGACGTCAAAGAATATAACGATAAGGTGCGTGCCTGTATTTTCTCATCCCCCGTCAAGGGTGTTGCGTGATCACGTGTTGATATAGTGCCCGATAGAACACAAATGTGATCAAGTTGTATTCGCTTCTGAAAAAGGACAAGGAGGAGGACCAATTGTGCTATTATCAAGTGAGTTGTGTCATTCGTCCACTTTTTTTCCGAATCAATTATATTTGCGTAGGCGGGCATAGGGACATACATCCAACCCGGCGTCGTTTCACCACTCTTTCGATTGGGAGCGCGAATCTTGGACATGGCCATTGCCTGGTACCTCTATCAACACGTGATGGACGGCTACAAATTCCTCATGCAAATTACAACTTTGGCGACAGGGTTTGCCTGTTCGGTGCGTTCTGAGAAAAGGGAAAATACTGAAAAGAGACTGCTCACTTGCCCCGATCTGCTTACCAGGTTTCTCTCGCGGTGCGTACACTGCCAGAGCGCTCGCGGGGATGTTACACAAGGTGTGATTGGACATGATACCAGCTCCGATTGATTGACCACGCACACTCGCGACAGGTTGGCCTTTTGTCAAGGGACAATGTCGAGCAAGTCCCTTTTGCATACAAGATCTACGAGTCTAGCAAGCCAGAGGACGTCGCTCTTGCGGAGGGGTTCAAGGCGACGTTTGGCCGCCCTGTGCCCATCGAGTTTCTTGGTGTCTGGTGAGTCTCCTAAGACTGTCCACGAACGAAAACAAACAAACAAAAAAATAAAACGTCGCATCCGAGCTGATCGTGTACCAGGGACACGGTTGCGAGCGTCGGATTAATTGTTAACAAAACGTTGCCTTTTGTGAATGTGAATACTACAATCAAAACGTTTAGGCAGGCTCTATCTCTTGACGAGGTGAGTGCGGTTGATCTGGGTTTCCGGCTTCTGTCTGCCCCCGGCTTTTCCGCGGTATCACGTCCTTCGACGATGCACACGTGACCTAGCCAATTTCTCTTTCTTCCACTTCTTCACACACTCAACTCAGGGGCTGAATACCACTTTTCATACGGTTACGGTAGCACCGCGTCAAATTTCGCCCAAGTTTCTACAACCGTTCAGTTCCTAGGCAGCCAGTATCAAGAGCGCTTAAGACTGATGGTTCCAACCAGACTCAGCGTAACGAGGGCGAGGAAAAAATTCAGCCGATCGACAGTCTGTCTTGGAAGGATGAGATATATGCAACAAATGAGAAAGAAGTCTGGTTCGTGGGGAGTCATGACGGTGCTTTTTTTCCCTTTTTTTTTTGTTCCTAGCCTTGCAAGCTAACGATGGGTAGATGTCGGGGGAGGTGCAGTTCCAAACGCGGAACTATATGCACTTTCCAACATTCCGCTTCGCTGGATGATACGAGAGATCATAAGTGCAGACTGTGGCATTAATTTCGATGAAGAGGCATTCCCGCGTTGGAACCTCCCCATCCCTGAGACACTCGGACAACAACTTGATCACAATCCAAACCCAAGCGCCAATGACCATGGGGCAAAGACTGATTCTAAGAATGGAACTGAGTCCTCACGCGATGAACTACAAGATGCCCCGGATGTGATACAGCCAATCTCGGATGCGCTGATAACGAGCCCTATATGGTGGCTCCTTGAAATTATTCCAACGCCGTTCACTTACCTAAACTCACAAAACGAGTGGGTTACTTATTGGAGGTGCGCGCTTCTGTCTCGGCTGCCTGACAGGATTTTCTGGCCTTTGTTGACCATGGTCGTAGCATTCATCTCGGTCGCGGACGGTGGGTCCCACCGGAACCCTTGTTCCATAATAGCGTCAAGGTGCGCATGAATGATCCGAAGCTCAGGTATAAGCCGAGGGCTCTATATAAGAAGGGTACAGAAAAATATGTGCCTTGAGCTTATTGTTGTGCAATGTACTCGGGTACTCGGGATACTTGGTCAGTGCAAGTGCACGTGATCTCTGGACAATGAATGAACTCCCCGTTCCGTTCACCTCAGAGCGGGTAAGTACATTCCGCCCCGATGGAGCATGCATGCAAACGCACGCGTTGCCCAGCGAGAGATCTCATGAGATAACAAAACGAAAGGAAAAAAACTGTACATAATAGGTGTAAAAGGATGAAGGATGACTCGGGCGCTAGCGCTAAGCCACGAGACCACCAGTCCTCCTCATTTCCGGACTGACCCACCCTGACGCAGACAGACCTCGATAACTGACAAGAGTAAATACGATCGCGTTAACAAAATGCTTGGTACGAACAATTTTACTTCGGCCATTCGGATTATTCGTGCTCCGGCCGCCCGTCGCCCCGTTCTTATCCGCACTCCTCTTCTCCCTCCTCGGTTTCGCTCTCTTCGTCTGCTACTTCATTCTTATGCTGTCATTCCTCCTTCTACGGTCTCCCAACGAGTGTTTAAAAGGTATATACGATACTTGTAGTAGGATCAGCAAAGCAAACGGCCTTTTGTGACCCATTTTGCTCTTGACTTGTGTGCAAAACTCAGCAACGAACATGAGGTCAAATGGAATTAACGGAAGTCCTGGGAGAATGCCGCCGAGACCCGCTCGTAACTGTCACAAAGCCCCCTCCCCCCTTTGGTTCGAATCGAACCGATCGTTGCAGAACGAGCGCAAAAGAGGGGGAAGTTTTAACTTTGAAGAAGGAACGTAAAAAAGACAAGATTGTCAGATATCAGAGCATTTATCAAACCGAATTGTCCAGGTACCGACCAAGGAGGAGAAGAAAGGAAGATCACGTCCGCGATCGTGTCAAAAGACAAGTCGAGCTCACTTAATTGCACTGACACTGGCCTTACTATAGGCTTCAGGGACGCAGGGAACCTGTAAGTGAGCTCAAAGTATGCTTGAAGTCCCGGGTCAGATGTCAGTTGGGGCTAACCGGGGAAGAAACGAAGACGCGTAAAAGTTATTTTTTTTACATGGGTAACGAGATAAATCATTCACGGGGCCGCAGCCGGATAATCGTTTCGAATAAACGTAGCAAATGGATTGTCATAAAGCGGAAACGTCTCTCACATACTGCGTCACTGCACAGGCACAGACAGCCGAGTTGTCTTCATGGGCAGCTTCGAATAAAGAGTCCACCCTGCTGTGCAGTACTGCGGACAAGGGCTAGAAGAAAAAGATATCGAGAAACTGCGGGAGTCTGGGCCAGGGAGGTGTTTACTTGGTAGTGTAGGGATGGATCAGGTCATCATTTATGACTCGGCGCGACGACTTTCCGATGATAAACGCGCTTTTTCTACTTCATCGTACGATGATTTTGAGGGTTGTCGTGCCATCCATCTTGGATTGTTGCGCCGGGGATTTATGCGATTTTTATGGTTGCGCTCCTCAATGATACGCTCTGGCTTTCAATACAATATAATATAATATATCAGATCAGTGTGATGATGATGATTATTTCGTTTCGTCATAATCATCAATCATCGATTCGGCCATCGCCCGTGGCAGTTCTAGTCACGAGACGCTAAATGTTATGACATTGTATCACCACGCGTCCACACCGTTTCCGTTTCATTCACACTTACACCACCGCCCACTTCATTGTTTCATTCAACAGCCTTGCTGATAAAGTCCGCCCGTCAGAACTTTCATCCTTCTTCCCGACATGAAAACATCCCCGTTCTCTCTCTCCATCCCCGCATCGTCTTCTTTCCAATCTTCTCTCGACTTTCTTCACTCACTCTTACCCACAAATTTGCATGCCTACCCTCTCTCAAACCACAGGCTTAAAACTAGCGCCCCTTTACGTTCAGACCCTCTTGAGACATTATTATGGAAAGGTAGTCAAGGACCCGACCCCTCTCGCGTCTCTTTACGCAACGAAGAGCTTTTGTATGACCAAGTTTTTTATATTGTCAAGGTATGTCGTGTGCCTACCTTGTCCTCTGTTCTCATAGTCTCATTTGCGTTATGTGTAGCAACTCATGCAAGATGCGACGGCGTATGTTCTCATCTTCCACACACTCATACATGGCTCATGGCTGACGTTCGTCTTATAGGCATACAGTCGAGGAGTTTCAAGACTTTACCAAGGCGCGAGCGTTATCTCCTCCCTGGGCAAGCTCCACCCGCACTCTCATTCCTCTATCTTCCTGCGACGCTGCCGCCTCGCATCTCATAAAAGCGTTTGGTGGCGAACAAGTCATGAAACAGACCGTTGGTGGTACCAAGTGGTGGCAAGTCCGCAGCGATCAGGGGTATGCTTCTCCGTTATTTTTCGCTTTTGGAAGCCCACACTTACCCTTTGGTCCTAGGGTTGAGGCCGAGTGGATCACTGCGGAGAAGCGCCAACACAAATCACAACGACATGGAAAGGGGTCAGAGCATAAATTGACCTCTGTCCGACCTGCCTCTTCGGATGATTCAAGTGAAGATGATGAGGAGAGCAGCGCCGACAGACACGGAACGGATAACATGCCGTGCTTACTGTATGTTCATGGGGGTAAGAATTGTCATTTCCGCAACGGCCGGCTTAACTTTTTTGTGTTGACGAATTTATGCTTACTAGGAGGATACTACTTCGGAAGCGCAGACGGAGGCAGGGGCTCCTTAGAACGTTACGCACAAAAGATCCGAGGCCGCGTTTTCGGTGAGAGCTCCTGCTTTCCCCGATAGCCCCGTAGTACTAAGCCACTTCGATCACATAAGCCGTCGACTATCGTTTGGCTCCGCAATACCCATTCCCCTGTGCCATTCAGGATGTACTTGCAGCTTGTAAGTCTGAGCCACCCGTCATTCTGACCCCGTTGATCAACTTACCTTGGCAGATCTGTACCTTATCCAACCACCGGTCGGCGCTTCCCACCACCCTATAAATCCAAGCAATATTGTTATTGCTGGCGACTCATCTGGAGGAGGACTTGCCCTAGCACTCTTGCAGGTTATTCGCGACGCTGATCTCCCATTGCCGGCGGGGGGTGTCTTGGTCTCGCCATGGTGCGACTTGACGCACTCCTTCCACAGCATTACAACTAACACCGATACGGTGTGTAAACCATCCTGCTAGAGCTGCTTCCTTTTTTCTTTTCCTAATTGAGTAATCGACAGGATGTCCTTCCAGCGACTGGCTTGTCGCTACACAAGCCTAGCCTACTTTGGCCACCTCCTTCCGCCGATATGACCTCGCAGGTTCATACCCGTACACGCATGGTCGCCAACGATGTGATGCATAGCCAAGGTTGTGAGAGAACAGCATCTAGTTCCAGTCAGGCGCCGAAGACCGAGCCGGTGGATGACCGGACGCATCCCCAGTTTCAATTCTACGTAGAGAACAGGCTTTTACGGCATCCCCTTGTGAGCCCCGCTTTGGGCTACCTCGGCGGCCTTCCGCCACTGTTCTTCATCGCGGGGAACGGCGAAGTGCTGAGGGATGAGATTGTCTACACGTATGCAGTTTTTTTTTTGATCCCCGGATCGTGAAAAGGGCTGTCAACTGATCGTGATTTCCACATAGGGCACATCGCGCAGCACATCCTGAGAAGTTCTCAGTGAGTGATGACGTGAAAATGTTTTACCCAACACTCGAAAAAGCCAAAGACAAGATGCGGTCCACTCCTGTGCACCTGCAGATTTATGATGGTAGGTGACAGTCTCCGCACACGCATTCGGCATGTGGTGCTCATTTTATCAATGGTGATGGTAGATGCCGCACACATCCTGCCCAACCTATTCCCTTTTACCACGCCTGGAAAGTTCTGCATACGTGCCATCGCAACGTTTGTCAAACAAGTCACAGGCTCACCATCAAAGACAAAAACACTGCTAATGCCATCCCTTACTCAAGCCAGCACATCTTCCGATGATTCCTCCCTAGATGCCCACCACCATAAAAGCTCTAGCGCATCCGGTTGTGTCGGCCCGTTTCCTGATACGCTCCCGATAAAGGGTCAGGAACGACTGCGGCCCGAAAGCAAGAGACAAATAGTGGCTTCGCTATCGCAAGCAGCTGTGCGATTCAGAGGCCGAGGTGCTAATATCTTCCGATTCGGGAGTGAGGAAAATTATTTGGTGGCGGACGTTTCGTTGCGGAGTAGCTCGCTCGACGGTGGGCGGTCGAGCATTGAACTCGCGACTAAGGAAGGTGTTTACGCTGGAGACCGCACGGTATATAACAATACATGGGTAAGGTTCACAAAAAAAGCAAATTTTATTCATATCAACTAATTCCCCTCCCTCCCCCCCTTTGCACTTTCATTTAACAAAAGTCTGCGGAACATAATAAAGGCATGATCCGGGAACGAGTTTCAACACAAGGCG
Source organism: Multifurca ochricompacta (assembly GCA_022496185.1). Classification (NCBI taxonomy): domain Eukaryota; kingdom Fungi; phylum Basidiomycota; class Agaricomycetes; order Russulales; family Russulaceae; genus Multifurca; species Multifurca ochricompacta. The sequence goes on from WTXG01000013.1 coordinate 8,225, forward strand.
TCGTCCGTCCTCTGGAAGACGAATCGAAACTCCCCGCTTTCCAACTGGCCTCTTCGGACGTTGGCGTGATTCAAGAGAGCGTCCTAAGGCGTTATCTCGCGGCTAAGGAACAGGCAGATCAAAAATTTGCGTCGACGATCAAGAGCATCGAGAAGCAACGAGCAAGAAATGTGGAACGGGCGAGTAGGGAACTCGCGCAACGTGCCTCCGCTCTTCGGGATGTTCTTCGCCATGGGGTTGGCTGCTGTCACTACAATAACAGTGATGGCGGTGGTGGTGATGGCGATGGTGATGGTGATGATGGGATGGAGAAGAGTCATCATCGGTATCGATGGAGACTTGCTTGGGCACTTGATCCTGAAGAGCGCCCGCCGCCGAGTAGTATCGTCGGGCGGTTAGATACAGAGGAAGCATCTCGTTTGGCGAGAGCGGCGGATCAGGGTTTATTGTTGTTGCTGGGCGCTTTAACCATTGGCGCTGGCAATGGTGGTCGGGTCACTGGTTCAAGCTCAAGTTCGGGTTCGGGTTCGGGTTCGGGTTCGACTTTGACGGGTTTAGGTGGTTCGTTGAGGAGTGGTGCAGCGGCGATAATGGCTGCTTTTTTCGCCGTCAAGTTACAGTGGTCGTCGTCGTCGTCTGGTGATGGCAGGGTCGGTGTACCTTCTTCTGTTTTGAGTAGTAATGGGGGGATAATGCTGGGGCTGACGATGGTGTTCCCGGGACTGGGACTGGGTTTATACGGAGTAGTGACAGTACTACTACTAACGTTAGAGAGGTGCATGTCACATGTTGAAGCAATATGTCTTGTTATATTTTATGTCGTCTGTCTCTTTTACTTTTATCATGTAATTTATTGGATATTGAGCTATTACTAAGTGTTAGCTAAATGTGGTAAAGATATCTGTTGTGGTCAAAAACTGAAGTCAACGCATACAAAGTACCTAACTTTTATACTACACAGAGGAGGGTGAGTATAAGGAGAATAAATATAACTATCTATTTGTGAAAAAATACAAAGGAACGTGTTGTGCGTGCAATGCGGAATTATCTCTGAACAGTTACTGACGCACTTAAGATTATCTTATCTATTACGATCATAAACCCGGTCTGGTCACTACTGGCCCATCTCAACAAATAGTGCCGAAATATACAGCCACCCCATGAAAAATGGAAGCATACCTGCTCTTTGCATTCCCTCAGTCAAACACCCTCAAAGATGGTGCCAGTTCCTGATTGTTGAGGCCTAGGAATTGGAACTCATCACCAGGTAAAGGGTCAAAAGAGGGGAACACCAAAGAAACAGATATATTTTTGAAATGGATGGTGTGTACAGCCATTGGGGAGCAAGCAGGAAGGATTGGGTTTCATTCGGATATTTCCCCCCCTTTTCAATGCCGTCTAATGCCGTTGACGGCCGTTTTTGTTTTTTTTTTTCGACAGGTGTCGGTCCACGGATGATTGAGTTTAGTCTGGTACGGCACGGGTGCGGTCATTGTACTACGGATCCGTCCATGCCGTGAGGTACGGCTACTGTGGGCAGCCTTAGACAGGACAGACAACTAGGACCCCAGTGAGGCCTTACACGTCAAGTCAAATAAACATTAAGCAAGCGCGCGCGCGGGGCGCCGTACGCCCCGTGAAAGTCGTCCATCTTCCTCCCCCCCCCCCCCCTCCCCTCCTCGAACACGACGATAAATAGATCACATAATTGCAGATTTATATCTATTCCGATTTTGAACGGGGGTTTTTTTGTTTGAAAAGTTGTTGATTGACATCATTTTTACACACACAGCGCTTAACCTCCAACCAGTCAATCAGGTCGATCCAATCTAGGCTACAACTGCTAACTGCTACTAACTACTGAGAGAGGTAGTGAAATTCGATGCCATAGAATAGAACTTTGTTCACAAAAAGGGAAAAACTTGAATTGCTCAGGCTAAGGCTAGATTACATAGTACTTGGCGCTTCAGGAGAGGAGAGGAATCATGAATAATAAATAGGTCGGGGTTGTGAAAGAAAACAGGACAATGACTTTTACGGCCTCTCTGTATTTCCAATCGACTACATTGGCGCTCCAAGTCGTCCCAAAGTACAAGAACCTACAGAACATTTTTAAGGAAATAAATTGTAAGAAGATAGTTAATTAAATGTTAAGAGTAGTAGTAGTAGTAGTAGTAGTAGTAGTAGCAGCAGCAGCTTTATCCATAGGTTAAAACGAAGTGAAGTGGAAGAATATATTGTATGAGTTGTGGGTGTGTGTGTGTGGGCGTGGGCATGGGCTGCCTGGGAAGAAGGAAGGAGATCGACTTCCCACGTTCATTTCAAAGGTCCCTTGCACCGAAGCGGACAAGTCAACTTTCACGATTGCATTTGTGGAACCGACCGCAAAGTCCCAGTGATTCCATACAGAGACGTCCACTGTAAACAGAACAGATTTAATAATGACCCACCTCGTTGCCAATCCGTGTTACCAAAACCCCCTCTCATTACTGTTGAATACTGCTATTCCCTACAGCGGAGGATCATGTCCCGCCTCCTGACGACAAAGACCACACTTAAATTTATGCCACTTGCAATTGGCATCCTCTTGCGCCACTACTATGAAAAAGTCAAGGCCAAGAATAAAGAGGGCGCAGAAACGGAGAAGACATTCGTGCCATTGCGCTGTGAAGAGCTCATGTACGATGAGGCTTTTAGCATCACGCGGGTGTGTAATTCCCTCCCCCCCAAAAAATAAAGTTAATTAACCAGCATTGTCACTATAGAATATTTTGAGTGGAATAACAAAGTAATTACTTTTTTTTTTTTTTTTATAAATTTGTGCATGCGTCGGAAACCAATCACTTGCGGCTGGTGCCGGTGACAGTCACACGGTCGAAGAAATGCAAGGCTTCACAAGTATTCGTACGCCCGCTCAACCCTCCTCACATGTCGTGAAACTTTACGTGCCCCGCTCCTGCTGTGCGGAAGCGGCCCGTGTGCTCGTCGAAGTGTGCGGCGGCGAGCGCGAAGCGAAGCGGGTCTTCGGAGGCATCAAGTGGTGGCAAGTGCGTGCCGCTGGTGACGAAGGGTACGTCCTGTTTTTCATTTGCGCACATTGTGTGATCGTTTATGCGGAGATTAACGTGGGATATTTCCTTTTTTTTTTTTTTTTTTCTGTTAGGGTTGACGCGGAGTGGATGATGGATAAGAAGGATTGGAAAGAATTGAAGCGTCGAGAGAAGACACCGCCTGCAATATCGTCGACTCCAACTAGTCCTGAAATGAGTAGCGGAAGCTCGTCCGCTAGCCCTCGTCTGCCCCCACCGGTTGGGGAAGACGAGAAGAGCGCGGATGATGCGGACGTGTATCACCCAGAGATGGACGAGATGCGTTGTATGCTCTGGGTGCATGGAGGTAAGTTTGCAGGGTTACTCACTTGGTCTCCGCCCCTCCTCCCCTCCCACACTTTAACCATGTATTTTCTGCTTTGCAGGGGGTTATGTTTCTGGGAGCGTGGATCAGGAAAGGTCAGGAAACCCTCTATCACTTCTTCTCGAAACGAACGTTTTTTTTCTAATCACAAACACGTTTTTGAAGATACATGATACAACGTTTTGCGCGCAAGATACATGGTCGGGTATTCGGTAAGCCAAGACGCCAGTCCTCGTGTTGTTGCGTACAGGCGCCGGATCGGTTGATCAATGTGACTCCTATTGTAGCTCCAAACTATCGGCTTGCTCCTCAATACCCGTTCCCTTGCGCCTTGCAGGACGTCCTCGCATCTTGTGCGTCCTGAGTTTACCCCTTCTGGTGTATTTCACACTGAGCGCTGAGGTTGTTCCTTTTTTCTCAGACTTGTTCCTCATTAGACCACCCGAAGGAGCCGCTCACCGTCCAGTCCACCCAAGCAACATTGTGATCGGAGGTGATTCGGCCGGTGGGGGATTGGCAATTGCGTTACTTCAAGTGATCCGTGACTCCGGACTTCCAGCTCCAGCCGGGGCAGTGCTCGTCTCACCTTGGTGCGACTTGCTCCATTCATTCCCAAGCGTCTTCCTCAATAAAGAAACGGTAAACATCCCAGTCCACCCCCCCCCCCCCCTTACTTACCTATTTTTGTTTTTTGTTTTTTGTTTTTTGGGACAGGACGTCCTTCCTGAGACAGGCCTTGCGATATTCAAGCCGAGCTCGGTTTGGCCACCCCCACCCGACGACGTGCGCCGCAAAGTGCACGACCTGCTGCGCAGCAACGCCGTGCGTGAACGCGAACCAGCCGTCGTCCACTCGAAATCCCCGTCCGATGCGAGCACTACTGACCAGCCTGATGATGACAACATACAACCTAGAGTCGAACTGATACCCCATTCGGTGATGGCGTCTACGGCGGTCGAGGCTGACGAAACCGTGCTGGTGAACGGCGAGGACGGGAAGTCTTTCAAGATCGCGCGTCAGATTCAGCTCTACACGACGAATGGGTTGCTCAAGCATCCGATGGTCAGCCCCGCGCTGGCTTATTTGGGAGGACTCCCGCCTCTGTTCGTGATTGCTAGCGAAAAGGAGGTTCTCAGGGATGAGATCATTTACACGTCAGTCTTGTTTCAGCAATATTGCAATTTGTTGTGCTGATCAGGATCCGTTGGTGATAAAGTGCTCATCGAGCGGCTCACCCAGAGAAATATGCTATCTCGGAAGAGGTGAAGAAACTATACCCGGCGTACGAGGGAATAGAGAACAGAATGAAGCCGACAACTGTTCATCTTCAAGTATACGATGGTGGGCCATTTCCAACTAGCTCATTCATTCATTTTTTTGTTTGTCTGAACTCGGAAGGATTGTAGACACTGCGCACGTGATCCCATTGATGTTCGGCGCTACGACTCCGGCCAAGTATTGTTACCGTGCTATTGCAACGTTCATGAAACATGTCACGAACATGCCACCCACAATTGCTTTGCAGAAGTGCAAGACCCCACCAGCGCGCACGTCGACAGTCCTCTCTGAAGAGATGGTCATTTACCCCGTTTCCGATGTGCCTTCACCACCGCTGGGATCACAAGCTCCTGCGAACTTGCACGAACGCTCTCCGTCGTCGCCGAGGCCGAAAAGCCTCTCCCGTATAAGCCGTTCGTTCCGGCAGAGAATTTCGCTATTCTCAGAATCGTCCCAGGCCAACTCTGATTTCAGTCGCGCTCAGGACGGACTCACCACGGAGGAGGACACCCTCTTGGCTGGGGATCCTATAGTTTACCACGGAGGATGGGTAAGCGCCGATGTGTTTTCTTCTAGGCGGGAATGTCATCTCACTGTCGCCATTGACAAAAACAGGTAAAATCGCCAGAGCATCAAGGCATGATTCGAGAGCGTGTGGCAATCAACGGGTCCATCCGGCCACTAGAGTCAGAGGAGGATATCCCCGCGCTCCAATTGCCACCTGAACAGTTGGGAACCGTCTCGGAGTACTTTGCGTGGATTTATCTCGAGTTCTCGGAGCGACAGGAGAAGAAATTCGCGGCGAAGATGAGGAACGTCGCGAAGCATCGGGAACGTGCACTTTCCAAGGCTCAACCACGCCACGGTAATACGCGTGACATGGGGGACCGCGATAGAGAAGGTATTAACAGTGTTGATGGTGTTGACGGTGAGAAGGATGCGAAGGATGCGGCGTTTGGGGGTTGGGAAGAAGACCTCGATTGGACGCTTGATGCAAATGAGCGCCCGCCTCCGAGTAGCATCGTTGCTGCCGCCGAAGCGCTCAAGCTTGCACGAGCGCGAGGTGGTGGTGCGAATTCGAAGCGTCGTCATAGTCGAAGGGGAAGTACGAATAAGTCCTCCGGGGACGCCGCCGCTCCGGAGAAAAGGCAGAAGAAGGAAGGGAGAGGAAGAGAGAGGGAGAGAGGGGAGACTACGTTTTGGTCTAGGAGAAATCTGAGGGGGTTGCCGAGAGAGCAGGGCTTGAGCGTGGACGTCGGCGTTGTTGATGGTTCTGTTGGTGGTGCCGTTCCCGTTCCCGTTCAGGTCGCTGTGGCGGCCTAAGATACCGTGGGCGCTGCTGTTATGGTGCAGGGTGTGTTTTTTTGTCCGTCCGTCCGTCCTTGGAAGCGTGTTGGCGTTGAGAGAGAGATCTGGTGTATATCTGGGGGCTTTTTTTTTGGTTCGAGTTGAAGTTGATCCTTAATTCAATCGCATGACCCCTCATTATGTATAATGGTTTGTCCGTCGTCGTCGATATTCTGCTGATTGTATTCATACATACCCACAATGACTGTATCCGTTTTTTTTTCTCATTGCCTTCTCTTTCTATAGGGGAGTCCGGCGCGTGACAACTCCGGCTACGGGTGTGCTCTACACTACAAACAAAACACCTTCTGGTATATTCTTATTTGACGTGACTCTTCCTCCGACTTGATAGCTACAATCGACGTAGCTTTGTGTACAAGCACTCTTATGACCTTGCGTTGCAACTGTGAGCTCAACTTTAATCGATCAACCCTGCATGATCTCCTGTATTCAGCTCCAGCTGCTGTACTTTTTTTTTTGTTTTTTTTTTGTTGTTACATCCCTAACAATTAATAATCAGGTCATTCCTTTCTTGTAAATTCACGACTTTTTTCTCGAACGACAAGCCTGACTTATGTAACGCCGTGAACACCTCATGTCATGCTCAATGAGCGTTTGCCAGAGTTTAATTTTCCAGCGAGTTCACCCCTCTATTCTTGGGGGGTGTGCTTTTGCTTTCCGTCTCCTTTATATTGTTTATCTTCTGGTTCTGGTTAACCTTAACGATACACATTGACTGGGGCCAGGCTTTCCTAGGCTAGCCTCTATTCTCGTGGCGGGACCGCATCTCATTAACCGGGACCAGGACCCTTCTTTCAGACCGTGTCGACACACGCACGGGCAGCCAATATGTGTGAAACATAGTACCAGAAGAATCACAATTTGAAGCAACGCTAACAATCTACATTAACTCGACATTTCTGCCTCTTTTTGGCTTGAGGTAAGTATGTAATCAATGGGTCCCATGTTTTGACAGTAAGTTCACGACCTCGGTGTATTCATTTGCCAACTGGAGTGGGGTCTTATCTTCGTTGTTCTTCAGGTCTGCGTTCGCACCGTGCTCGAGCAGCACGCGTACAGCCTCGAGCGCCCCAAAGCTTGCTGCGAGATGCAACGGGGTTGCAAGTTGCCTATCCTGGGCATTCACGTCTGCGCCGCGCTCCAATAAAAGCCTTACAATGTTCGGGTGATCATTATTTGATGCCCCATGCAATGGGGTCCGGCCATCGTTCCTCCGGGCATTGATGGGTGCATTGCGTTCCAGTAACATCTGAACAATGACGAGCTCTCCGCTGTTTACCGCCAGATGCAGTGGTGTGTAGTCCTCGTCATCAAGGGCGTTCACATCCATTCCGTGGCCGAGTAGCCATCGGGCAGTGTCTATACACCTATCTAATGATGCTGCATGTAAAGGAGTCCAGTTTTCGATGCCTCGAATGTCCATGTCAGCACCGCGTTGATACAATAGTTCTGCAATTTCGATGTGTTGCCGTTGCATGGCTGCCACCAACGGAGTCCTGTAACGGCCACACCTAGCATTCACGTGCTCCAGGTGCTTGAGTATGAGGCGCTCTGACAAGTCACGGAATCCACACAGTGCCGAAAAGTATAGGGGAACTATTCCAGGTTCGGACGGGTCCACCGGAGGGAAGAAATGGGTCCAGCTTTCGTCCATATTGTGCAACCGGAGCCATGCAGAAAAATGTGGCTTATCCATGTCAAAAAGATCATCGATCCCTTCACTGATTCGTGACGACACATTCCCGAACCGGGCATGATCAACCCAGTGTTGAGCAGCATATACTGCCAACGGAAAGCTACTCCCCGTGTCGTCCGTTTCAACCCGATCGTTCAATCGCAGTAGAACACCTAAACAGGCTTGCGCGAGGATGGTGTGAGCTGGCTCGAGGAGAATATGATACCGCGACGCATCTCCACTCGACCTCGCGAGCCGACTCGACGTCAAAAATTCCTTGACCGAAAAATGCGAAAACTGCACCACTTGTGAGCCTTTGTCATCCACAACGGCTACCAAACTGGAGCACGTGGAAAGTACTGCTTGTTCTTGATCCTCCCATCGCCAATCCGAATTTAACTTTGCAATTCCTCCTTGCCCAGAGCCAAAGTCAACAGCAAGGACCTCCGCAAGTTCATCCACACGTAGTGGCCGTACAGCGACTGTGAGACATTGTAAGAGACGATGAGCGTGATCCCTGTTCGATTTGTTGATATCGTTCAATATTCGTTCGTATGTTTCATCTAGCGTTTCAGGTAATTCCTCGAGTATACGTCGAACACTTGGTGGAAGACAATGCCGTAAAGTTTCCAACTGGCAGAACACCCATCGAAACCTGATTCAATCTGTAAGTAATGATGATAACAGCAAATAAATGACCTTACATTCCGTCGGCTCTCTCGGATAGGGTCTCAACAACAAGAATCTTATCTTCCTCTCGCCATCTTCGCATTTTTGTGTCCGAGCGGACAACAGAGCTAACATAGTCGATGATATCTTTCTTTTGTCCACTTTGATCGTGAAGTGAGACACAGAGAGATGTCAGAGGTTCAAGAGCAGATCTAATGTCGATCTCTGGGCGACTAGTGACACATATGTGAAGATTTGGGAGGGAAAGGCCAATGAGGTCCTTTATGAGGTCAAGGACCTGTTCTCTTGGTGTTGGCATTCCAGAAGTGTTCGGACATTCATCAAGCGCATCCACGACGATGTAGACTGGGTCTTCATTTGGCAGTGACACCATCCCTTTCAGACAATGGAACAAAATGTCATCGCTGGGCTGTCGCGCACCACTATCGTGTGTGGAATATATGCTGAAGAGAATGTCGCAACGAGGATCGGAACGAGCAGAAAGTTGAATTAGAAGGGAGAGAAGAAGGTTGTGGCGGCTTTGCTTGGTGGTGTCCCTGAAGTCGAAATAGAAATATGCAATATTTGCCAATCCTGCCTCGCACATAACTTCAATATCCTGGACGATGGTGGAACTGGTCGGCAACTATAAGCTCCCTGAAACAAAAGATAATCGCGAATTGACGAACCAGAGGATGCTCTTTCCAGATCCCGCTAGGAAAATGTGATGCCATCAAGGCGAGTCGAGTCTGAAACGTTCAAGGGAACGTACGTTTTCCGTGGACCCATAAAAGTGATCCAGATGACTTCCACTCGTTAAATGTACTGCCTTCGAAGAACCAAGACGCTGTTCCACTGTGATGAGTACCGCGGGCGATATTGTGATTAGTAGATGGGTCAGGTGGAGAGAGCCATCTTCGAAGATCTTGTCGCATTTGGCTTCCTGAGCATGAGCTTGAGCGCCTTCATCAAAAGCGGAGAGACGGAGGGAAATACGAACTCTTGACTTGATCAACGGCGTTGGCGGTCTGTTGCATGACTATTCTGGCTTCATTTGCAGTCGTTTTTGCTTCCTTGCCGTCTATTCATACACACATTAGGAAATATCTGCCATATGCTTAGGTGTTCTGGTTACCTTCTATGATCAACTTTACCTTGCTATCGACAGCCGTCACCTTGTCATCAACCCTCGTCACCTTGCTTTCAATGTTGTACGAAAGCTTCAGTACTTGCGCCGTCGCCATCAAAGCCTCATCGTGTGTCAACTTGTCCAGCCTTCCAAGCGCATCTTCAATATCCGTCCTTCCCGCCAATTTCTTCAAATATTTTTCTAAACAAAGTCTGTCAAAGGCCATATCTCACTGAAAACAAACTCACTTGCTAATCCTTGCTTAATTTCTTTAGTTGCCAGAGCAAGGATACCAAGCACTTCGACCATGATCTTCACGATTATATCTGTCATCGCTGCAGTCGGAGGTACTTCCGTATAAGTCTCCAGGCGTTTGAAAAAGTTCTCTACACGCTCGAACAGGTTACTGAGAGCTTCTTGGCTGCCGCTCACATCTTTTGCCGCCTAGCAGATTTCAGAACGCAGAAATATATAAAGGGCATGAGATGCTCACTAAGAGGAGGACGCCGATTCCAGCAAATATCACTTTCGCGGGCGAAAATACCTGTAGGGCAGACACTTGAGCACGAAGGTTAGAAGATATATATCGTCTTGAGACCTACTAGGCCAACACCCTCTCCGAGGGTCGCAGAAAATGCATAGAGCACATTTATGGTTGGGCTGAGCCATTTGTTCCACTTTTCGTTACTGCTTTTGGATTGATTGAACTCGTGGACCTGGGTCTGAAGTACGGCCATGACGGCGGTAGGAGAGTCGCATGTTTGCAATTGAGCAGCTAGCGGATGTGTGATAAGATCACACTTTGTCTGCTTCTTGTACGCTTTCAATGCATGATCGAAAATGGATTGAAAATGAGCAGTGGGTGTGGTGGCCTTTGGTGAACTCTGTGACATGGTACCAGTCATAAGGAGTCACTTCGTGAAGGCGTATGGCAATAATTTCGTAGTTGAGAGGTAGAAAGGAGCGATTTGAGTGGTTATGCTGTGCCTCATGTACGTACAGACAGATAGATGGCCCTACAAAGGTTGTAACAGGTGACTTTGATCTAAACCTGATATGAGCGATAGACGCTCATGCCATGCACACACGATAAGATTCGGTTGTGACACAGTGACAGATAGCATTACGCCCCCCAATTGAAACGAAGATAGGTGCTGACTGGTGGGCGGACTCTGTAGACCTGGTCTGAGAGGCGCCACGGCGTTGTGCAATTCTCTATGAGCACATTGTCAGGTGTTTGAAAACAGCAGATGCGGGTGGGCATTGGCATTGGCATTAGCGTTGTGACCTATATCTGCCAACCCCAGTGTCAAAATGAAAATTATTCCCTACCAACCCCGTTCCGTGCAACACAGTACATGCCTTACATCACTGCTGGGACCGGGGAGTGTAGCGAGCTAAAGACGCGTGGCTCAGGTCAAGAGAACGTCTTTAGTACTAGCAGCGGTCGGGGAATTGCATGATGTATTATGTAATTAACTGTATGGAGAAATCATCTGGCAGTTCTGCTTTTAAATGATTTCGGCATGCCACTGGCAGCAAGCAGACAAGAAAAATGACCCACAGCATTGCCGAAATGTTCAAAAAACTTCCCCTTACCTCTGACATTTGCCATTCCGTTGGTTCTGATCACCCAACTTGAGAGAGAATGTCAAGCTCACTAACGGCAAGGACTACACTTGGACTAATGCCGCTCGCCGTGGGCATTCTCTTGCGGCATTATTATGACAAGATTATCAAGGACAAAGACAAAGAAAGAACAGGAGCGACGAAGACTTTCGTGCCATTGCGCAGTGAAGAGCTGATATACGATGAGGCGTTTAGCATCACACGGGTGAGCACTTCTTCTACCCTCTCCTCCCTTTCCTAATTAACGAGCAGACATTAGAACTTCATGGACGCAGCGACAAAGTACGCTCTTTTTTCTTCTTCTATCTACCACATTAGTTGTGCATTGGGAAAGAAGCTGACGGGAACGCGGCAGTTACACAGTCGAAGATTTGCAACGCTTCACAATGGTCCACACGCCCGTTCCACCCTCTGGGCATGTAGTGAAGCTAAACGTGCCCATCTCATGCTGTGACGATGCTGCACGTGTGCTAGTGGAGGTGTTTGGTGGCGAGCACGAAGCTAAGCGGATCCTCGGAGGTGTCAAGTGGTGGCAAGTGCGTGGCACTGACAAAGGGTGCGTTCTGTTTCGGGCGTTTTATATGCTCGGAGAGTAATGCAAAGGTCTTTTCTTAGTATCGATGCGGAGTGGATTATGGATAAGAAGGATTGGAAGGAGTATAATCGCCAAGAGAGGGCCGCAGCGACGTCAACGCCAGTTAGCGCGAGCACGAACGGCGGAGGCTCGTCTCCTAGTCCTCCTATGTCCCCTGCAGCCGGGGAACAGCGGATGGGCACGGAAGATACGAATGGGTATCACCCGGAGATGGACGAGATGCGATGTATCCTCTGGGCGCATGGAGGTAAACCCTTTCTGTAATTTTCCATCTGATCGTCCTTTACCCACTATTCTTATTTACAGGGGGTTATTATTTTGGGAGCGTGGACCAGGAGAGGTCAGGAAGTCCGTCTCATCTCGCAGGAGTGTTTTCTGATTATAAAGACGTTTGAAGATATATGATACAGCGTTATGCGCGCAAGATACATGGGCGAGTTTTCGGTAAGCCGATCTTTGCGCATTCAGGCGCCGGTTTGGCAATCAAAGCGCCTTGTATTGTAGCTCCAAATTATCGGCTTGCTCCTCAATACCCGTTCCCTTGCGCACTCCAAGACCTCCTCGCATCTTGTCCGTACATCATTGCCTTTTTCCTGCTTATTTCACACCGAGTTTTTTCTTTCGCTACCCCATAGACCTATTCCTTATTCGGCCGCCTGAAGGAACCGTTCATCGTCCCATCCACCCAAGCAACATTGTGATCGGAGGTGACTCGGCCGGTGGAGGGCTGGCGATAGCGTTGCTTCAAGCGATCCGTGACTCCGGACTTCCACCTCCAGCCGGGGCGGTGCTCGTCTCACCGTGGTGCGACCTGCACCACTCGTTCCCAAGTATCTTCCTCAACACCGATACGGTAAAATACCTTAATCAACATTGTCCCTTTTCTCTTTTTTTTTTGGCTCACATTTTTGGACAGGACATCGTTCCCGCGACAGGCCTCGCTATTTACAAGCCGAGCCCAGTTTGGCCACCCCCACCTGATGACGTACGCTTCAAAGTGCACGACCTGCTGCGCGGAAACACCGTACGCAAAACAGCCGTCGTCGGCTCAAAACCTCCTTCCGATGCAGATGCTCCTGCGAGCGCTGCCGATCAGCCTGACATACAGCCTAGATTCGCGCTAATACCGGAGTCTACGGTGCCGTCTGCGGTGGTTGAGACTGACGAAACCGTGCGGGTGAATGGGGAGGACGGAAAGCCTCTTGAGATCACACGGCAGATCCAGCTTTACACGACGAATGGGTTGCTCAAGCATCCGATGGTCAGCCCCGCGCTGGCTTATTTGGGAGGACTCCCGCCTCTGTTCGTGATCGCTAGTGATAGGGAGGTGCTTAGGGATGAGATCATTTACACGTCAGTCTTGTTTCAGCGACATTGCAATTTGTTGTGCTGATCAGGATCCGTTGGTGATAAAGTGCTCATCGAGCGGCTAACCCAGAGAAATATGCTATCTCGGAAGAGGTGAAGAAACTATACCCGGCGTACGAGGGAATAGAGAATAGAATGAAGCCGACAACTGTTCATCTTCAAGTATACGATGGTGGGCCATTTCCAACTAGCTCATTCATTCATTTTTTTGTTTGTCTAAACTCGCAAGGATTGTAGACACTGCGCACGTGATCCCATTGATGTTCATCGCTACGACTCCGGCCAAGTATTGTTACCGTGCTATTGCGACGTTCATGAAACATGTCACGAACATGCCACCCACAATTGCTTTGCAGAAGTGCAAGACCCCACCGGCTCTACCGGCGTCGGGTGGCACACCTGATGGGAAGGTCGCCCCCCTCGTTTCTCCCCCACCACAAGGAGAGAATGAGGTGGCGACAGGATCGCAAGCTTCCGCCAACTTGAATGGACGCTCTCCATCGTCGTCGAAGCCGAAACGTTTCTCCCATCTGAGTTCGGTGTTTTCGAAATCGTCGAGAAGCGGCTCTGATCTTGGCCACACGGAGGATGGACATCTCGTGGAGGAGTATGTCCTAGCTGGAGATCCTATAGTCTATCATGGAGGATGGGTAAGCGTCTGTGTCAACCCATCTCATCTCACTAACGTCCTTTTTTTTCTTTCTTGTATTGATAAAAATAGGCAAAATCCCCAGAACATCGAAACATGATTCGTGAGCGCGTGGCCATCAACGGAATTATTCGACCACTGGAAGCAGAAGAAGACCTCCCTGCGCTACAAATACCGTCAGAACTGCTAGGTGCCGTCTCGGAGCGCTGGTTATGGCGTTACATGGCGGGCACAGAGCGGCAGGAGAAGAAATTTGCCTCTCGGATTAGGAGCGTCGCGAAGCACTGGGAACGCGCACTCGCCAAAGCTGAATTACACCATAGTACGCGCGACCGGAGCCACCACCAGGGTGGTGACGGTTATAGTGTCGATGGAAGGGAGGGGCGTCTGGCGTCTGGGTGGAATCTCGATTGGGCACTGGATAGTGATGAGCGCCCACCACCGAGCAGCATCGTCGCGAACCCGAAAGCATTCGAGTTTGCGCAAAGTGGAACGCGCCGCCGTATTCGAGGTGGAGATGTTGTTTCTGTTGTACCGGAGAAAAAGCAGGAGAAGAGGCGCGAGACGTTTTGGGTGAGAAGGAGGAGGGTGAGAGAGCAAGGATTGAGCGCGGACGTCGGTGCTGGTGCGGTTCCCCTTCAGGTCGTTGCTGTGGCTTAAGATGTCTCGAAAGGCGGTGAGGGATGATTATGTCCTTCCCTCCGGTTGATGTTGTGTGTGTGTACAAGCTGAATATACTCGTGGCAAGAGATACGCATTGACAAGATCAGTAGAAATTCTAAGATAAAACACATCTGCAGCCACAAAAATACACGATCTCATCTGATGTATGCTACAGGGTATCTTTAAATATGTTCTAGTATTATCATATGAAATATCAAAGCAGATCAACAGTGTGATGTAAAATAAAAGTGTTATCAGTGATCCACTTCTTGAAAATCATGATGCATCTGTTTTATTAATGTGTGACCAATTCTGCTGGTCTGGCACTATCTAAAATACTCTCTAGACTACTTTGGACTATAATCTAATCTAATTATCAAATTACTTTACTGAAACAAGGCCCGCGTGTATCTACAACCTGCATGGGGCAGCGACTACTGTCCTGGATGCGCATTTTTGGCATCCCGGACCGCTTGAAAGCCATCCTGAGGGCGCGTGCGTTATACAAGTCGACCTTCTTAGACTTAGATAAGATAAGAAGGAGTTCGGACCGATCTGACCCGGTCCACGCGATGCAAAGTAGTCGCTGCCCTATGCAGCAATGGACATTATAGATACACGCGGCCTTTGTTTGAGTAATACAATTTGATGATTTGATTATAGAGTGATCCAAAGTAGTCTAGTATGTATTTTAGATAATGCCAGACCGGCGGAAAGGATCGCGCGTTAGTAAATAAGATGTGTCAGGGCACTCAGGAGAGCGGGCCACTGATAACTAATTAGATTTACATCGCACGCTCAATCGGCTTTGGTATTTCATAGAGTAGTACTAGGACATATTTAAAGACACCCTGTAGCACGCTGCAGACCCCATCTTGTCCTCTTGGGGCTGTAGGTGCGCTTTATCACTTTATCTTTGTATTTACTTAGGCCCAACTAATCTTGTCCTCTTGGGCTGTAGGCTCTTAGCAAAGTTCAATATAGGTCTATTCTTGCTGCATAAGCAAGGCAGAGTCCTCTGACTGCTTCAAGCCTTACGCGTGCATTAATCTCCGCGTTCTGGGCAGCTTTCCGACTAGGATATTTTCACCTCTAAGTTTTACCACGATCTCTACATCTTATCTAATCTACATAGCAAGCGCGGGATAGAAGCACCCGTTACATTAGGACAAGATCCTCATTCGCGTTCTCCCTCACGACAGGGCCGACGCGCTCACTAACAGCCAGACAGTCTTAGAGTAGTGACCCCCTGGGGTGGTGCCGGTGAGGTGCTTACTGTGTCAAGCCAATAATTCATAGCCTGCGTGGTGATCTCTGAAGCCCGAGTAGCGGTGACAGAGGTTGCTTGGTCATTAAGGGGTGTTATCGCGGGATCGCGTGCATCCTGATCACTGGTGCGGGATCTTCTACCAAGGAGTGTAAAACCCGGTCAGACAAAGGGGGCCCCGCGAGAGCGGTGACAGGCACAGAGAGGAGGCCGAACTGAACCATTTTAGGAAGCTCTTGGGCTCGTGTCCCCTGAGTGAAGAGGCAGGCAACAGGTCGAGAAGACTGAGCCAGACAGCCTTGGGCAACGCTACTTTTCTCATTTCATTTTCTTGGTACGATCGTCATCGCCGCTGCATCGGGTCCGGATCTTTGAATCCGAGATCTATTGGCCAGCTTGATCGATCTACCCTTTCCTCCTGTGCTTAGCGTTGTGCGGCACTTGTATCTTTGCTGTTAGTCCCCCAGATTTTTCGGACTGGCTTCTAGGAGAGACGTCCACCCCCACACACACTACCGACCGTATTCGGTTTCACGCTCACGCGCGCGATCGCGCATTGCTTCAGCTTCTCGAGCATCCTCACGCTCTCCCTCTCCCATTTCAATTCACTCTCCTGAGACTCAACGTAGAGGTAGACAGACAACTAGACAGTTAGATCGACGACCCAGGACAGCTACAGTCAGTGGACTTGTACTTGCACCCGCAAACGAGCCACTTCCTAGTCAGACTACTCCTGAATCGACTACTCCTGTCCCAGAGAGTTCTAGTGTTTCCGCCCCTACTCCACAAATTCAAAGTCCAGAAATGTCCGCACCCACCGCATCCACTTCCGCCTCTACCCTCTCCCGCGACGACGTTAACCGAGCGCTCCACGACATGGCGGTCACTGTTAGGGATTTGGCCAGAGATGTGCAAACGCTGACGCAGCACCAGGCACAAGCTTCGGCATCTCCACCTCAGCACACCCTTGCTACTGGGAAGGATTCTACAGTAGCGCGCCCTGCGTCTTGGGATGGCAAGGGGACTTCAGCGGACGCGCGCCATTTTCTGGCAGCTTACCACAATTGGGCTTGCGCACAGAAGAATAGTCTAAATGATTACAACGTGCAAACCCAAAAGTGGATTAGGAGAGACTCTGATTGGATCTTATCCGTTCTCAATCTTCTAGCCGGAGACGCCCGGACTTGGGCTCTGCCGCATTTGGAAGAATTGAAGGCCGGGAGGATCCCCTTTAACCAAAGATGGGATAATTTTGAAAAGACATTTACAGAGCGATTTATTCCTTACGATATAGGGGAGGCTGCGCAAGAAGCGTTGAAGAAACTCAAACAGGGCAAGAATTCAGTTGCTGAGTACAAGGCTCGCTTTGATGAACACTCAGCTCAAACTGGCTGGTCTGCGACCGATCTGAAGACTCGATTCTATGACGGGTTGACAGATAAGATCAAGGACATCTTGGCCCTCATGCCGACTACTCCTGCGACGCTAGAAGAGCTCGTCACCGCCGCAAATAAAATCGACGTGCGACAGAGACAACGCGATGCAGAGAAAAGAGGGGTGATTACCACACAAACCCAAACTCAAACTACGCGCGATCCCAATGCTATGGAGGTCGACGCTTCGAAGACTCAGTCAGGGGCTGGTACTAAGACGCTGCGCCAGTACATGCTGACTGATCTCAAAGGTAAATGCAAGGGTTGTGGGACCACCGCTCACGAGTATAAGCAGGGAAATCACGAGCGCGAGATTTGTAATTATTGTGGGAAGACAGGACACCGAGCTAATGTTTGTTATGATAAGTGGTCGGGTAAACCCAAAAAAGCAAAAGTTGCTGCCAGCACAGAAGCGGCGGCAAGTTCAAGTACGAGTGTCTCGGCGCCGTCAGACACCTCAGCCATTCAAAAGGAGAAAGCTGATTTGAAGGCGCAGGTAGAATCACTACGGAAAGAAATGGAGGCGTTGAAAGCGTCTTTTTAGAAACTGTCTCAGTTCCAGCTGCGACTGAGGCAGCATGTGTAAATAGTGTGTTTATTGATTCTGATTCCAATGTATTTACGAGCGTTCAAGAAGTTTCTGATACAACTGTCTGTGAAACGGCCTCTGTAGATAATGTAAATAGTTGTGTAATCGCGTCAGATTCGGTCTCGCAGAAAATTAAAAACGTTTTCATTGATGAGGCTGATTACTTAGATAAGATAACTGCATGTATTTTACCTGAGACGAAGCACGATACTCAGCATTTTCATATTTACGTTACATTGCGAGGAAGAAACCACCTATACACGACAGCAGCTATGGTAGATTCAGGGGCTACTGCACTGTTCCTGGACGAGAAATTCGCTCAGCACCGGAAGATGCTTCAAATCCCACTCGATCACCCCATAAAAATTCATAATATTGATGGGACACATAATCGAGCAGGGGATATCACGCATTATGTATCGCTAGCGATTATAATAGGCCAACGGGAGGAGAGTCACCGTTTCCTGGTCACAGACTTAGGACCAGAGAAAATTATATTGGGGCTTCCTTGGCTGCGACGTAACAACCCAAGCATCGACTGGAGCAAGGGTGAACTGATGATCGACTCCGAGAGCGGGATCGCTGAGGAGATCGGATCTGTCGAACGCATATCGGCTAGCCGTATGGAGCGCCGATCACTGTGTCGAACCGGAGTCCTGGAGACGCTGTCCGATCAAGTCTGGTGTCTAGCCGGCTATACATATTCACAGCAAATAGCCGAGCGTGAGAACTTGAAAAGGGGCAGTAGATCTTTTGAGGAGATGGTACCCTCGCAGTACCGGGACTTCGCGAAAGTTTTCTCTGAGGAGGAATCACAGAGACTCCCTCAGCATCAACCATGGGATCACGAAATAGACTTAGAACCAGGTGCTAAGACGCACTGGAAGACTAAGATCTACCCCATGGCACCGAACGAGCAAGCGGAGCTAGACAAATTTATTGACGAACACTTACGAAAGGGATACATTGTACCATCTAAGTCACCGATGGCCGTCCCCGTGTTCTTCCTGAAAAAGAAGGACGGGAAATTAAGACTTATACAGGATTACCGCCCTCTTAACAAAATTACAATTAAAAACCGTTATCCGCTACCGCTTGCTGCCGACATCATCAATCGGTTGAAAGATGCTAGGATCTTCACCAAATTCGATGTCAGATGGGGATATCACAACGTCAGAATTAAGGAAGGGGACGAATACAAGGCAGCCTTTGCTACTAACCGCGGGTTATACGAACCGCGCGTTATGTACTTTGGCCTGACCAACAGTCCTGCCACCTTCCAGGCGTTGATGAACTCAGTCTTCGCTGACATGATTGCGAGAGGAGAGGTCGCAGTATACATGGATGATATACTGATATTTTCATCTAACTTGGAGAAACATCGGAAAGATGTGCGTAGAGTACTTAGCCGTCTCCAAGAGTATGACCTTTTCCTCAAGCCTGAGAAATGCGAATTTGAGAGAGATCAAATGGAGTATCTCGGGATGATTATCCGTCCCGGAGAGGTCAGGATGGACCCTGCCAAGGTCCAAGCGGTCAGAGAGTGGCCGATCCCACAGAATTTGAAGGATGTTCGCGCCTTCGTGGGATTCGCTAACTTCTATCGACGCTTCATTAAGGACTTTGCTGGTATAGCACGTCCCTTACATGACCTGACTAAGAAAAATATCCCATGGCAATGGGGCGATGCGGAGATGAACGCGTTCGCAGCGCTGAAGGCACGCTTCATAGAGAAGCCAATATTAGCAGTCTATGATAGCGAGAGGCCAACGCGCTTGGAGACGGATGCTTCCGGATTCGCTACCGGTGGAATACTGTCGCAGAAACACGACGACGAGCTATGGCACCCAGTCGCATTCCGATCCGAAGCAATGTCGGACGCGGAACGTAATTATGAAATTTACGACCGGGAAATGCTCGCATTGATCCGAGCACTGGAGGATTGGCGACACTTCCTTGAAGGACTATCTACCTTTGAGGTTGTAACTGATCACAAGAATATGGAATGGTGGGCTAGCATGCGCGACTTAACACGACGTCAAGCGCGCTGGGCCCTGTACCTCAGTAGATTCAACTTTGTGATTAGATACAAGAAGGGATCAGCAATGCAAGCTGATGCTCTTAGCCGATTCCCTACGGATCGCGTGTATGACAGTGAGGACAACCGTCAGGTACAAGTCCTCAAGCCGGAACAGTTTCTCCGGGCCGCACGTACCCATTACAAGCCAGAGAGCTCTCCTCTCACAGATCGCATCAGAGCAGCAGGCGCACGCGAAGCGGAAGTCATAGAGGGGTTGAAATCCCTATCCAGATCCGCTCCGCGCGCTCTTACTGATGGCATTTCTCACTGGGAGGAGGAAGACGGTCTCATTTATTACAAGGGAAAACTTTATGTACCCAATGTACCGGATCTCCGAAAAGATATCATTAAACAGTGTCATGATTCGGTTACTGCAGGACATCCCGGTAAAAATGGGACTATAGAACTTGTCAGCCGTTATTATTGGTGGCCGCGTATGTCCACATACATCGCCAAGTACGTAGAGGGCTGCGATCGCTGTCAACGCTACAGGATCGACCAGCACCCTACGGCGCCTATACAGCCGCACGAAGTACCGGAGGGACCCTGGCAGATCATTGGCGTTGATCTGATCACTGGGCTTCCTTCTTCACAAGGGAAAGACGCAATTTTAACGATAGTGGACCACTATACGAAACAGGTCCACTTCTTCCCTGTGACCAGCGGCATCACGGCAGATGGTGTAGGGCAGATCTACTATAACGAGATCTTCCCGCTGCATGGGATCCCTAAGTCTATCGTCAGCGACAGGGGACCACAGTTTGCAGCACGGACAATGCGGGCCGCTTTAAAGCGCCTGGGAATAGACAGTAGTTTGACCACAGCATATCATCCTCAAGCTAACGGACAGGCAGAACGCAAAAACCAAGAAATAGAACAGTATTTGCGTATGTTCGTAGATAAGCGTCAGGATGATTGGATCGAACTATTACCCACTGCGGAATTCGTGTTAAACGCGAGATTGACATCCGCGACCGGCCACACACCCTTTGAATTACTCTACGGGTACACGCCGGACTTCACGATTCCAGCTGGGCGCCCTACAGGCATTCCCAGTTTAGACAAGCGACTTCAACAGCTCCGTCTTGCCAGGACAGATGCTGAGGCAGCGCTGCGACTTAGCAAAGAACGCATGATCGCCGGGCCGGGTTACCGCCAATCTTATCGCTTCAGCACAGGCGATATGGTATGGCTCCAAGCCAAGAACATTAAGATACACCAACCTTCTCAGAAATTAGGGCCAAAACAGATGGGTCCCTTTAAGATTATCGAGAAGATTGGCGATCTTGATTATCGGTTGGAACTCCCGGCAGCGCTGAGAATCCACAATGTATTCCATGTGGATCGCCTTAGTCCCTACAAAGGCAACGACGTTAATGGACTTATGCCGCCACCGCCTGACCCTGTACTGGTCGAGGGCGAGGAAAAGTATGAGGTTGACCATATTCGCGATGCGAAACTGTTGGTCGAACACTCAAATTCCTTGTGCGGTGGAAAGGATACGGCGAAGGGGAGGACTCATGGGAGCTGGCCAGAAACTTCAAGCTCGCTCAGGAGGCTGTCAGAGACTTTTACGCTCGACACCCCGGTGCGCCACGGAAGATAGCCACGCTCGCCTTCACGTCCGCTCCATGGCAATCGCCACTTTATTTCACTGAGGCTTGCGAGGACGCAACGCCCTGAGAAGGGGGGTACTGTCCTGGATGCGCATTTTTGGCATCCCGGACCGCTTGAAAGCCATCCTGAGGGCGCGTGCGTTATACAAGTCGACCTTCTTAGACTTAGATAAGATAAGAAGGAGTTCGGACCGATCTGACCCGGTCCACGCGATGCAAAGTAGTCGCTGCCCTATGCAGCAATGGACATTATAGATACACGCGGCCTTTGTTTGAGTAATACAATTTGATGATTTGATTATAGAGTGATCCAAAGTAGTCTAGTATGTATTTTAGATAATGCCAGACCGGCGGAAAGGATCGCGCGTTAGTAAATAAGATGTGTCAGGGCACTCAGGAGAGCGGGCCACTGATAACTAATTAGATTTACATCGCACGCTCAATCGGCTTTGGTATTTCATAGAGTAGTACTAGGACATATTTAAAGACACCCTGTAGCACGCTGCAGACCCCATCTTGTCCTCTTGGGGCTGTAGGTGCGCTTTATCACTTTATCTTTGTATTTACTTAGGCCCAACTAATCTTGTCCTCTTGGGGCTGTAGGCTCTTAGCAAAGTTCAATATAGGTCTATTCTTGCTGCATAAGCAAGGCAGAGTCCTCTGACTGCTTCAAGCCTTACGCGTGCATTAATCTCCGCGTTCTGGGCAGCTTTCCGACTAGGATATTTTCACCTCTAAGTTTTACCACGATCTCTACATCTTATCTAATCTACATAGCAAGCGCGGGATAGAAGCACCCGTTACAACTACATTGCATCGCATGGTGGTATGACCTCCTTCCTATTAAGGAAGGTTGACTTAAACGCACCAGGACAGTCGCGCTTGTATGAAATGAAAGCAGAATAATAAAATAATAATGTAAATAAAGGATCCATTTAATCTTCTGAACATAAACCAACAATTTTTGAGGAATATTGAGTAGCCATAAATGAACACGTTGTGTCCAAGTGCGTATCTCCTAGACTGGGATGTCCCGGGCCGGTTGTCCAAAATGCGCGATGCAAGTAAAGAACTTGCACGCGTTTCATTTTATGGGTAACCCAGGTATCAAAACAATTATCCAGGGGTTACCCCTACCAATTGCTATGTGTTCATCAATTTTTTTTGCATTCTGTGCAGTTATCTGACAGGCTTTTCATCAATGTTCTATAACATCCTAACTAATCATCTCTGTATACTGGGGTGGATTTTAGTTGTGCTTGTATAAAATTGAAAGCAGAATAATAATAAAAAAATGGAATAATAAATTATCATAATCTTCTAAACATAAAACAAGAGTCATTGAGGGATCTTAAGCAGCCACAAATGAACGCGTTGTGTATCTTCTTGGTCCGGGAAGGCCCGGGCCGGTTATCCGAAATGCGCGATGCAAGTAAAGAACTTGCACGCGTTTTCACGGGTGACCCGCGGGTAACCCGCGAGTTACCCGTACCCATAGTGACGGGTACGGGTGCGGGTACGGGTACCAACGAGGATACCCCAGGCTTACCCCTGCCAATCACTAGAGGTAGGTGATGGTGGTAAAGCTAAGAGAGGCATGCATGATCATGTGTGCAACAACATCTTGGACTTGATTTTACTTTCCTGTGAATACTTCACTACCTGTTCGCCACCTGAGTTGAACAGTCCTTTACTGCCTTTGTTACTATGTGGTCTATACCACACTCCTCTTGTTATCTTTACCTATGTAGTTTCGTTTATCTAACCTCAGCTGCGTTCAAAATTAAGGCCGAGGTCACCTGACCGCGTCCTTATATGGCAATCTGTACGGAAGGCTATGGGCTATGCGCAACCAACCATCCAGAAACTCACTTTACATCATCCACTGACACTATCATACCTTCCCTGCGAACCGATTTTTGCCCACCCTTACCATGTCC
The DNA here is from genome assembly GCA_022496185.1 of Multifurca ochricompacta. Lineage (NCBI taxonomy): Eukaryota > Fungi > Basidiomycota > Agaricomycetes > Russulales > Russulaceae > Multifurca > Multifurca ochricompacta. Next base: position 31,587 of record WTXG01000013.1, read on the forward strand.
CAGAGCCAACCTATCGCCGCATCCAATTCCCACTTCCAATCCATTTTCGATCATGCATTGAAAGCGTACAAGAAGCAGACAAAGTGTGATCTTATCACACATCCGCAAGCCGTCCAATTCCAATCATGCGACTCTCCTACCGCCGTCATGGCCATGCTTCAGACCCAGGTCCACGAGTTCAATCAATCCAAAAGCAGTAACGAAAAGTGGAACAAATGGCTCAGCCCAACCATAAATGTGCTCTATGCATTTTCTGCGACCCTCGGAGAGGGTGTTGGCCTAGTAAGTCTCAAGACTATATATATCCTCTAACCTTCGTGTTCAACTGCCTACCCTACAGGTATTTTCGCCTGCGAAAGTAATATTTGCTGGAATCGGCGTCCTCCTCTTAGTGAGCATCTCATGCCCTATATATTATTCTGCGTTCTGAAATCTGTTAGGCGGCAAAAGATGTGAGCGGCAGCCAAGAAGCTCTCAGTAACCTGTTCGAGCGTGTAGAGAACTTTTTCAAACGCCTGGAGACTTATACGGAAGTACCTCCGACTGCAGCGATGACAGATATAATCGTGAAGATCATGGTCGAAGTGCTTGGTATCCTTGCTCTGGCAACTAAAGAGATTAAGCAAGGATCAGCAAGTGAGTTAATTCTCAGTGAGATATAAGCTTTGGCAAATTTCGTTCAGAAAAATATTTGAAGAAATTGGCAGGAAGGACGGATATTGAAGATGCGCTTGGAAGGTTGGACAAATTGACCCATGACGAGGCTCTAATGGCGACGGCCCAACTTCTGAAGCTCACAAACAGCGTTGATAACAAGGTGACGAGTGTTAATGACAAGGTTACGACAGTCGATGATAAGGTGACTAGAGTTGATGAAAAGGTGATGGTAGTCATAAACGGTGTGCAGAGTACATTCAACACTTGGTTGATCTATGCTAACCGTGTATGTGGATAGAGAGCAAGGAAGCAAAATTAGTGGCGAAGGAAACCAAAGTGATTCTGCAGCATGCAGCTAGCACAGCAGATCAAGTCAAACGTTCGTGTTTTCTCGATCCATTTCTAGTTGAATGAACACACATCCAGGAAATCAGTTGCGACAAGATCTTCGACGATGGCTCTCTCCACCTGACCCATCTATTAATCACAACATCGCCTGCGGTGCTCACCACAGTGGAACGGCCTCTTGGTTCTTTCAAGGTAGTATATTCAGCGACTGGAAATCCTCTGGCTCACTTTTATGGATTCACGGAAAGCGTATGTTCCTCTTACTGTTTACCGCTTTACTCCTCTTGATAATATCGAATTTTAATAGCGGGATCTGGAAAGAGCATCCTATGGTTCGTGGATTGCTATCCGTTACTTTCTAGATGGAACTTATGTCGTCGATTAGTTCAACAATCGTCCAGGATATCGAAGCAATTTGTGAGACAGGATTAGCTTCCATGGCATATTTCTATTTCGACTTCAGGGATGCCACCAAGCAAAATCGCCACAATCTTCTCCTCTCCGTTCTAATCCAGCTTTCTGTTCGCTCTGACCCTCGCTGTGATATCCTGTTCAACACTTACTCTGCACATGACAATGGTTCGCGACAGCCCAGCGACGACATTTTGATTCAATGTCTAAAAAGGATGATCTCACTCCCGGATCAAGAACCAATCTACATTGTCGTAGACGCGCTAGACGAATGTTCGAACACGTCCGGAATGCCAACACCAAGAGAACAGGTCCTTGACCTCATAAAAAACCTCATTGGTCTTTCCCTCCCAAATCTTCACATATGTGTCACTAGTCGCCCAGAGATCGACATTAGATCTTCCCTTGAACCTCTCGCACCTCTCCATGTCTCACTTCACGACCAAAGTGGACAAAAAAAGGATATCGTCGACTATGTCAGATCCGTCGTTCAATCTGACACAAAAATGCGAAGATGGCGACAGGAAGATAAGACTCTTGTTGTTGAGACCCTATCCGAGAGAGCCGACGGAATGTAAGGTCATTTATTTGCTGTTATTATCCTTGCTTACAGATTGAATCAGGTTTCGATGGGTGTTCTGCCAGTTGGAAACTCTACGGCACTGTCTTCCACCAAGTGTTCGACGTATACTCGAGGAATTGCCAGAAACGCTAGATGAAACATATGAAAGAATATTAAATGATATCAACAAATCGAACAGGGATCACGCTCATCGTCTCTTACAATGTCTTACAGTCGCTGTCCGGCCACTGCATGTGAACGAACTTGCGGAGGTCCTTGCAGTTGACTTTGGCTCTGGGCAAGGAGGAATTGCAAAGTTAAATTCGGATTGGCGATGGGAGGACCAAGAACAAGCAGTACTTTCGACATGCTCCAGTTTGATAGCCGTTGTGGATGACAATGGCTCACAAGTGGTGCAGTTTTCGCACTTTTCGGTCAAGGAATTTTTGACGTCGAGTCGGCTTGCGAGGTCGAGTGGAGACGCGTCGCGATATCATATTCTTCTCGAGCCGGCTCACACCATTCTCGCACAAGCATGCTTAGGTGTTCTACTGCGACTGGACGATGAGGGTGACGAGGAAACGACGAAAAGCGGGCTTCCATTGGCAGTATATGCTGCTCGACACTGGGTTGAGCATGCGAAATTTGGGAATGTGTCGTCAGGAATTAGTGAAGGGATGGATGATCTCTTTGACATGGACAAGCCACATCTTGTTGCATGGCTCCGCGTGCACAACATAGACGAAAGATGGGGCAATTCTTTCGACCGGATCAACAACCCATCAGATCCAAAACCAGTTCCACTGTATTATTCTTCCCTGTGCGGATTACATGATCTCTCGGAACGGCTAATAATCAAGAATCCAGAACATGTCAATGCCATGTGTGGTAACAACAAAACACCACTCGTCGCCGCACTACAGAATGGACATCTAAAAGTTGCCGAGTTACTGTACAAACATGGCGCAAACATGGACATTTGCGGAAAGTGGGAGAGAACTCTACTACACGCTGCATCGAAGGATGGACCCACTGAAACTGCTCGTTGGCTACTGGACCATGACGCGGATGTCAATGCAATGCAGAAAAATAGGAATACGCCATTGCATTTGGCGGCAATCAAAGGACACCTTGAGGTTGTTCGTATGCTACAGGAGTGCGGTGCGCGCATCAATTCCAAGGGTAACAATGGCAGGACACCGTTACATGCAGCATCGAATAAGGGTCACCTCGACGTGATACAGTTTTTAGTGAAGCACGGCGCAGACCTGAACGCACAGAACATGGACCTCAAAACTCCATTGCATCTAGTAGTACTGCATCACTCCCCAGACGGTGTTGGGGTATTACTAGAGCACGGGGCAGACGTAAACGCACGGGATAAGGACCGCCGAACTCCTTTGCACCTTGCAGCACGCTATGGGTGGCTTGAAGGCACGCGCGTGCTGCTCGACCATCGCGCCATTGTAGACGCCCAGGACAACGAGGGCCATACCCCGTTACAACTTGCGTTGGACAGGGGACATGTCAATGTGATAGAATTGCTTTCAGAACGCGGCGGAAGTGGGGCCTAACCTGTGATATTTACATGTCTACTTTACGTGTACTAAAGGACAGAAAAATACGAGCTGATCCATTCAATGGTATATGAGGCGATTGCTGGAATGCCTTAGTACTACTATGCCCGGCCAGCTGCTTTTTAACTGGCTAAAGGGGAGCGTAGTTCATACCAACGGGAAAGCCGGCGTTCCAAATGGTTCACCAGGTTGAAGAAAAATATACTGTACGGAGCGAATCCACGGTGAGTGCGAGGCAAAGCATGTTCTCAAATGAGAAAGAGTGAGAAATGCCGTTTGATTTCTTCTCTTGCTGATCCTATGACAAGCATTGTATGTACCTCTGTATACCTGTAGAGAGACCTAGTTGAAGGAGTGTTATGAAGCAGTAGAGGATGAATTTGGGTGAAAGTGGGTGAAGCCGCGCGAGACGAGATGAAAGAGCTGACAAACGATCTTTTTTCTTTTTTGAAATCAATTTTATTCGCGCTTCAACGCTAAGCATAAATCGCGCGGCTATCACAGGGCACATAGTAGCTACTGTTAAGTGGACAAATGAGAGGAGGCGGCAGGAAGCCATGGTATAAAACCCTGGAGGGAAAAAACAGTGTAGGTTATGGGGGGCAAAGCCGGGGTCAGGGAACAGCAAAACCATCACCCCAAAGGGCGAGGAGAAGGAAGTCCGAAAACGGAAAGACGAGTGGGGCTGGCCAGAAGGCGAGACCCCGAAAAGAGAAGGCGCAGCCAAGGCCAGCCAAAGGGGAGGAAAGGGGGAAGAAGGGGGGGCCGCCTAGGCGGCAGGAGTGGTGGGTGGGACAGTCGCCTTCTTGGTGCGGGGCGGCTTCTTCCAACGTCGCACAGCGCCCTCATGCCCGAAGGCGAAGAGGGTGCGCTGCCCCAGGAGGGAAGTCAGCGCCGAGCCGTCCGGTCCTCAAAGGTTACAACCACCAAAGACGCAGAGCCAGGGAGATACGAGGAGGGGGGCACGGACCCATGAAGGAAGGGCCGTCACTTTGAGGGCCCTGTACTGGGGGTTCTCCCTGCCCAGGGCGTCGTGACAGGCCTGGGGAGAGTGAGCACCAGTATGGGGGGACACACCAGTAGGGAGGCCATTGATGGTCACCCGGGACCACCGAATGTTCGGCCGTGAGGAGAGTGGAAGCACTTGGGTATAGTGATGTTCCGGCCCGGCTTGGCCCAAAAGCCGCGGCTTTGGCTCGGCCTGAGGCGGCTCCGGCTTTCCTGAAGTCTGGGCCGAGCCAAAGCCGCCACAGACGGCTTGGCCCTGGCCCGGCTTGGCCCAAGCCGCGGCTTTTGGCAGAGAGAATTTTATGACATATAACCAGTAGTTATAGTTCAGCTAATCCAAATCTGACTTAGTGTGTTACGTATTGCAAAGCTATATCGAAGAAAAAGTTTGAAATGCCATGATAAACATGATCACGTGACCCAAATCAACCACTTTGTGATCATATTTCTACTGATTTTGACGATTGCTATTGCACTTGTATGTACTGTTGAAAGCCGCGGCCTGAGCCGGCGGCTTTGGCTTTTAGTTTCTCTGAGCCGGGCCAAAGCCCTTGCTGGGCCGTCACAACGGCCTGGCTTGGCCCGGCCCAAACAGGCCCGGCTTGGCCCGGCTTCTGGCTTTGAGCCGGGCCAGGCACATCACTACTTGGGTATCTTATCATGATCAATAGATTGAGTCCACCCAGGTCTCCCATCTCATCAATGTGGCAGTTCTCACATCTGTGGTCTGGATGGTGGAGTAACAATATATTGTATTCAGAACCCTCTACATTCTGTCTGGTAACCGGGGATGGTGTCCTTGGAGGGACCACCTGTCTGCTCTCTACTACCACATTACTTTGCTTACTCTGTGTCAGGTGACTGGAGATCTACTGCGCAACGCGCAACCTTTAAACACATGATACTATCTAGAACATCTAGAACCTTCTACCTGCTTATTCATGACTATTTCCCCATGTATTTAAGCCCACTAAATTGAAGGAACAGACCCTAAGTCTCTTGTATTCAATACAGGTGATTCAGAACTCACAGATCCTGCTTGAGCTCCCTAAGTCGCGACTTAGGAAGTCTTCACCCCAGAAACTTGCTGCAGGGCTGAGAACCTCTGCCTTCGACTTCGCCTCTCGCGCATGCCCCTCTTGAATGTAATGGGCTTTGAATGACTTTGACCCCGGTCTTGACCTTGACTTCGACTTGTCATTCGATTTCGACTTGAACCTTGACACATCGCACACCTAGCTGTGACATTAGAACAGACTTCCACAGAACCTAGAACCAGATTACTCACCTGATCACACAAGGAGACAACGACGCATCCCTTGCCCCGACTCCAGACACCACAGACCCAAACGATCCCCGACTTACACCAGACCCGTTACCCAACACTCAAACCACCCCAATTCTATCCCCCCTTTTGATTCCAGTACGACCAAGCGATAACGTTGCACAGCATTTGAAGCATTCTGCTCAGTGTTTTGAAGCGCGCGAAGAGGGCGTCCCATTCCGCGGATACTAGGTCCCGTATTGCCAGACAAAACTTGTTGTTGACTGGTACCAAGGCGTGTGGCATCAAATCCACCCTGATTATTGACATCAGCCTGAAGTGATTGCAATTGCACCTGAAGAAACAGGGCTGAATGCCCCAGACAATCCGTTAATCAACGTTCCCCAATCATCCTCCATTGAACCCACAAACCCCATGATGTTGACAAGAATGACGACCCCAGGCCGAACCCGCCGCGCTTCAGTGGGAGCATCAGCTCAACCCAGCGTCGAGGCTAATCCATCCAGTCAGCTCACGGGAAGCCCAAGTAGGGGACCTACCCTCCTAGGAGGTCCACCAGGAGGTCCATCGGAAGGAAACCCAGGAGGGCCTCAGGGATCCGGTTTCCTTCAACCAGTAATCGCGCCGCAGGGATTTGCTATGGAAGGAACCCCACCTCTATTCTTTGAGGGAGACCGAGCCACAGCTAAACGTTGGTTCATGGAATTGGACCTGCACTTCCTCCTAAACCAAAATGCCACTATCTTCTTGGATGAACATTCCCGAGTGGCATACACCCTAATGTTGATGCGAGGGCCCAAGGTTGATCGATGGGTCGAAGAGCAAACATATTGGCTCTTCGACATTGTCCACGGCCGAACCCGAGTCCTACACGTGTGGGAAACGTTTCGACAGACCTTTCATGCCATGTGGGCTGTAGAAGCCAGACAAAAAGTGCTGCAGGCACTAGAGGCGCTACAGAAATTAGAGAAATTACAAATGAAGGAGGCCAATATTGATGACTATATCGCCGAATTTCGGGACTTAGCCATCCGGGCTGGGTTACAGCTAGATGGTGTGGCCGCCAGACAATACTTCTACCGAGGATTACCCACTCGGCCGGTTCAGACAATGCTGACTCAGGATCAGCCACAAACCTTTGATGAAATGGCAGCATCGGCCCGCCGGCATCATGCCAATTGTCTTCTCGACAACAAAGCGCCCACTAGTCCACCCCTTCGTGGGAATAAATTTACCTTTTATAAGAAACGCAACCCAAACACAATGGATGTTGATGTTGTTAAAAAGGCAGTCACCACTGAAGAAAAGGAAAAATATAAGAAGGAAGGCTGCTGCTTTGAGTGTGGACATCAAGGGCATCTTGTTCGCAATTGCCCGAACAAAAAGCCCCGCCCTAACACGAACGCCCCGGCTCGGACAGCCACCATCACGGAAGTAGCGCATGCGACTGCGGCGGTACCCAACGGATCTAGTGGATCCCAAGCAGCACTAATGGCACAGTCTCTACTATCAGTTTACCGGCACTCGCGGCAGCCCTCAAAACGATGACTGACGAACAGCGTCTCGAGCTACAAAACCAATTCAAAGGAGATGAGGATTTTTATATTGCTTGAATGGCATGGTCTTCATTCAAGCATTAGTCTCACACCATGTATTTAGATCACCTCTTTGAGCAATGAAAATCACTATTCCTGTAATGGGTGCTTCTATCCCGTGCTTGCTATGTAGATTAGATAAGGTGTAAAGATTGTGGTAAAACTTAGAGGTGAAAATGCCTTGTCAGAAAGCTGCCCAGAACACGGAGATTAATGCATGCGTAAGGCTTGAAGCAGTCAGAGGACTCTGCCTTGCTTATGCAGCAAGAATAGACCTATATTGAACTTTGCTAAGAGCCTACAGCCCCAAGAGGACAAGATGGGGTCTGCAGCGTGCTACAGGGTGTCTTTAAATATGTTCTAGTACTATCCTACAAAATACCAAAGCCAATCGAGGGTGCGATGTAAATCTAAGTAGTTATCAGTGGCTTACTCTTCTAAGTACCCTTACACATCTTGTTTACTAATGCGCGATCGTTTCTGCCGGTCTGGCATTATCTAAAATACATACTAGACCACTTTAGATCACTCTATAATCAAATAATCAATTTGTATTACTCAAACAATAGCCGCGTGTATCTATAATGTCCATTGCTGCATAGGGCAGCGACTACTTCACATCGCGTGGACCGGGTCAGAACGGTCCGAACACCTTCTTATCTTATCTAAGTCTAAGAAGGTCGACTCTGCAAGACGCGCAATCGCGTGACACCCTCAGGATGGTTTTCAATCGGTCCGGGATGCCAAAAATGCGCATCCAGGACAATTCCCTTGCATGGAGTGAACAAAAAGGCTGACATAGAAGCACTTATAGTGGTGCTACAGAAAACTTTATCAGTTACTGGATGGTTATCAAACATAGACTCCCCACAAAAAGGCTTACTATCCCAAAAAGACTACAAAACGCGGATGGTTCGCTAAATGCTACACGAAACATCGATCAATGTGTAGATCTGCTTATCACCACGGATGTAGATACACAACAACACTGATTCTATATCGCGTCGATTGGATTCGACGGTAATAGTATGATCTTGGGGTATCCTTGGTTTGCAGCTAGTAACCCCCATATAGACTGGACCCGTGGACGTCTCACACAGTCAATTAACATCACCATACCAGACGATCAAATCAAATGCTTAAACATCACTCAAGAATTGGCGATCAAGGCGAAGGAAAATACGGAGCGATCTTGGGATCAAGTCGTACCACGTGAATACCATCAACACCAGAAAGTCTTTAGCGATCAAGAGGCACAGTGCTTCCCGGAAGCACAGCCCTAGGACATAAGATCGAACTAAAACCGGACGCACCTGTGATTATGGTTTGCAAGATCTATCCACTCGGACCAGGAGAACAAGACGCGTTGAATAAATTTCTGGAGGAACACTTACAAAGGGGAGATGGGCCGGTAGAGACCGGACACATGGGTGGACTCAATCGGTGCGTCCATTAACTGATTCAGAGACAATTCCACATTGCATGCACAACATGCTCCTTCACAATTAAAGTTATATCTCTCTCCTTATTGTCATGCTTTTTTAGTAGTATATAAGAACACTATTCTGTACGCGTTCACATCAGTTTTGACCACAATAACCACTGGAGGGTGCTGTTTGATAAAATGCTCTCCACCCCGGGCCATCACTTCTCTGGTGAGAATAGCCTTCTTTTTCTGATTTATTCGAACACAACTTGGCTGCCATCCTGATCAGCTGCTTAGAGGTAAACGCGAGGTAAGCGCCTGAGATAGTATACCTGAATCTTATCGCAATCGTATACGGCGTCTATCTCTCACATCACCACCTGATGCGCCTTTAGTTATGTAACTCGCGACTAGGCGGTGCTGTTACATTCCCCTCCCATTCACCAGCTCGTTATCATACCCTCCAAGGATCTGACTCGGGGTCCATGCATAGCATGTCCCAGAATACACCGATTACCGCGTCTACTACTCACTTCCAATCCATTTTCGATCATGCATTGAAAGCGTACAAGAAGCAGACAAAGTGTGATCTTATCACACATCCGCTAGCTGCCCAATTGCAAACATGCGACTCTCCTACCGCCGTTATGGCCGTACTTCAGACCCAGGTCCACGAGTTCAATCAATCCAAGGGCAGTAACGAAAAGTGGAACAAATGGCTCAGCCCAACCATAAATGTGCTCTATGCATTTTCTGCGACTCTCGGAGAGGGTGTTGGCCTAGTAAGTCTCAAGACTATATATATCATCTAACCTTCGTGCTCAACTGCCTGCCCTACAGGTATTTTCGCCTGCGAAAGTGATATTTGCTGGAATCGGTGTCCTCCTCTTAGTGAGCATACCTTATTTTTACGTTATGGTGGATTACTGAAGTTTCCTAGGCGGCTAAAGATGTCAGCAGCAGCCAGGATGCACTCGGTAACCTGTTTGAACGCATTGAAAACTTTTTCAAACGCCTGGAAACATATACGGAAGTGCCTCAGACCACAGCGATGACAGATATAATCGTAAAGATTATGGTCGAGGTGCTCTGTATTCTCGCTATCGCGACAAAAGAGATTAAACAGGGATCAGCCAGTGAGTCTGTCCACAGAAAGACACACATGGTGACACATAGTTATTTAGAAAAGTACCTGAAGAGATTGGCGGGAAGGGCAGATATTGAAGATGCACTTGGAAGGCTGGACAAATTGACGCATGATGAGGTCTTGATGGCGACGGCGCAAATCCTGAAGCTCTCGCACATCGTTGATAGCAAGGTGACCAGTGTTGATGACAAGGTGAAGGTAATCATAGACCGTATGCAGAGCGTTTTCAACATTCCGTTGAGCTACCCTTACCATTTACTTGGGCAGATGGAAAGGAAGTCAAAGTGTTTATGCAACAAACGTCCAACACTGTAGATCAGGTCAAGAGTTCGTTTTTCCCTCATCCCTTTGTTATTGATCGCGGAGGCTCAAGTACGCTATAAACAGGAAATCAATTGCGACAGGATCTCCAAAGATGGCTCTCTCCACCTGACCCATCTACTAATCACAATATCGCCCGCGGTACTCATCACACTGGAACAGCGTCTTGGTTCTTCGAAGGCAGTACATTCAAAGATTGGAAGTCATCTGGATCACTTTTATGGGTCCACGGAAAACGTACGTTCCCTTGAACGTTTCAGACTCGACTCGCCTTGATGACCATCACATTTTCCTAGCGGGCTCGGGAAAGAGCATCCTCTGGTCCGTCAATTCACGATTATCTTTTTCTTCAGGCGACTTATAGTCGTCGATCAGCTCCACAATCATCCAGGATATCGAGCTCATGTGCGAGGCAGGATTGGCTTCCATGGCATATTTCTATTTCGACTTTAGGGACACCACTAAGCAAGACCTCCACAACCTCCTCCCCTCACTTTTAATCCAACTCTCGGCTATGTCTGATCCTTGTTGTGACATACTCTCTCGCATGTACTCCGCACACAAAAATGGCATGCGACACCCCAGCGACCAGGTTTTAATCAAATGTTTAAAAGAGATGACGTCACTCCCGAATCAAGAACCAATTTACATCATCATGGATGCGCTAGATGAATGTTCGAACACGTCCGGAATGCCAACACCAAGAGAACAGGTCCTTGACCTCATAAAAAACCTCATTGGTCTTTCCCTCCCAAATCTTCACATATGTGTCACTAGTCGCCCAGAGATCGACATTAGATCTTCCCTTGAACCTCTCACACCTCTCCATGTCTCACTTCACGACCAAAGTGGACAAAAAAAGGATATCGTCGACTATGTCAGATCCGTCGTTCAATCTGACACAAAAATGCGAAGATGGCGACAGGAAGATAAGACTCTTGTTGTTGAGACCCTATCCGAGAGAGCCGACGGAATGTAAGGTCATTTATGCCTGTTATTCCTCTTACTTACAGATTGAATCAGGTTTCGATGGGTGTTCTGCCAGTTGGAAACTCTGCGACACTGTCTTCCACCAAGTGTTCGACGTATACTCGAGGAATTGCCAGAAACGCTAGATGAAATATACGAAAGAATATTGAATGATATCAATAAATCGAACAGGGATCACGCTCATCGTCTCTTACAATGTCTCACAGTCGCTGTCCGGCCACTGCATGTGAACGAACTTGCGGAGGTCCTTGCAGTTGACTTTGGCTCTGGGCAAGGAGGAATTGCAAAGTTAAATTCGGATTGGCGATGGGAGGACCAGGAACAAGCAGTACTTTCGACATGCTCCAGTTTGATAGCCGTTGTGGATGACAATGGCTCACAAGTGGTGCAGTTTTCGCACTTTTCGGTCAAGGAATTTTTGACGTCGAGTCGGCTTGCAAGGTCGAGTGGAGACGCATCGCGATATCATATTCTTCTCGAGCCGGCTCACACCATCCTCGCACAAGCATGCTTAGGTGTTTTACTAACCCTGGACGATCGGATTGACAGGGAAAGCATGGAGAGCAGGTTTCCGTTGGCTGAATATGCTGCTCGATACTGGATTAACCATGCCCAGTTTGGGAATGTCTCATCCCGAATCAGTCAAGGGATGAACGACCTCTATGACATGGACAAGCCTCATTTTACAGTATGGCTCCACGTGCACAACATAGACGAAAGCTGGGGCAATTCCTTCGACCGGATCAACGACTCATTAGATCCAAAACCAGTTCCACTGTATTATTCTTCCCTGTGCGGATTACATGATCTCTCGGAGCGGCTATTAACCAAGAATCCAGAACATGTCAACGCCATGTGTGGTAACAACAAAACACCACTCGTCGCCGCACTACAGAATGGACATCTAAAAGTTGCGGAGTTATTGTACAAACATGGCGCAAACATGGACATTTGCGGCAATTGGGAGAGAACTCTACTACATGCTGCATCGAAGGATGGACCTGTGGAGACTGTCCGTTGGTTACTAGATCATGGCGCGGATGTCAATGCCGTTAGAGACAGTGGCTGGAGTCCACTGCAACTTGCGGCGACGAACGGACACCCCGATATTTTTTGGATACTAGTGGATTACGGTGCACGGATAAATACCCGGAGTGATGATGGTTGGACTCCATTGCATGGGGCAACGTATCGGGGTTACCCCGACATGGTCCGGTATCTATTAGAACATGGCGCGGATATCAACGCACGCGATAATGACTATGGGACACCGTTGAGTGTAGCTTCAACATTCGATAAATTTGATGTCGCACGCGTGCTACTCGAGCACGGTGCGAACACAGACCCGAAGGACAATGATGGTAGGACGCCACATCAGGTTGCGTTGGAAAATGGACATGTCGAAATCGCGAAATTGTTGTCAGAAAATGACGTAAAGTGAATATATAACATGTAAAAACCTGCCTACTCTACATATACTGCTGAAGACTTTTACGCGCATCCGCACGCTCTCGCTTACGGGGAAATTACTACGTCCCATTGTGGATAGGTGTGTTGGCGCACTTCGTCCAATGAGTTTACGAGTAGGTGATCCACCTTTCTCGCGAAGAGAGTTTAGTGAAGAAGCTACGAAGAAAAATGGACAACTCGTAGCTAGTTACGTCTCTAGATCAGTTACCTGATGCACGATTATCTTATCTTATCACAATCATCAGATCGACTCCACCGTTCGGTTTTCAATCAATGAACCCTGTCACTACCCGGACGCAACACAGAGCTGAAGAGATACTGTGAAGGGAAGAAAAAGTCTCCGGAAGTGTAGTGTAGAGGTGAAGAGAAAAATGAAGTGTAGCACATTTATGGAAATAATCACAGCTGTTAATCCGTTTTTTTTAGCTGCATAAATAGTTCAAATAATATAGTGAAGAAGTGAGAAATGGCTTGCTTGGCCCGGTAATGAGCAGGGCTGGAGGTTTCTGGTCTAGTTCCCGAACCATAGAGAAGTGGGGAATAGCCTTGCAAGTGGGAGATGTTGTTCTTTCAAAAGGGAGGGTTCAGGGGCCGGTGTTGAGTCATCGTGACCGTGACGTGACTCTTCTCAGCCGTCCCCAGCCCATCAGCCCAACTCACCCCTCACATACCACTACCATTACCACCATTTGCCTCGACCAACCAATAAATGCATACTCTTGCTGGAGGATATGGGATTTAAAAAGACTCATCTCTATTCGATACTGAAATACTTTGCCGATAACTTGATCCGGTTTGGCTTGTAGCGGAGGAGATTGCTTGTGTTGATGTTTAGAAGGTATACAGTAGCGGGAAGTCACACTGCGTGGTCGTGATCAACTCGATAAATATTTGTGTAAGAAGGTTCAGTGTTCCATTCCGGTACGGGTATTTAATTTGAGTCAACTCAGTACATGATTGCAAGTGAGGCTTGCGTTATGAGAAGTTGTCTTTCTTTCTTCTCAATTGTCTATTTTCACTCCATTCCGTTCATTCCAGTGATTTTTCCTAGATACGCCCCTTCCCCCCGCGTTCGTGTTTGTGTTTTGGGGCTAACTTGCCGCTAAGACACCTTGCTGACTTCAATTCTTTTTTACTACACGTAGGTGTTTAGACAAACTGATTGCGACACATGGGAGAGGGAGACATCGTGCGTAATTTGGGACACTTGTTCAAGACAGGTACGGTACAAAAGCAGAGGAAAAAATCGACCATGGCATCACACCCCAAATATACATGTCGTAGTAAGGCCAGTGAATGTTGAGAGGGGGAAAGGGAAAGAGTTCAAAAGGGAAAATAGAGGCAAAATGGTACAGTTACTAATGTTTGATCCCTAATTCTTTCCATTTCAGCCCAGACTCATTGTCATGACTTGATTCTGGCTTGTTGCTCCCTGCATCCCTTCTTGGATGACTTCGGAAATATATCCTTTGTGATCAAAACAAATGGCTTCGCAATAACTTCACCGGTCCTCAGGTAGCACTCAAGTTGAGCGTTGAACTCCCCATAAATTCGTACGGTTTTTGAATGCTTGACTTTGGCCCTATCTGGCTTCACTCTGACGCACTCTGTCGGCATGCTTTTCTTATACTGCCTGAGTGAATCAGTGCACGCAAAGAAGTCTCCGCAGTGATCACAGAAATGGAGGTGTAAAGGGTGCGCTTCCATGTTGTTACAGTGCCACTTGAAATCCTTCCAAGAGCCAAACCTCGCGCGTGGGCACAGACGACACTTGAGCTCTTTGATGACCCTGAGTTCCCAGTCTGATTGCGTGGCCACGAGAAGTGCCCTGCACCTGTCTTTCAGTCGTCGGGGGATCATGAAGAAATGGTCCGCCGTCTGCTCGTCGCCACCATCCTCCTGTGCTGTGGACATCCTCCGCCTGTTGCCTCTACGTACTGCACACGTGATGCTGCATCTCCTCTCTCTGCACTCTCTCGCCGGGACAAAGTGTCCAGCAGGAGTCGGCGAGAACCACTACGTGGGGAGAGCTGGTTTGTATCGAGGAGAGAAGATGGGAGACTCCCTGCGCGTTCATGGCTGCGAGCCTCTCCGCTCCGCATCCCACTCTGTTTATGTTCCTGACCCGTTCCCCATTTCTCCTGCCGATGCTCCAGCTACCACACCCCCAACCCTTATTCCTGTCCCGCCTTCTAACCCCTTGGTCCAATGTGCGCACCTGGTTTATGAGCCAAGTCCTTCTTCATGACGACTATCTGAGATCCTTGGTCCAGTACTCCAGCTTCCTAGACGATCCCATTAACTAAGACATCCACTTCTCTGAGGATGTGATCTCTAGAACTGATACTGAGCCTTGCACTGGGTCTGGGGTCTATTCAATCTAATTGGTCTCAACGCGTCAGGTGCATAGCTTCTCAACCATCTCCTTCCGAATAGCAGGGCTTGCAGCCAGAATATGATTAAAATGAGAGGAATTTCTTTCTTGGCTCATGACTGGTAAATTCGCTCTTACAACACCCACTCATATTCATCAACCGTACAAACACAATGTCCTGGCTCGCAATTATCTAGTCAGTTTCGTGCTACGGGGCGCAGCAATTCTGGACACCGATTGTCAACCTGGATTTGATGCAATTTACCTAGACGGATAATCGGAATCTAGAAGAGGCTATCTTTCTTGTCTGATGCGTCGAGTAATTCAGGTTCAAATGGATCCATCTCCCTGAAGATTTCATTAAAATCATTTTTCACTTGGACAATTATAAATCCAAGTTTCTGTACGTCAAGGTCAATGTCCCCATGCAAAAAAAACTCTTCAATCTTTCTTCTAAAGGCGACCCTTATGTGGAATACATAAAGTATAAATTGCCGCGAGATGGTGCAACGGCATTGGACAACAGTGGACAACCGCTTTTCACTTCATATAATGGGGTCAGCGACAGTGGCGGACTTTCCTGCTATATGGAAAGCATTGGTAAATATGTGGGAGGGGTGGAATGCCTTTTTTAAGAGTTCGAATGAACCTGACATACTTCGTTCCATACCTTCCGGTACTGGAACGGACGAGAAACACAGTGGGTTTTGGTGGGATGATAATGTAATGTGACCTGTACCATAGCGGAGATTGGAGAAATATCATGCTGTCTTGACATGATGGGAAGCTCGGTTGGAACTCACCTGAGTAAAATAAGGGCTGTGCGTCACTTAGCAAATGTTGGGAGTCACCCTGATAGTGTGGAAACACGCAATCGTCACCGTCATCCCCAAACGAGGTAGAAACCTCTTAATGACCATCTTTCTGCTCAAGGCTGTTAGCAAAGGTACTTGCCAGATATTCTCATTTGACATGACTGGCATCCATGCCCGCCATTCAATACCCTTTTTTTTTGTTGGAAACGGATCAGTGGCTAGCTCCGATCAATTGCTAGCCGTGCAGTGCTGAAATCGAGCTATGTGCTGTGTAGCAGCACTTGGACTGTGTTTTACTTTCCTGTGAATACTTTGCTATCTTATTTGATTCAGTTTTGACCGACATAACTGAAGTGAGTATTCTGTTATTGTCATCTTATCCTTACCTAATCCTTACCTATGTAGCTAGCGCGTACTGTATCTGCGCTCAACATTTTTTTCTTCAACTTCGAACTCAAATGGAACATGCATTATGACAATCGCTAATAGTCCTTTTGGCAACGCGGTGTTGAGCCAGTATTCCGGAATAGACTAAGCAGAGATGCCGGGATAGCGGCTGACAAGAATTGTCATGATAAGATTAGATATATCATATAGTTAATACAGTTACTAAGATACTAACGATCCTATATCCAATCCTCTACACAGCTCTGCGCCTGCACCGGTTCACAAAGGCTACCGCCCTCCACACTCTTTACTCGTGCCTCCTGTACCACAGTTCGCGTGCATCTCATCCTGGTCTGCAACCGCCCTCCCCTGGATGCAGATCTACAACACCACCAGACACCTCCAATCTCTATTGGGGTTCCTCCAAGTGACGCGCGCTTTCTTCAAACCGCTTTCTGGGAGGCGACCTCGGGAGCTGGGATGGGCATAAGGGGAGCAAGGTACCTAGGCGGCGGCCTTTCACCTTATGGTAACCACTTTCACTACCGTTATCACTAACCACTCCTTCTCCACACTTTCTTTTCCCTGCTTGGGTTTTCACACAGGTAACACCCAAAATCTGTTCATCTAGTAGCCGCTATGTCCCTGTATTAGACGCGCGAGTTAGGCATAGACCCTTGAAGCGCGAAATAAATCCGATTTTTTTAAAAAAAGAAAAGAAAAGAACCTACATCCAATCTCGCGCATGTGATCAGATCACACGAGACTAGTCCACACATATAAAGTCTCCGTAAAGTTGATCGAAAGCAGTTAAACCTCCATATCTATCGAGGTGAGATACATACAGTATCTAGTACAATGTTGCGCGATGCCTGGCTTAACACGGAGTCGCAGCTTATCTCATCTAGTCGCCAGTTTTAGTCATCGATGTGGTTTGGTTGTGTCTCCCTTGTCATATGGTTTTGGCCCCTGGGACATGGCCTACAACAACAACAGAGAGGGAAGGGGAGTGGAAGGGCTACTTTACCAGCATCAACGCGCGTCGATCGGCTATTTCGTTGTCCTCGCTCGCTCACGCGCACGACCATCCGCGTACGCTCTTGTACAGAACAGATATGATACGATCTGTATCGCGCATCCGAATTACTGCGAGCGGTCGTACGACGTCAACATCGACGCGGATTGGCGCAGGAATTTTGAGTGGCGCGTCTACTTGGGCATCGCTGGGGGTAGGGGAGGAGGGAGAGGTGTGATGCGTGCGTGTCCAACTCTAGACGAGAGCGACGCGACTTGGATGCTGGCCGGCGATGACGCGACCTGTTAAGTGTGGGTAGAATGACTGAGGTAACTGGATGTGTCTAAGGAGCGTAAAGAGGGAAATCAAACAACGAAAGTCTAGTACTAGTACTTAAGTGCGCTAGTCGTGGTGACACTGGGGTGGTTAGTCCAGGGCCCGCCAATCAGAGCCTGAGCATGCTAGTGTGCATTATCAGATGTATGACTGTGGCTTCTGTTATTTTTTCATTAATTCTCATTTCATGCTAAACTATCTAGGGATACTTTTTTTGATATCTTTTTAAGGGAAGGCTGCTGACAGTGGTTGCAGTTAGCACTTCATTCTTAACAGAACAAAAAACTCATCGTGCAGCACGACCCAGTTGAAAAGTGGCATAACCGTTAGCGAGAGTCAAGTGTTGCAATCAATCAAATTATTTATTCAAAGATGCGATACGTAGTAGTCAGTCAGTCACTGCCATAATTGGGTTCTTTCGACGCCTCCTCGTCCCTTGGGTTTAGGACACCCATGGTACAACGCACTGAATAGGATTTGCATAGCGACGCGCGACAGTAATGTTACAATTCTCGACACATTTGGGGAGACTTTAGTTCGACCTACACCATCACAACTATTCCGTTTTCTGTTGCGCCTTTACTAGTTCTTGTATATCCTTCGTGCCAAAGTCCCTCAAAAACCTCCACGTTCCGGCTTCTTTGGCATTAGGCTGTCCATCCTGCCTTTCCCAGCCTGCGAGATCCCCTTTGGGATAGAACTCGAGTACGTCGCGGAAAGAAGGGTCGTGCGTAAAAATGACGAGCACATCTGGACTCGCGTCAAGTACCTTGAGCGCTTCAAGCGTTGCTCGACCCGTCGCTGGATCCGAGTTGACGTACGGAAGAAGTTCATAAAATGGGGTGGTTCTGAAGGAACCACCGTCATGGGAATTCGAGGATGGATGAATTTGTTCAAAGATAGATCCAGGGTAGGCGATGACCGATCTTGGGGCTTCAAATGGAGATGGGAGGATAGATTCTGGGAGAGGAAGAAGAGGATTGGGGCGGAACTCGCCGGCATGATGAGCGGCATCTCCTGCAAGAAGCAAAAACTGTCTTCAGAAGTACGTGCCAGTGCCATAATGTGGTCGCTGGTGTGTCCAGGAGCTTCAAGGATGTAGAAAGAACCGTCCTCGAACCAATCGATGGCTCGCAATCCACTCACTTTCAAGAGGGATGCGTTGAAGTCCAACTCGATGAGATCGCGACCTTCGAAGGCATCTTGAACTGTATGAGCGTCTGGATTGTTAGGATAGCCTGGGTATGTCTCGCGGTTGGACTTGAATCCGGGGCCGACAACGAGGGACGTAGTCGGCGGAAAGAGGGACGGATCTCCCGCATGGTCGAGATGGTGATGGGACCAGACAATAGAATTGATGGAAGAAAGCGGGACCGAAGCGGAATTCAGGATGTCGACGACGTCGGAGGGAATTTCAATGGTCACGTTCGCACTTTGAAGCTGGTCACGGACTGAACAAAGACAAAGTCAGCTACACATCAAATTTCGACCGGTACGGAAGGACGTTGTCCCTTCCACGAAAGAAAAGAAAAAGGAAAACAAATGGTAAAATCTATGGCTCGAAAGGGGGCTCACTTGATGGGGCCTGTCTTTCCTCCCAATCCTTCATCATACCAAGGTCGTACATGAGCTTCTTCCCGACTTTGTCATTCTCAACCAGAAAACAATAGATTGGAGAATCCACGATGTCGTGTCCGGGTATCTGCGGCTGAAGCATCATGGCCGCTGGTAGCACCATACGGCCGGCATTGAGGATCGAGACGCGGACAACGGATCCATTGAATGGAGGGAGCTGGAGCGACAATTGATCAGACATCTCGAAAGAAAAGAAGTGGGGTGGTAGTACTAAGCACTGGAGCAAGACGAGTTGGATGGATGAAGTGCATCGAAGCTAGTTATAAGCGCACCGACCGACGCTTACACGAGAAGGCAGTTTCGGCGGTCTAGCGGTCAATCTCCATTGACAGAAACGAAGCAGATAAGTCATGATGAACCTTGAGACATAGCACGTTTCACCGTTTCATAGTGTTTACCCCATCATTGCGAACTTGGCTGGAACGAGCTACTACGTATTACGTGTATTGTTTCATTGTCCGACATTCGTCTCGACAACATTCCTTCATTTCGGTTCAACGTCTTCGTTGTTATTCTCTTATTACCTGTACACCTTCACGTCACGCTATGCCGTCCCAAGTCCGAGTCTCACGTATTAAGAATGAAAGTATTTTTGATTTCCATTTCTCCTTGACGCGATCTGCCCGATTCTGTCTGATCGCTCTTGAAAGCAACCTTTCTGATTTTCTGATGACGCAGAAACTTGCTCAGCCTAATGAAGACAGCTCATCAACGTATGGATGTATGAAACTGTGCCACACCGGGACTATACAATACTGGATGACTTTGACTTTGATTCCTTACATGCTTAATGCTGAGTACAACGGCATCTTTCCCCGACGAATGTTGCCCCTTCCCCCTACCTTGAGTCCCACTTGCGGTTGCAGGTTGCCAGTTCCAAGCAATGTATACCCGTCAATCACTGGATTTATCCTGCCTGTCTTTGTCTGTCTTTTCTCTCTGTTGAGATGGCTGGTAGAGGACTGGACTCCCGGGTGGACTCGATCTAATGATTGTGATAAGATAATGTAAAGTGTATCACTTAACTGATTTAGAGACAATTCCGCATTGCATGCACAACACATCCCTTCTATCTTGTCACAAGTAAATAGTTATAGTTATTCTTCATATTGTCATGCCCCTTTGAGTAGTATAAACAGTTGCTATTCTGTATGTGTTCACTTCAGTTTAACCACATAAACTGGACTTATACACTACCTACAGTAAATAGGTAGCTTTTAAACCCTTTCACAGCTGCATTCATCAGCAGGTGCAGGGATAAGTGCATCCAGGACTTGTGTTTGTGTTAGCTTCAATTATCTTATCTTACTGAGTTAGGGGTAAGCCGTCCGTCAGTCTGGGCGGGGCCTCTAACGGTGTAGAACCTTGCCTGCGCACACCAGTCGGAGGACGGCGGATGAAATACGATTTACCGTACAATTATATCTATTAGCAAGCGGTGAGGTGTTGGGGTTTCCCACTACCCCTCTATAGTCCATTGTTTAAGGCGCAGATGGTCCCGCACCCGCACCCACACCGGCATTCACGCCGTCTCTCTGCGTCCGCAACTCCCCATTCATCAACGGCATTCCGTCTGCCCGCTTGCTCTCACTGTGTTGCTCCTCGACTCCATGCTGGATGTTTGTATCTGAGCCATTTACTGCGGAGACGTGCTCCTCTCCAGCTGTATTTAATTGTGCCGCCATTAGCGTACGGAAGCGCGAGTTATCGCGCTGTACCTATATTATAACGAGTCATTGTCAGTCAGGGGGCAAAAAAAACAAAGCAAGGAGCAGGCACGCACAAGTTCGCGGTACGTCCCAGTCTCAGTGATATGTCCGTCTGGGAGAAAAAGTGTAAAGGGCAGGAGCAGATACCCACGCCAGTCAGCGAAACATTCTTAAGGAATGAGGAAGGAAGCGAAGGATCTAAACGCGTACCTTCAAGAACCACTATCCGTTCTGCCCTCGCGATAGTCGAGAGCCGGTGTGCAACGAAAAGGCAGGTCGTATGGCGCGAACGAAGGATCTTGTCGATGGCGTCGTTCACCTGCAAAGCCCCGCAAGCGTACGCAATCAATCAGCAAGGCCCAACCCAGGACAGGAGACAAGCGACATAAAGGTATATTTGTATATGTACTCACACGGCGTTCTGCAGATGCGTCCAAAGAGCTCGTCGCCTCGTCGAGAGCCAGGATCGCAGGTTTCTTGAGCAGGGCGCGGGCAATGGCAAGGCGTTGGCGTTGACCACCGCTCAAACTCAACCGGCCGACTGAGATTGTGATAAATTTTCCCGGTGTCAATACCAGCGATGGGGTTTTTTGGGATAATGACAGTGCTACGCACTCTGCGTGTCGAAACCATCTGGCAATCCCCATACGAATTCACAATTTGCCTCGCGAGCGGCAGCTTCGATTTGCTCTCTTGTGGCGCTCTCATTGCCGTAGGCGATGTTCGACGCTATAGTACCTGTGAACAGTACAGGATCCTACGAGCGGGTAAACAAGCCATCTCCCTCAGCTGAAAATCGGAACCTTCAACAATTGACTCGCCACGTACCTGAGGAACAACACCAATGATATTGCGCCATGACTCTGGTGTAAATTCGCGGATGTCTGTGGCGCAAATTCAAACATGACGGTTTCTCGACAGGGTAAAGTCAATGCGCACCCTGTCCATCGAACGTGACTTTGCCTCGAACCGGATCGTAGTACCTTAGTAACAGGGAATGCACTGATGACTTGCCGCCTCCACTTTTCCCCCTATTCCAACAACGAACATGTTAGACACTTGTCACCAAAGTCTGGGTAAAAGACGCACACGATAGCCACGTTCTCTCCAACATTGACCTCAAGATTAAAATCCTCGAGAACGTTCACCCCACGCCGCGTTGGGTAGCTAAATGTGATATTCTCGAACTTCAGTGTCCCGGAACGTGTTGGATCAAGAGCCACGCCGACACCTGGCCGGATGGCAGACGTTCTGTCAAGCAGTTCGAAAATGCGCGTTCCGGCACCAATCCCACGCATTATGGATGTCTGGGGAATGCACGTTTCAGGAATGTTTCCCCGGAAGTCAAATGGAGGCTTACGAAGAAAGATCTGGGGAATATCCGTATAAGAGTAAGAAATGAGACCGTCACCGGGGGCTATGAAGAAGGGGGGGCATACGTTAACATCTGAAGGCCGCTGCCGACATAGACCGTGTACATCAACAAGCTGGTGAGCTCCCCTACGGATATTTGTCCACGGCTCACAAGGGATCCCCCTATGCGCACCGAAAAGTCACCCCCTCGAAGTAAGTAGTTCAAAGATTGACGAACCGTAACCCAGCAAGGCCAACAACGCAACGTTCCCACTCCACCCAGTGCTGCCGAAGAAAATACCGCTGGCGACCGCTTCGCGACGCGCGAGTGTCAGAACACGAGAAACACGCTCAGAGAACTTCTGTTCTTCGTATGGGGCCGCATTGAAGACTTGCACTGTACGGAGCGCGGCTAACGATTCCTGGGCAACCTAAAAAAACCATCAATCAGTAACTTTGTTCACAAGCGGTGTCAGTGATTCCTAACCTTAGTCATGTCTCCAAGAGCTTCTTGCGTCTTATGGGACAGTCTCTTTATGTACCGGCCATAGAACACCTAATCCCAAGGGACGATAAGCACACATGTAAGTCAGGCAGGGGAGTATAAACGAAACTGACTGCGCCAAGCGAGATGGGAGGGACGATGGCAAGCATGAGAAACGTGAGGTGCGACGATATATATAGCATCGCGCCGACTATTATCGCGCCGCGATCGCAATCAGCATATACCTCGCAAAGCCAAGATGAAAGTACATACGGCCAGCAAAGGACATCACCACAGCGCGGAGTCCATCTGAAAGGTTCTGTGTGACACTTTTGATACGCATCAGTATATCTTCAACATCAAGCACTAAGCCAAGTCTACCTTTCTCCAACGATGCTACTATCTACGCTTAATCGACTTAGCGCGTCACCTTCCCCACGCTCTACGAATTCGACTTCCTGCCGAAGAGTGGCAGCATAAGTTCGCTCGCGCAAGCGAGCAACGATTCGCTGGCCTGAGCCCGAGGATAAAGTTCACGTTTCTAGGAAACGAGGAGGGTAACGCACCTGACATGCGCATAAGGAATGCGCGTCCCGCATTGCAAGCACCACCGATAGTAAACACGAGAAGGAGACCAGCGGTCGCTTGGGTAAGCGAGAGACCGTACGGAATTGTCTGTGAGTTGGGAAAAAAAGCATAAGACACCAATCCTGAGATAGGGAGAAGGCTGTGGACGAAGCCCCATTTTCCGAGGAAGCGGGATAGGACCGTCACACGCAGAGTCGTGGTAACCGACTTACTGGGTTCGAAGAAGTGAAATAGTCAATAAGCTTTCCGACGGTGAACGGTATGCTCAAAGACACGGATGAGGAAATCATCAAAAGGCCGATAGCTGTGAGAAGTGGACGACGCTCTGGTCTAGCAAGTGCCACGATCTTGCGGAAGGAGGCGGACGTCGAGGAAGTGGAAGTGGAGGACCCGTCGGCATCAGGTGAGAGGGAAGCCGGAAGAAAGCGAGAGAGAATGGGAATGGAGCGAGGTGACGATTCAGGTGGAGAGGGAGTGGAAGGTGTGGATGTGGATGATGATGATGATGATGATGATGGTAAAGGGTGCGATGATGGATGACGGAATACAGAGCTCGCCACGAAGAAACGCTTTGCTTGCGTGAGGCGAGGGCCGGCCATGGAGGGTATTTCCGGCTCGTCGAAGGATGCGAGAAAGAGAGACGTACGAAAAGGCTCTTTGAGAGGCAGAAGAGTATTTCGAGGCGACCACAAGGCCGCGTAAATGCAAGCCGAGCATCCTGGGCTCCTGTTCTCCGAATCCCGGTGACTGGCGAGAAAGAATGAAGATGGACTTGAGAGCGTTGAGTGTTGAGCGTTGGGCGTTGAGCGTTTGCGTTGAGTCAGATGAAGTGATAGATGCACGTGATCTGAACTACAAGTTTCGCCACTCGTCACCACCACTCAGGATCACCAGGATCACTCACATTCACCTCTCACTTTCCCCGCTAAAGGCATTACAGGGCTGCAGGTTCTTGACATCATCAATGCTTGCTGTATAAAAATGTTGGTATCTCTGGCTGTCTCAACCCTTATGTATGCGCTGTATTCGCATACGCAGTATCCATGATCTCAACTCATCTTATCTTGCACCGTAGTTAGGGTTGTTGTTTTTGGGACTACCCCTGGAGGGTATGGCCAGTTGTGTCAGATGAGAATTCTTTGACAACTGTCTTCACAACAGCTTCGAGCAGAAAGATGAGTCAGTGAGCTTTAATCGATAAGATGGATGACAAGATGCCAGACTGCCCAGCCGTTATTTCTCTCAAGTGAGTTCCTGGCTTCGCAATTATCCTATGTCCCACTAAAGTACAGCTCACATAACAATAACTATCAATGATCATCCCACCAAAACCTAGTGTGTCCCACTAGCAGGAAGTTCAGAACAAACTATGTCAGCTTCGTTCGACTTCTCAAGAAAGGCCTTCCAATCCCGCTTATCTACCAAGTCTTTCCATTTCTCGGGAGAGTCCGCTGCCACCGGTTCATATGAAGTGAAAAGGGGATGTCCGCTTTCATCCAGGGTCCTCGTACCATCAGACGGCAATTTGTACCTCATGGTTCTGCATTAGGGCTCCCCAAGGGCCTTGAGATTTCAGAGGTCCCCATTGAAGCTTATGGCGAAGGCAGCAGTGACGAGGGCTCTAGCAAGGATGAAGACGACAGGAATGGGGTTGTTCCATCAGCTAAGCCAGTAGCTCCCCTGATGACTGCCTCTGGGCCAGTATCACCTTGAGAAGAAAAAGGAGAGTAGACGGATAATCGGAATCGGGAATAGGCCATCTTTCTTGTCCGATGCGTTGAGTAATTCAGATTCAAACAGGTCCATCTTCCTGAAGATTTCATTAAAATTGCTTGGACCAATGTTTGAATCGTTCTTCAAATTTCTGCAAATCCAGGTCAATGCCCCCATACAAAAATGGGTAAACTGCATCAAAGCCAGGTTGACAATTGGTGCTCAGAGCAGCCACCCCCGTGCCATGAAACGGACTAGATGTTTACGCACCAGGACCCCATGTTCGTACAGTTTGATGAAGTGATTAGAATGCATCCTGGCCCCATGGAACTCCTTATGGCTCATTCGCTTTGTCTTTCTGCGAACGCGGAAACAGGACGGCTTGGTCTTCAAAATCGATTTGACAGGAAACAGACTTTGGAACAGTTCCTCGATAGTAAAAAGTGACAGAGCGCCCCATCAGGAAGATTGCCTTTTTTTCTGACCACCTGGTCGCGAGCCCAAGTGAAGCAGGCGGCAACCAATAACTTTTCATGGGCCCTTGATTGATCCAGAACCCCAATAGACCTTTTCCAGCGCCACAGATAGGCTAAACCCTTCCCCATCATTCATGGCATGATAGGTGACCTCTGAGAAAATTGGTTTGGATGAAGCAGCTCCACACTTAGACTCGAGATGCAAACCTGCATATGATTTATGATTTGATCCTGCATAATTTCCCCAAGCTTCACAGGGGTCACAGGGATCACCGATGGTGAGATATATTGGGAGGTGT
Source organism: Multifurca ochricompacta (assembly GCA_022496185.1). Classification (NCBI taxonomy): domain Eukaryota; kingdom Fungi; phylum Basidiomycota; class Agaricomycetes; order Russulales; family Russulaceae; genus Multifurca; species Multifurca ochricompacta. The sequence continues at coordinate 57,568 of WTXG01000013.1, forward strand.
CAATATCCAGAGCCAAATGCTGAGACAAAACTGCGTATATCTGCGCATCCGAAAGGTGCTCACTTCCGGGCCCACGTAGTAGTTTGTCCTCGGCGAATCCAATCAGTTCTTTGCAGGTAACTTGGTCCCCACAGTCATAACATGTACCCCACCTGGAAAGTGTAAAAAAAAAGGTCAAGACAGGATAAAACATGGCTTACAATGGCCTTCCCATGTGAGTAATGGACTCCAACGAAGTGATGTATTTAAGAGTTTCACGTTTAGAGATCTTCCGAGTTTCCATCAGCTGGTCAAACCCAAGGTAAACGTAAGGTTCAGGCATTATTCATTTACTCAGCCCAATACAAAAAATGATCATATAGGATTGAACCGCAATATCCGAAGTAAACTCATTGCAATTCACTAAAAGGAGACAGAAGCTCGTGCTCGCCCAGAGGTTTTGTGAGCCTTGACTTACACGATTCACTGCTTCTCGAAGACGTTCGAATGCATCGTCAAGTTCTTTAATCTCCACAACAGGGTCTGTGCTCAGCCTCTTCAGGAAGTAAAGTGAATGGAAACTACAAACGAGACGTGACGGACGTACGTTTTAAAACTTTGGCCCGGCCGTGGATCTAATATTCTGGCCACGTGTCATAAACTCCCTGAACTGCAAATCCAATCAGCCTTGTCAGGAGCATCCAGATTTTTCACAACAATCTCCTGCACAAGCCATGAGAAGAAATAAGAAGACAAGATGGACCATTGTACCCATCGGACGCAGGTTGATTGAAATCAGGAAAGCCCCGTTGGACAACTCATCCATGAGGCGCGACTTGCCCATCCCAGATGACGAACAATAGAGCAATAGCGTGCATACACGCCCATTGCATAAATAGACTCGCTCAATTATAGTTCGCGTTGGATGTGCCTTTTCAGGCCTTCGAGTGGAGCGTAAACAAAGTGTGCGTTCCACGATTTCATGACAGCTGATGTGATTTAAAATGAGGAGCCAGACCGAAGTGTGTTTAAACTCACGTATTTCTTGCAATTTTGTAGAATGGGAGTCAACAACGGTCGGTGCTAGAACGCAATGAGATAATAAAGTAATTATAGTTCATGGGCCTTACTGAGGGGAATAGGTATAATCCAAAAGACATATAAGGAAAAAGGTACTGATTTGATATGTATAAGGTAATGACCATGAGTTATGACAGCCTGGTAATCATCCTCAGTGGCATCCTCACTTGCTGCCCTTGTGTCCTTCTCAACATGTTGAAGAAATTATAGAAACGCAGCTGAGCTTAGATAAGCGCTACCTAAGCATAGCAAGATAATTCAGTTGTGAATGGTCAAAACTATGTATTAATAGTCTTTACCTAAACGTAGAAAGATAACTACACGAGTAATGTTAGCTATACGCGCGGTAAAGATATCTAAGTAATACTCACTTCAGTTGTGAATGGTCAAAACTGAAGTGTACAACACAGAAATAATGTCCTTAAATACTATAAAGAGCGTGCTGTGCTATGGTCATAAGGATTGTGGAAGTGCAGCATAGCAGCAATCAGATGGGCCGAGTGATCATACGTATCAACGCAAGCATATCAGGACGGGTGTGCATTTCTTATCATAAATCATAGATAGTTAGAACTCAGTTTTCTATCCAAGATGAGTCATATCTTGTTTACAGCTCATTTTTTATTTTTTGTCTATGCATTTATATTTAAATATTAGTTTTTTCAAGACTGAGCTACGATTATAGCTCGCTACAGATTGTATCTTTAATCATAAGTAATCATAATGAATGAGTGAATGCCGTAAGTATATTACAATGTCCACTTAACTCCGCACTGGCAACTCCGGTCACCTCTGATCCGGTCCGGCCAACTCTGACCGTTACCGGCTCAACAGAAATCGTCTTGTTTCTGGTGAACATTCTTCTTTAAATCCTCTATACTGACAAAATTTGCTTGAAGCCCATGATATGCACTCTCAAAGCGCCCATAAATTGGTATGAGCTCATCTTCAATCTCCTGGTTGATGCATCTTGAGTAATTACAAACCTCAAAAGTTTCATAAAACGATTGAGGCATTCTAATGGGAGGCGAAAGGATGAAGTAAAGGATTGACATCCATTAAAGAAGAAGAGGAGAGGAGTTCTTGCCTGGCATACTTTGCTGGGGGGAGCTTGGAGAAGGACATGATAGGCGACATGACGTTACATCACGTGACGACATACGAACTCGCCCTCGCCCTCCTTGTCCTCCAAACTTCCCATCTACCAGCTCGTCCAACAACACGAAGTTAACGTCTGGCAGAAATTTAACGAGTGTCAATTCAGGGATCATTGGATGATAAAATGATAAAATCCTAAATGTGTCAAATGCGTCAGGAATGATCCAAATAATTCCACACTGCACACCGTGACACAATACTTTCCTTTGTATCTTGTCACAAGTAAATAGCCTTATTTTCTCTTATGTCTATCATGCTATTTTGTGTAGTATAAAGGGTTACCATTCTGTACTCGTTCACTTCAGTTTTGACACTTGAACTGAACTTATCCGCTAACCTTAATAGGTAACTAAACCTTCCTTACAGGTGTGCCCTCATCGTTGTGTTTTGTGTCTCAAAACACATCATCCACTTGTCTGATCAATTTAATAAGTTTGATCGATCCAGAACACACTTCTCTGCACATCTGCGCGTCTATCATCATCATCCATCGAAATCAAGGCAGAGGTCACCTGCCGTGTCCTTGTATGGCGATCTGTACGCACACGAGGCTATGCGCTATGCGCAACCACCCAGAGATTAACTTCCTTCCCATCCACCGACACTATCATACCTTCCCTGCGAACAAACTCTTTCCCACTCTTACCATGTCCAGAGCCAACCTATCGCCACATCCAATTCCCACTTCCAATCCATTTTCGATCATGCATTGAAAGCGTACAAGAGGCAGACAAAGTGTGATCTTATCGCACATCCGCTAGCCGTCCAATTCCAATCATGCCATTCTCCTACCGCGATTATCGCCATACTTCAGAACCAGATCCAGGAGTTTGATCAATCCCGAGGCAGTGACCAAAAGTGGAACAAATGGCTCAGCCCAACCATAAATGTGCTCTATGCACTTTCTGCGACCCTCGGAGAAGGAGTTGGCCTAGCAAGTCTCAAGACGATATGTATCTTCTAACCTTCGTGCTCAAATGTCTGCCCTACAGGTATTTTCACCCGCGAAAGTGATATTTGCTGGAATCGGCGTCCTCCTCTTAGTGAGCATCCCATGTCCTTTATATTATTCTGCGTTCTGAAATCTGTTAGGCGGCAAAGGATGTGAGCGGCAGCCAAGAAGCTCTCAGTAACCTGTTCGAGCGTGTAGAGAACTTTTTTAAACGCTTGGAGACTTATACGGAAGTACCTCCGACTGCAGCGATGACCGATATAATCGTGAAGATCATGGTCGAAGTGCTTGGTGTCCTTGCTCTGGCAACTAAAGAGATTAAGCAAGGATCAGCCAGTGAGTTCATTCTCAGTGAGATATGAGATGACAGCTTTGACAGATTTTTGTTCAGAAAAATATTTGAAGAAATTGGCAGGAAGGACGGATATTGAAGATGCGCTTGGAAGGCTGGACAAATTGACCCATGACGAGGCTCTAATGGCGACGGCGCAGATTCTGAAGCTCGCACACAACGTTGATAACAAGGTCACGAGTGTTGATGACAAAGTAAAGGTAGTCATCGAGGGTGGGTACAGCATTTGACCATGTCTTTGAGCTATGGTAACCGTATATGTGGATAGACGGCAGGGAAGCGAAAGTGGCAGCAAAGGAGGCCAAAGTGGCGGCAAAGGAGGCTAAACTAATTATGCAGCAAACGGCCAACACTGTAGATCAAGTCAAAAGTCCGTATTTCCTTTTTTATCTGACCGTACAGGCTCAAGTGTATTCTTAACAGGAAGTCAACTGCACCAAGATCTTCGAAGATGGCTCTCTCCACCTGACCCATCTATAAATCACAATATCGCCCGCGGTGCTCATCACACTGGAACCGCCTCTTGGTTCTTCCAAGGCACCATCTTCAACAATTGGAAGTCATCTGCCTCACTCTTATGGGTCCACGGAAAGCGTACGCTCCCTTACCGTTTATCACTTGGATCTCCTTGACGACGCCACACTTCCGTAGCGGGGTCAGGGAAAAGCATCCTTTGGTTCGTGAATCTTCAGTCAGATGGCTAAAATCAAGGGAGAATTCATGTCGCTCGTCAGCTCCACGATCGTCCAGGATATCGAATCAATATGCAAGGCAGGATTGGCTTTTATGGCGTATTTCTATTTCGACTTTAGAGATACCGCCAAACAAAATCGCCGCAATCTGCTTCCCTCGCTTCTAATTCAATTTGCTGAATGCTCCGATCCTTGTTGCGACGTACTCTCTCGTATCTATTCTGAACACGGCAGTGGGACACGACAACCCAGCGATGAGGTTTTAATCCAATGCCTAAAAGATATGATTTTAATCCCGGATCAACTTCCAAAGTATATTGTTGTGGATGCGCTAGACGAATGCTCGAACACATCTGGCATGCCCACACCGCGAGAACAGGTCCTTGATCTCGTCAAGGACCTCGTTGGTCTTTCCTTCCCAAATCTTCATATATGTGTCACAAGTCGCCCAGAGATCGACATTAGATCTGCCCTTGAACCTATCACCTCTCTCCATGTGTCACTTCACGATCAAAGTGGGCAGAAGGAGGATATCATCCAATATGTCAGTTCTGTCGTTCAATCTGACACGAAAATGCGAAGATGGAGACAGGAAGATAAGAATCTCGTTGTTGAGACCCTATCCGAGAGAGCCGACGGAATGTAAGGTCATTTATGTACTGTTATTACACTTGCTTACAGATTGAAACAGGTTTCGATGGGTTTTCTGTCAGTTGGAAACTCTCCGGCACTGTCTTCCACCAAGTGTTCGGCGTATACTCGAGGAATTGCCAGAAACGCTAGATGAAACATACGAACGAATATTGAACGATATCAACAAATCGAACAGGGATCACGCTCATCGTCTCTTACAATGTCTCACAGTCGCTGTCCGGCCACTACGTGTGGATGAACTTGCGGAGATACTTGCAGTTGACTTTGGCTCTGGGCAAGGAGAAACTCCAAAGTTAAATTCGGATTGGCGATGGGAGGACCAGGAACAGGCAGTACTTTCCACGTGCTCCAGTTTGATTGCCGTTGTGGATGACAGCGGCACGCAAGTGGTCCAGTTTTCGCACTTTTCGGTCAAGGAATTTTTGACGTCGAGTCGGCTTGCAATTTCAAATGGAGATGCGTCGCGATATCATATCCCCCTCGAGCCAGCTCACACCATCCTCGCGCAAGCTTGCTTAGGTGTTCTACTGCGATTGAACGATCAGGTTGACATGGAAAGCATGGACAGCAAGTTTCCGTTGGCTTTATATGCTGCTCAGAATTGGGTTGGTCATGCCCAATTTGGGAGTGTGTCATCGCAAATATGCGAGGGAATGAAGGATATCTTTGACCCGGACAAACCACATTTTTCCGCATGGTTTCGGGTGCACAATATAGACAAAGGCTGGGGCAATTCCTTCGATCGGATCAACTCTGCAGAACCCAGAGCAGTCACCCTATACTATTCCGCCCTGTGCGGATTCCGTGATCTGTCGGAGGAGATGATAATGAAGAATCCAGCGCATGTTAATGCCATGTGTAGTAATCAGTCGACACCGCTGGTTGGGGCACTGCAGAAGGGACACGTAGGCGTTGCAGCATTGCTGTACGAAAAGGGCGCAAACTTGGACATACGCGGCAGCTGGAACAAGACCCTACTACATGCAGCATCGATGCACGGACCTGTAGAGACTGCGCGTTGGCTACTCGACCATGGCGTAGATGTGAATGCACAGGCGAATGATGGCTGGAATGCATTGCATCTGGCGGCAACCAATGGACACCTTGAGATCGTCCGTATGTTACTACAGCGCGGTGCACCCGTCAATTCCAAGGCAGATGATAGCTGGACTGCGTTGCATGGGGCGGCAAGTAATGGTCACCCTGAGATTGCACAGTTTTTACTGGAACATGGTGCAGGGTTGAACGCCCAAGATGATAACCTCGATACTCCATTGCACCTGGCGATAAGGAACTATCACGCAAACAGTGCGGAGGTATTATTGAGGCACGGAGCAGACGCAAATATAAAGGATAAGACCGGCCAGACTCCGTTGCACCAGGCAGTACTCTATGGGTTGCTCGAATGCGCTCGCTTGCTTCTTGATTACGGTGCGAGCATAGAAGCGGAGGATAACGAAGGTCATACCCCGTTCCGAGTTGGGTCGAACAAAGAAAATCGCGACGTCAGGGCGTTTCTTTTAGAACGCGGTGCCAAGGGAGGATAATCTAAGTATCTACATGTCTTCTCTACGTGTATTCAAGGACAGAATAATCAGAGCGGATTATCTTATCCGTATTGTAGTATGTACGGTTGACTGCAGGCCAACACGATGCAAGAATGAAAAATTTGTTACTGTGGCCGGCTGGCATTGTTCTGTTTCGTTTTTTGTTTTTTTCTCTCCTTGCTTCTTGAATGGGTACAGTAGTGCGCTCTTCATTCATTCACCAAAAGGACACGCAGGAAGCTGATACCTCAAAGAGCCTAGTTGACAGATCCCATTCTACAAACACAACATGTCGAACCCCGTGTTCTCGTGTTACTGATATAACGACCTTTGGAGCAACCACAGGAGAGCCACTAAGTTTGTGAGGCCATTTTCTGAATGATATTGGACAATGTGGGTCGATTTTTTCGTGTTGGTACATGCCACTAGTCTCTTCCATGCTTTGCTCTGATATTTGTCGCATGTAGAATTAAAGAGGGGTGCTTCATCAACGTTGGCGCCCCAATTTCAGTGCGGAGGACCTGCGAGTTCAGGCGGGCACGTGATGAACGACTCACCATTCATCGACATCGACATTGTCACGACGCTCTGACGCTCTGGGGGACAAAGCTTGAGCACAAGAGAGACGTCAATAGAAAGGAGGAATAGTTTTTAGGGGATAACTTTGCGGAGGTCTTTCCTTGTTCATCTGAGAGACATCCACTAGTGCCTGTTGAGCGGGAACAGATCAGGGTAGGCCAGACCTGATCAGAGGTGACCAGTGTTGCCTGCAAGCCGAATATTTATTTTAAAAAGAAAGTTATCGTTGATCAACAAAAATCATTACAAATCACAGTCATGTGACATGTGGACAAGGCTTTCAACCTACCTAATTAATAGTCATCCGACCGGACCCAACGCCTCCTTCGGTGAGACGACCTTGCGAGCTGGATTAAGTCTGAGTTAGTGATGTTGGGTAGTATGGGCAAGTTACCTTTCTTCTCCAACACACAGGCTCTCTTCCCCTCTCCACTCCTTCTCCATTACACACTGTCTCTCTTGTTTCCCTCTACCAAGAGGTTTTGCACATGGTGGTTCCCACCCTTCTCTCATGTTCACAATAGTAGTTACTATGTACTGGTAGTAGCTGTGTGATTTGGGCAAGGCCCTGAAGTGCGAATAAAATTGATTTCCAAAAAAAAAACCTAATTGTTACGTTTAATGCTCGATGGCTGTACATTTAGTTTATTAATTATTTTATTATTTTCTTTCTCTTGCTTCCTCTTTGTTCACGTTCATTCCACTACTTGTCATCGCTAAGTGACATCGTACCTCTGAACTATATAAATACAGTAGAGACATAGCTCAAAGACTCTAGTCTTGAGCTCTTGTATCTACAAGCTTAGTTAACTCCAGAAATCCGACTCCCTTCTTGCTTCTGCATTGCGTGCTCGAGCATTATCTCATCATCAGAACTGTCAAGTTTATCTTTGACAATTGAACTATACGCAGAACGGTCCACCGTAACACTAATAGTGAAAATGCTTATCATACTCCCTTCTCCTGTCCATGCAATGGACAATAACAATCCTTCTGCTACAAATGTTCTATTGCTCTAGACCCACACATTCTGATGAGAACACATGAAAGTCATAAAATAGCTAGACATAAGAGTAGCAAGAATGCGCGAGAACACCAAAGTTCTTATCTAATCCTTATCTGATCTTATTCCAACTGATTTGTAATGATATTTTGTTGATAACTTTCCTTTTTAAAATAAATATTATTACAAATCACAGTCGTGTGACAAGACTACCACTTTAGGGATGTCAGCAGTGGGGGAGAGTAAGGTGACTTGGACATTGTAATATACTTACTGACATTCCACTTGTTTATTATATTTAACTGGGCTTTTTCGCCCTGGGTTTTACTGCGACCTCCAAATCTTATCTTATCTAATCTTGTACGTTGAACGCGGGATAGTTCCCGTTACAATTGGTGTCAAGGTTATTGGGATATCAGGTTCAGACTCAAGTCTTTGAGCCATGCAGATTTTGTGCTGCAGAGCAAGGGAACATACAAATATGAGTCAATGTCCCCAGGCACGGAACCAAACCACAATAGTCTCATACTGCATGTCAATAGATAAAGAGTCAATGAAAGGGAAAAGGAACTCTGGGGTTGAGTTGGGCCTAAATAGTCAAATCAACCAAGACAAGGGGGCTGCTGACCTAACAAGTTCGGGCGATTTATTACCTCAGCCATTAATTGTCTCGTGACTGACTCTAACAACGAATGATTTCCCTCAACTTCTAGGCATCATCGCGCCAGAGCATTTAATGCTACTGTTATCTTCGAGGTAGGGGTTACGCATAACCGATTATATGGGAATAACCTCCTCCCCACTGATTGATCACTAGAAACAAACCTGGTTATTACTACCATGAGACTCGAACGAGTATCGTTCTGGAGGTTAAGCACTCTTCCAAGCTAACTTTCATTTCCCTCATAACTTGGAAATCCAATATATTCATTCAATCTATTTATCTAATAGCTCGCGTATCGATTCTAGATAGGTAAAGGCATTACGGGATGGAAAGGAAAATTTGTTGTTCATAGCCAAAACCTAGAAATCACTACGGCAAGAATGACACCAATCCCTCCTCCTAGTATTGCTGCGATATGCGCCCCCATAGTTGCTGCCGCATTCTGCGAGGTGGAAAATGGGGGATCACTAGAAGATGCTAAGGTAATGCATTGCCTTAGTCACCAACAAGGGGGATGTCGTTCAGGACTACATACTGGCAGTACCCCACCCCGCACTACCCATTGAGCACAGAGACCCAATGAACACCGATGCTGCCTGGACATCAGGGAAATTACAGGTGTCCTCAATACAAACCCCCACAGCAGGCATAAACTGTGAATTGCTGCAGAAACATGCGACCGCATAGCTGGGACACGGAAGTCACGTCAGGAGGGTGAATGTTTTAGCGTGGTCACGTACATATTGCATCCCGTCTGAGATGCGGCAGCCCTAGCGCATATTGTGGCACATGCAGGCGGTTTTGTTTGTGCTTCAGAAATTGAGAACATAGCACATAGGTACAAGATGAGAGCGCATGCGAGGAGGCACTTCAACATCATGGCAGTGTCTCCTGAGAGGGCATCTAGTATACCAATCAGATAGGGAGGGAGCTATTGCTATTTATTTATGAGGATTCCCTGAATGTGAAGAAATCGTCCCCCTCTGTGTAGGGGATGGCCCGCCGCAAGTATGTGAACGTGCAAGGGTTGACAGCCATAGACCCCATGTTTGCTTTTGAGAAGCAAAAAGACCTCTTGTTGAATGTAATTTCTATTTTCCTTATTGAGGCGTGTACGAAATTGAATGCGATGCCAAGTAAACCAAGTAGAGTAGGTGAGATTTAATGGACCCTGTGTCAACTCGCAAAGTCCCATTCACTCGGCCTTAGATATCACCACATAAAGTGAATCGGCTCCAGTAAAGTGTGGGCAGAAGACAAATCCAGTAAAAAAAGAATCGCCATCATGTCGTCATGATCATGACATAATTTTACAAATTATCAACCCCTCTCAATCGAAAATGACCCGAAAGCGCCCAAAACCCGTAAAAGAAAATAATTTCAGTGGTGACGCCGGGGAGGCTACGTTTGGATATCCCTTCTGGCGGCCATTGCCATCCATGTCTTGCGACAACTACTTACGGAACCTAGCAAATCTACATAAGTACTGTGATAATCCACTTCGTAGTAGGCCGGTGCGCCACGCCATATTTAAATTTCCCTTTTCATAGTGCCGCCGAACACCGTCTTGTACAGCCAAAAAGCCAAAAAAAAAAAAAAAGGACGCTAGCTGTTTGGTGCGTCCTATGGCATCGCAGTCAAATTCACTGCCTTATAATTTTATCAAAGCTTGTTTGTACAGGCCCTTTGTTAAGCAAGTATTCACATGCACCCCCATGAGTTGATGAGGTAGAATTGTGTAAGTTGATTAAAGACAGGGCGCGTGTCCGTTTTAGCAACCGAGCAACAGCCCGGCAGCCACGGTGGTAGTCATGCATCATATCTTATATTAGATTCACTTCCGTAATTCATAGTCAGCAATCAGCATATTCGCAGTAAAGAAATTGAAGACACTGATATTCTCCACAGTAAAAATACAGGATAAGAATACAACATAAATCTAGGTACGCATAGCAAAAGCCCAAAAGCATAATGAGGTTCTATACCGATCGTTGATTAATGAATGTGGTCATGGCGTCCTCGGGTGTCAAATAACGTAGCGATGCTCATACTCCGAGCGATTTATGGTCTAGACTCGGACGAGAACCGAATGACGGCCAGTCGCAGCATACTGATAGACCTGAGATCCATTCTGTTGTTCTGCAACTCACGAAGATATACCCTACTGAGGCTGTGGGCGTCTTTGATCTTCATCTGCTTCAGTACGGACAGGATGTCCTCCGGCAACTGATACCGGCGGCAAAAGTCCTCCATCGGAAGTTTTCCCCAGAATCCCGGCGTGAGCCGAGCGGGAAGGAGGAGACGGGAGCTCTTATGCTCGGTGAGTGCCTCTTGAAGTTCATCATCTGACATCTTCAAGTGTGGTAAGAAAATGTTATCGGGGAGTCCAACGATAGACGAGCGGAGATTAGTTTAGTTCGTCTGTGAATGGAAGAGAGAAATGAGAGAGAGATTTCATACAAACCTGGGAGATGGAGTCGGAACTAGTTGTGGAGCCTCCTTCCGAGGATGATAATGACGCTACAAGTAGGCCATAAACACGCCTCAATACAACACGAAACATCTAGTAAAAAGGAAATGGTCTACGCGCCTGGACCAGGTACTAGGTCTACCGCTGGCTGGGATAAAATGGGCAGAAAGGTAGTTACGGGCGGGGGGTTGAATGAGATGATGAAAGTCAGAAATTGACTGTCTTCTACTGGTTCAAACTTGCTGTGAATCATGTCCTCACTTAGCCTACGGGAGAAAGTAATCACAGTCACTCATCAACAAGCAGCGCAGGAAAAAAAAAGGGAGGCGGAAGGGAGGGGGGGAACAGGATATGGGAACGAACGGAAGATAATTCGGTTCATCCTCCAAAGACGGCTCGCGCACAGTGACCGGAACCAGGCCACCATCCTCCGGAGCTTTCGTGACTTTAGAAAGATGTTGAATCGAATCACAATCGTGCTTGGCTCATAAGTTTTGGACTGACGGTCTGCCCGTCTATCCCGATGAGCATCTCCGGGGATGCGAAAGGGAGGGTCGTACCGTAGGAGTCCTGGAATTTGAAGAGAGAATCGCAACCTATGTTGTGCCACGCTCTGGGTTCCCGAGCGATCAGCCACTTCCCCAAGGATTCGCCACCAACTGAAATGTCCGCACTGGCGTCGAAAGTGTCGTAGTTGCGCACGAATATTCGGAATTCCTGAGGTAATATTAGCACTGAGGTGAACGCGGCGCATCAAAATTGACCTCTTCCAGTAGCGCAACGAATGAACGAAGACCGTGCAGCCTTCTTTCGCTTGGTTAACTACGATTGGAGAGTCCCGAGGTCTGAGCTCCCCTTGTTTCGAGACTATGGAAAGGGCAAGGCTACATTGTTCAATTGAGTGCTCTGGTTCAAAAAGTTCGGAGGAAGATGATGACATGGGGGGGGTGAGACGAATAAATAAAGCGAGTTAAATATGATACAGGGGCCTGGGGAGGTGTGATTATCAAATGAAAGTCAGTGTAACAAGTAGCAAGCATTTATGTGGACAGGGTGCATTGGCCCGAACAGGATTCGGATGACATATTATGCAGAGCGATGTGGACAACAGGGAAGCATAGAGGGCGCAAAAATAGTAACATTGCAACCACACGAATGTGATTTTGTGGGGACAAACCCGCAACCCCGGATTTCGAAACGTATCTTCGAGAAGAATGGAATGAACGACAGGGAGGAGAGGTGGACAGGTTATAGGCGCCTCCGTCGCAAGGACACAACCAGATATTGGTTTGCTGAAGGATTGTGCGCCACCGTAACTGCCCTGACGTCGGGCGCGCGGTTCCGGCATCGCACGAAAGGCGGTGATCAGGAGGGAAGAGTGCTATTCGATTCGAGGCATTGTGAGTGACCAATAGAATTATTAGTAGACTGGAGGAGAAAGGTCTGGATCAATCAGCGGCAGAAACGAATTTGGACAGTATCGGACCATCATAGACATTACATTCATTCTTGAATTGGTTTCTCATTACGCCTATCTTGTGTCCGTGGTGCTCATGATCATGATATTCGTAGCCGTAGCCGTAGCCGTAGCCGTAGCAGTGACGGAGCCATCCATAGACTGTGGGGATAACTCCATTTGGACAAAGATTACATAATCCGACGACTCTAATCTACCCCTCCTCTCCCCCCCCCCCAAACCAAGCCTGATTTCGCAAATTTTGCAAAATTACAGCCTAGGACACAGCCAAACGCCACCGAAGTGCAATTCGCAAAAAATAGTTGGTTAGTTTCGCAGCGACGTCTCAGATTGTATACCATTATTCGAAATAATGACCGTATTCCCACTTCCCACAGCCGCGGAACTGAAACGGGATAATTGGAATGTCATAAAATCGTCACAGAACTACACATTGCCGAGCCAGCTCACTGATGGCTACGAGGGGAGTTAAACGCAAAATGTTGATTTTGATGGTGGCTGCACGATAACTCAAGAGTTCGAACGATCCGCGATACAGAGCAGTACTAGTACTACTAGTAAGGGCTTAGTGGTAACCCAACACCCAACGCCCTAAACCCCAAACATAGCCCTCCCTATCCGCCTCCTGGGAAGTAAATGTGGGCAGGTTGGGCTGGGTTCTACCCTTCTGGCCCTAGCCCTAGCCCTCGTTCGGAAAGCCTTCTTTGCAACTTTCGTTGCTGGAGCCTGTACTGTACTATCATCATGCGAGCAGCGTACTTGGCTTCGAAATAAATAAAAAACAAGGAAAAGAAAAGCCAGGGTGCCGTAACCTGAAAATGCTGGTCTAAATTTACTCATGCTATGGTAGTTCCTCTGGGAGGGAGAAATATCCGCATAGCCTGTGTATAGCGCCCTCTGTCAGCTGTCATCCGTTCGTTCATCCGTAGGGTTGCGTAAAAAATAGGTGTTTTTTTACCAACCCAATATTTACTGATTATTTACCAGGTTGTGTGCCCACGTGACTGTAATATATGAGTATCATTAAATATTCAAAAATTCAACTAACTATACGAGCGACAACACTGCCTGCAGCACCTAGTAGCGATAAAGGTATATTCAGTTCGTGTGGACTCTATGCTAGAAGAGCGCACTGTTTCAACTTTCACATGGTTGATGCCCGCACTGTGTTCTCAGCTGTCTGTTCCTGCAACAACTTCAATGACTCAGATACGGCAGTACTACAAAATTGAAGAAAAGGTGCATAACTATCTATTTGCACATTTTTGACAGCTTATCTCACTCTGTCATCAAAGGCTTGCTTGCATGCTAATTCAAAAGTGTCTGTGAAATTTTTGATATCAAGAACAGGTTCTTTTGAAGTCAGATGGCAAACTGGATGAGAATTTGGATGACTGATGATGAGGATGATGGTTGGTTGATGAGCCGAACCTTGAGACATTTTGTCCTGAACATTCTCCTGAGGTCTCACCAACCATTGATCTGTCATCTCAGTGTCTTGCAGCAGCTCTTTCTGATGAACCATTGAGTGACACTTCTGTGGCTGCTCCTAACCCTCCAGAAGCTCTTGGAGAGCCCCTAGATAATGGATGTGTAGGCAGTCTAGAAAGAAGATGTAAGTCAAATGCTCATGCCATGCATTGTAGTATAGTGTAAGGATGGCTCAGGCGTTGAACATGAAACTGTCAGCTGTCCCACTTATCAGTACATAGATTGTGCACATTCCGGGCCACCTGCCCGTCCATTCTTTTACTCAGTTTCATACCCTCTCCATCACTTCCCCGTCTTTATTGTTAATGTTTTCACCTCACCGTCTTTATTGCATGGTTTTCACTTGGTCTTTATTCAAATCATTCTCTAAGGCTTGCTTTACTATACCACCTACCTACAAATCTGGACTTTCCACAAGTATATAAATGTATCTACAAATGCTTGTAGTAGTCCAGCGAACATGCAATCTAGCTCTCTCTCTCTCTCTCTCTCTCTTTGTGCTGAAAAGAACTTCTCAACGACATACGCGCACAGGTCAAACGGAACCTACAAGCAGCAATTATCTCAGTTCACGCACGATGCGTCCACATTTGATCTAGTTAGCTCAAAGGGCGCGTTCTCTCCTTTCCTTCTCTATCTCTCTCACCATCTAGGGAACACTTTGCCTTGCACTCACTGCAGATTGGCTCCGCATAATAGTAAAGTGAATAAAGTCAGAAGTGTTCTAATTCAGGGCTCATAATGAAAGAGAGAAGAGAAATGAGTTCAACCAGGTGAAGTTTTCATGCTCAACACCAAAGCCACCCTTACAGTGGCCCATTACCTCTACCGTTTGGAGTCTCTCATTGCTTGTTCCCAGACTGAGTTCCTAGGAAAGTGGTGAGTGAATGATGAAACAGGATGGTGGGGGCTTCCCGCGGCCTTCTTTAATTGGCCCGGGCCGGGCCTGTCCCGTTACCACGTGACATCGTGACATCCAGGGCACAAGGCACCTAGAGCTATCTTTTTATTTTACTCTCTACAGTTTACAATATGCAATACTGCATAGCTATCTTCAATAACTGAGATTAGACGGAACGCGGATCTGTCATCACTCTGGATTAACGGTTCCCATGTGTCTGTATAACGTTACGTTATGCCAAGAACCCTGATGGGCTTAAAGGTCCAGACCCTTTTGACGCCGACGCCGCCTATATACATCTCAAAAGAAATTAGTGATTTTCCCACCTTGAATAGGCGCCAATTTCGTCGTTTGGTAACACATATATAAGAGCTGTTGTGCTCGTGTGTAAAAAAGGTGGGAAAGGAGGGAAGAACTCAAGGGTCTGCTTATCGCTTTCGATGATTCCCATCATCGAGGTATTGTACAGTGGTTATGGGACCTCTTCGTCTTTTCACGCGTTCTTGCTTGCTACTGCCGCGGCCATGCACTCTTGCTCCTCCTCAGTAGCCATGAACTTCGGAGACGCCATTGGCAACCCCGACCTCCTGGCCCTAAGGGACTTCCTCTTATCGGAAATGCCTTGCAGTTGAGGAACCTGAATTGGCTATTTTCTCCCGAGTGCAGAGAAAAACATGGTGCGAGGCATGTTTTTTTAGACTACCCATCGATCACAACTTTTAATACCGTGGCCTCACGGTGAAGGGGATATGATTTTCATGACAGCCTTGGGTCAACCGATGCTCTTTCTAAACACACAGAAAACGGCGTCAGATCTTTTAGAGAAGCGGTCATCTATCTACATAGACCGGCCGCGGTTCATCGTTGTGGGAGAAATCATCACCCGTGGGATGTCAATTGCAATGTCTCAGTCGACTGATCTGTGAGGCCACTTCATCGCATCCCGCTTTCCCGCTTCCACTGATGCGGATATAGCTGATGGCTTTTTCCATTTTACCAGATGGCGTCGAATGCGCAGAGCCGCGGTAGAAAGTTTCAGTAAGAATGCCGTCAAGAACTATCACGCGATCCAGACGAGAGAGGCCGTATTTTTTACCTCCAACGTTGTTTCCAGGCCCGCAGACATTGAAAAGCATATCCGTCGTACTACTGCGTCAATAATCTTGTCTGTCGCGTACGATCGACCATCAGTCGAGGGTGACGACGATCGCACAGTGTTAAGAGTCAACGAACATTCGGAAAAGGTCGCGGCTACTGCAGCCATAGGGGCACATTGGGTAGAATTCCTTCCATGGATGAAACATATACCGAGCAGGTTGGTACCTTAATAGAAACTAGGACGGGAGCGGAGTCTATTTATGATGCTAATCGGGTGCTGCGCGGTTTACATTCCCACTTGATAATCAGATTTGCAAAGTGGAAGCGCGATGCAGAGTACTATTACGAGGATATTAACAGCGTGTATCAAGAACTTTTCAGCAAAGTCCAGAATGACCTCGTTTGTTAACCATTTCCCTTCGATCGACTTTCTTCTAACTTATGGCAGGCGAATGGGATCGATCGTCCCAGCATGAGCGCAAATCTCCTCAAAAACCAGGATCATTTTAAACTGTCCGGCACAGAAAGAGTCTGGACCGCCGGGGTCATGTTGTGAGTTATAAAAGACGTCTCCCTTTTCTCTCCCCCAATCCGACCTTGAATAAATTCAGCGGCGCTGCCTCCGAGACTACGGCAGCCACGCTGTCATGGTGGTTTTTCGCCATGGTCGCATATCCGCAGACACAGGTTCGTGCTCAAGAAGAGCTCGATAAAGTCGTCGGTCGCGGGCGCCTACCCTCTTTCTCTGACCGCCCACACCTTCCTTACACCCACGCGATAGTGAAAGAGGTGTTGCGATGGCGGCCACCCGTTCGGCTGGGCATTCCGCACGTGTCGATAGCGGACGACTGGTACGAGGGGATGTTCATCCCAAAGGGCACGATGTGCATCTCAAATATATGGCAATGCAACCACCAAGCAGATATATATGGGCCGGATGTGGATGAGTTTCGTCCGGCGCGGTTCCTCGACGAGCATGGTGAACTTGTTGAGGAAGGACCGACGCGGGATGTGAGGGAGGGAGGTCATGTATCGTACGGTTATGGGAGACGTTTGTGCGTGGGTCAATACCTGGCGAACGACTCTGTCTTTATCAACATCGCGACGATGTTATGGGCTGCGCGGTTTGAGCACGAGAAAGAGGGAAATGGTCAGGAAGTGTCCTTGGATGCCGATAGCTTCATCGGAAATGGGATAGTCAGGTAGGGTGGTTTGTTTTTCATTCAAATCATTTTCCTTTTAATAACGGTCGACGATGTGCTTTATGATGCAGCCGACCTGTCTCTATCCCATATCGAATCACACCTCGATTCCCAGAGGCTGTCGCTATGCTAGCCGAAGCTCGCGAGCTCCAACGTTAAACGGGTTGCAATCCTTTGATATATGTACGAATGTATATATTATGCTATGTAAACCTCTGAACTATATAACTCAAGTAGTTAAGAATGGGTTGAATGGGTTGGATTGTTTGGCCCATGTTTGTCGAGCCGTCTCTTGATCTTGATCCCCGGGGCATCGGCACTGGCAGCCTTTTCTTTTTTCATGTCGACATAAGCGACAGTGCGACTTTCACTTTCACTTTCACCTTTTCTCTTTCTTTATTTTCTTTTTAATTCTCTTTTTTCTGAGAGGAAAACAGCATAGAAGTTAGAATGGACGCTGAAGATTGGATTCCGACGTCATGGAGAATGAAAAAAGCCGCCCAGGTGTGCACGGTCTTTTACTCTTTCTGGCTCATCAGAACCGTCCGTCTTGGATCAGTTGCTGAATTTTCTTATTTTACCTTTAGACCGTCGAATACCCTGACCAAGATCATCTTTCCAAGTAAAAAAACAAGAGAACTCCTCATCAGATAGACACTTTTTGTTTTCAAACCTTTTTTTTTTTATAGTGTCTTGAACAAAATCAAATCCCTACCTCCTCTCGTTACCCCATCCGAGGTACGTTCCAATCAGCATCAACTGTTTTATTTCATCCGAGAGTGAGGCATAATCGCAAACTTTAACGCGTCCAGATAGAACGACTTCGGCATCAACTCAGTCTCGTTCAGAGAAATGAGGCATTTCTCTTGCACGCCGGGGATTGCGCGGAAAGCTTTGAGGCTTGTACCCAGGTACGTCACTCTTCGTTGAGCATTTTTTTATCGTAGCTTTAGCTTTTATTCGATCTTGGCTTGTCCTCCTCTCAGCAAAACATTTCAGCAAAAGTAGGGCTTATATTATCATTCTCTCTCATTTTGATCTGGGGTGCGCGTCTCCCTGTCGTAAGTGTTTCTCTTCTACAACGATAATAGTTTTCTGGCTGATTGATTCCATGAGGATAGGTCCGCATCGGGCGGATCGCAGGTCAATACGCCAAACCGAGGAGTAGTGTCACTGAAAAGGTTGGTGATCGTGAAGTTATGATCTTCCGGTGAGCAAAACGGTCCCTCCCCCTCGGAACCATATTTTTTAATTGACAAATCCGCAGAGGTGATAACGTTAATGGGTAATGCGACTACGCACACCCTGTGCCCATTTCCTGACTTTTTCAATAAGTTTCAACCCCGATGAGCGGACTCCGGACCCAGAGAGACTACTCAGGTATGTCTTCTCCTATCGTCTTGCTATTCGTCAATAAGGCTTATTCTTGCATAGCGCGTACTTCCACTCCACTGCGACCCTAAATCACATCCGAGGCCTTCTCACTTCCGGGTTCGGCTCTTTGCATCATCCGCGGGACTGGTCATTGTCGCATGTACGATCCAAGTCTTTGAAGTGCGTTTGAAAACTGGCATCGAGACGCATACATCCGCTCAAACTCGCTGACTTTCATTTATAGAGCGGAATACGAAGTCATCTCGGAAGGGCTCGCAGATGCTCTTGACTTTACCAAGACGATTGGGCTAGGGTCCGGTCGGGAGGCTCAGAGCTATGAGCGTGGTGGAGGTCGCAGCGTCTTGGGGGAGGCAGACCTATATACGAGGTACCGTACCCCCGGGATCGAAATCTTTCGATTGAGAGACCATTTTTTCTTGACGCGCGCGCACTTCTTCCAACAGTCATGAAGGACTCTTGCTCGATTACGAAGAAGCCATGACCCGGAAATACCCAATTCCGGATTCGATAGTATCTCGCGAGCTTGGAACACCAGCCCCGGAGAAGTATTATAACACTTCAGCACACTTCCTCTGGGTCGGCGACCGAACTCGACAACTGAACGGCGCGCATGTCGAATACTTCCGTGGGATCCGCAATCCGATCGGGATCAAGATCGGGCCTTCGATGGCCGCCGAGGAACTCGTCACACTTCTCGACGGTCAGTACCAAAGCTATAAAAATATAAATTATTGTTCGTGGCTTACAATGGACTCGTAGTCGTGAATCCCGGTCGTGATAGTGGAAGGATAACGCTCATCACCCGCTATGGGGCGGAGAAAGTCCTCGTTTTCCTTTTATATTGCTTTTCTGCAACTCGTGACTGATTTCTTTTAGATCGATTCACATCTGGCGAGTCATATCAAGGCCGTCCAAGCGTCCGGGCACCCTGTTATATGGGTTTGCGATCCGATGCATGGAAAGTGAGTACATGCTGACATACATCCATACATTTTACGTTAACGCCAAGGATCATTATTAAGTACCCTCATATCATCGACTGGCCTGAAGACGCGCCACTTTGGCACTATCATCAGTGAACTCACTTCGTGCCTTCGTATCCACAGCGAGTGTGGATCGCGCCTTGGTGGCGTCAGCCTCGAATTTACCGGCGAGTTGAATGAGGAAGGTTATAGCGTGACGGAGTGTCTAGGCGGAAGTATGGAACTCAGCGAGGAGCAGCTCGGCCTTCGCTACCAGGTCCGTATAAGCTCGAGTCAACACCATTTATTAGTCCCCTCACTGATCGACTCATTTTATCTCTCTTTGGGCAACTCTTAGAGTTTCTGCGACCCTCGTTTGAACTTTGAACAGTCTTTCGGTTAGTTCCCTCACTCACCTCCATCGCATCTTAACATTGTTCGCTCACTCAATCACTTTTTTCCCCCTCCCCCCCCTCCCTCGCCTTACCTATCCTCCTGTCTTAGACGTCGCCTTTCTCATATCCAACCATTTCAAAAATCAGCAGCCGGGTACAGGCACCCGCCGGAAAGGATCCGAAGACGTATTATACTCCGAATTGGGAGGCAAGCGATGACGGCAGCGACGGCGACGGCAACACATCAAGTTTCATGAGAATTGAATCCTTTGTTTTATTTTATTTTTTTGAAGGGGTGCCCAGTACATCGCACTTTTTTAATTCTTTTTTTGGAGCCTTTTTTTTTTCGGGGCAAAGTCAAATGTTGTGTGTGTGTGTGTGTGCGTAGTATGTATTTGTTAAAAAGTGAAAATAGGATTAGTAGTAGTTGTTTGTTCAACCAATTTTGACGCTCTCTTTGGGCCTCTACCCCTTAGGTCTCTCTGCAAGTATAAAAGGGTACATACAATGCTTGTAGTAGACCAGACAGTGAGCCAACAGAAGCAGAAATCAAATGGCCTTTCTTTTTTGTGCTAAAGGACTTCTCGACAACGTCAAAGTGCAAGGTCAAACGGAACCAGCTAGCAGCGTATTCACACCCTCATTCAGCTCACACCCAACTCTCCCTCACCACTGACACCCTAAAGTAGTAATCTTGTCACACGACTGATTTGTAATATTATTTATTTTAAAAAGGAAGGTTATCGTTGATCAACAAAACATCATTACAAATCAAGGTCATGTGACATGTAGTCAACGTTTTCGAATACTGGCCACGCCGAGTACATGGAGCATTTCCCCCCACCAAACCACTCTCTGGTTGTCAGTGTACTTGCGAAGCATCACTCACCATCTTCCCCCACATCCTCCTGGAGTGCCCTCTCTACGCTGCGTGCTGTGCCGATCTCTAGTTCCTCCCCTGCAACGCCCTGGACCCCCCCCCCCCCAATGGCACATCCATTTCACTTGCAAGCCTTTCGTCAACAATAATTTTCCTTTTTAAATAAATAATATTACAAATCACAGTTGTGTGACAAGATTACCACTTTAGGGATGTCATGTGACAATATTACTACTTTACCCATTCAACGTCTCCAAGTTATCTGGGGCTCCCTCTTCTCTCTCTCTCTCTTTGCCTCTACCTCTGTCCTTTCGGGAACACTTTGCCTTGCACTCACTGCGAATTGGATCCGTATAACAGATAAATTAATCTGCTCTGATTTTTCGGTCCTTGAGTACAAGTAGAGAAGACATGTAGATACTTAGATTATCCTCCCTTGGCACCGCGTTCTAAAAGAAACTCCATGACGTCGCGATTTTCTTTGTTCGACGCGACTCGGAACGGGGTATGACCTTCGTTATCCTCCGCTTCTATGCTCGCACCGTGATCAAGAAGCAGGCGAGCGCATTCGAGCAACACTGCCCGGTGCAACGGAGTCTCGCCGGCCTTATTTTTTTATTTACGTCTGCTCCGTGCCTCAATAATACCTTCGCACTATTCGCGCTACAGGTTCCTATTGCCAGGTGCAATGGAGTATTGAGGTAATAATCTTGCGCGTTCAACTCTGCACCATGTTCCAGTAAAAACTGTGCAACCTCAGGGTGACCATTATTTGCCGCCCCATGCAACGCAGTCCAGCTATCATCTGCCTTGGAATTGACGGGTGCACCGCGCTGCAGTAACATACGGACGATCTCAAGGTGTCCATTGGTTGCCGCCAGATGCAATGCATTCCAGCCATCATTCGCCTGTGCATTCACATCTACGCCATGGTCGAGTAGCCAACGCGCAGTCTCTACAGGTCCGTGCATCGATGCTGCATGTAGTAGGGTCCTGTTATAGTTGCCGCGTATATCCAAGTTTGCGCCCTTTTCGTACAGCAACGCTGCAACGCCTAAGTGTCCCCTCCTCAGTGCCCCAACCAGCGGTGTCGACAGGTTGCTACACATGGCATTAACATGCGCTGGATTCTTCATTATCATCTCCTCCGACAGATCACGGAATCCGCACAGGGCGGAATAGTATAGGGTGACTGCTCTGGGTTCTGCAGAGTTGATCCGATCGAAGGAATTGCCCAGCCTTTGTCTATATTGTGCACCCGAAACCATGAAGAAAAATGTGGTTTGTCCGGGTCAAAGATATCCTTCATTCCCTCGCATATTTGCGATGACACACTCCCAAATTGGGCATGACCAACCCAATTCTGAGCAGCATATAAGCCAACGGAAACTTGCTGTCCATGCTTTCCATGTCAACCTGATCGTTCAATCGCAGTAGAACACCTAAGCAAGCTTGCGCGAGGATGGTGTGAGCTGGCTCGAGGGGGATATGATATCGCGACGCATCTCCATTTGAAATTGCAAGCCGACTCGACGTCAAAAATTCCTTGACCGAAAAGTGTGAAAACTGGACCACTTGCGTGCCGCTGTCATCCACAACGGCAATCAAACTGGAGCACGTGGAAAGTACTGCCTGTTCCTGGTCCTCCCATCGCCAATCCGAATTTAACTTTGGAATTCCTCCTTTCCCAGAGCCAAAGTCAACTGCAAGTATCTCCGCAAGTTCATCCACACGTAGTGGCCGGACAGCGACTGTGAGACATTGTAAGAGACGATGAGCGTGATCCCTGTTCGATTTGTTGATATCATTCAATATTCGTTCGTATGTTTCATCTAGCGTTTCTGGCATTCCTCGAGTATACGTCGAACACTTGGTGGAAGACAGTGCCGTAGAGTTTCCAACTGACAGAAAACCCATCGAAACCTGTTTCAATCTGTAAGCAAGTGTAATAACAGTACATGAATGACCTTACATTCCGTCGGCTCTCTCGGATAGGGTCTCAACAACGAGATTCTTATCTTCCTGTCTCCATCTTCGCATTTTCGTGTCCGATTGAACGACAGAGCTGACATATTGGATGATATCCTCCTTCTGCCCACTTTGATCGTGAAGTGACACATGGAGAGAGGTGATAGGTTCAAGGGCAGATCTAATGTCGATCTCTGGGCGACTTGTGACGCATACATGAAGATTTGGGAAGGAAAGACCAACGAGATCCTTGACGAGGTCAGGACCTGTTCTCGCGGTGTGGGCATGCCAGATGTGTTCGAGCATTCGTCTAGCGCATCCACAACAATATACTTTGGAAGTTGATCCGGGGTTAAAATCATATCTTTTAGGCATTGAATTAAAACCTCATCGCTGGGTTGTCGTGTCCCACTGCCGTGATCAGAATAGATACGAGAGAGTACGTCGCAACAAGATCGGAGCATTCAGCAAATTGAATTAGAAGCGAGGGAAGCAGATTGCGGCGATTTTGTTTGGCGGTATCCTAAAGTCGAAATAGAAATACGCCATAAAAGCCAATCCTGCCTTGCATATTGATTCGATATCCTGGATGATCGTGGAGCTGACGATGACATGATTCTCCCTTGAAATAGCAACTGACTGAAGATTCACGAACCAAAGGATGCTTTTCCCTGACCCCGCTACGGAAGTGTGGCGTCGTCAAGGAGATCCAAGTGATAAACGGTAAGGGAGCGTACGCTTTCCGTGGACCCATAAGAGTGAGGCAGATGACTTCCAATTGTTGAAGATGTGCCTTGGAAGAACCAAGAGGCTGTTCCAGTGTGATGAGCACTGCGAGCGATATTGTGATTTATAGATGGGTCAGGTGGAGAGAGCCATCTTCGAAGATCTGGCGCAGTTGATTTCCTGTTAAGAATATGCTTGAGCATCTGCGGTCAGAAAAATAAATAAATACGGACTTTTGACTTGATCTACAGTGTTGGCCGTTTGTTGCATAATTACTTTGGCCTCCTTTGCTGCCACTTTCGCTTCCCTGCCGTCTATCCACATATACGGTTACCATAGCTCAAAGACATGGTCAAATGCTGTACCCACCCTCGATGACTACCTTTACTTTGTCATCAACACTCGTGACCTTGTTATCAACGATGTGTGCGAGCTTAGAAGCTGCGCCGTCGCCATTAGAGCCTCGTCATGGGTCAATTTGTCCAGCCTTCCAAGCGCATCTTCAATATCCGTCCTTCCTGCCAATTTCTTCAAATATTTTTCTGAACAAAAATCTGTCAAAGCTGTCATCTCATATCTCACTGAGAATGAACTCACTGGCTGATCCTTGCTTAATCTCTTTAGTTGCCAGAGCAAGGATACCAAGCACTTCGACCATGATCTTCACAATTATATCGGTCATCGCTGCAGTCGGAGGTACTTCCGTATAAGTCTCCAGGCGTTTGAAAAAGTTCTCTACACGCTCGAACAGGTTACTGAGAGCTTCTTGGCTGCCGCTCACATTCTTTGCCGCCTAGCAGATTTCAGAACGCAGAATAATATAAAGGGCATGAGATGCTCACTAAGAGGAGGACGCCGATTCCAGCGAATATCACTTTCGCGGGCGAGAATACCTGTAGGGCAGACAGTTGAGTACGAAAGTTAGAAGATAAATATCGTCTTGAGACTTGCTAGGCCAACCCCTTCTCCGAGGGTCGCAGAAAATGCATAGAGCACATTTATGGTTGGGCTGAGCCATTTGTTCCACTTTTGGTCACTGCCTCGGGATTGATCAAACTCCTGGATCTGGTTCTGAAGTATGGCGATAATTGCGGTAGGAGAGTGGCATGATTGGAATTGGACGGCTAGCGGATGTGCGATAAGATCACACTTTGTCTGCGTCTTGTACGCTTTCAATGCATGATCGAAAATGGATTGGAAGTGGGAATTGGATGTGGCGATAGGTTGGCTCTTGGACATGGTAAGAGTGGGAAAGAGTTGGTTCGCAGGGAAGGTATGATAGTATTGGTGGATGGGAGGGGAAGTGAATCTCTGAGTGGTTGCGCATAGCGCATAGCCTCGTGTGCGTACAGATCGCCATACAAGGACACGGGCAGGTGACCTCGGCCTTGATTTTGATGGATGATGATGATAGACGCGCAGATGTGCAGAGACGTGTGTTCTGAATCTGATCAAACTTATTAAATTGATCAGACAAGTAGATGATGTGTTTTGAGACACAAAACACAATGATGAGGCACACCTGTAAGGAAGGTTTAGTTATCTATTTAGGTTAGCGGATAAGTTCAGTTTAAGTGGTCAAAACTGAAAGTGAATGAGTACAGAATGGCACCCCTTTATACTACATAAAAAAGAATGACAGACAAAAATATAAGACTATTTACTTGTGACAAGATACAAAGGAAGCAATATGGAACCGTCTCTGAATCAGTTAATGAATGCACTTTAGATTATCTTATCACAATCAATAGATCAAGTCACCCAGGTGTCCAGCTGTCCGGTCCTAAACTATGCGGTCACTACCGGCCGGTCAACATCTTAGCGCATTTCGGAGACGGTGATGAACGAGAGCGGGAGCCCAGCAGAGGGAGAGATGAACTCGCCCCGCTTCTTTTTTTTTTTTTTAAATATTATTCTAAACTCCTACGGCTTTCGCAATCCCCATACCTATCAATTTGGTCGTCCTTAAACACAACACCAAAAAGGTTGCTTCGTACGTACGTATTATGCGTGCTCCGTGGCTCGGCATTTCTCGCAACCCGTAGCAAATGCTATATTTGACTTTTGCTCGCCATGGAGCAGCAGTGAACGCCCAGCTAACCATGTCTAGTTTACGTATGGAACGGATCATAAATCCCTGCTTCGATGCTTGTAGAGTGGATACGGTAAATGTGACACGCTCACTTGCACCATGTTCCGATAGCAATTTCGCGACCTCGTGATATTCGTTCCTAATGCAACCTGGAGTGGGGTCTTACCATCCCTTTCCTCCAAGTCCATGTTCGCGCCATATTCGAGCAGCACGCGTGCGACCTCGAGCCTTCCAAAAACGCGGCTCGATGCAATGGGGTTTCGAGGTTTCGATCCTGTATGTTCATGTCAGCACCGTGTTCTAATAAAACTCGTGTAATGTCCGGGTGGCCATTATTCGATGCTCCGTGCAATGGTGTCGACCATCGTTATCTTGGGAATCGATGCGTGCATTGCGTTGTAGTAACATACGAACAATTTCAGAGTGTCCATTGATTGCCGCCAGTCTCAGTGGCGCACAGCCATCGTCTGCACGGCATTTAATCTGCGCCATGGTCCAGTAGCCACCGGGCAGTTTCTGTAGGTCCACTCATCGATGCGCATGTAGTAGAGTCCTGTCCCATTTGCCGTGAATATCAAGATTTGCCCCATGTTCGTACAGTAACTCGGCTACCCATAAATGTGCCTTCTGAAGTGCCCCCACCAGCGGCGTCTTGTGGTTGCCACACATGGCACTAACATGTTCTGGATTCTGATAATTAGCTGCTCTGAGAGGTCTCGGAAGCCACACAGGGCAGAGTAGTACAAGGGAACTGGGCCAGGTTCTGTCAGGTCTATTCTGTCGAACGAATTGCCCCAGCCTTCGTCGATGTTGTATATGCGAAGCCATGCGGAAAAATGTGGTTTGTCCATGTCAAAGAGATCATCCATCCCTTCACTTATTCGCGACGACACATTCCCAAACTGGGCATGCTCAACCCAGTATCGAGCAGCATATCCTGCCAAGGGAAAACTATTCTCGAAGCTCTCGCTGTCAACAAGATCGTCCAATCGAAGTAGGACGCTCAAGCAAGCTTGGGCCAAGATCGTATGAGCTGGCTCCAGAACAATATGATACCGCGACGCGTCTCCACTTGACCTCCCGAGCCGACTCGACATTAGGAATTCCTTCACCGAAAAGTGCGAAAATTGAACAACTTGCGACCCTTGTCATCCACAACTGCAATTAAACTGGAGCACGTCGAAAGCACTGCTTGTTCTTGGTCATCCCATCGCCAGTCCGAATTAACTTCGGAATTCCTCCTTCGGTCGCGCAAAGTCGATCGCAAGTACCTCCGCAAGTTCATCCACACGAAGTGGTCGCGTCGCCACAGTGAGACATTGTAAGAGACGATGAGCATGTTCTCTGTTGCCTTGTTGATCTCATTCAATATTCGTTCATATGTCTCGTCTAGACTGTCAGGTAATTCTTCCAGGATACGGCGAACACTTGGCGGGAGGCAGTAACGTAGGGTCTCCAATTGGCAGAAACCCATCGAAACCTGTTGAAAGATGAGTAATCCGTGTAGCAGAACGAGGATGGCGTTACATTCCGTCGGCCCTCTCTGACAGGGTCTCAATAACCAGATTCTTATCATCTTCTCGCCATCTTCGCATTCTTGTGTCTGAACGAATGACAGAACTGACATATTCGATGATGTCCTTCTTTTGTCCACTTTGGTCGTGGAGGGACACTTGGAAAGGTGTCAGAGGTTGAAGGGTGGATCTAATGTCGATCTCTGGGCGACTGGTGACGCATATATGAAGATTTGGGAGAGAAGACTGAACCAATTCGTTGAGGAGGACTAGGACCTGTTCTCTGGGGATGGCATGCCAGACGTGTTGGGACATTCGTCTAGTGCGTCGAGGACAATGTAGACTGGGCCTTGATTTGGAATTGAGAGCATCGATTTTAGGCAGTGAATCAAGACATCATCGCTGGGCTGTCGCCCGCCATTGTTGTGTGAAGAATAAAGGTTGGATAGTATATTGTAAGTATGATTTGAGCGAGTGGATAGCTGGGTAAGAAGAGAGGTGAGAAGGTTGTGGCGATTTTGTTTATTGGCGTCCTGAAGTCGAAGTAGAAGTAGGCCATAGAAGCAATTCCTGCCTCACACATGACTTCGGTGTCTTGGATTATGGTAGACTGGCACATGAAATGAGTCTCCCGATAAGTAAAAGGCGAGGGAACACGAACCATAAGATGCTCTTCCCAGATCCCGCTACGAAAGAGGAATAACATGAAGGCGAGTAACGCGGTAAACGGTAGGGGAAACGCACGTTTTCCGTGGACCCACAAAAGGGAACCAGAGGATTTCCAGTCATTAAAGATACTGCCTTGGAAGAACCAGGATGCTGTGCCACTGTGATGAGTTGCGCGGGCGATGTTGTGGTTGATAGACGGGTCGGGTGGAGAAAGCCATCTTCGGAGATCCTGCTGTAACTGGTTTCCTGCGAGTGTCCATGTGAGCATCTATAGCGATCGGTGAAAGGATCCCAAAAATACGAACGCTTGACCTCGTCCACGCTGTCTGCCGTTTGTTGCATTATTCGTTTGGACTCGTTTGTGGCCAGTTTTACTTGCTTGCCTTCTATACACATATACGGTTATAGTATTGCAATGAGATGCTGGAGAAGATTCGCGCACCGTCGATGACGATCTTTACGTTATCGTCGATGGCTGTGACCTTGTTGTCGATTCCCGTGACCTTGTCATCGACGTTCGTCACCTTATCGTCGATGTCAACGACCTTGCCATCGATGCTGTGCGCGAGCTTTAGTACTTGTGCAGTCGCCATCAAAGCCTCATCATGCGTCAATTTGTCCAGCCGACCTAGCGCATCTTCGATATCTGTCCTTCCAGCAGTTTCTTCAAGTACTTTTCTGAAAAACCTACACGTCAAGCAATCATACCTCTATAAATATAGACTTACTTGCTGATCCTTCCTTCATCTCTTTCGTTGCAATCGCAAGAATATCAAGCACCTCCACCATTATCTTTATGATTATATCCGTCATCGCTGAAGTTGGCGGAACTTCAGTATATGTCTCAAGCCGTTTAAAAAAGTGCTCGATCCGTTCAAAAAGGCTAGCAAGCGCGTCTTTGCTGCCGTTAACATCCTTGGCAGCCTAGAGGACTTCGGTCTCAGGAAAATTAGAGTCACTAAATGAAAGCAAGATGCCCACGATGAGAAGAACGCCAATTCCAGCAAATATCACTTTCGCAGGAGAGAACGCCTTTGGGACATATATTAAAACACAGATAGTAATAATACAAACCATAAGCTGATTTAGACTTACGAGGCCAACACCCTCTCCAAGGGTGGCGGAAAATGCATAAAGAACATTCACCATCGGGCCAAGCCACTTTTCCCACCTCTTATCGCTTTCCCGCGATTGATCGAACTTGTGAACCTGGCCTTGAAGGATAGCCAGAATTGCGCTAGCAGAGTTGCAGGATTGCAATTGAGTAGCTAGAGGATGAGTGGCAAGATCTTTCTTGGTCTTCTGTTTGTAGGCTTTTAAGGCGCAGTTGAAGATGGATTGAAAGTACGCAGTAGAAGTGGTGTTGGGCTGGCTTTGGGACATAGTGGAGTCGTATTATACCTGGTTGATGGATGAAAAGAAAGAATCACTAGATGGATGTGCAACTATACAAAGACGCACCAGGTGATCTAGTCCCATATATGGGTGATAGACGCGCATGGCACATGATAACATTCAGTTTCAGATATTCTGATGTCACAGGCATGGGAGAAAATCCAGGCGTCTGACTAATAGCGATAGAAGGGGGGGGGGGGTGACAGGGTAGTGCGGACGCAAACCGAAACATGAGACTTTGTTTTTTTTTTCTAAAAAAAAACAATTTCATTCAGCGGATTTGACGTTCGGTCGGGTTAGGCCTCAATGATGGACCGATAATCAGGGAAAGACTCCGCAGGACGGTGAGTCTGCCCACACTGAATATCCATCTAGTATTACAGTTGTGTAGCAGTGTCGTGTTGTTGGAAGAAGTGCAGCCACAGCTACAGCACCAGCACCAGGCACGCTAATACCGGAGATGGCGGCCCGAAGCCAGTCATCATCTTCCTCTCTCTCTTCCTTCCTCTGCAAAATCCCACTCCGCCTTGGGCCCACACGGTCTCACTATCGTACAATACATGCAGAAAACATTGTAGTGAGAAATAGAAATAAGATCACTCAACACACCTTCATTATTGGTACAGCTCCAGCGCTTCAGAAAGCAACGTTTCAACCTCCGGAAAGCGAGGAATAGCCCTGCACTTGAAGGGAACAGGTCGACTAAAAAAAAAAGATTATTAAACTAACCTGCACGATTCCAGTGAAACTCACGCAGTAATGCCTGAATGGACAAGAGTCTCCATGTCCAACTCATCCCCTGAGCCGTCGACATGTTCGAATCTCATCGCCCACAACAACACCGCAAAGTCAATCGCAAGTGTATTCTCAGCGACGTACTTCCCAATGCATAAGCGCCGTCCAAACCCAAACGTCATGTGTCCCTCCTCATGACCCTCCATCAAGACCTTGAGCTCACCCGTCTTCTCATCCAAGTGTCTGCTCGGCTCGAATCGCACCCCAGCGTCCTCGCCAAACACTTCAGGCTCGAAATTGAGCACGCGCATATTGGGAAAGCAGATGGTGCCCTTTGGGATAAACATGCCCTCGTACCAGTCGTCCTCGGTTGAAACGTGCGGAATGCCGAGGGGAAGAATCAGCCACCGGCGTAGCGTTTCTCTGACCATCGCGCGGATATAAGGGAGAGAGGGGACATCGGCAAACGTCGGTGGGCGGGCACGCCCGACGACTTCGTCGAGCTCGGCATGTGCTCGTGCTTGGACTTCTGGGTAGGCGAGCATGGTGAGGAGCCACCAGGAGAGTGTAGTGGATGTTGTCTCGACACCAGCAGAGCTATGATGAATACATTAAAGAATGCAGTCGAATAGCTGAGCCAGACTTGTGGCATTACTCACAACATCTCACCGGCTAACCAGGCGCGCTCGCGTTCTGACAAGTTGTGCTGACTCTGATTTTTAATTAGCGTCGCACCCAAGCTCGGCTGATCAATTCCATTTGCCTGGAGATAATTTGCGTTCATGCGCTTCATCAAAGAGTAATGATTGTTCACAAATCACATACCAAATCATCCTCCACCTTCTTCATAAGTCGCTCGAACATCAATGAATCCTGGATGTACCAGTATTGAGCATGCCGTTTCCACTTTGCTAACCTAAAGAGAAGAAAAAAAGGACGTTCACTGGAAATGTAAAACAAAAGTACAGGACAGACCTGCCGGGAAAATGTCTCATCCAAGGGAAATACTCCACCAGCCGTGCACCTGGCCGTAACTCATGCAACAAACGCCGCGCGTGGTCGACGATGCCTAAGACAACAGGGTCCTTTTCTGTCTCTACTGGCGGCAGGTGATAATTGATGGATAACATGATGGATGATGTATGACGCCGGAAGTGCCTGTCCATATCTAGTGGATTTGACATCAACGCCTGTGCCAACATCATCGCTTCACGGTGTTGAATAGGGTAGAAACGGGGTGAGGCTGATTTGGAGAAGCTATCCAAGGAAGCGCGGCGGAAGCGACGCCATCTATGAGCAATTAATGTCGTGTGGAAACATGTCAGAGAAATAGACCGCGAACAAGTCGTTATACGGCATGAAACCAATGGCCAAGTTTTCCGACATGTAGTCGCCTCCAGAGATGTAATGCGGCCGATCGGAATATATGCTCGATCTCTTTTCGAGTAGATCAACGGCAACACGTTGGCTGTTGAGGATAAGGACCCCCCTTCCAAGAGCGTTAATATACATCATTTCACCTGAAAATGCGTTTGTAGGCTTTGGAAGAGGACTAGAAATAGAAGCGCACCGTACTCATTCTTGCGTTCCGGTGAAGCTAACCAATTGTGATCCGCGATGTGTCGAACATCGCCTATCAGAGGAAGACCCCTTGGACCTGGAGGAAGACTGCGAGACGACTTGGAAAGCTGCACGAGGAGCAAAAAAACAACGATTCCGACGAGGGACGTTAGTAAAACGAGACAGGTCGGACTGTCAGTAGCACCTCCCCAAGCCGACCAGGAAGGTGAGGACAGAATCTGAGCAGGCATCGAACTCAGGCGGTCTGGAATGGATGGAGGGAGGGACGAGCGAATTGTTTTTATATGTGGGAGCCAGTGCCGAGAAGATCCGTGACGGAAATCAGCGAGAAGTTGTCCAAATCATCACAACCTTATTTCAGATACGGGAATCGGCGCAAGGTTAGGATTGGTAATATCTGAGTGTACCAATTCTAGTGACGTGCATAATGCACGATACAACACCTCCTCTTCCCGCTACCTCCATCATCTGCTTGAGCTCGTCCATTTCGGTCGCTCGTTTTTAGTGTTGGATAGTGAATCAGCTACACAATAATTAGTTCTCTCCATAGCTCTTGTACCGAGTACAATCTAAACACTGTCTATTCAACACCTCTGCCGATGGCAGCACAGTCTGTCGGCGTCAACAATGGTGGGGTCGACCAACCCATCACAATACCCTCTTCATTGAGTGACCTGTCCCTCACACCTGAGCACTCTCCTGAGGCCCTCATTGAAGGCCTCACCCGCACTGTAACTAATGTCATTAAGGGGTGCAACCCTCTCTATGATACCCCCAACCAGGCCCCTGAATCCTTCAGAGATGCCATTGTTGCTCCCATACGGTATAACCCTCCAAATCAATTCTTGCTTCGCCCCTTCCAGGGCCTCAGTGAAGAGGAATCACACAAAGCCTACATCCAGGCTGGTGCCAACAGGCGCAATCTTGCTAACGCTGTCTCTGATAGCATTGTGGGCTATGCATACTACTACCTCGCAGAACCACTCACTTTCCATCATAATAATGACTTCAACTTTGATGGATTAGCAGGCTCAGCAGCCGCAGTCATGGTAACCAACATGCTTGACTGTGGTGTTGGACTGGAAAGTGACCTTGCCCTCACTTATGCTGGGCTAACTCCACAATCATGGTCTCGCCTGGCAAGAACTGTCCTTGCAGCTTTACTACAGGGTGCTATGCGATCCCCAAACCTAAAATCCCTGTCAAACACCAATGCCCTCCCAGGCATCGATGCTGTCAAGCTCCATGAGACTACTCCTCAGCCAACCTCAGAAGCCCAGCACATCCACATGATGCTAGACCAGGCTGCGGCCCTTTTCAACACTAAAACAGATGGCCCTCCGGCCAGTGCACCAGAAACATACTATGACCTCATGGTACATGCAGCCAAGCAGACCATTGGCTCAGCTGCCAAGCAACAGGTTCTTGACTCCTGGAACTTTGAAGTTGAGGTTCAGCGTGCTCGTGAGGAACACCTCAAGGAATTCCGTCGGTCAATTGCACCCCAACGTGAGGCTTGGAGCATTGAGCTCACTAATGCCGCCCGGCTGGAAGTCTCCCAGGAAGTGGCCATTTGGCGCACCAAGTTCATGACTGACAGCCTTGCCCAGGCTCGCTCCGAGTCGGAGGCCTGGGTCAACCAGCAGATCCTTCTCACTAATCCTGAAACAACACCATGTCGCCCAAAGAAGGTAGCACGTCGGCTCTCACCAGTCTCACCTACTCGCTCTATGCACACCCTGCGCACGCACGCATCTCCCAACTGTCGAGGGTGGCCCCAATCCCCCACAAACCCTTTCATAGGACGGGACCCAGCCAACCACCCCCCCTCCCCAATACGCACCCACCAAGATGAGATAACAGGTGCTATGCAGAGCAAATGGGAAGCCATGCATGCTCTAAAGCTAAAAGACCCAGCCTACCATGGTACTATGGCATCTATGCATGCTGTGGAGGTAGAAATGACATCCCCTGAGGTTGCCCTTTCGCTTGTAAGCTCACAGCCCACTTACCCCTCTCGTGCCCCAGAGCCAGCTCAGGCTTCCCCCCTGGTGGACCCCTTAGCAGCGATTGCCTCGACCTTACAAGCACTGGTCCAACGCTTAGATCAGTTGGAAAACCGCCAGCTTCACCACACAACCCGGGCCCCCCAACACTTGCTCAGGCACCCCCACAACCCCCTCCATTGGCCCCGACATCGACTCACCCACCCTTCCTAATCACGACCCCACAAACAGTTGCTCAACAACAACAGGCTCTTAGCTTTGCTCAAGCTGCCTCTGCTGCCCAGGGACGCAAGCAGTCTGGAGCCCCAAAGAAGACTGGGGCGACAGATTCGCTGGCCTCCCAGGGGCCCAAGAAACACACCACGGACGTCACAGTACTACGCCCTAATGCTAATCCAGGGGTCTCTTTCCCCTCCACCCAGATCATCACAATCAAAGCACGACAAGCTCTCACTCGCACGGTTGCAAACCCACCTGAACTTCTGGGTGGCCGCTGGTCTGCCGGTCTCAACCAGTCTGGAAACTTTACTTTTACTTTTGCTGGGGACCTACCCTTTGCCTCACTTGCCCCTTTTGAGCAGATTCTGACTGCTCAGTTCCCTAACAGCCGCCTTGTCCCCACTCATGGGTGGACTTGGTTCCAACTCCAAATGATTCCTGTCTCTCAAGGTGATGGGGTAATCTTTGACAATGTCACCCTGTGGAATGAGATGATGCGCAACACCTCCTGCCGCTCCTCCTCTACACCGCTCAACCCACCTGGCAAGTCCCTGCCACCTCAATTAAAGCTGACCTTGCCACTATAGTCTTTGCAGTAGCAAACCAAACTCCCCGCCAAGTGGCGGAGTTCTTAAGCACCCCCATATACATGTTTGGCCGCAAAGGTAAGCTTGTCAGGGCAGGTGCATCTCCGAACCCCGTCCAATGTGGCCGCTGCCACTTGATGGGTCACCGCTCCAACCAGTCAAAGTGTAAACTCCCGGCTGGGGAGGTAAAATGTTATTGGTGTGGAGGCCCACACCCCCACGATCAGCACTCCTACCACTGCAAAGGACATCACCGCAACCCAGGCAGCTGTGACTGCACTTTCAAATGTTTCCTGTGTGGGAAGGCTGGTCATGATGCACGGTCCCGCACCTGCCCAACCCGTGGCGATTTTGCCCCCCCTCCCCTCCTAGATCAGCCTCTTGTCCCAACCCAGCAGGAACTGACTGCCCCCAACATCAACCCCTCCAGGCCAACACAATAAGAACCCCCTCCCCCTCCCTAACCCACAATGTGCCCCCTGCCCGACTGACTAGCATAGTGGAGATCCTGGACCCCATGGCCCCAGACGAGCCCAACCCTCCCTCCCTCCCCTCCAATCCTCAAGGCTCGCGCTCGACAGTACTGCGCTCGACAGTCCCTGCCAGAATTGTCAAGCCTGTAGCTCGGGTCCCTGCTTTCCCCCAACTCACGCAACCAGCTAGTGAACCCTTGCCCAACCCCCAGCCCTTTGACCTGCAACTTCGGGCTCGATATATCCTCACACTCACCTCTACCAACGGGACACAACACGAGCAACTCTCCACTGAAGGCCTCACTGAACTCTACAATCTTGCTGCCATCCCCAACCAACAACTCCGAATTGAGGGAATCCAACATCTTGATAAGATCATAGGTGGTAAAGGTGCGTGCCTCTCTCTAGATTCCCTCCTCCCTGTAGAGGATACCTCACTTGATTCTGCCCGAAGCGAAGTGCACCGCGCTGGTCAGAATTGGATTAACCACTATCATGCCAATGGGACCCACCACCAAACCCCATTGAGTGCTCAGACTTCATTGATTTAGAATGTTAGACATCTCCATCCTGTCAGTCAACATGAGACGGAGGATGTCACAGTTAGGTGCGGAACTGTGTCGGGGTCGGATGGGAGCAAGACAAGTCAAGGTTCAAAGGTCACAGTGGATCAAGCCTAGTTCAAAGTCGATAGGGCACGCGCGTGAGATTCGAAGTCGACGGCAGAGACGCTCGGTCCTGCAGCAAGTTCAAGATGATGAAGGCTCTCCAAGTCACATCTTGGAGAGTTCAAGTGGGGTTCTAACTGGGAGGACTCAAGGATTCCGAAGCACCTTTGATTGAACACAAGAGAACAGACTTAGTCTGTCTCTCTACTCTAGTAGGTCTTTAAATACATGTAGTTCTAGCTATGTCATAGTAAATAGAAGGTTCTAGTTCTATGATATAATATCTAAATGGTGGTGCAGTAGAATGAGCTAGAACTAAGGAGAATTAGGAGGGGTTAGGCCTCAGTAAGCAAAACACCGGTGAAACACGATGTCAAGTCATTAGTAACATCGCAGGGAGAATTCTGTCACAGAGGAACTCCTCTATGCATGCCCTCCTCAATACTAACACTTATGACCACCTTCTTGTGGTCCAAGAACCCTGGTTCAACAGGATAGGAACCTCCCGTTCAGACACCCACCACAGTGGCATGGATGTGCTAGGAGCCGCAGCCAACCCTGGCTGGAACTTATTTTACCCAGGCCTGGCCGCAGGGCAGCGAGCCAAGGTCCTAATGTACGTCCGCCTCTTCCAACCAGATGACCAGCACTCCCCTTGCCCTTTCACGGTCACTGTACGGCAAGATATCATCTCCACCCTTCCCTCATGATCGCAGATATCCGCTACGCCTCGCATTCCTTTAGAGTAGTTAACTTCTATCATGACATCTCCGACCCCTCATCACTACGCTCTCTACTTAATCTGGATTTGGACCCCACTTTACCTACAGTCCTCATGGGAGACTTTAACCTCCACAACCCACTTTGGTCCCCACAGGGTCTAGAAACGTCCCCCCGGTCACACTCCTTTTGGATTGGACTGCATCTCAGGATCTTTCACTTTCAACCACCCCAGGTGTTATCACCCGAGTTGGCTGCTCAACTGAACGCCCCTCTACACTGGATCTAGTCTGGACTAACACTCGTCTGACACTGGATGGAAACTTATCTACCCCCCAAGTTGACTGGGCAGCCTCTCTGGGTTCTGACCATGCTGGTATTCGTGTTGCTTGGTGTCTTGCATTACCCCAGCCCACCCCTCCAGCCAATCATCTGATGTATGTTACTAAAGCCTCTGAGGAAGTCCTCAAAACCTGGCGCGAGGCACTCTCAGACCTCCTTCCCCCCTCTGGACCTCTCACCAGCTCAGAAGATGTCAGAAACAGGCCACCGCCATCCTCAGTGCCCTCACCATGGCTTCCAATGCCCACCTCAGTGTCTCCATTACCCCGCAGGCCAAACGCGCACGGTGGTGGCACCAGCATGCACTCAATCAGTCTCGGCTTTGAAGGCTGGCCCCAGGGGTGATGGCCCAGTCAAGCGCACACTTCTAAACAACCTCCATAAGGAGATCTGACTGGCTAAACGGGACTGGGCTGACAAGGCCCTTACTGAACTTGATGTGTGGGATGTGGCAAAATGGCGTCATAACCGCCGTTCCACACTCATCCCTGCCCTGAAGGGACTAGACAACTCCCTCCTCTGGGACAGGGCTCCCCAGGAGGAACTCTTCGCTGCTAGGTTCTTTGGTTCCACTTCCTCCCCAATACCCACTGCCCTAGAGGATGATCCACCCCCTCTCCCTACACGGCCTTTGCCCCCATCTCCGAGAGTGAGATCTTGGCACTACTGACAAAAACGTTGTCCTCCTCTGCCCCAGGGCATTCCAAGATTTCATGGCGCATCCTTAAATGGGCCTGGCCAGAAATCAGCAACCACATCACTAAGCTTTTCAACGCCTCCCTAGAGTTCTCTTATGTCCCCCTGGCTTGGAAACAGGCCCTTGTAGTTGTAATTCGGAAACCAGATAAACCAGACTACACTGCACCAAAGGCCTACCGGCCCATCTCCCTTCTGGAAACTCTGGCTAAGCTATTGGAAAAAACACTAGCCAAGCGACTCTCCTTTGATGTTGATTGTCACAACACTCTCTCCTCAGCACAGTTCGGTGCCCGCTCACACTCATGTTGTCTGGATGCAGTACTCACACTCACACATGATGTCGCGATTGCCAGTCAAGAGGACTATACTGTGGCATTGCTCTCTTCGACTAGTGATGTGCCTGGCCCGGCTCAAAGCCGGAAGCCGGGCCAAGCCGGGCCTGTTTGGGCCGGGCCAAGCCAGGCCGTTGTGACGGCCCAGCAAGGGCTTTGGCCCGGCTCAGAGAAACTAAAAGCCAAAGCCGCTGGCTCAGGCCGCGGCTTTCAACAGCACATACAAGTGCAATAGCAATTGTCAAAATCAGTAGAAATCTAATCACAAAGTGGTTGATTTTGGTCACGTGATCATGTTTATCGCGGCATTTCAAACTTTTCTTCGATATAGCTTTGCATTATGTAACACACTAAGTCATATTTGGATTAGCTGAACTATAACTACTGGTTATATGTCATAAAGTTTCTCTGCCAAAAGCCGCGGCTTGGGCCAAGCCGGGCCAGGGCCAAGCCGTCTGTGGCGGCTTTGGCTCGGCCCAGACTTCAGGAAAGCCGGAGCCGCCTCAGGCCGAGCCAAAGCCGCGGCTTTTGGGCCAAGCCGGGCCGGAACATCACTATCTTCGACATCTCAGGCTTTTTGATAACATTCACCCAGCACGATGTGAACATGTAATGGAGCTCCTAGGCCATGACCCGCGCCTCTCCAAATGGATCCACTCTTTCCTCACAGGACGTTCTGCCACTCTGTCGTTCAATAACCACATAGGTGATGTGCATGCCCTCCGGATTGGGACCCCACAGGGTTCCCCCCTGTCCCCGATCCTATCAACCCTTTACACTAGCCCCCTCATGTCTCAGGCCAAGGACTGGAAAGGGTGCCGGCTATCCATGTACATGGATGACGGCCTCCTTTTCGCATGGTCAGACACCTGGGAGGGTGTCACCCACTCACTCTCCTCACACTATGCTCTGGCTGTTGACTGGCTCTCCCGCTCGGGCATGGCAGTGGAACCAGACAAGACAGAGTGCCTATTCTTCTCTCGAGCTCGCACCCGCAACTTGCCCCCTACCAGGCTCTTCCTGGCTGACCCCCCTAGATCTACCTACTACCAGGTCA
Organism: Multifurca ochricompacta; assembly: GCA_022496185.1. NCBI lineage: Eukaryota > Fungi > Basidiomycota > Agaricomycetes > Russulales > Russulaceae > Multifurca > Multifurca ochricompacta. Next base: position 96,282 of record WTXG01000013.1, read on the forward strand.
TTCCTGGTTCTACAGTACGATACTTAGGCTTTTTTCTTACGAAAAAGCTGGACTGGCGCCCACACGTCGACATCATGTGCAGAAGAGCACGCGCCGCCCTCAAACAACTCAAAGTTCTTGGGAACACAGAACGCGGACTATCAATGGCCAACTGGCGTCTGGTGGTCAACGCAGTCTGCCTACCAGTTCTGGCCTATGGATCTCAACTTTGGATCCACTCGCGCCAAGCCGCGATGCTGTTCAAAAAGCTCCAAAGTGTCTGTAATGATATGGTAAAGGTAATCTCTGGGAGCTTCCACACAGCCCCTCGGGAGCCTCTCCATGAGCTCCTGCGCATCCTTCCTATGCGCCACTATTTGTCGAAACTTGCTGACACTACCTCCCTCCGGTTCATCACCCTCCCACAGGCCTCACAGATCACCCAGCGACTTTCTGGCAGTCTGGACAAAACTATACTGGGACCTCTTCCAAAGCACCAGAGATCTGGCCTTAGTACTTATCGCCACACCACTGACCTTGTGACTCTCTCCAAACGCACTCCACCCACAGTATGCCCGATTGACGTACTTGCACTTGCACCCTGGGAATTTCCCATCTGGGGAGCACAAGTCAGTTTACAGGGTGTTGCCCCCCCACAATCCCGACGGATCGAGATTGCAGCACTCATTGCTCAACCTCGAACTGATGTGGTCCTTATTCATTCAGCTGTGGCTCTTGGGAACAAGAACCGTTCTGATCAAAAGGTTGTTGGAGCCTCAGCCTCGACAATTATGGACTCCAGGGGTGAGTGGACAATGAGCTGGTGCAAAGGCACTAGCATTGTGCGGGCAGATGTGGAACTATTTGGACTGGCGCAGACCATGCGCTGGACCAAGGACTTCTTCTTTGGGTCCCAACCCAAATCCATTGTCATCACGTCCCCATCATCCTCTGCAATACTCTCCCTTAAGTCGCGAGACCCTAAGCGTTTTACTGCAGATTTCATCCTATTCCAGAACTCACTGACCTCCTTCATTTCCTCTTTCCCAGGGACATTGCTCACCTTCATATGGACTCCTGCAATGACGAATTACCGTGCCCAAACTGTCTCTGTTCAGGCTGCTGAACACTGCCGTGCTCGAACCCCTCTAGATCAGCTTGACGATCATCCCTCCCCTACCAAATGGAGATCCCTCACCCGTCTTCGCGCTTTTGACAACTGGCGCGAGGAATGGCTTCGAGCCCGAGCGGAACACACCCCAACTCCCAACCACCCCAATCGACGGGATAAACAAGCCTATTCCCTGTCTATTAATGGTCCACCCAACGGCTCAAACCACCCCCTCTGGTCCGCCGCAGCTAAACGGCCCCAGGCTGGTTCTACCCCCCTCACGCGTCACACCACGTCCACTGCCCTACGGTTGGCAGTTGGACATGCTTTCACTGCTGAGTACGCTATACGCTTTAAACCCAAACTAACCCCCTCCTCTAGGACTTGCCCCTGTGATGGTACCACACCTGCTACTACCACCCACATCCTTTACGACTGCCCTCTCCATCGCGAGAGCCGCATTGCATCAGACATGCACACCTGGTCGGCAACATCAACCCCCCTGATGACCATTTTCAACACCAAGAACCACGTGGAAGCCCTGCTCCGCTTCCTCCAAAACTCACGTGCGGCCTTCAAGCCCTACACTGCAATACCACCTCCTGAACCGGATTAGTTCTGGCAATGAACCAAAGGACCCCATCTCCCATCGATTTGGTTGGTCTGAACCCACACGGCATTGCAGTCGAACCTTGCCTCACCTAATCAACTCAATTACCTTTACTTTTCCCTGCGGGGTTTTTTCAACGGGGCGCCGCCCTATTACAATTACAGTAGCTACTAGGGGACCCTTTGTACTAGATAGCCGCGCGACTTAGGCAAAGGCCTTGCAAGCGCGTCAATGAAACTCGATTCCAAAAAAAAAAAAAAAAAAAAAATGCACGATACAATGAATGTGCATAGGAACTGAATCGTATTTCACCCCCATAATGCATGCGCGCGGGCTCTAACCTTGAGCTGGTATCGTAATTGTTTATACTGGCATTTATGATAACCCAGTTGTAATGAAGCCAATACACATGGACAGCGCCGGGGAATGGAAAGGAAGAGAAGCTGAGTGAAGGTTTACGGCATTCATTGCATAAACCTGCTTGCGCGAGGAAACGAGAGTGTGATGTGAGAAGGTTATGGCTTGGTGTAGAAGGTATGAAATAAGGAAAGGCTGAGAAGAAGACAATGTCAATGTTGAGATACCACTCAATTCCTCTGTGCTTTTGTCCATGTGCGGGCGCGCGTGTACGGGCGAGGCGACAGCGTATGTGATACCCGGCCCGGTGACCCGTTCCCCCAGCAGTGGGTGGTGTGGTGGATAAGTTGGTCAGTACGGAAAAGAAATTATTCGCAGTAATTTACTGGTACTGGTAATTTACCGCACTTGATACTTTCACGTGATGTTTTCAATGTAAATTTTATAATTCGAGAAGTCATTGTCTAGGGGCTCTCCAAGAGCTTCTGGAGGGTTAGGAGCACCACAGACGTGTCACTTGCGACATGGCGTCGTGGCCCCAGTCCGTTATGGCCTGGAAGGCCATAACGGCTGCGGGGTCAGATGTGGGGGACGAGGCGCGAGAGGCCATGTTTTGGTTGGGTTGGGAAGAGGGTACCGTCTCCGCAGGTCGAGAGACTGGTCGAGTGTGAGCAGGTGAGCAGCGGACTCGGGAGACCGAGCGGCTGCTGGCACGAGACGAGGGTTGCGATGGGTAAGGTTGGTACGACGCCGCTCGCGAGTATGTGCGAGTCGGGGGGCAGGAACATGTGGGGGAGGGAGGGGTCAGCGACCGCTGGGACGGGGCCTTCTTGCGGCAGGGTGTGCGGTCAGGGTCAGGGACGGGAGGGGCCGCAGCGGAGAGTGCGTCCTCAACCTCCTGTTGAGCGCGTGCGAGACGCTCGGTCTTGTACGTGAGGCGCTATTGAGCAACCTCCGCCGAGACCTCTTGTCCCACTTGGTTAGTAAGCTCCGAGAGCGTATGCTCTCGGATGTGGGTTCTCTCAAGGAGGGCTGCAGATTCGAGGGATTGACGCACCTCGAGCCGGACCTGTTCGCGATATTCCTCGCGTTCGGCGGGGATGAACTCAAGTTCCACCTGGGCCCGCGCCGCGTCGGCAAAGGAGACGCGCATGTTGCGTACCACCCTATCGTAGTAGGTTTCTGGGGCCCCATCGGACATGAGATCGCCGCGTGTGCTGAGGGCGGTGGCGAGTTGGTCCACCATCATGTGAAGATGCTGGCCCTCAGTGGAGGGCCATGGGACAGACTCTGCAAATGAAAGTATGGTTCTGCGGGGAAGCCGAGCAGGCACCACATAGGGTGGCCACGGGGGCCAACCGAGTCCACGAGGCCGGCGTGAGGCCAACGGGGTCAACACTGTCTGGGGTGTCTTCAAGCAATCCCATGTCAAGGGCCGCAGCCACTATCGTGGCGGCAATGGTGAGTTGGTCGGCACTGATGCCGAGGTCTCCGTTGCGATGTGGGTGCAGGTCATCGCCAAGGTAGTACAGGGAGTACCCTGTAGAACCGTCGGAGAGCTCCGCGAGGATCTGGTGCCGTGCTCGGGCGAGTACATTGTACGCCTGCTCGCCAGCGGCGTCGGTGAGGGGAGAGAGTACGGTGTCTGCGATACCGATGGCATCGTAAAGTAGGGGTTGGGCGATGGTCGCGTTGGCATCGTTGTCCAGGGTGCCAGGTGCCAGGCCGAGAGGGTTGATGGCCGAGAGGACAGCCTGGAAACTAGGCGGAGCAGGAGAGACCTCCGAGTATGCGGGTGGGAGAGGGACATAGGGTGAGCCCGGAGGGGCAATGATTTCGACAGAGGGGGTCGATTTTGCCGAGGAGGATGGGACGGAGATTGGGTTGTGAGCCGCACCTCCGTTGTTGCCGCTAGTATACGGCTCGCGAGTTGTGTAAGTGTTTGTTGTGCGGTGGGCAGTTGGTAGGCCACAATGAAGACAGTATATTAGTGCTATCCAGTTCAAGAACGCAACGACCGATGCGAGCGAACACAAGTGGTGGTACGAGAACAAGGATTTAGCATCTTCGAAACAGATTGATATGGGAATAAACCAACCTGATTCATTCAATCTGAGACCTGCAAACAGATCAATGCTTTCTTTCTTTAAATCTACTCTACGCTACGGCAAGTCACTTCACCCTCTGCTTTCTAGTAAGGTGAACTAGTAAATAGAGTCTTATTATCTTATACCCACCACCTGATCAAACGAAGATGTGGCTTTCCACGCTTATTTTTGGCCAGCGGAAAGGTAAATCACCCCGGTAAACTACGACAAAAATGAAACGTAGGTTCACACAACCTTAATCTATTCCATTTCAGTGAATTTATGATCGATTTGGAATCGCGGGACGTATAACACAGCTACCACCGTTCATTCACCAGGCTTCAAGGTATAACAAACTCGACAACCTGTGACCTTTCCCCTCCTACCCATTCCTACTCCTATCAATGTGAAGTCTTGACGTGATTAGGCGCATTCCTGGATTATAATTTAGCGCGAATTGGAGCGGACATGCCTTGGGCTACATACACTGGCAAAGCCATTCCATCTGCAGTCCAGACGCCCACAGCATGGCATCTCATCATTACACCAATCACCGCGTTCACCGCAGTCGACTTCCGAGCGCACTGGAACTCGTTGGGGGCACACTGCTGCGTATGTAGCAGCAGGGAGCGCAATGAGGATAGCAAGAATAGAGAAACGCATGATTGTTTACACAGGTGTCGAGAGAGGTTCGTTTGTGATGGTACCACTTCCCTTAGTCTACTGTGTCTCTTATATATTATTGCAGAGTCACGTTCATCATGCATGACACTATAACTGACTAGTTTCGAACCATCAACGGGATTCACAGACAGGTCCAATGGAGCGAGCCTGCCCGCTTCCTGGAACCAGGTTTGACCACCCATGGCACGCGACCGCGCATGAATCGCATCCCGATTAATGGAGCATTCTCATTGACGTACTTGATTAAAGGGAGTGTCCATGAATTACAATGCTAGAGGTGCGAGATTCGGTTAAGCTAGGAGCTGTCAATGCTTAAACGTCGTCTAAGATGTCAACTGTGGATGGAAACTACCTGCACATATATTTGGGGTGATGTGCCGCTGTCTAAATGAATGGAGCTAGGGTAGATACGGGATAGATGATGATTCAAGATCAGAAAATCCATATGAACGTGGATCCGGGAATGGACTCGAAATGCCATCCGCTGTGTGTGCCATAGGGTCAGTGAGGCCGTATCATTATCACATATTTCCATTTCTGTGAAAGCTGAAGAAGTGTCAGTGCAACTAGTGAAATTTTTAGACTACCCGTGATCCCCGGAGCGCTCAGCCTTAGCGGGTCCCGTCCAATCATGTTTGCGTTTTTTTTTTTTTTTTTGAATCAAGTTTCATTGATGAGCTTGCAAGGCCGTGCCTAAGTCGCGCGGCTATCTAGTACAAACATCAGGAAACATGACATATTGCTAGATTGACTAGTGCTAGCCATTCTAGCCATTCTAGCAATCTGGATTCTCCATTAGCTCTAGCAGACTTGTCTCAATGCTAAGAGCTACTTTTCAAATCTAGAGCTAGTTCTCTTACCTTTTCTGGATTCACTTTTATTTATTTCTTACACCAATTTTCACATTAAAAAAACCAATGTATTATAATATCTATGTTGACACAGGATGTGTCTGGAGATGCTTCAGGCATCTAAGGTTCGCTTCAGCTGTAGATTAGATTAGATTAGATTTGGGAGTTTCAGACTTTTTATGATATCTTTATTACATTCTTTCTCATCTTACTCAGCTGATTAGTGATGGACTTAGTAATGCACAGTAAGCACATGATTTCCTTTGGCCAATGGCCTTTATCCCTCTTTGTTTATTGTCTGGTATGAAGAATCAGGCATGGTGCAGACTGTACTTTAGATGCTACTTTACTACTCTATCTCACCTTGTTTGTGTAGAGTGTAATGTAGTGAGCTATAAATGTGTAGCTCAGTCTTTGGGATAGAAAGGCTATATGATTTGTTAATACCTATAAATGTGTAGCTACATAAATGAATCAGTAAAAGGATAATGTAGCTGTAACACAGAGAGTACTGACCTCAGTCTTTGGGATAGAAAGACTGAGGTTTCTGACTATGCTACTGAGTCTTTATGATAAAGGAAAATTGCACGACCCGCATGCTCTGAATATTGCGTTGATACGGTAGTGATCGGACTCAGGCCGCCATCTCCAGTATCAATTGACTGCGTGCTATGGCTGCACTTCCAACACGCCCCCTTAGCCTGCACACTGAACTCCCATCGCCTCTACGAACTTCTCGTGTTTCTCGTGGACAAGGCCCTTTGTTAACACGTTGGCAAGTTGCTCTTCCGTTGGCACATATTTCAATTCAATGACTTGGTTTTTGCACATGTGCCTCAAGAAGTGATGCCTTATCTCGATGTGTTTGGTGCGATCGTGGAACTCAGGGTTTTGGGCAACTGGGCAATGGATATTGCAGATTGATTGTCCATGCAGAGGGTTGTTGGTGAGTCACTTTTCTGGTGGATCTCAGCTAGTAACCGATGTAACCAGACAGCTTCTTTTGCAGCATGGGCTCCAGCAATATACTCAGCTTCAGTGCTCGATAGCGCAATGGATGGTTGCTTCTTAGAGCTCCAGCTGATCGCTCCTCCAGCAAGTAGGAAAACGAAACCCGATGTGGACTTCCGATTGTTCATGTCACTGGCCCAGTCAGCGTCAACATAGCCGTACAGCTCAGTTCCCTTAGGTGTATCACATTTGAAGACAAGCTTTGCACCACTCATAGCTCTAAGGTAACGGAAAGCGTGGTTTAGGGCTTGCTGATGTTCTTCCCCAGGGTTCGCAGCATGCCTCCCGAGCACTGCAATAGTGTATGCTAGGTCAGGATGGGTGCTGAGCATAGGGTACATCAAGGTGCTGATTGCTTGCTGGTATCTTTTGACGTCAACTGTTGGTGAGTCGAGTTTCCTTAGATGCTCGTTTGCAAGGGTGGGGGTGCTAATGGGTCACACGTCGGATTTGCCAAAACACATCAAGATTTCTTCAATGTATTTTTCTTGGGAGAGCGCCATCCATCCAGCCTTGCAGTCGCGTGTGATGTGCATCCCAAGAATCCAGGTGATTTTGCCCAGGTTGGTCATCTCATAGGCATTTCCGAGTGCCTCTTTGTCTTCATTGATCTCCTTTAGGTCCTTCGACACCATGGTGATGTTGTCAATGTAGAGAGCAATGATAGAGGACTTTGCATTTCTGTGGCGGATGAAAACTGCATGGTCGGCTTCGGTGCATTGGTATCCTATGTTTTCAAGCTTAGCTCTGATGTCTTGATACCAGACGCAGCTGCCTTGCTTCATTCCATAGACTGCCTTGATAAGTCAGAGTACCATCCCCTCGGGAACGTCAAAACCGGGAGGTGGCTCCATGTAAATTTCTTCCTTTAGTTCACCATTCAGGTATGCTGACTTCACATGTCACAGCCAGGTATCTGCTGTGTCAGGTCGCGTTTTCAAGACTCAAAAGCCCTCTCGATGTGGGGTGTGTTCAAGATTCAAAGTCTAATGCAGAAGACCTAGTCTGGGTTCAAGTTTCAAGTGCCCACGACGTTGTGGAGGGGGCGCGTGCAGGAAACGAAGTCAGGAGTAGTGGCAATCAGCCCTACTAAAGCTACTAGGGGGAAGGCTCCTCAAGCTGCAACTTGGGGAGTTCAAGTGGATCGTTGTGAAGTCAAATATGCCTGTATTAGATACAAGAGAACAGACTTAAGGTCTGTCTCTACAATCTAAGTAGTTTAAATACAGCTTTGAGAAGGCACATCAAAGAGGGCACATCAGAAGATCTAAACTAAATAGAAGGTTCTAATAAGTATCCCTGGTAGTCATGGACTCCAGGGGTTATGTTACGAACCCCATCGCTTCCCATATTCTTTTTCTTGCCCAACGATAACCCCTCTCTGCCGCCTACGCTTCACTACCAGATCACGTCTCCATCGTGGGATCCATCACATGCCCTTCGTCCATCCCCGTGACTCGTTTGCTTGTTCATGTTTACCTATTTGCTTCTTCGCTTATCGCTTATCTCCTTATCATACGATCGGACATTTACTTAATCCCCTATCAGTAGAAGCCAGGCTTTACGCCCTCCGCTTTCAGATATTTGGGCCCACTTGACTCCGTACCCTTATCTCGTAGACGCCCACTGCCTTACGTATATAAGTCCGCTATAGCTACCCGGTAGACCTTAGACTCGACTTATTGAATACATCAGTGCTAGTCTTCTGGACTTGTCCTCTTGAAACATCTGTCTGTCTCAAGTGCTTCTGGCACTTCCCACTTACCATCGTCTTAGAGTACAGCCTCTTTGACTTTGACTCATCACACTTCACTCCAAGAGACCTTATTGGTTTCTTATCCGAACCCCTGTATCACGCTGTCACACAAGTTGTGTGGAACGTCCCGCACTGGACGTAACAGGTTATGCCCTGGAGTGAGATAGAATAGGATCAGAACTTAAAGGAGGGGTTGTGCCCTCAGCAAGGAAAATAAAATAAAGGAATAGGGAATAAAGATCAGAGCGTGTGCGACATACCTGTCACACCCATGTCACAAGTCATTACGAGTGGTCACGTGAATCGAAAACGCGCGGCTCGCACGCAACACAAGCAAACGTCACGTTCTCGTCACATACAATGTCACAAATCTTCGCAAACCGTCACATCACCCCTTCTGTAGTGTCCAGCTTGGCCTCAAGCTGAGTCATCCTGCGTAAGATCAATGATTCGAGGGAGAACGCGCAAGCCGCAGTGTCGTCGAGGGGGTCTGGCACTGCCAACACCACCTGCTTGGAGTACGATTCGAGGGTCTGGGTCGGGCGCATATTGAATAGCTGCTTCTGGGCTCATAGGGCGGTCCCAAGTGTAAGCATAGGTTAGATAAGGAAAGAGGCGATGGTACACGTCGCTGTGGGACAGCGCGTGAATCGCATTTCGAATGTCGTGGTTGACTTGCTCCGCCTGTCGTTGCCAATGTGCCAGTTCGCTATGGATCATATCGAGTCGTCGTGTGGCATACCGGTAACGTGAGACTTCTGCCCAGGCCCCGGGATCACGAAGGTCGTCCAATGCGAAGTTGACCAGGGGAGCAAAGCTTTGGTCTGCTCCAAAGAGACGTCGTTGTAGGGTGTTGAGGATCGGGTTAGCGCCGCGCCTGTAGCGGGGATAGTGACGAGTGTGTAATGGAAAATAAAAAATGGGTTGGTGTGCTCCCATGGTGCAAGCGATTCGGGGGTCGGCGCATCGATACTCATAAGCAATGTAACGGGCTTCGTGCATACATCCAAGATTATCAGAGATTTGTTGATTGAAAAAGAAAGGAGAGGTCAGGCGATTAAGGTCAAAAGGGGCTCCAGGGTGGTCATACTGGTCTGCCGCGTCTCTGTTGAAGTCTATCACCTCGTCTTGCGGCGGTCGTTCTAGCTCTAAGATCTCTGGTCCGTCTTCGTCTAAGTGTTCACCTTCCTCAGCATGAACTTTGGCCACCAGATTCTCTTGAGGCTCCTGAAGCGTGGTCAGTGTGCGTTCATGAGCATCAATATTGAGATCTTGATTGTGGGTGGGCAGTGTAGCAGCAGGAGTTATGGTCTGAACAGGGTCATCTTCCATGGTAAACGAGAAATGAGTGACAGGTGTGGATGAGGTCGGAGTCGGGGGAAGTGTGGGTGCATTGTGAGGGTATTTGAGAGCTCCCAAGTTAGCAGCGTCGTTGATGGCATCTATGGTTGGTTTAAGAATGGACATATCTGCAAGAAAAAAAGGGCTTTGGTTAGGGATCTTTGTGCTCATTCTGGGGGTTATCTTGGTCAACTTTCTTGTCTGAAAGAGACGAGTTGTTCTTCTAAGGCGGGCCAGGATGGGAATTATTAGTAAAGGTAGCAGGCTATGGTTCAGATCAGCAAAATTCAAGCAAAATTTCCCCCTCTTAAGGTTGGTGCTGACCCTGGCGCCTTGCTAGTGAGGTGGAATAGGACTTGAGAAGGTCCGGTGCATTGCAGTTGGCCTCGTCAACCCACGTGTTGTCGCTGGCTGGATAGCCCTTCCAGCTGACTAGATATTGAAGCTTTCTTGATCGGCCATAAGTTCGGTGATTGAGGATCGCATCGATTTCATATTCCTCTTCCTGATTGATAAGTTCAGGAGGGGGTCTCATGTAATTCGGACCATGAGCATCAGTTTCTTGGTAAGGCGATAAGAGATTGATGTGAAATACATCATGAATTCGCATGTGGGCTGGCAGAGCTAATCGATAAGCCACTGGGGAAATAGAGGCCAAGATCGTGAATGGTCCGTATCGACGGGGGGCTAATTTCAATGAGGGAAAATGCGTCTTGAGGTTTTTTCCCTCTAGCCAGACCTGCGAGCCTATGTCGAATTGCACGCGGGTCAGTTGATCCGTGGATGTGCGGAACGCAGTTTCCGCTCGAGATCTTGCATCCCTGAGGTTCTGTAACCATTCGGTCACTTGTGGGACATCTGTTTCGAAGACCTTGCCTTTCCAGTCGAACTGCATTCCGTGAAGTAGCGTGTGTGGAGAGAGTTTTGTCTTGTCATGCAGCCACGAGTTATGCACATACTTGGCCAATGGTAGATACTCCGGCCATTTATATTGATCGTCGCTTATCCAGAGTCGTAGGTATTGTTCCAGCCATAGATTCATACGTTCGCTGGAACCATCAGTTTGTGGGTGGAATGCAGTGGATAAGTTTTGTTGGATCTTGAGAGTCTTTGCAAGCGCGCGTGTGAAGTGCGATGTGAAGCGCGGATCGCGATCCGAGATTATCCGTCGTGGGATGCCAAAGAATGGAAAGAGGTGGCGATAGTAGAGGGTAGCTATACCCTCTCCCGTAATCTCTTTGGTGCAGGGTATAAACCGAGCGGCCTTGGAGCATCCTTGATCTACAATCATGAGTACCGCGTTGTATTTCCCTGTTGACGGGAGATCCGTAATTAGATCCATAGCAATATATTGAAATGGGCCGGTCATAGCCGGTATGTCAAGTGGGAAGATTGGCGCCTTCTTCGTAAGCTTTGGCTTATTTTCCTGACATTTAGCACATCCCTTGACGTAATCGCGTACAAATTCTTTGAGATCGCTGCCTTCATACTCGCATTGAACTCCACGCGTAGTTTTATCAATACCTGGGTGTCCTGCCAGGATATGATCATGGTAACGTTGAAGGATTTCGCGTCGTTCAGGAAGGGTCTGAGGGAATGGAAGTTTCACTAGTTGCGATGTCTTGATGAATAACTCTGCCGGTAAAACAGTGACCTCATCGTTGTCTTCTAATCCGCGATCTGCATCTGGTCATCGCGAGAGCATATCGGCGACCGTATGCAGCTTTCCTGGGACGTGCTCAAGAGTGAAGTTGAAGTCTGCAATTTCCTGGAGCCATCTGGCCTGTCTCCAATTGAGTTTTTGGGGTGCCTTGAAATACTGTAGGTTATTGTGATCAGTGCGGACTTGGACTTTGTGTTTGGCGCCGAGAAGATACTGATGCCACGATCTAAACGCAATGATGATAGCAAATAGTTCACGATCGTAGATGTCCCAGTTGCGCTGCGTTGCATCTAAGGTTTTCGACAGATAGGCGATAGGGTGGAGTCGGTCATCGTGATCCTTCTGGCTAAGGGTGGCACCTAGAGCATATCCTGAGGCATCCGCGTCTACGATGAAGGGTTTATCGAAGTCGGGTTGTGCTAGCACTGGTTGAGAGGTGACTCGCTGTTTGAGGGTATCAAATGCACTTTGTTCTGCAGCTGTCCACTTCCAGGGGTTCTTTGCGCTTGTAAGGGCGTTTAGCGGGGCCGCGATCTTACTAAATCCCTGGATGAACCGACGATAGAATTGACAAAAACCCAAAAATGATCGGATTTCTTTGACAGTAGTCAGCGTCCTCCAGGTAGCCACACCTTCCACCTTCACTGGATCCATATGCACTTGGTTTGCCTCCAGAATCAGTCCAAGATATTCTATGCGTGTTTGTTCAAAGGTGCACTTCTCTGGCTTGAGATAGAGATCTAAGTTGTTCAGCTTATCTAAGATGCGATGTACTTTAGATCGGTGATTGTGAAGGTCATGATCAGTGTGGATTAGAATATCGTCCATGTATACAGTGAACCAGGCCTTTCCGGAGTCATCGCGTTCATTAAGTTCCTCGCGGAATTCTGCATTCATCATCGTCTGGAATGTCGCAGGGGAGTTTGTCAAACCGAAGAACATGACGTTTGGTTCATATAGACCGTGGTTCGTCTTAAAGGCTGCTTTCCATCGATCTTCTGGAACTATGTGGATGTTGTTGTACCCCCAGCGGACATCCATCTTCGTAAACAGGGTGCTGCCGCGGACCCGATCAATGAGCTCGGGGATCAGTGGCAGGGGATAGGTATTTCGGATCGTCCACTCGTTAAGTTTGTGATAGTCTTGAACTGGTCTGAGCTTCCCATCCTTTTTCTTGATAAAGAAGAATGGTGATGCGTATGGGGACTTGGACTCTTGGATGTACCCCTTCTGTAGGTGTTCTTCTAAGAATTTATTTAGTGCGTCTTGCTCTCCAGGTCCTAAGGGATAGATCTTGCAATCTAACGTTGCTGGAGCCTCTGGCTTTAGTTCAATCTGATGATCCCAAGGTCTGGCCTCTGGGAACCGCTGTGCTTCTTGATCGCTGAACACTTTCCGATGTCAGTGGTATTCCTGGGGTATTATCTGATCCCAGGGGCGCTCCAGATTGTCCTTTGCTTTAATTGCCAGTTCTTGTGCGATATTGAGTCGTTTGATGTGTTCTTCGGGTATATTAAGTTGGATGGATTGTAGGAGATGTCCTTGTGTCCAATCTATAAGTGGGTTACTAGCAGCAAACCATGGATATCCCAAGATCATTTGGTCTGTCCCAATCGATGCAATGTAGAATCGATGCCGTCTGAGTTTACCATCTGTGATTACATCCAGCTTGGCGTATTGATCAATATTTTGTGTAGCATTGGGTGTTCCGTCCGCGTTTCGTAACTTCTTAGGGATCGCAAGTCGTTTGGTCGGGAGTTGATACTTGATAACTGTTCTATAGTTGATGAAGTTTTCGGTTGCACCGCTATCCACAAGTGCTTCTATGTTGGCCATTTCTCTCACACCATATAAAGGGATGAATATTTTCATTGCTTGGATTGGTGAAATGAATACATGGTGTGAAACTAAAGCTCGAATGAAGGCCACATCATTCAAGCAATATAAAAATCCTCGTCATCTTTAAAGTGATTCTGTAATTCGAGGCGTTGATCGTCGGTTATGGTTTTCAGAGATGCCACGAGTTCCGCGATATTCACAGCTGGTTTTGAGGCAGCTGATGTCACAGCCAGGTCTCTGCTGTGTCCAGGGTCGTTCAAGTCAGGGCCCCTTCAAGATGTGGGGTGCGTGCAAGGTCAAGACAGTCAAGGGTAAGTCGATTCAGGTGTCAGGGTGAGCCACAGAGGGCCAGGGTCAAGGATCAAGGTCAAGGCTGCCGAAGCAAGTCAATTCAAGGTCAAGGCAAACTACAAGGAGCTGCAGTCAAGGTTCAAGATGCCCACAAGTTACAAGAAGGGCACGCGTGCAAGAAGCGAGTCGAAGCAGTGGCAATAGGCCCTGCTAGAGGTCTGGGGTGAAGGCTCCCTAAGTTGCAGCTTAGGGAGTTCAAGGGAATTCTGGGGTGAAGCACAGTAAACCTGTATTAGATACAAGAGAACAGACTTAAAGTCTGTCTCTACTAGTGTGTCTTCCTTAAATACAAGTATTCTAGTGTCTTTGTAAGTAAAGGAGAATATTCAGTATAGTAAAGTAAAGGTCCATGTGAATCTCCAGTGGAGATTGAGACAGGAAATGTAAGTGGTGTTGCACCCACTCCAAAGGCAAATGAGTGTCAGTCCAAGTCAGTCTAAGTCCGAAAATCAGATCAGATAAGAAGAGATCATCAACTCCCGTCACATGACTCGGAGTAAGAAGTCGAAATGCTGAGACAAAAGTCGAACGTGCGTGGGTTGAAAAACCATCACAAAAGTCACATGCGTGTTACAAGCGCGTCACAAACCGTTACATCAACAAAAAGCGTCACAGCTGATCCGGTGGGTACTGCCGCAGTCATCTGTGATACCTTGGTGATCGTGGCGGCCCGGGTCGGGGTGCTTGTGCTTGGCCAAGGTCCCTTGGTGGGGCAATCTCGGACCAGATGCCCTCGGCGTCCACACTCGAAGCAGCGTCCCTCTTTCTTATATTGCTCTTTCTCCTCTGTGGTAACCGCCTTTTTGATGACATCAACATCCATCACGTTTGGATCGCGTCTGCGAGGAAGTGTGAATTTGTTTCCTCGGTTGTTGCTCCTGTTACCGGTCGGCGTTTTGTCCCCAAACATGCGCTGCATAAAGATCCAATTCACATGATGTTTCCTTGCCGAGTTTGCTGTCTCATCGAACATCTGGGGGCTGTCCTGGGTAATCATAGTTTGTACAAGCTTCTGTGGTAACCCCTTTTGGAAGTTCTGACGTGTGGCTGGGTCATCCAGGTACAGCTCTGCCCGAGCCGCAAGGCTTCGGAAATCGGCGATGTAATCGTTGATGTTCCCATTTGTCATCCTAAGGTTGGCTAGCTCCTGCAGTGCCTTCTGCCCTGCGGCTACGTCGGCAAAGGCTGCCACGAACATTAGTCGGAATTTCTCCCACGGGTGCGGTTCTTGAATTTTGGTGTGGGAGACGTTGGCTAGCCACCTTGTTTGCTCCGTTACCCATCGGCTAACCTTTGGTCCTCTGATTAGGGCCAACATGTACAATATTCGCGATATCTCGTTCTTTATGATTGTGGCATGGTTATTCAGAAAGATGTGAAGCTCAACCTGGGTCCACCAGTCCTCGGCCGTTGCCCAGTTTCCATCGAAGAACGGGGGTGGTACCCCTTCGACTCATCCTCCGGTTGTGTTTTCTTTGGTTGGGACGAGTATCTCGGTAGGTCCCTTGTCTGAGTCTTCTGGGCTGACCGAGCGCCGTCTCTGTCTAGGTTGTGGTTCAGGAAGGGTCGTCATTGGTGTAAGATTAGTGACTGGGGGTAGCACTTCAAACAGCGGCTGAAGGATCTGCTCAGTTAGGGGTGAGTTGGTCGTATTAGGTGCGTTTAGTCCGGTCTTGTTGGGGGCTATTCTAATAGCCTCGATCTGTCCTAGGTTGTTGGGGTGGATGTGGTACCAGGTTCCTTGGTAGAGGTCGACAGCAAGACGTGTATGGCGGTAGGGGACCCAGTATCCTCTAAAGGGTACGTTTTCTTCTCTGAGTTCTAACCAGCGCACGTTCCCTTTTAGTTCCAGGTCAATGTTATCAATTAATCGTGTGGGAAGGGTGAATGGAAATGAGGTTGCCACGGTTGCAAGGTGTGTGTCAACGGACATTACTGAGCTTTCCTCCAGTCATGCTTCCAGTTGGGAATCAAGCAAGAATTCGGGGTCTATTGGTTCGACATCGTGTGTGACGCTTTTGTTTGGTGAATCGCTTGCCAAGAGGGCTTCTTTGGGGTTCTGTATTACTGACTGTTCTTCTAGGTTTTGGTTGGGCGACTGGTACTCAAGAGATTCGTCGTCCGAAGGTGTCTGAGGTTCACGCGCGGAATAAGATGTTGCTAATCGGGAGTCGGGCAAGGGGACGCGTCATCGTCGCCTTGCGATTTCAGGTGAGTTCTTCTGTTCCTAAGATTGTAAGTCTGTTCTAATGTCACAGCCAGGTATCTGCTGTGTCAGGTCGTGTTTTCAAGACTCAAAAGCCCTCTCGATGCGGGGCGCGTTCAAGATTCAAAGTCTAATGCAGAAGACCTAGTCTGGGTTCAAGTTTCAAGTGCCCACGACATTGTGGAGGGGGCGCGTGCAGGAAACGAAGTCAGGAGTAGTGGCAATCAGCCCTACTAAAGCTACTAGGGGGAAGGCTCCTCAAGCTGCAACTTGGGGAGTTCAAGTGGATCGTTGTGAAGTCAAATATGCCTGTATTAGATACAAGAGAACAGACTTAAGGTCTGTCTCTACAATCTAAGTAGTTTAAATACAGCTTTGAGAAGGCACATCAAAGAGGGCACATCAGAAGATCTAAACTAAATAGAAGGTTCTAATAAGTATCCCTGGTAGTCATGGACTCCAGGGGTTATGCCCTGGAGTGAGATAGAATAGGATCAGAACTTAAAGGAGGGGTTGCGCCCTCAGCAAGGAAAATAAAATAAAGGAATAGGGAATAAAGATCAGAGCGCGTGCGACATACCTGTCACACCCGTGTCACAAGTTGTTACGAGTGGTCACGTGAATCGAAAACGCGCGGCTCGCACGCGACACAAGCAAACGTCACGTTCTCGTCACGTACGATGTCACAAATCTTCGCAAACCATCACATCACATCCATTTGGTGAACTTCCAGGTTGTATTCAGTTGCTAGTGCGAGGATTGCGCGAAGCGATGCAAACTTTGCCACTGGGGCAAATGTTTCATCATAGTCAACTCCCTCAACTTGAGTGAAACCTTGTGCGATGATATGAGCCTTGTGTCTCAAGACCTCTCCAGTTGGCCCATGCTTCATGCGGAACACCCATTTGCTGCCAACCACCTTGCGCCCTGTGGGATGTTCGACGACTTCGTACACTCCCATGGACTTGAACGATCACATCTCTTCCTGGCAAGCAGCTTCCCATTCGCCGGTGTCGAGTCGCGCCATAGCTTCTTTGAAGGTGTGTGGGTCACTTGCTAACTCAGGTTGTGCGATGTTGGCTTGCTCTGTAGGGTTCCCTTTTGTTCTGTAGGAACTGACAGAGTAACGAGGGTCATCGTCGCGAATAGGGGGGTGAGCAGTTCGCTTTGGTTGGGTGGTGATAGGCATTGGTGTCGATGTTGGTGCGGATGCTGGGGTCTCTGTGAGTACACTTTCCACTTCACTGTCGCTACTTTGCTGAAGTTGGCTAGGGTTTTGCACTGGTGTATTAGGTAGTGGCTCTATAAAGTTTTCGTTGTTATCACCCCCACTAGTCTCTGTGTCATCGAATTCGATGACGACTCTTTCACTGTCCAGCCCCCCTTCATTGAAAACAATGTCGCGTGATTTGTAGAAACGGCCTGTTGTGCGATGCACTAAACGATAGGCTTTGCGATTGCAAGCATACCCCAAGAATGTGCACAATATGGACCATGTGCCGAGCTTGGTGTGATACTTTGCTGGGATGTGCACAAACACTCTGCAGCCAAAAACATGCAAACGGGAAATGTCAGGTTTATTTCTGCTCCAAGCTTCATCAGGGGTGGAGTCCTCCAGGGCACGGGTGGGCATGACATTGTGCAGATAAGCTGCGTACTCTAAAGTGTCGTACCAGTAGGTTTCAGGCAAATTTGCATCAATAAGCATCGTTCGGACTTTATCGAGAAGTGTCCGGTTCATGCGCTCTGCAACCCCATTATGCTGAGGTGTGAAGAACAGGCATGTGCGCGCAGTGATACTGACTGTGGTTAGCGTGTAAGGCTAGAAACAAGTTATACTTCAGAGGTGAAGAAAACTCTATATTACTATACTACACACCTAGAAACAAGTTATCTACAAGAGACAGTTAGTTATAGGTAAGGTAGTAAGTAGAGAGACTGGGACTTACACTTCAGAGGTGAAGAAAACTCTGAAGTGTAAGAGATGAAATAGACCTCCTTATATAGTTCTAAAGGACGGTCTGTGCGCAATGGAATGCACTAGAATATACTACTGAGGGACAAAGGCCATTGGCCAGTGAGGTATCACATGCTACACAGGATTACTAAGGTACATCAGTCAGCTGCTGCACATCGCAAGAAAGAAAGTAATAATGATATAGTAAAAAGTCCGAAACTCCGAATCTATATCTAATCTAATCTTGCACAGCTTGGACCCTAACCTAGATGCCTGAAGCACCTCAAGACACATGCCATGTCAACATCCCTCCATGATTAAGGCATCAGGTCAAAATGAGTTGAATGAGCACATCGCCAATGAAGAGGCGTGAGAGTGAGTTGACGAGAGGAGAGGAGTGATCTGAAGTGTATTATGCAAACTGAAACGCATTCAGTTGCACACTTGTCATGTCACTTTCGAGGTCGACAACGTGCACACACTTCTTGCATCACTCTTGAGGTCGAGAATATACTCATATCAGCCCAAGTCTAGTAACCATGTTTTCATGTGACGCTCTTGGTAGAGACTTTGTGAAGCCATCTGCCAGCATTTCACCAGTGGGAGTTCGCACTAAATCAATTAGATGCGATTCAACATACTCCCTGATTGCATGGTACTTTATTGGTATGTGTTTTGACTGCCTTCCTGTGACAGGGTTTAATGCCAAGTCTACAGCACCCTTATTGTCACAATGGAGTTGTATGGGTGAAATAATTTCATATCCCAATTCCTCCATAAACATCCTATACCATGCAGCCTGATTGGAAGCCTCAGCTAGGCTCATGTATTCAGCTTCTGTGGTGGATTGTGCTACAGTTTTTTGCTTTCTAGAGCACCAGGATATGGCTCCATTTGCAAGCATATAGACGTAGCCAGAAGTAGAGTGGCAATCCTCTTGATCTCCCCATGAGGAATCTGCAAAGCCATGAAGGCCACTCTCTTTGTTCCCTCCAGAATATTGCACCCTGTAGTTCATAGTAGCATTAAGGTACTTAAGAACATATTTTGCTAGGCGCAGATGATGTTGTGAAGGATTGGAAGCATATTGACTAAGGCGTGCAACAGCAAAGCTAATATCAGGTCTGCTTCCAATCTGCACCCATAGCAGTGACCCCATTAGCTGTTGTTTTTGTTGACATGGGCTGCCTTGTTAAGGGCAGCCCCAACACCACTTCCTGTGGGGCCGGCAAGTTGGCTTTCCTCATTTAGGAACCTCTGAATGAGGTCCTGAGGGGAAAGGCGTTCAGGAGGACCTGAAGCCAGGATTGAGCCAGCAATGGCACTGTATGATGGGGGAAGGGACTGGAGCAAAATAAAGCTCATCTGGAGGTCAGAGACCTCCATCCCATTCTCCTTCAGGGTATTTCGTGCATCTAGCACATGCTGCAATTGGGGCCTGAATTGTTTGCCTTCCTCCAAACGGAAGGACGAAACTGAGCACCACAAATTGTAGGTGGCCATGCTACCCACAGTGCCATACAAGGACTCCAGCTGCTCATACTTTGAGCAGACTGACAGATACTTCCTATCAGAGGCAACCTGAGAATATACTTCACTGGTGACGACCAGCACCAGTAGACCCATCAATACTTCTTCAACCCTACTCCATTCCTGGATTATGGGTTCTGACCAGGCGGCAAACCTCGCCTGGTAGTCCGCTTCCTTTTCGTCATCCTTCTGTACCGGAGGATTGGCATATTCAGGCCCATCGTGTGTGATGTGCCTTCTCATGCCATTGATCCTCAACAGGGCAGTAAAAGATACCAACCACTGTGGCCAGTTGGAGCCATTGAGCTTGTCGAATTTGAAGGTCGAAGGGAAAACGATGTTAGCCATTTGAGATGATTTGAAAGGTTTTGATCCTGGTTCCAAGGAGCAGTTAGAACCAGTTGTCCAGGTCTCATTTAAGAGGGCCCATCCAATCTGTGGCACTATGCTTCAGAACTTAAGAAAGTCCTGCCTCTAATGTGTGACTTCTAAGTAGTATAGTGAAGCTGTCTAACCCCATTCTACAACAGATCCCAGAGCCACATCAGGCGGATACTGTGTAAATAGAAGGGGAGTCATGTCACGGAGGAGCCAACCGCAAGTTCCACTAGAGACAAAGGGTATAAAGCCCTTCCTCTAGTGCTGGTGGTGGAGTCCATGATTAAGCCCTAGATGGTTGGGGCCATGACTGTAGTAGACTGTTGGGTTTCCTCTGGTGGGGCGAACCCCCACAATATGGCAGTGAATACTTCTGCCCAGAGACAAAACCCTCTAGCTACTGTGTAAATACTATAGTAGTGTGGCCTACTTGTATTGAGCCCAAGCGTCATGGGAGTGACTACCCATGCCTTGTTCTAGACCCTAAACTCTACCAGCGGGTGGCTAAACCCAGCTTATGGATCGAGCCAAGCATTGACCAGACCTAAAGCCTCAAGCCTTCTGGGCAAGTGGCCTACTAAAACTATCTATGGGACGAAGACCCAGCTACAACTATGAACACTATTTACTTAGGGCACACATGAGGAGCTTAAGGTGTTTCACCCACTAAGGGTCCCTCGTCACCTTTTGCAAGAACCCTTAAGAAAGGGCTAGCCAAACAGATCAAGGTGGGCACATGAAGCGCACCACCTTGTGGACAGTTAAGGGCAAGTAGACGAAAGAGAAGCTCACAAGGAAAAGTTATTGGGAATGAACTTTTAAAGCTTTTGTTGAGCTTGAAAGATTTGTTGGACTGTGATCAAAAAGGAGTGCCAGATCAGTAAAGAGCAGCAGGGCCCATAACCTGAAGAACAGGCATGTGCGCACAGTGATACTGACTGTGGTTAGTGTGTAAGGCTAGAAACAAGTTATACTTCAGAGGTGAAGAAAACTCTGAAGTGTAAGAGACGAAATAGACCTCCTTATATAGTTCTAAAGGACGGTCTGTGCGCAATGGAATGCACTAGAATATACTACTGAGGGACAAAGGCCATTGGCCAGTGAGGTATCACATGCTACACAGGATTACTAAGGTACATCAGTCAGCTGCTGCGCATCGCGAGAAAGAAAGTAATAATGATATAGTAAAAAGTCTGAAACTCCGAATCTATATCTAATCTAATCTTGCACAGCTTGGACCCTAACCTAGATGCCTGAAGCACCTCAAGACACATGCCGTGTCAACAAGGTGTGTCCGGCATTGTCATTTCATGTTTGATGCCTTTGTCTTGCAGGAACCTCTGGGCCGCGGTGGCGATATATTCACCCCCTCCATCAGTGCACAGCACTCTTACTCTCTGACCCGTTTTGACTTCTGCGCATGCAACGAAGCTTTTGAGATGGTGAGTGACTTCGGATTTTTCGTGCAAGCTGGCGACAAAAACTCTTCGGGACTTATTGTCCACCCAGGTTATAAAATACTCGAATCCTTGGTGAGATCGTCGCGGCATCTTGCCACATACATCTGAGAAGATTTGCCCTAGGACTTCGGTAGATCTGGTCCCAGTTTCCTTCTGGATTTCGGCGCGTGTTTGCTTCCCTTTGAGGCATGGCTCACAGAGGTCAAGTGGACTTGTTTTTGAGGTAATGTCCATCCCTTTGACCATCCCCTTTCGCATCATGTGAAGAACAGCATCAACATTTAGATGGCCGAGGCAGTGGTGCCAGGTGTGTAGGTCAGCTTTCGCCACTGAGTGTCTTGCGACCAAAGTGACGTCATCATCCTCGGCCCCTTCAACTGGGAAAACATCAACTCGAGCAATCTGGACTCTCTCCAGAGCTACAGTGCGGGCGTCCATCGTGTAGAGGTTGCCTTTGAGGCATCCCTCACAGGTAAGCACTCCAGTCTGACTGTAGATCTGACAGGAGTTCTTGGCAAAACGCACATCGGCTCCGCGACTGGCAAGTTGGGCAACAGATAACAGGTTTCCGTGCAGTTCTGGGACGTACAGGACATCTTGGAGAATGGCATCACGCCACTGTGCATTTGCCATCATTCGGACATGGATGCGACCAATCCCGGTGCCGAGGATACTACTGTTGTCGCCTAAGACAATTTTTACTGGATTGGTGAGCGTTTTGAAATTGAAAAACCAGTTTCTATGGGAGCACATGGTACATGATGCTCTGGAGTCGATGATCCATCGCTGATTGAGATCGATGCATGATGATAGGGCTTGTAGCACTTTGAACAGGAGTATGGGGCTGTCCCCTTGTGGTGCACTGTCGCTGGCAGGTGCCTGGCCTCCAGTAACTGTGACTTTGGCTGTAGCATTGGGGGGTTTCTGCATATCATCTCCGGTGCTGCTCGCTTTGGCCTCATTTTCCTTCTCCAGCTTCCAACACTCTTCCACCACATGGCCACGCTTCTTACAGTGAGTGCAGCATTTCTTTGTCTTCTCCTCTTCTGACTTTTCTTTTCCTTTTTTAGCTGTATTTGCTGAGCGCGCGAAGTAAGCGGTCACTCCAAGGCCTGATTCTTGAACATGGCGTTGTTTGTCAAGAATTATTTGTGACTTGACATGCTCAATGGTAAGGGAAGAGGGATTGGCTGTAGAAAGGATGGTTTTTAGAGTGGATAGGGAGGTTGGGAGTGAGGAGATGATCGCGAAAGCGACGAGCTTGTCATCCAATGGTAAGCTGATGTTGGATATGGTGTGGGCGGCCCTGACTATGGCATTTATCTGGGGCTCGAGGGATTCTGTGTCCGAGAGGGTGGAACAGAATATGTCGTTGATAAGGTAAATGATCTTCTGTTCTCCTTTCCCTTCATAACGGACTAATAGCTTTTCCCAGCATTCCTTGGCCATCTTCGCGTACAGGACTGTACTCAGGGGTTCGTCCTTGAGCGTCAACGATATTTGTGCTTGTGCTTTGCTATCTTTGAGTGCCCATTCCTCCTGTGCTTCAGGAGGTGCTGTGGCACCTGGCTGAGGCTCTGATCCATCAACCACAGACCACAATCTCCACAGTTTCAGGACCATCTGAACTCTGTACTTCCAGAATGTGAAGTTTCCACCATCATCTTCCAAGTGAGGTATGTCATATTGACGTGCCCCTTTTGAGTTTGCCGCAGATGCTGCTGCTGCTACTTTGGGTGCCACTGCGCTGGTCGGAGAACTCATTGCTTAGAGTGTGTGGTGGTGTGTTCTGTCTGGTGTGTGTTCTGATTTGATTTAGAGCAACTCAGGTCTCATAATCTGTAGTGAGCTATAAATGTGTAGCTCAGTCTTTGGGATAGAAAGACTATATGATTTGTTAATACCTATAAATGTGTAGCTACATAAATGAATCAGTAAAAGGATAATGTAGCTGTAACACAGAGAGTACTGACCTCAGTCTTTGGGATAGAAAGACTGAGGTTTCTGACTACGCTACTGAGTCTTTATGATAAAGGAAAATTGCATGACCCACATGCTCTGAATATTGCATTGATACGGTAGTGATTGGACTCGGGCCGCCATCTCTGGTATCAATTGACTGCGTGCTATGGCTGCACTTCCAACAGCTGCACTTCCAACATGTAATGCCTGGTGCAGGCATTCAGCACGATGTGTGACAAGTCATGTAGCAGAGCTACGAAGTCAAGCATATACTGTCTTTCAAGTACACAGAGGTCAGATGAGAAGTCAATACCAAGGAGCTAATCCCTTAGTACTGGTGAGCAGAGAAGTGCCAGAAGCACTGAGATGATTCAGAGGTCAGGTCTTAGAGATCACCCAGAAGATAATGCACCAAGTCGATTAAGAAGTCAAGTCTAAGGCATACAGGCTATCTAGGCAGGCCTTATATACGTAATAGAGATTGGAGTCTGAATCGGAGTAATGTACTCAATGTATCAATGAAGTCGTAATCTAACCAAGTGGGGAACAGAATCAGGGTGGGCCAGGTGAGAATATATGTAGATGAATCTGGTATAGTCGTGATTCTGGTGGGAAAATATGTAAGAGTTCTTGTGTAAAATATGAGTCAGAGATAAGCACAGCCCAGGTCAGAGATAAGGAACAAATATGTACAAAGGGGGTCATAAACGTGATCAACAAGGGACAAATGGGGCCAAAAAACATGTCATGTGGAAGGAGAAAGAAACAAGATGACATAGTGGGGTTCATAACATTACCCCCTCTCTAAGTCCTAGCAGAGCCAGCTAGATTGGCATACCATCATCATCCTGTACCAGGGAGAGGTAGTCGTCTGCTACCATGTAGTGGTCTGCATTGTAATTCTCCTTTTCTTCGTCTGTGGGGCAAACGTGTGTTCATAAAAAGCCATAGGGCCCTCTGTTACAACTCACTGTTGACTGCCTGGACAGTGGGTTGTATGCGAGGGAAAGGGATTTGGAAGTGGGCAAAAGGTGAGAGTGAGGGTGAAAGTGCAAGGGAGATGAAGCAAACAGCTCAAGGGCAGGGGATGAGAAGCCTTCCACAAGGTGGGGCTAATCTCCTAGGTAATCAGGAACCGGATCACAAGTGGACAGTCTGGAGCTGTCCATTCTATTCCCAAAGGGTTTATATATGTAATTACAACTGGGACTTTGGTCTGTGCACCACTTTAGGGGAGGTTAACTTTGCTTTAACTCCCTACTGATCCACCAATGAGAATAGCCCCACTTTTGGGCTTAGAAATCTGCAGTCCGCAGTCTGCAGTTTGTGGACTGCTGTTTAGGCATTGTGGGGTTCTGTTAGTACTCTTCCCACAGGTCTCCAATTTGGCAGGAGTCCAGCCCTGGTCCGGACTGGCCCTTCTCTGGTCTTAATCTAGGGTTATCTTCGTCTCTGAGGGTTCTACAAGGTCTCTGGGAGCGTCTGGGGATTTCTGGGGGGTCAGGAGGTTTTCTAGGGTGTCAGTTCATGACACCCTCTTCTCCCACATTGAAAGCAACCATTGTAAACATGACAGTCGATTTCTCGATGGCCAGCATTGTGGGAGAGACACTTGCCACACCAACCTGAGGGGTTCTGGATGGTAGGGGCCTGCGTAAGTCATTGGAATAAACATTGGCAGCTCCAGTGTGAGGTACTCTGGCAATGTCGACATCGTTTCTTGGCCATAGGGCAACACCAGCTAAGGTGATACTTGCTGCTGCAGCACCAGCAGAGCTTACTGTCAGGATTTTCATGTAGGTGTGGCATTTCAAAGGCATGTGGGTTGAGCTGGGGTGCAAGGTTGAGGCGGCAATGGGGAAGGGGTCAGGCAAAAATGTCTGTGTACCATTCAGATATAATTTGGTATGCCTCTCCAAGCTCTAGTCACGTCCTAATGCCGGCCAGATGCGATTCTATGTCGAAGACTCCTTGGTTAATTCTCACCATCTGTGTTACAATCCCTGCCAAGTAACCCCATTTTCTTCCACCTTCCCAACGACGACCCCTCTCTACCACCCACTCTGCACTTTATGATTACGTCTCCATCCTGGGATCCATCACATGCCTTACTCCCATCCCTGTGACTCACTTTGGACTTGTTGACATGCTGTTTACTTATGTTTGCTTCCTTATCTCTTATCTGTCTTATCTGTCTTATCTCTACGACCAGACACTTACTTAATACCCTATCAGAAGCAAGGCTTTACGCCATCTGCTTTTGTATATTTGGGCCCACCTGACTCTGCAGTTCTTATCTTGTAGATGCCCACCTTGTTATGTATATAAGTCTGCTGTAGCTACACTGTAGACCTCAGACTTGACTTATTGAATACATTGGTGCCTGTCTTCTGGACAACCCTTTGGATCTCTGACTCATTTGTCTCAAGTGCTTCTGGCACTTTCTGCTCAACATTGTCTTAGGGAGCAGCCCCTTTGACTTTGACTCATCCCGCTCAAACTCCAAGGAGCCTTATTGGTTTCTTACCTGAACCTATGAACCATGCTGTCACACAAGTCATGTGGAACATCCCACACTGGGCGTAACATCAAGTCAAGTCTCTCATCGTGGCTTCCAGCCACAGTCAGACCCTCTTTCATGAAGAACCCATCAAACGAAGAGAAGAGAATAATCTTTCACAATGGATACTTGGCTCTGCCACCTGGAAAGATTTTGAGTCTGAGTTTGGATACTACGTCTATTACAACGGAAGATACCAACCAGTAGAATACGACGATGAGAAGAGAGTTTGGTATTGTATCCGATACTCAGAAAGCCAACACTCTTGGGTCACTACAGGACCCACCCCACCTGAACTTGGATTAGGACCGTGGAGAGAAAATCCCCCGGCCATTGTCACAGACTCTGAACCAGAGGAGTACGTAGAAGAACATAGTGAAGAAGCACTGGTATTAGCGTTGACTACAACCCCAGTTGCACCAGCAGTTGTCACGATCAGAGCCCCTGCTTTGACAACTCCTCAGATATCCACACAGTCCACCAGTACTGTTACCCCGTCCCAACAAAAGATGTCCACTATCACTGCCCAACTCCCAGACCCAGCCCCTCCACCCCCACCACCCCCACCAGTCATGCTGCTGCCAAACATACCCCCACCCTCTGGATGACTGTCAGGTGTATTACCCCAGACATTCACCAGGGATCGTTCCCAGAGCAAGAAATTCATGTTGGAGTTTACGATGTTCAAAAACTTCAATCATGATGTTCCCCAGATCATTAACCCCTTCCAACGCACCAACCTGTTCTTATCTCTAATACAAGGGGACGCAGTAGATGACTGGACGATGGAACAGCTGGAGTGGCTGAACGAACAAGTTGAGAGTGGTCATTGCACCACTAGTGAAGTTCTCTGGGAAACCATTGCCCAGCGATTCAAAGATGCATTTATGGACGGACAGGCCAAGCAGAAGGCTGCCCGAGAATTAAAGTCCCTGAAAATGGAAAAGGGAGAATTGGATGCCTATGTGGCAAAATTCAGAAGCCTGGCTAATAGGGCTGGGTACGACACAGATGAGGAAGTGACACTGGACCTCTTCTTGCAAGGGTTGCCCAACCCACTAGTCAAAAACATTATCCAGTTCCATCACCCCCAGGACTGGGATGGATGGGTTGATGCTGCTCGACGACAGCAGCAGGATTACCTCAATTTCCAGACATGTTTCGGAATCAACACTAAGAAGGGAAAGACCTGTGACCAGTGGAAGGCTGCCTTTGGGGTTAAGCCTACTCATGCCTCCCAGAGGGACCCAAATGCCATGGATACCTTGGCTGACAGAACCAGAGCGCAGGCTGCACTTACTGAAGATGAAAGGCAGACACTGATGAAGGAAGGAAGATGCTTTTGCTGCAAAGCGCAAGGCCATATGTCAAAGGAATGCCTGAAGAAGGGGGCATGAGTGGCAGAAGCAATGGTTGCACCTGTCCATAACAATCCACCTACCATTGACAAGAAAATGCCAATGAAAGAAGAAAAGGCACAAGAGATATGGGCCAATATGATGAAAGAAAGTGAGGAAGTACAGGCCATTTTGGTAGAGAAGGCATTCGCCAAAAAGGATTTTTAATTGGCTCTACCCCTTCAGCCTGGGTGTGAGCATTACATGTAACCTCTGTGTATACTAGTCGCTTCAAATCATTGAAAATACCAGTACATTTCGAGACTACACAGAGGACGGCCAACCATGACATCTTGATAGACTCAGGAGCCACCGATAACTTCATCAGCCCGCGAATGGCAAGGACCATGGGCTTGGGGATGCTGGAACTCCCCCAGGAAAAGAACATTTGGAACATAGATGGAACAGCCAATAGAGCTGGAAGGATTACCCACTACACCGACCTTAATGTCCAAGTGGGAGAAAGGACAAAGGTGATTTGATTCCTTGTCACCAATCTAGGAAACGAAGATCTAATCCTAGGATATCCCTGGTTGGCTGCATTCGAACCAAAGATCAACTGGAGTGATGCAACAATGGATAAAGAATTCTACCCTGTTCTCATTACATCGCTAGGGTACAATTATGCCATCCGACAAACAAGAGTACAAAGAGCAGAGGAAGGAGACCCAGGTTGTTGTTATGCCACAAAAGCATTGGAACTTGCCCAAAAGGCAGTGGAAGGACATACAGAGAAAACCTTTGAGGAGGTGGTGCCAGAAGTCTACCACCAACATTGGAAGGTATTTTCGGAGGAAGAGTCACAATGCTTCCCACCCATGCGACCTTGGGACCACACTATTGAGTTCACACCTGATACCCCATCAGCAATTGACTGCAAAATTTATTCATTGTCCCAGAAAGAGCAAGCAGCACTCACAACATTCCTCAAAGAGCACCTTGCAAAGGGATATATTCGTCCATCGAAGTCACCATACGCATCACCTTTCTTCTTCATCAAGAAGAAAGATGGTAAACTTTGACCTGTCCAGGACTACCAATGGATAAATGCCCACACCATAAAAAATGCCTATCCTCTTCCCCTCATCTCCAAGCTTATTGACACCATGTGAGACAAATCCCTCTTTTCCAAAATGGACATCTGGTGGGGATACAACAATATCAGGATCAAGGAAGGAGACCAATGTAAAGCAGCATTTAAGACCAACCAGGGACTCTTCGAGCCAAATGTTATGTTCTTTGGCCTTACCAACTCACCCGCTACCTTTCAATCTATGATGAACCACATCTTCCGTGACCTCATTCTCACAGGCAAAGTGGTGGTATACATGGATGATATCCTAGTGGCTACAGCCAATGATCTGGTCCACCACCAAGAGTGGGTTCATCAAGTATTGGACATTTTACATGAACACGATCTATATCTCAAACCAGCCAAATATTCATTTGAACAATGAAGTGTAGAATACCTGGGAGTTATCCTGGAAGGAGGATGTGTGTGGATGGACCCAGTAAAAGTGCAAGGAATCCGGGAGTGGCCCATACCCACATGTGTCAAAGACGTGTGATCCTTCATTGGATTCTGCAACTTCTACTGACGATTTGTGTTACGCTCAGCAGGGCGTTCTGTGTGTGACATGCACAGATCGACGCGGGTCCATTGCCTCAGCCAGGAGCCTAGCTTGGTAAGGCTAGGCTCCAGGCTACTGTCTAGCCTTGGAACGGATTAAGGGTTGGTGCTATAACCAAGCACAGAGAGAGACAGGATGAGTCAGCCAGAGGGAGCTAATCCCCTAAGGCTGTTAAGTGGGGACAGGGTCCAGTTGCTGTGCCGGAAACACACTGAGCACACTGGAACCCTAGGAGACGGCAAGGGGGTTCAAAGGGAAGGGTACACACCCATTGCCAGAGGCAATGGGGTTCCCTGCAGGGATCACAAAGGTGCAAAGGAAGGGGAAAAGGTCTCTGATGTATTGGGGTTCAAGACTTCTGGGCTGAAGGCACAAGAGGTCAAATCTGGGGTCGTACAAACTGTCTACAGGGTCTTATATACTGTATGGGGGTCTGGTCTGTAGCTAATCAGAGATGAGGTCAGAGTCCTTATCGTCCAATAGATAAGATGCTAAGTATAGTCCATGATAAGGATAAGCCTTATCAGAAGCATAGTCATGTGGGACAGCCCCACAGGAGTCGTGTCAGTGTGGGAGGATTCCCACCAGGGTCAAGGGTGAATGGGAAGATGACAGGTCCCATAGGAGTTGGATCAGTGTGGGAATACTCCCACAGGAGTCAGAGGAGAGGGTCGAGTGACTGATGGGTCAGATGATCTAAGGGGTCATGATCAAGGTTAAAGGTCACATGGTCAAAGGGGTCATGTGGTCTGAGGTCATGTGGTCAAGGGTCACATGACAGGTCATGGCTTTGAGTCCATGTCATGTGCCTACAGGTCACGTGGTCTGGAGGGGTAAGTACAAGCCAAAGTCATCTTGTGTTCAGAGTCAGGTTTGGCAGGGACAGTGTCAGGGATCCTATGGGTGTCAGCCACAGGGACAGGGTACAGATGCTGGCCAAGACAGAGGCCAAGTATCAGGGGAGGAGGGAATGCAGCCATCAGCACAGTAGCTGAACTAGTAGTGAGTCAGGTGCAAGTGTCAAGGATAGGGGGTCCTGAGAGCGTCATGTCATAGGCATCAGGGTGGGGTCCTGGGCATACAAGCCACAGGCATCAGGTAGGGTCCCAAGGCAGCAAGCCAAGGGCATCGGGTCAAAGGTCCTAGGCGCAAGGCCATAGGCATCTGGGTTCTAGGGCCAAAGTGGTCAAGAGATGGTGGAGTAGGGGAATGGACAGTCAAGTGTGGGAAAAGGGGAGGCACAGCATGAGGGTCGGGAAAAGAGTAGGTTCGTAACAATTTGTACGAGGATTTTCAGGAATTGCCCAACCATTGAACAGGCTATTGAAGAAGGATATACCTTGGCATTGGGGAAAGGAACAGCAATGAGCCTTTGAACAGATCTGAGACATTGTGGGCTCAGAACCGGTCCTCTTACAACCAGACCTAGAAAAACCCTTTGAACTTGAAGTTGATGCATCACACTTTGCGAATGGTGCAGTACTAAACCAATGGGATGTGACAGGGTTGCTTCACCCAGTTGCCTTCTATTCGGAGACATTCTCACCAGTGGAACAAAATTACAACATTTGGGACAGAGAACTGCTCGCCATTGTAAAAGCACTATGACATTGGCAACTGTATTTAGCAGGGACTCCTCATAAAACCATTATCCACACTGACCACTCCAACCTATTATATTGGAAGGAACCCCACAAGATTAGTCGACGGGTTGCTTGTGAAGTCCTAGAGCTGGAGGAATATAACTTTGTGTTGAAACACATCACTGGGAGTCGCAATGCATGCGCAGATGCTTTATCATGATGGCCTGACTTGAACAATGGAGGAGAGGACAACAATGATATCACAGTCCTCCCTGAAGAGGTCTTCACAAAAGCAGCCATCGTGAGCCTCCACGACATGGATTTATGGACCCAAGTGTCACAAAATATGAATCAGCAATTATGTCAATCATGGGCAGACGCACATAATCTGAAGAAAATTGACAGCCTTTGGTGGAAGGATGGGGATTGGCTCATTGTCACTGGTGGTGACAACATTAAGAGGGGGGTGATCCATTTTCACCATGACCTTCCCTCTGTGGGCCACCCCGGCATTGCTAACACATACGCCCTGGCTAAACGAGATTACTGGTGGCCAAACATGAAGAAAGATGTGGAGAACTATGTGAAAGGATGTGCAGACTGCCAAGCCAATAAAATAAACATGCACCCACACCCACCAGCACTGTTCCCAATCACACCTACAGCCTCACTACCATTTCAGACCATCGTGATGGACTTCATCATCAAGCTCCCCATCTCCATGTTGACACAAGACGTGTCTGGAGATGCTTCAGGCATCTAAGGTTCGCTTTAGCTGTAGATTAGATTAGATTTCGGAGTATCGGACTTTTTATGTTATCTTTATTACATTTCTTTCTCATCTTACTCAGCTGATTAGTGATGGACTTAGTAATGCGCAGTAAGCATGTGATATCTCTTTGGCCAATGGCCTTTATCCCTCTCTGTCTATTGTCCAGCACTTGTGGACTTATTCCCAGTGCGCACAGACCATTTCCCCTGGCCCCTATGGGTATATAAGGGTGTCTGTTTTGTCCTTTACACTTCAGAGTTCTTCTTCCTCTGAAGTGTAAGTTGTCTTTACTTTACTTCCTACTTTTCCTTTGACTAACATTCTCTGTGTAGATAACTTGTCTTTTAGGTCAGTAGTATAGTATTATAGAGTTCTTCTTCCTCTGAAGTATAACTTGTCTTTTAGCCTAACCTGCTACTAACCGCAGTCAGTATAACCAGCAGCATGATTGTTTGACACTCCAGAGGCTTTGATTCTATCTTGACCATCACAGACCACTACTGTTCTAAAGCGGCACTGTTCATACCCTGCAATGAGTCCGTCACAGCAGAAGGAGTAGCCAAACTCTACCTGGATCATGTCTACAGACACTATGGCCTCCCTGAAAAAATCATCTCTGACCACGACCCACATTTCACCTCTGCATTCACTAAGGCACTCTGTAAGACCTTGGACGTCACCCAAAACATCTCAACCACCTACCATCCACAAACTGACAGACAATCAGAAAGAACGAACCAATGGCTGGAACAGTACCTTCGGTTCTGGTGCAATGGATGGCAGGATGATTGGGCTGATTGGCTGGCAATGGCAGAGTTTGCACATAACTCATGGCCCAATGGGACTACTAAGACTCCTCCATTTTCACTTATCATGGGATGGATGCCATGGACCAACTGGACCAAGAAACCCACGAACGTCCCATTGGCTGCGCAGCATATCAGCCAATGGGAAGAGGTCAGGAAATCAGCTAATGAGAACCTGCTAAAGGCACAAAAGACCCTCTCTGAAAGGCCATCGAAGTTCACACCTTATCAGACCAATGACCTCATATGGCTGGAAGGAAAGAACATCCACACATCACATCCCACTGCCAAATTAGCTCCCTGACACCATGGGCCTTTCACAATAACAAGGAAGCTGTCAGATGTGTCATATGAACTCAAACTTCCACCCACATGGAGAATTCATCTGGTCTTCCACACCAAACTTCTGACACCTTACAAAGAGACATCCCTGCATGGGGAAAACTTCCCGAGACCTCCCCCTGAATTAATCGATGGAGAAGTGGAATGGGAAGTGGAGTGGATTCTAGACTCCTCATGTAAAGGCCAAGGGCGCAAGCTGCATTACCTAGTCAAGTGGAAAGGATTCCCAGACTCTGACAACTCCTGGGAACCAGCCAGGGATATCTTTGCCCTGGTTCTTATCATGGAATTTCATGCCTGTCACCCAGAAGTGCCTAAGAACAGTTAAAAGGAGATGACCCCAAGCCCTAGTTGAACCCCCAGTACATGCTCTCTCAGCAACGTCCTACAACCCAACAGTCTATCATGTCTTTCATCACTGCCAATGCTGCCATCAACGCCTTCACCTCTTCCCATGTAGTTGTCGAGAATTTCCCCTCTGCTCACCCTTCCACTCATCCCTCCTCACTGATCAACTATGAAGCCACTGAAGCTCAGGTCAAAAACCAGTCTCCCAACCTGAATGACGACTTTGAGCACAGTGAGGAGCCACACCCAAATGACCTATTGGGCATGGAATTGGACGATGAAGTACCCAAATTTCCTTTCTTTGCTAACAATCCCAATTCCTTGATGTACTTCCCTCTCGAGATCACTATGGCTGATGGGACAACTGCTATTGCCAAGTACATCTTTTACACCAATGGAGGGATGGACGTTGCTGGATGTATGAAGAAGGACAGCCCTGTTTATGGGGCCCCGGTTTACTTGGAGGAAAGGTACACAGGTTGTCTTCATCACACCATGACCAATGAGCAGCTCGGGCACCTTGCCGCCAAAGACTCTCGAGCCTTTGCAATTGATGAGGTATTGAACGACATGTGACTTCCACGTCTCAAGGCAGAAGTGATGAGATTGCGGAAGAACCTGATGTTGTGTATGACACTGAACAAGCAGTACAAAGAGCACACAAAGATGATGGCATGACTAACCAATGGGATGTTCCAAGTAGAACAGGAGTTGGTGGAGATTCAGAAAAGGTTAGAGACAGGAGATGCATACCAGACCATCGCAGAAAGGTATGCCAATACATATGCACGACCCCTTCCCCCATGATCGTTGGGGGCTGCTCTGCGGTTGCTACTGAATCAGTTCAAGATGCCGCGTATGCACAAAAACCCCCATGGAGAGACCTGCTGGCGATGCGACAGCAAGTACCATATCAGCTGGAATTGCCCCTTCAATCGCAAATGGTGCCGGCATTGTCACAGTAACCTTCACTGGAGTAGGTTCTGCATCTTCCGCTGTGTGGGAGTTGCCCCAATGATTATCAACCCATCTGGATGGTGCAGCAAATGCCTCCGACATAATGTGGGGCACCACAAGCTGGACTGTCCGGTCCACGACCTATGCCACTCATGTGGTCAGTGCGGCCCCTATGGATTCCTCTGCGCCCACAGATGCCCTCAGGACTCAGACAAGGAGAATTACATGCTGGATGATCATAATGTAGCTGATGATTATCTGGACCTAGTGCAGGATGATGATGGTACAAGTCATTTCTAGCCAGGTCAGCTAGAACCAGAAGAGGGGGTGATGTTACATTCCCTGCTGAGTAACCCCATTTTCTTCCACCTTCCCAACGATGACCCCTCACTTTGGACTTGTTGTTACGTCCGGTGCAGGACATTCCACATGACTTGTGTGACAGTGTTTGTTCGTGATCAGATAAGAGACCAATAAGGCCCCTTGGAGTTGTGTATGAGAAGTCAAAGTTGAAGAGGCTGTATGCTAAGACAATGTTGAATGGAAAGTACCAAAAGTACTGAGATGATCGAGTCAAAGTGTTCAAGGGGAGTCCAGAAGACAAGCACCGATGTATTCAATAAGTTGAGTCTGAGGTCTACAATGTAGTTACAGTGGACTTATATATGTAATCGAGTGAGCATCTAAAGATAAGATATCAATGAGTCATGTGGGCCTGAATATACAGTGCCTCACAAAACTGAGTCAATGTTTTGCACTTTTGCACTGTTTGTTGAATATCACATCAGCCAAAACAAATATAAACAAAGTCTTGGTAGACCATAAAAGGTACAAGATAAGGGTTATGTAATGCAACAATAATTATGTAATTCTGATCAAAACCTGTGGAGCTATGCCCATTTCAAATTGGGGACTCATTGACTCAGTTTTGTGAGTGGGTATCAGAAATATCAGAATCTGATGCTCCACCAAATGTACAGTAACCAATCCTTAATATATGGTTACCATAGTTGTCTTAATATTGATGGGACCTGGAATAGAGCTATTTAACCATGGTTTACATTCCCAGAATATTATAATTTCCCAATGCACCCCACCTCCTCTGCTCAGAAAGAAAGCATGCTCTCTCTGGCCTCTGAAGGTCATTCCACTGACACTATTGCCTCCAGACTCAGCCTCAGCCAGTCCACAGTCTCTAGGACACTCAGAACCCTCCTTCCCAACCATCAGTCACCTCATTTTGGTCATCTTTCCAAGCTCTCTGCTACCTCTGAACATGCTATCATGATACAAATCACCACAGGAAAGGTTGCCAATGCTGTCCAGGCCACAAAGCACATCAATTCCATCATCCCCAACCATGTCTCTTCACAAACTGTGCATTGGGTTCTTAAACAACATTCATTCAAGGCTGTAACAAAGAAGAAAAGGCCACTACTCTCTGCAGTACATTGCAAGAAGCACTTAGCCTTTGCTTTGAAGTACCAAAACTGGACTATGGAGGACTGGAAGAGGGTGATTTGGTCAGATGAGACCAAAATCAACAGGTTTGGGTCAGATGCCAGTCCTCCACAGTCCACTCTCTGTACTTCAAAGCAAAGGCTAAGTGCTTCTTGCAATGTACTGCAGAGAGTAGTGGCCTTTTCTTCTTTGTTACAGCCTTGAATGAATGTTGTTTAAGAACCCAATGCACAGTTTGTGAAGAGACATGGTTGGGGATGATGGAATTGATGTGCTTTGTGGCCTGGACAGCATTGGCAACCTTTCCTGTGGTGATTTGTATCATGATAGCATGTTCAGAGGTAGCAGAGAGCTTGGAAAGATGACCAAAATGAGGTGACTGATGGTTGGGAAGGAGGGTTCTGAGTGTCCTAGAGACTGTGGACTGGCTGAGGCTGAGTCTGGAGGCAATAGTGTCAGTGGAATGACCTTCAGAGGCCAGAGAGAGCATGCTTTCTTTCTGAGCAGAGGAGGTGGGGTGCATTGGGAAATTATAATATTCTGGGAATGTAAACCATGGTTAAATAGCTCTATTCCAGGTCCCATCAATATTAAGACAACTATGGTAACCATATATTAAGGATTGGTTACTGTACATTTGGTGGAGCATCAGATTCTGATATTTCTGATACCCACTCACAAAACTGAGTCAATGAGTCCCCAATTTGAAATGGGCATAGCTCCACAGGTTTTGATCAGAATTACATAATTATTGTTGCATTACATAACCCTTATCTTGTACCTTTTATGGTCTACCAAGACTTTGTTTATATTTGTTTTGGCTGATGTGATATTCAACAAACAGTGCAAAAGTGCAAAACATTGACTCAGTTTTGTGAGGCACTGTACGAAAGTGGAGGGCATAAAGCCTGGCTTCTGATAGGGAATTAAGTAAGTGTCCGGTTGTAAAGATAAAGAGATAGTGAGATAAGGGTCAATCATAGACAAACAGTATGCACACAAGTCCAATTAGCAGTCATGGGGATGGAAGTAATGCACATGAGGGGTTCCAGGAGGGAGACGTGATGAGAAAGTGTAATGTAGGAGGGCGAGTGGGGTCTTTGTTGGGAAGGGTGAAGAAAAGTGGGGTACTAGGCCCTGGTCATAACATCACCCTCCTTTCTGGTTCAAGCTGACCCAGCTAGAAATGCACACCATTGTCATCCTGTACCAGGTCCACATAGTCGTCTGCCAAGTTCCGATCTCCTATGGTGTAAGTCTCATTGGCTGCGCATTGATGTGTGCACAAAAAGCCATATGGGCCTCGTCATCTGCACTGGGGGCACAAGTCGTAGATTGGACAATGAGCTCACGATGTCCCACATTGTGATGCAGACATTTGCCACACCACCCTGACGGGTTGACAATTGTTGGGGCAATGCCCATATGGCGGAAAATGCAGAACCAACTCCAGTGTAGGTTGCTTTGGCAGTGGCGGCACCACTTACAGTTAAGAGGACAATTCCAGCTAATGTGATACTTGCTATCACATCGCCAGCACATCTCTCCTTGGGGATTCTCGTGCATCTGCGGCATTTCGAATCGGTTCGGCAGCAGTGTTGGCGTGGCTCCTAATGATCGTGGTGGGAGGGGTCATGCGTAAGTGTCTGTGTACCTCTCGGCAATTGTTTGATATGCATCCCCTATTTCCAGCCTTTTTCAAATCTCCGTCAACTCCTGCTCTACTTGGAACATCCCCCTTGTGAGCCTTGTCATTTGCTTTGCATACTCTTTATACTGAGTGTTGAGTGTGGTGCGAAGTGTCAGGGTCTTCTGCAGTCTCATTACTTTGGCTTTGAGACGCAGGAGGCGCATGTCATTCAACACCTCGTTGATTGCAAATGCTCGGGGGTCATCAGCTGCAAGATGTCCCAGTTGTTTGTCACTCATTGTATGGTGAAGATGACCAGTGTATTGTTCTTCCAAGTATACCAGGGCCCCATAAACAGGCCCATCCTTTTTCATGCAACCCGTGACGTCCATCCCTCCATTGGTGTAAAAGATGTACTTAGCTATGACCTTTTCTCCGTCAGCCATGGTGATTTCGAGGGGAAGTATGTAGAGGAGTTCGGGTTATTGGTGAAGAAAGGGAATTCAGGGATGTCGTCATCCTGTTCCATGTCAACAAGATCATTTGGGTGGGGCTCTTCAGAATGGTTGAAGTCATCGTTGGGGTTTGGCAACTGGGCTTTGACTCATTCTGTCATGGCTTCATAGTTGATAGGGGAAGAGGGACGAGTAGAGGGGTGAGCAGAGGGGAAAGCTTCCACTACCACATGAGTGGTGGTGAAGGTGTCAACGGTGGCAGAGGCAGTGATGAAGGAAGAAGACATGTCAAGTGTGTGGTAGAATGTTACTGGTGAAGTATTGTTCTGGGGAGTTCATCTGGGGTCTGAGAGTCATCCCCTTTTAACTGTTCTTGGGTGCTTGGGGATGTCGTAAGTGGAACTCCACAATAAGGGCCGGGGAAAAGATATTCCCAGCTGGTTCCCACGAACTGTCAGAGTCTGGGAACCCCTTCCACTTGATCAGGTAATGTAGCTTGCACCCTCAGCCTCTTCGGGATGAGTCCAGAATGCGATCCACTTCCCACTCCACTTCTCCATTGATGAGGTCAGGCAGTGGTCTCAGGAAGTTCTCTCCATGAATGGAAGTCTCCTTGTACAGAGTCAGTAATCAGGCATGGAAGACTGGGTGAATCTTCCATTTCTCAGGGAGTTCAAGCTCGTATGACACATCTGACAGCTTCCTTCTGATCTGGAAGGGTCCATGACGTCAAGGCGCTAACTTGGCAGTGGGGTGTGAGGTGTGAATATTCTTCCCTTTGAGCCAGACCCAGTCATTGGTCTGATAAGGTGTGAATTTGCAAGGCAGTGCAGATAAGAGCTCTTGCACCTTCAGCAGATTCTCATTGGCTGATTGTCGCAGCTCCTTCCATTGGCCAATTCGTTGGGCTACTGATGGCATGTTGGTGGGCTTATCTACCCATGTGGTTTGCAGGGTCCAGCCCATGATAAGGGAGAATGGGGTAGCTTTTGTTGTCCTGTTGGGCCAGGAGTTGTGGGCGAATTCCACTGTGGATAGCCATTGGGCCCAGTCGTCTTGTTGTCTGTTACACCAGAACCGCAGATATTGCTCTAACCATTGGTTGGTGCATTCCAACTGCCTGTCAGTCTGTGGATGGTAGGCTGTGGATATGTTCTGTGTAATGTTCAATGTTTTACACAGGGCTCGCGCAAATGTCGATGTAAACTGAGTGTCCCAATCGGAGATGACCTTCTGGGGAAGTCCATAGTGGCGGTAAATGTGATCAAGGTATAGCTTTGCCACTCCTTTGGCTGTGATAGTTTCTTTGCAGGGTATGAAAAGGGCTGCCTTTGAACAGTCATGGTCAGTAATTGTAAGGATGGAGTTGAACCCTTGTGACTCAGGGAGTTTTACTATGAAGTCTATGGTGATGGTCTGGAATGGGGTTGATGCAATGGGCGTGATGGGATATATTGGTGGGACTTTTGGGTGTGTTGACCTTGTTTGCTTGACATGCAGCACATCCCTTCACATAGTCTTCAACATCTCGTTTCATGTTGGGCCACCAGTAATCTCGTTTGGTGAGGGTGTAGGTGTTGGCAATGCTGGGTGTCCTGCAGAGGGGAGGTCATGGTGAAAATGGATCACCCCCCTCTTAATGTTGTTGCCACAGTGACAATGAGACGATCGCCATCTTTCCACCACAGGCCTTATTTCTTCAAATTGTGCGCATCAGCCCAAGATTGCAACATTCTTGGTTCATGTTCTGTGAGACTTGTGCCCATAAATCCATGTCATGGAGGCTAACCATGACAGTTCTTGTGAATACTTCTTCTGGGAGGACCACGATGTTATTATTGTCGTCCTCTCCAGTATGCATGTCTGGTCTGCATGACAATGCATCCGCTCGTGCATTATGACTTCCAGCGATGTGTTTCAGGGTGAAATTGTATTCTTCCAGTTCTAAGACCTCTTGTGCCACGCGTTGGCTGATTTTATGGGGTTCTTTCCAATATAGTAGGTTGGAATGATCAGTGTGGATAACGGTTTTATGAGGGGCCAGCTAGATAGGGTCACCAGTGGTGTAGAGCTTTGACAATAGCAAGTAATTCTCTATCCCATATGTCATAATTTGTTCAGCTGGGGAGAAGGTTTCAGAGTAGTATGCCACTGGGTGTAGGATTTGTGCAGCATCACACTGATACAGTATGGCTCCATTTGCAAAGTGGGAGGCGTCCACCTCTAGCTCAAAGGGTTGGTTTAGGTCAGGTTGAATGAGCACTGGTTCCGCTCCTACAATGTCTCTGATTTGCTCAAATGCTTCCTGCTGGGATGTGCCCCAATGCCATGGCACATCCTTTTTCAGGAGGTCATTCAGTGGACGAGCAATTCCAGAGAAACCCTTGACAAATCGCCAGTAGAAGTTACAGAATCCCACAAAGGATCTAACATCTTTAATGCTTGTGGGCGTCGGCCATTCTCTGATCCCTTGCACCTTGACTGGATCCATGCGTACACGTCCTCCCTCGAGTATGACTCCCAGGTATTCAACACTTTTTTGTTCAAAGGAGCATTTTGCTGGTTTCAAGTAGAGGTCATGATCATGTAGAATATCCAAAACCTGATGGACATGGGTTCTATGATGAGGGAGATCGTCTTCGGTGGCAACTAGGATGTTGTCCATGTAGACAACCACTTCTCCAGTTAGTATGAGGTCTCGGAATATGTGGTTCATCATCGCCTGGAACGTTGCTGGAGAGTTGGTGAGTCCAAAAAACATAATGTTGGGTTCAAAGAGTCCTTGGTTTGTTTTGAAAGCGGCTTTTCCCTGATCTCCTTTGCAAATGCGTATGTTGTTATACCCCCAACGAATGTCCATCTTGGAGAATAATGCCTTGTCCCTCATTGTGTCGATGAGTTCTGGTATCAGCAGGAGAGGGTAGGTGTTCTGAACAGTGTAAGCATTAATTCTCCTGTAATCTTGTACTGGGCGCAGTTTGCCATCTTTCTTCTTGATGAAGAAGAAGGGTGACGCATAGGGTGACTTGGATGGGTGAATATATCCTTTAGCAAGATGTTCCTCCAGGAAGGTAGTTAATGCCTCCTGTTCTTTTTGCGATAGTGGGTAGATTTTACAATCAATGGCAGATGGGGTGTCTGGTACGAAATCAATGGCATGGTCCCAAGGTTGTGAAGGTGGAAATCGCTGGGACTCTTCTTCGGAGAACACCTTGTAGTGACGCTGATACTCTTTGGGGACGGTGTTTTCAAAGGTTTTGTCTTCTTGTCCCTCCATTGCCTTTTGTGCCAATTCAGAGGCCTTTGTCATATAGCAATATACTTGATCATTGGGTTCTAAGTCATCCCATGTGACTTGTTCTCCCATAACAATGGTTCGGATGGCGGGGTGTCATACTGCATAATCATACCCCAAAGACGTGATGATGACAGGGTAGAACTCTTTGCTCATAGTTGCATCTGCCCAGTTTATCTTTGGCTCAAAGGCTGCAAGCCAAGGGTATCCCAAGATGAGATCCTCAGTACCAAGATCGGTGATGAGGAAGCAGATTGTCTTCGTATCTTCTCCAACCTGTATGCTTAGGTTGGTGTAGTGTGTGATTCTTCCAGCTTTATTGGCTGTTCCGTCTATGTTCCAAATATTCTTTTCTTGAGGGAGCATAAGCATCCCTAACCCCAGGACTTTTACAAGTCACTGGCTGATGAAATTATTGGTGGCTCCAGAGTCCACCAGCACATCTTGGTTGGCTGTCTTCTGTGTAGTTTCAAAATGCACTGGTATTTTCAACAATTTGAATTCACTAGTGTACACAGAAGTTACATGTAATGCTCTTGCCCAGGCCAATGGGGTTGAGCCAATCAAAAATCCTTTTTGGCAAATGCTTTTTCTACCAAAATGGCGTGTACTTCCTTGCTTTCCTTCATCATATTTGCCCATATATCGTGGGCCTTTTCTTCCTTGGTGCATTTGTCAATGGAGGGCAGGTTGTTGGAAGCTGGGGTAGTAGTGGCCTCCGCTACTCGTACTCCCTTCTTCGGGCAGTCTCGGGACATATGTCCTTGGGCTTTACAGCGGAAACATCTTCCTTCCTTCATAAGGGTCTGTGTTACGACCCTACTCTTTTTCCTGACCCTGCACACCATGCCTTATTCCTTGCACCATCCTTGATCTCCTCCTTCTCTGGACCACTCTTTGATGCCCTTGGCCTGTTGCCTTGGGACCTTCCTTGATGCCTGTGGCCTGTGTGCCCAGGACCCTACCCTGATTCCTGTGACATTGTTCATAGGACTGACCTCCCATGCTGCCATTTACACCTAACCTGCTGGTAGTTATGCTGCTACACTGTTGGATGTATACCACCCTTCCTTGCTGCCTTGGCTCATGCCTTGGCCACTGCTCCTGACCCTGTCCCTGTGCTTGACACCCATAGGAACCCCTGACATTGTCCCTGCCAATCTGACCAGTCCAGACAACTAGACAACTTTGGCTTGTACTTGACCCTCTGCCAGTCATGTGACTCCTGGCCATGTGACCCTTGGCCATGTGATCCTTGACCATGTGATCCCTGACCATGTGACTTTGGACCATGTGATCCCTGACCCTGATCACAGCATCTTCATCTGATCATTTACCCCTTTCTGATCACATGGCCCATCTGGCTCATCATTCGCTTCTCTGATTCCTGTGGGAGTATTCCCACATCCACCCTGACTCCTGTGGGACCTGTTATCTCCCCATTTACCCCTGACCCTGGTGGGAATCCTCCCACACTGATATGACTCCTGTGGGGCTGTCCCACATGATTATGCTTCTGATAAGGCTTATCCTTATCATGGACTATATTTGACATCTTA
The DNA here is from genome assembly GCA_022496185.1 of Multifurca ochricompacta. Taxonomy (NCBI): domain Eukaryota; kingdom Fungi; phylum Basidiomycota; class Agaricomycetes; order Russulales; family Russulaceae; genus Multifurca; species Multifurca ochricompacta. The sequence continues at coordinate 138,211 of WTXG01000013.1, forward strand.
TCTGCTATTGGATGATAAGGACTCTGACCCTGTTCCTGATTAGCTACAAACCAGATCCCCATACAGTATATAAGACCCTGTAGACAGTTTGTACAACCCTAGATTTGACCTCTTGGGCCTTCAGCCTAGAGATCTTAGACCCCAATACATCAGAAGCCTTTTCCCCCCCTTTTTGTGTCCTTGAGATCCCTGCAGGGACCCCCATTGCCTCTGGCAATGGGTGTGTACCCTTCCTTTTGAACCCCTCTGCCACTTCCCTTGAGCTCAGTTTGCTTGACGTGCTTTTGGCACTGCAGCTGAGTCTGATTCCCACTCAACAGCCTTAGGGGATTAGCTCCCTTTGGCTGACTCTTCCCATCTTTCTCTGTGCTTGGTTATAGCACAACTTCCTATCCACCCTGAAGCTAAGAGCCTGGCCCTGTTGAGCCAGGCTTGTTGTAGATCCTGGACCCACAGTGTCGGGTGCCGCGGATGTGGCTGACTAGTGCCGGACTAATGTCAGTGGACTCGCGCCGACCGGTGCACGTCGCACAGCAACGCCCTGCTGAGCGTTACAGTCTGCCGCTCGTCTTCTGTTAGTGTAGCATGGATGCAGGTTCTATCAGCCGAGGTATCCATGGCATTTGGATCCCTTGCCAAAGTATGTCCGGGTGATTTTACCCCAAAGGCTGCCTTCCATTGGTCTCTGGTTTTCCCCTTCTTTGTGTCAACTCTGAACCTCGTTTGAAAATCAAGGTAGTCCTGTTGCTGTTGGTGTGCAGCATCTACCCAGTTGTCCCAAGTATGTGGGTGATGGAACTGGATTATGTTCTTCACCAGGGGGTTGGGGAGTCCCTGAGAGAAGAGGTCCAATGTGGCCTCTTCATCCGTATCATACCCAGCTCAGTTGGCCAGGCTGCAGAATTTGGCAATGTACACATCCAAATCCCCTCTTTCCATTTTTAGTGTCTTTAGTTCCCTTGCAGCCTTTTGTTTAGCCTGCCCATCTGTGAAGGCATCTTTAAACCTCTGGGCAACTGTTTCCCAAAGTCCAGGGCTCGTGGTCCATTGTCCAGATGCCACTTGATCATTTAACCACTCTAACTGCTCCATCATCCAATCATCCACAGCTTCTCCTCTAATGAGCGACAAGAAGAGGTTGGCTTGTTGAAATGGGTTGACAATTTGTGGGATGTCATGGTTGAAGTTCTGGAAGGTGGTAAACTCCAGAATGAACTTCTTGCTCTGGGAGCGATCTCCTGTGAATGTCTGGGGCAATACTCCCAAGAGTCACCCTGATGGAGGGGGAATGTTTGGGGCAGTTATGGTAGGAGGAGGTGGGGGATTGGGGTTGGGGTCAGGGAGTTGTGCAGCAATTGTGGACATGGTAACGGGGTGGATCGTGTCTGTGGATCGTGTAGATATCTGGGGAGTTGCTAATGCAGGGGCTCTGATCATAGCAATCTCCGGTGCAACCTGGGTAGCAATAGCTAATACTGGTGCATCATTGTTCTGTTCTGGTTCTATATACTCTTCTTCAGAGTTGGTAACAATGGCCAGGGGATTCTCCCTCCACAGTCCTAATCCAAATTCCAATGGAGTGGGTCCTGTAGTGACCCAAGAGTGTCATTGTTCCAAGTATCAGATACAATACCAAACTCTTTTCTCATTGTTGTATTCTACCAGTTGGTATCTTCCGTTGTGATAGATGTAGTATCCAAACTCAGATTCAAAGTCTTTCCAGATGGCAGAGCCAAGTGTCTGTTGTGAAAGATTATTCTTGTCTCTGCATTCGATGAGCTCTTCTTTGAACAAGGTTTGACTGCGGCTGGAAGCCATGTTGGGAAGAGACTCGACTTGATGTTACATCTGGTGCGGGACGTTCCACATGACTTGTGTGACAGTGTTTGTTCGTGATCAGATAAGAGACCAATAAGGCCCCTTGGAGTTGTGTATGAGAAGTCAAAGTTGAAGAGGCTGTACTCTAAGACAATGTTGAATGGAAAGTACCAAAAGTACTGAGATGATCGAGTCAAAGTGTTCAAGGGGAGTCCAGAAGACAAGCACTGATGTATTCAATAAGTTGAGTCTGAGGTCTACAATGTAGTTACAGCAGACTTATATACATAATTGAGTGAGCGTCTAAAGATAAGATATCAATGAGTCATGTGGGCCTGAATATATGAAAGTGGAGGGCATAAAGCCTGGCTTCTGATAGGGAATTAAGTAAGTGTCCAGTTGTAAAGATAAAGAGATAGTGAGATAAGGGTCAATCATAGACAAACAGTATGCACACAAGTCCAATTAGCAGTCACGGGGATGGAAGTAATGCATGTGAGGGGTTCCAGGAGGGAGATGTGATGAGAAAGTGTAACATAGGAGGGCGAGTGGGGTCTTTGTTGGGAAGGGTGAAGAAAAGTGGGGTACTAGGCCCTGGTCATAACATGCAGACACTTTCCACACCACCCTGAAGGATTAACAATTGTGGGAGTGACACCCAAACGTTGGAAGATGCAAAATCGACTCCAGTGTAGGTTGCTTCGACAGTGGCAGCACCATTTGTGGTTGAGAGGGCAATTCCAGCTAATGTGGTACTTGCTGTTGCATCGCCAGCAAGTCTCTCCTTGGGGGTTCTCATGCATATGTGGCATCTCGAATCGGTTTGGCAGCAGTGTTGGTGCTGCTCCTAGTGATCGTGGTGGGAGAGGTCATGCATAAGTGTCTGTGTACTGCTCGGCGATCATCTGATATGCATCCCCTATCTCCAGCCTTTTCTGGATCTCCATTAACTCCTGCTCTACTTGGAACATCCCCCTCGTGAGCCTTGTCATTTGCTTTGTGTATTCTTTGTACTGGGTGTTGAGTGTGGTGCATAGTGTAAGAGTTTTCTGCAGTCTCATTACTTCGGCTTTGAGACGCGGGAGGCGCATGTCATTCAATACCTCATCGATCACAAATGCTCAGGGGTCGTCAGCTGCAAGATGTCCCAGTTGTTTGTCACTCATCGTATGGTGAAGACGACCTGTGTATCATTCTTCCAAATATACCAGGGCCCCATAGACAGGCCTGTCCTTCTTCATACAGCCTGCGATGTCCATTCCTCCATTGGTGTAAAATATGTACTTAGCTATGACCTTTTCTCCATCAGCCATAGTGATTTTGAGGGGAAAATATGTGGAGGAATTTGGGTTATTGGTGAAGAAGGGGAATTCGGGTATGTCGTCATCTTGCTCCATGTCGATGAGATCATTCAGGTGGGGCTCTTCAGAGTGGGTGAAGTTGTTGTTGGGGTTAGGTGACTGGGCCTTGACTCATTCTTCAGCGGCTTCATAATCAATGGGGGAAGAGGGGCGAGTGGAGGGATGAGCGGAAGGAAAAGCCTCTACAACCACAGTAGTGGCAGCGAAGGCATCAATGGTGGCAGAGGTGGCAATGAATGAAGAAGACATATTGGTTGTGGATAGGATGTTGCTGATGAAGCGTTGTTCTGGGGTGAAAGATGTCGGGAACCCTCTCCTTTTAACTATCCTTGGGCGCTTGGGGATGCCATAAGTGGAACTCCATGACCAGATCCAGGGCAAAGATATTTCCGACTGGTTCCCATGAATTGTTAGAGTCTGGGAAACCCTTCCACTTGATCAGGTAATGTAGTTTGCACCCTTTGCCTCAATAGGTGGAGTTTACAATCTGCTCCACTTCCCATTCTGCTTCTCCATTGACTAGTTCGGGTGGAGGTCTTGGGAAGTTCTCCCCATGAATGGACGTCTCCTTGTATGGTGTCAGAAGCTTGGTGTGGAAGACCGGGTGAATCTTCCATGTGGGAGGAAGTTCAAGCTCATATGACACATCCAATAACTTCCTTGTGATTCTGAAGGGTCCATGATGTTGGGGTGCCAATTTAGCTGTGGGGTGTGATGTGTGGATGTGCTTCCCTTCCAGCCAAACCTGCTCATTGGCTCGATAAGGTGTGAACTTTGAGGGTTTATCCAATAGGGCCTGTTGTGCCTTTAGTAAGTTTTCATTGGCAGATTTCCAGATCTCATCCCATTGGCCAATTCATTGTGAGGTCATGGGAATGTTTGTAGGCTTATTGGTCCATGTGGTGTGTGGTACCCAGCCCATGATAAGGGAAAACGGGGGGGTCTTTGTCATGCCATTAGGCCAGGAGTTATGTGCAAATTCTGCTGTTGCCAGCCAGTCTGCCCAATTGTCCTGTCATCTGTTACACCAGAATCAGAGGTATTGCTCTAGCCACTGATTGGTATGCTCCAACTGTCCATCTGTTTGGGGGTGGTAGGCAGTTGAAATGTTCTGCTTTATGTCCAGGACTTTGCATAATGCTCTGGTGAATGTCGAGGTAAAGCATGGGTCTTGGTCAGAGATGATCTTCTCTGGAAGGCCGTAATGCCTGTAGACATGGTCAAGATAGAGCTTGGCTACTCCTTCAGCTGTGATAGATTCTTTGCATGGTATGAAGAGTGCTGCCTTGGAGTAGTCGTGGTCTGTGATGGTTAAGATGGAATCGAAACCTCTGGAGTTGGGTAGCTTGACTATGAAGTCCATGGCAATGGTCTGGAATGGCAGGGACATGGTGGGAGTGATGGGGAATATTGCTGGTGGTTGTGGGTGCATGTTGACTTTATTGGCCTGGCACGCTGCACATCCCTTTACATAGTCTTCAATGTCTTTCTTCATGTTGGGCCACCAATAGTCTTGTCTGGCAAGAGCGTAAGTGTTGGCGATGCCTGGATTGTTACAACCCCACTCTTTTCCCTTCCTCACACTGAGCCAGCTCCCTTACACCACCCTTGACCTTTCCCCTTCACCAAACCACTGTCTCCTGCCCTCTTTGGCCCCCTGATCCCTGATGCCTGTGGCCTGTGTGCCCAGGATCTTACCCTGATGCCTGTGACCTGCTGTGTTACGTCCGGTGTGGGACGTTCCGCACGACTTGTGCGACAGCGTTGGTCAAGGGTTTCAGATAAGAGGTCAACAGGACCTCTTGGAGTTCTAGGGGATGAGTCAAAGTCAAAGGGGCTGTTCCCTAAGACGATGTTAAGTGGAAAGTGCCAAAAGCACTGAGACGGTCAAGTCAGGAATTGCAAGGGGAAGTCCAAAAGACAAACACCAATGTATTCAATAAGTTGAGTCTAAGGTCTACAGCATAGCTAAGACGGACTTATATACATAAATGGATGGGCGTCTATAGATAAGGATATCGGAGTCATGTGGGCCCAAAGATACGAAAGCGGATGGCATAAAGCCTGGCTTCTGATAGGGGATTAAGTAAATGTCCGGTCGTAAAGATAAGAAGATAAGAGAAGACAAGCATAGACAAAGGATAGGTACACAGGTCCAAACAACAGTCACGGGGATGGAAGCAATGCATGTGAGGGGTCCCAGGAGGGAGACGTAATGAGGAAGTGAAGGGTTGGTGGGCGAGTGGGGTCCCGGTTGGGGAGAGTGAAGAAAATAGGGCTGCTGGGCCCTGTTTGTAACATCACCCTCCCTTCTGGCTCGAGCTGACCCAGCTAGAAACGCACACCATCATCATCCTGTACCAAGTCCACATAATCATCCACTAGATTTCGATCCTCCATGGTGTAGGTTTCATCGGCCGCACACTGGTGCGTACACAGGAAACTGTATGGGCCGCACCGTCCGCACTGGCGACACAGGTCGTACACTGGACAGTCGAGCTCGCGATGTCCCGTGTTATGTCGCAGACATTTCCCACACCATCCCGATGGGTTGACGATGGTGGGTGCGACTCCCAGACGTCGGAAAATGCAGAATCTGCTCCAGTGGAGGTTGCTTCGGCAATGTCGGCACCATTTGCGATTGAGGGGGCAATTCCAGCTAATATGATACTTGCTATCACATCGCCAGCAAGTCTCCCCTCGGGGGTTCTCGTGCATCCGCGGCATCTCAAATCGGTTTGGTAGTAGTTGTGGTGCCGCTCCTAGCGATCGTGGGGGAAGGGGTCGGGCATACGTGTCAGCGTACCTCTCTGCAATGGTTTGATATGCATCCCCTATCTCCAACCTTTTCTGAATCTCCGTCAACTCCTGTTCGACTTGGAACATGCCTCTCGTGAGCCTTGTCATTTGCTTCGCATATTCCTTGTACTGGGTATTGAGCATGGTGCGAAGTGCGAGGGTCTTCCGCAGTCTCATTACTTCGGCTTTGAGATGCAGAAGTCGCATGTCATTCAACACCTCATCGATTGCAAAGGCTCGGGGGTTGTCGGCCGCAAGGTGCCCCAGCTGTTCGTCACTCATCGTGTGGTGAAGACGACCTGTGTATCGCTCTTCCAAGTAAACCGGGGCTCCATAAACAGGCCCATCCTTCTTCATGCAGCCTGCGACATCCATTCCTCCATTGGTGTAGAATATGTACTTAGCTATTTCTTTTGTCCCGTCAGCCATTGTGATCTTGAGTGGGAAGTACATGGAGGAGTTTGGGTTGTTGGCAAAGAATGGAAACTCGGGTACTTCATCATCTTGTTCCATGCCAAGGAGGTTGTTCGGATGGGGTTCTTCAGAGTGGGTGAAGTCGTTATCTGGATTGGGTGACTGGTTCTTGACGCGTTCTTCAGCAGCTTCGTAGTCGATAGGAGAGGAGGGATGAGTAGAGGGATGAGTGGAGGGGAAAGCTTCCACAACCACAGTAGTGGCAGCAAAGGCGTCAATGGCAGCAGAGGCAGCGATGAAGGAAGAGGACATATTGATTTGTGGGTAGGACGTTGCTGGTGAAGCTTTGTTCTGGGGAAGAAAGGTTGGGGGTTTGCTCTCCTTTTAACTACTTCCTGGGTGCCTGGGGATGTCGTAAGTGGAACTCTGTGATCAAGTCTGGGGCAAAGATATTCCCGGCTGGTTCCCATGAATTGTCAGAGTCTGGGAATCCCTTCCACTTGATCAGGTAATGTAGTTTGCGCCCTCGGCCGCGATAAGCGGAGTTCATAATCCACTCCACTTCCCACTCTGCTTCTCCATTGACTAATTCCGGTGGAGGTCTTGGGAAGTTTTCCCCATGAATGGATGTTTCCTTGTATGGTGTTAGAAGCTTCGCATGGAAGACTGGGTGGATCTTCCATGTGGGGGGGAGTTCGAGTTTGTATGACACATCCAATAATTTCCTTGTGATTCGGAAGGGTCCGTGACGTCGGGGTGCCAACTTAGCCGTGGGGTGCGATGTATGGATGTGCTTCCCTTCCAGCCAGACCTGTTCATCAACTCGATAAGGTGTGAATTTCGAGGGTTTATCCGATAAGGTCCGCTGTGCCTTTAACAGGTTTTCATTGGCTGATTTCCGGATCTCATCCCATTGGCTGAGTCACTGTGCAGTCGTGGGGACATTTGTCGGCTTATCAGTCCATGTGGTGCGTGGTACCCAGCCTAGGGCCTAGCACGAGTGCACTCGTGAGTTACCCGGATCCGAACTCGTGGGTATTTCGATTAGATAATCCCATACTCGGATCCGCATGAGTATGTTCCCACGGATCACCCGGAGCCACGAGTCCTATACTCGCACGGATCCGAGTACTCGTGGGTATACTCGTAGGTTTACTTGTAAGGTTTGAGGCAGCCAGAGATCTTCATCTTGCATACACAGAAAGAATATATATATTACTACAATCCCACGAAGTTTCAAGTCAGATCATGCATCCGATCCAAAATAAAACAAGAATCAGTTACAATATCTATAGAAATGCGAAAAAACGCGAAAAAACGCGAAAAAACGCGAAAAAACGCGAAGTGTGGGGCGCGCCGATCGGACCATGCATTGCCTTCCTATCTAGGAAGGTAGGCTTAAGAATGCACGCGTCGGCACACGTCGGTACAGAGATGCCGGGATCACGCCTAATTGATAAGATCAAAAACGCGTTCACAATTAATTAGATACTTAGGATATACATCTAAGTGATAAGATCAAAAATGTGTTCACAGTTAATTAGATACTTGGGATATACATCTAATACAAGTGATAAGATCAAAATGCGTTCACAATTAATTAGATACTTGGGATGTACATCTAAGTGATAAGATCAAAAATGCGTTCACATTTAATTAGATACTTAGGATATACATCTAATACAAGTGATAAGATCAAAAATGCGTTCACAATTAATTAGATACTTAGGATGTACATCTAAGTGATAAGATCAAAAATGCGTTCACAATTAATTAGATACTTGGGATGTACATCTAAGTGATAAGATCAAAAATGCGTTCACAATTAATTAGATACTTAGGATGTACATCTAAGTGATAAGATCGAAAACGCGTTCACAATTAATTAGATACTTAGGATGTACATCTAAGTGATAAGATCAAAAATGCGTTCACAATTAATTAGATACTTGGAATATACATCTAAGTGATAAGATCAAAAACGCGTTCACAGTTAATTAGATACTTAGGATATACATCTAATACAAGTGATAAGATCAAAAATGCGTTCACAATTAATTAGATACTTGGGATGTACATCTAAGTGATAAGATCAAAAATGCGTTCACAATTAATTAGATACTAAAGATATACATCTAAGATAATATAAGTGATAAGATCAAAACGCGTTCACAATTAAATAGATACAAGTGATAAAATCAATTCTGCATAACCCTATATATAATATATTGTGTGTCTTTACCAGTGAGGCTGGGTGGCTTAGTGGTTAGAGCACTGGACTGAGCTTGTTCCCGGAGGTCTTAGGTTCAATCCATGTTTCAGCCATTTCTGTTCTAGGTTGATGAGCCTAGTAAAAAAATAATTTTATATAATAATATTCCCACGAGTATTCCGCGAGTACCCGTGCGGGTACCTGGGGTGCCAAAATCAATACCCGGATCCGCATGAATATTTTCCCACGGATCACCCGGATCCGCGAGTATCAATACCCGCGAGTTTTCCCACGGTTCTACTCAAAAAACTCACGAGTTACCCGGACTCGTGCTATGCCCTACTCCCACCACATCTTTGCCATTCCAAATGATTGCCATGGATTTCATAGTCAAATTACCCAACTCTAGAGGCTTTGACTCCATTTTGACCATCACTGACCACGACTACTCCAAAGCAGCGCTCTTCATACCGTGCAAGGAGTCCATCACAGTGGAGGGAGTGGCTAAGCTCTACCTTGACCACGTTTATCGACACTATGGTCTCCCAGAAAAGATTATCTCTGACCGAGACCCACGCTTCACTTCGACATTCGCCAGAGCGTTATGCAAGGTTCTGGACATACAGCAGAATATCTCGACAGCCTACCACCCCCAAACAGACGGACAGTCAGAGCATACCAATCAATGGTTGGAGCAATACCTCCGATTCTGGTGCAACGGACGACAGGACGACTGGGCAGACTGGCTGGCAACGGCGGAGTTTGCACACAACTCCTGGCCTAATGGCACAACAAGAACCCCCCCATTTTCCCTTATCATGGGCTGGGTTAGGGCATAGCACGAGTCCGGGTAACTCGCGAGTTTTTTGAGTAGAACCGTGGGAAAACTCGCGGGTATTGATACTCGCGGATCCGGGTGATCCGTGGGAAAATATTCATGCGGATCCGGGTATTGATTTTGGCACCCCAGGTACCCGCACGGGTACTCGCGGAATACTCGTGGGAATATTATTATATAAAATTATTTTTTTACTAGGCTCGTCAACCTAGAACAGAAATGGCTGAAACATGGATTGAACCTAAGACCTCCAGGAACAAGCTCAGTCCAGTGCTCTAACCACTAAGCCACCCAGCCTCACTGGTAAAGACACACAATATATTATATATAGGGTTATGCAGAATTGATTTTATCACTTGTATCTATTTAATTGTGAACGCGTTTTGATCTTATCACTTATATTATCTTAGATGTATATCTTTAGTATCTAATTAATTGTGAACGCATTTTTGATCTTATCACTTAGATGTACATCCCAAGTATCTAATTAATTGTGAACGCATTTTTGATCTTATCACTTGTATTAGATGTATATCCTAAGTATCTAATTAACTGTGAACGCGTTTTTGATCTTATCACTTAGATGTATATTCCAAGTATCTAATTAATTGTGAACGCATTTTTGATCTTATCACTTAGATGTACATCCTAAGTATCTAATTAATTGTGAACGCGTTTTCGATCTTATCACTTAGATGTACATCCTAAGTATCTAATTAATTGTGAACGCATTTTTGATCTTATCACTTAGATGTACATCCCAAGTATCTAATTAATTGTGAACGCATTTTTGATCTTATCACTTAGATGTACATCCTAAGTATCTAATTAATTGTGAACGCATTTTTGATCTTATCACTTGTATTAGATGTATATCCTAAGTATCTAATTAAATGTGAACGCATTTTTGATCTTATCACTTAGATGTACATCCCAAGTATCTAATTAATTGTGAACGCATTTTGATCTTATCACTTGTATTAGATGTATATCCCAAGTATCTAATTAACTGTGAACACATTTTTGATCTTATCACTTAGATGTATATCCTAAGTATCTAATTAATTGTGAACGCGTTTTTGATCTTATCAATTAGGCGTGATCCCGGCATCTCTGTACCGACGTGTGCCGACGCGTGCATTCTTAAGCCTACCTTCCTAGATAGGAAGGCAATGCATGGTCCGATCGGCGCGCCCCACACTTCGCGTTTTTTCGCGTTTTTTCGCGTTTTTTCGCGTTTTTTCGCATTTCTATAGATATTGTAACTGATTCTTGTTTTATTTTGGATCGGATGCATGATCTGACTTGAAACTTCGTGGGATTGTAGTAATATATATATTCTTTCTGTGTATGCAAGATGAAGATCTCTGGCTGCCTCAAACCTTACAAGTAAACCTACGAGTATACCCACGAGTACTCGGATCCGTGTGAGTATAGGACTCGTGGCTCCGGGTGATCCGTGGGAACATACTCATGCGGATCCGAGTATGGGATTATCTAATCGAAATACCCACGAGTTCGGATCCGGGTAACTCACGAGTGCACTCGTGCTAGGCCCTAGGTGGGAGTAATAGGAAGCATTGCCGGAGGGTGCGGGTGTGTATTCACTTTATTAGCTTGGCAGTCCGCGCATCCCTTCACATAGTCTTTGACATCCTTTTTCATGTTGGGCCACCAGTAGTCCCGTTTGGCGAGGGCATAAGTATTGGCAATGCCTGGGTGACCAGCAGAAGGGAGGTCATGGTGAAAATGGATCACCCCCCTCTTAATGTTGTCGCCACCAGTGACAACGAGTCGGTCTCCATCCTTCCACCAAAGACCATTAATCTCTTTCAGGTTGTGGGCATCAGCCCACGAGCGGCATAGTTCTGGGTTCATATTTTGTGAGACTTGTGCCCACAGATCCATGTCGTGGAGGCTGACTATGGCTGTCTTCGCGAACACCTCTTCAGGGAGGACAGTTACGTGGTCATTATCGTCTTCCCCTGTATGCATGTCTGGCCTTCGTGATAGTGCATCTGCTCGCGCATTCTGACTTCCTGCAATGTGTTTCAGGGTAAAGTCATATTCCTCAAGTTCTAGGACTTCTCGTGCTATGCGTCAGCTGATCTTGTGGGGTTCCTTCCAGTATAACAGGTTAGAATGATCAGTGTAGATGACTGTTTTATGAGGATTCCCTGCAAGGTATGGTCGCCAATGTCGTAGTGCCTTGACTATGGCTAGGAGTTCCCTATCCCAAATGTCGTAATTCCGTTCCGCAGATGAAAAGGTTTCTGAGTAGTATGCCACTGGGTGCGGTACTTGCGAATTGTCCCTTTGATACAATACTGCTCCATTCGCGAAATGGGAGGCGTCTACTTCTAGCTCGAAGGGGCGACTCAGGTCAGGTTGAATGAGTACCGGTTCTGAGCCAACCAGGTCCCTAATCCGTTCGAATGCTTGTTGTTGTTCAGTACTCCAATGCCATGGCACATCCTTCTTCAGGAGGTCATTTAGGGGTCGTGCTATGCCTGAGAATCCTTTAACGAAACGCCAGTAGAAGTTACAGAACCCAATAAAGGATTGGACATCCTTGACACAAATTGGTGTTGGCCATTCCCGAATTCCTTGTACCTTGACAGGGTCCATGCGCACTTGTCCTCCCTCCAGAATCACTCCCAAGTACTCAACACTCTGTTGTTCAAAGGAGCATTTTGCAGGTTTGAGGTATAAATCGTGTTCATGCAATATGTCTAGTACCTGATGTACTCATTCTCGGTGGTGATTCAAATCGTTGGCGGTGGCAACCAAGATGTCGTCCATGTAGACTACCACTTCGCCAGTGAGGATGAGGTCTCGGAAGATGTGATTCATCATGGATTGGAACGTTGCCGGTGAATTTGTGAGTCCGAAGAACATGACATTCGGTTCGAACAATCCTTGGTTCGTTTTGAATGCCACTTTGCATTGGTCGCCTTCCTTGATTCTAACATTGTTGTAACCCCATCGTACGTCCATCTTTGAAAAGAGGGATTTATCCCGCATGGTGTCAATGAGTTCAGAAATGAGAGGCAAGGGATAGGCGTTTTTTACAGTATACATATTGTACGATCATGAGACCGTATGAGTTCGTTGCGGAGAAAGGTTCCGCGAGAAGAGGGAAAGAGAAGAAGATGCTGAAGTCGTCGAAAGTGCTGATGCGCCGAAATGCTTGATATGCCGAAATGCGTCGATATGTCAAATACGTCGAAGGCTTGCTGGCTTTGGCTGTTTGCTGGCTTTTTCTGGCTTGCTGGCTTTGCTGCTGCTGGGTCCGCTGACCTTGGGCTTGTCGTCGTCATGATGGTTGCTTTAGCACTCAAAAGGAGAAAGAGAGAGAGAGAGAATGACCGTAGATTGTGCTTCTGCTCGGTGATCTTACTACAAGCAAGTATGTACCTTTAAATACCTGTAGAGAGACCTAAGAGAAGGGCGGTGATGAAGTAGAATTTGTGAAGAAAGAGGTTAAAGCCTGAGAGGTGAGATGAAGAAGGCAATTAGGATGAAAAGGAATGAACGGGAAGGCGGCCCGGAACGCAAGCAGTCTAAAGATAATGTTTCGTGCTATGTATCGATCGCATTTATATCGTATCAGAGACAGTCAGAAACTAAGGTCGAATTAACGTCAGAATGTTTTATTAGCAGAAATTATAATGAAGAAAGCGAACTGGTCCAGCCAGAAGTGGTGACATTCGAGAGAGAGTGGATTGAAGGCGTGAGGAGGTAATGCGGGCCGGAGTGGATGGTTTCGGGCTCAGAGCTCACGCTATTCCTACAATATTGATTTTCCAGTAGTCCTGGACTGGTCGCAGCTTGCCGTCCTTCTTTTTGATAAAGAAGAAGGGTGAAGCATACTGCGACTTGGACAGGTGAATGTATCCCTTGGCTAAGTGTTCCTCAAGGAATTCAGTGAGTGCCACCTGTTCAGTTTGGGACAGTGGATAGACTTTACAGTCTATAGCAGCCGGCGTGTCTGGGAGGAGGTCAATGGCATGGTCCCATGGTCGCTTTGGGGGAAAGCGATGTGATTCTTCCTCGGAGAATACCTTCCAGTGCCGCTGATAGACACTCGGTACTACGTCATGGTAAGTCTTCTCTGCTTGTCCCTGCACAGCCTTCTGGGCCAGTTCCAATGCTTTGGTGGTGTAACATTGACCAGGGTCATCCCTTTCTTTTGTTTGTGTGGTTCTGATTACTGGATGCCTGATTGCATAATCATAACCCAGCGACGTGATAATGGTTGGGTACGAGTCCTTATCCATGGTCGCATCAGCCCAATTAATCTTTGGTTCAAAAGCCGCAAGCCATGGATATCCCAAGATGAGGTCCTCTTCTCCTAGATCCGTAATTAAGAAGCGAATGGTCTTCATTGCCTCTCCAACCTGGACCTTTAGGTCTGTATAATGGGTGATCTTTCCGGCGCGATTAGCCGTTCCATCAATATTCCAAATGTTCTTTTCCTGGGGAAGTGCCAGTCTTCCCAGACCCATTGTTCGTACTAGTCATGGATGAATAAAATTATCTGTGGCTCCGGAGTCCACTAAGATATCTTGGTCGGCCGTCCTCTGTGTAGTTTCAAAATGTACTGGTATTTTCAATGACTTGAATCGACTAGCATACACAGAGGTAACATGGAGTGCTTGTGCCCAGGCCGATGGGTTTGAGCCTAACAAAAATCCTTTTTCGCAAAAGCTTTTTCTACCAAAATAGCACGTACTTCCTTGCTTTCCTTCATCATATTAGCCCATATATCCTGGGCCTTCTCTTCCTTTGATCTTTTGTCTACAGTGGGCGGGTTATTCTGAGCGGGGCTTTCTGGTGTGACGGTTGCCGCCGCCGCACATGCTCCTTTCTTGGGACAATCTCGAGACATATGTCCTAGTGCCCTGCAGCGGAAGCATCGTCCTTCCTTCATTAATGCCTGCCACTTGTCTTCTGTGAGTGCTGCCCGAGCTCGGGCTCAATCCACAGAGGTATCCATAGCGTTTGGATCCCGCTGCATATGATGGGCAGGTTTTACTCTGAAGGCGGCCTTCCACTGGTCTCGGGTTTTTCCCTTCTTGGTGTCGACTCCGAATCATGTCTGGAAGTCCAAATAGTCCTGTTGCTGCCATCGGGCAGCATCAACCCAAGTGTCCCAATCGTGGGGATGATGGAACTGTATGATGTTTTTGACCAAGGGGTTGGGCAGCCCTTGCGAGAAGAGGTCTAGTGTGGCCTCCTCATCTGTGTCGTAGCCGGCCCTATTGGCCAGACTTCTGAACTTGGCGACGTATGCATCTAGTTCGCCTTTCTCCATCCTGAGGGACTTCAACTCCCGGGCTGCCTTCTGCTTGGCTTGCCCGTCTGTGAAGGCATCTTTGAACCTTTTGGCGATGGTCTCCCAAAGGCCTTCACTTGTGGTACGACGCCTGCTCTCAACTTGTTCATTCAGCCACTCCAACTGCTCCATGGTCCAATCGTCCACCGCATCCCCTCGGATCAAAGAGAGGAACAGATTGGCATGCTGGAACGGGTTGACAATCTGTGGAACATCATGGTTGAAGTTCTTGAAGGTCATGAACTCCAACATAAACTTTTTGCTCTGCGAGCGGTCTCCTGTGAATGTCTGGGGTAATACTCCCAACAGTCGTCCCGATGGGGGAGGAATGTTTGGAGGTGCCACAGGGGCTGGTGGGGCGGGGTCTGGGAGTTGGGTGGCGATGGTAGACATGGGTAGGTGAGGTAAGGTGATGGTTTCTGTAGACTGTACTGATATCTGGGGAGTTGTCAAAGCAGGGGCTCTGAATGTGACAACTGTGGGTGCAACCGGAAACGTAGTCGCTGCTAATGCTGGTGCTTCTTCTTCACTAGGGTCTTCTACGTACTCCTCAGGTTCGGAGTCCATGACAATGGCCAGAGGGTTTTCTCTCCACGGGCCTAGTCCAAATTCAGGTGGGGCAGGTCTGGTCGTGACCCAAGAGTTTCGACTATCTGAATATCGGATGCAGTACCAAACTCTTTTCTCGTCGTCATATTCTACCGGTTGGTATCTTCCGTCGTGATAGACATAGTATCCAAACTCGGATTCAAAGTCTTTCCAGGCGGCAGAGCCAAGTACTTGCTGTGAAAGATTATTCTCGTCTCTGCGCTCAATGAGTTCTTCTCGGAAGAGGGTCTGACTGCGGCTGGAAGCCACTGTGAGAGACTCAACTTGATGTTACGTCCGGTGTGGGACGTTCCGCACGACTTGTGCGACAGCGTTGGTCAAGGGTTTCAGATAAGAGGTCAACAGGACCTCTTGGAGTTCTAGGGGATGAGTCAAAGTCAAAGGGGCTGTTCCCTAAGACGATGTTAAGTGGAAAGTGCCAAAAGCACTGAGACGGTCAAGTCAGGAATTGCAAGGGGAAGTCCAAAAGACGAACACCAATGTATTCAATAAGTCAAGTCTAAGGTCTACAGCGTAGCTAAGACAGACTTATATATGTAAATGGATGGGCGCCTATAGATAAGGATATCGGAGTCATGTGGGCCCAAAGATACAAAAGCAGATGGCGTAAAGCCTGGCTTCTGATAGGGGATTAAGTAAATGTCTGGTCGTAAAGATAAGAAGATAAGAGAAGACAAGCATAGACAAAGGATAGGTACACAGGTCCAAACAACAGTCACGGGGATGGAAGCAATGCATGTGAGGGGTCCCAGGAGGGAGACGTAATGAGGAAGTGAAGGGTTGGTGGGCGAGTGGGGTCCTGGTTGGGGAGAGTGAAGAAAATAGGGCTGCTGGGCCCTGTTCGTAACATGCTGCTCATAGGACCAACCCCCTTTGCCGCCATTTACACCTAACCTGCCAGTGGTTCTGCTGCTACACTGTTGGATGTACACCACCCTTCCTTGTTGCCTTGGCTTATGCCTTGGCCAGTACCCCTGTCCCTGTGCTTGACACCCATAGGATCTCTGACACTGTCCCTGCCAAACCTGACTCTGCACACAAGACGACTTTGGCTTGTATTTGCCCCTCCAGACCACATGACCTGTAGGCACATGACATGGACTCAAAGCCATGACCTGTCATGTGACCCTTGACCACATGACCTCAGACCATGTGACTCCCTTTGACCATGTGACCTTGGGCTTTGATCATGACCCCTTAGATCATCTGACCCATCAGTCACTTGACCCTCTTCTCTGACTCCTGTGGGAGTATTCCCACACTGATCTGACTCCTGTGGGACCTGTCATGTAATGCCTGGTGCAGGCGTACATCACGACATGTGATGAAGTTGCATAGCAAAACTATGAAGTCAAGTGTGCACTGTCTTTCAAGTACACAGAGGTCAGATGAGAAGTCAATACCAAGGAGCTAATCCCTTAGTACTGGTGAGCAGAGAAGTGCCAGAAGCACTGAGACAATTCAATGGTTGGGTCTTTAGAGATCACCCAGAAGGTAATGCACCAAGTCGATTAAGAAGTCAAGTCTAAGGCATACAGGCTATCTAGGCAGGCCTTATATACATAATAGAGGTCAGAGTCTAAATCAGAGTAACGTACTTGATGTATCAATGAAGTCGTAATCTAACCAAACGAAGAACGGAGTCAGGGTGGGCCAGGTGAGAATATACGTAGATGAATCTGGTATAGTTGCAATTCTGGTGGGAAAATACGTAAGAGTTCTTGTGTAAAGTATGAGTCAGAGATAAGCACAGCCCAGGTCAAAGATAAGGAACAAATATGTACAAAGGGAATCATAAACATGATCAATGAAGGACAAATGGGGTCAAACAGCATGTCACATGGATGGAAAGAGAAATAAGATGACATAGCGGGGTTTGTAACATGTCATTTCCCCATTCGCCCCTGACCCTGGTGGGAATCCTCCCACACTGATATGACTCCTGTGGGGCTGCCCCACATGATTATGCTTCTGATAAGGCTTATCCTTATCATGGACTATATTTGGCATCTTATCTGCTATTGGATGATAAGGACTCTGACCCTGTTCCTGATTAGCTACAAACCAGACCCCCATACAGTATATAAGACCCTGTAGACAGTTTGTACACCCCTAGATTTGACCTCTTGGGCCTTCAGCCTAGAGATCTTAGACCCCAATACATCAGAAGCCTTTTCCCCCTCCTTTGTGCCTTTGAGATCCCTACAGGGACCCCCATTGCCTCTGGCAATGGGTGTATACCCTTCCTTTTAAACCCCTCTGCCATTCCCTAGGGCTCCAGTGTGCTTGGTGTGCTTCCAGCACAGCAACTGGGCCCTGTCCCCACTTAACAGCCTTAGGGGATTAGCTCCTTTTGGCTGGCTCATCCCGTCTCCCTCTGTGCTTGATTATAGCACCAAACTTTAATCCATTCCGAAGCTAGACAGTGGCCTAGAGCCTAGCCTTATTATGCTAGGCTCCTGGCTGAGGTAATGGACCTGTGCCAACCCGTGCACATTGCACATAGAATGCCCTGCTGAGCATTACATTTGCCATACTATGGGTACAGGTACACCATGGGTCATATACCTGCAGGTAAGGGTAGATATTTACATTTCAAGTCTGATAGCCTAGAATAACATTGTACTACTTAAGCTATAATCCATTTGTCATCTGGCCATTCTTCATTGTTTTTGGTATCAGGTTGAGATGCTGCATACTTTAAATCAGCAGTCTCTACATAACCTGCCTTCATCCAAGCTCCCAAACATAGAAGAGCCTAAGTTGTATGCAATGGGACCACCAGGTCTGTATACAGTATCTACAATACATGTACTGTATAGTTTTTCTGTGGCTGGTGCAATGCCACATGCAGTGCCACCCTCATTGCCACCCTTCCAATTTCAGCTTACCTGCTCTGGCGGGTAAGGGTTGGGTGTCTGCAGGTAGGGGTCACATGAGGGGTATGAAGATGTGACCCTGACCCATACCCGCATGTACCCTGACCACATACCCAGCGGGTTGCACCTACCCATAGCAAACACTATCACAAGGTAATCAAGGTAATCAAGGTATACAGGTGTCAAGTCAAGATGTCACACAGCATGCAGCTGGTATGGATCAAGGCAACAAGTCTGGACATCACATGTGAAGTCAAGATATTCAGATAGCAAGGCAAGAGCCTTTGCTAGAGCCACTGGTGAGCCAAACTTTCCCAAGTCACATACCTGAAGAGGGCTGAAGGGAAGTTCTTAAGGACCTTTGATTGGTACAAGGAGAACAGACTTAGTCTGTCCTTGGATTTATTGTAGTCCTTAAATACAATGTAGCTACTATGAAGTCATAGTCTAGATGTAATGTACTATGATATCATACTAAGGTCACAAGGTCTATGACATCAAAAGAGAGGGGCATAGAAGAAAAAGGAGAAAATGTGAAACAGCAGCAAGAAAATGTCACATGTACCATACCTGTTTCTCACTTAGGAATGTAGAAATATCTCACAGCTGTATCTCCTACCTGAGCTGAACAAAAGCTATTTATGTCAGAATGGCCTGTCCCATCTTAGACAGGATTTCATTCAGAAACCTTTTATCCAACCTTTCCCATTCTGAAGCATGTGCTTTATTATGCATGGCAAGTGCCTTTTCAAGCATGTTTTTGGCATCTTCTAGTTGTGACCTCTCCATATGCACTTCACCTAGGCCATGCAAATCAGTCCCTTGTCCAAGGGCATTATTGGAAATCTCATGACATTTCAAGGCCTCTTTAAATGAGGCCTCTGCCTCATCCAGCCTTCTCAGCCTTAAATATGTGGTACCAAGTCCAGAGTGATCATTCCCTTGCCCTAGGACATCATTGGCAATATTGTGAAGCTCCAGGGCTTCTTTATATGAGGTCTCTGCTTCATTTAGCCTGTTCAGCCTTAAGTATGCATCCCCAAGTCCAGAGTGATCATTCCCCTGACTCAAGATACTATTGGAAATCTTGTGATATTTCAGGGCTTCTTTATATGATGCTTCTGCTTTATCTAGCCAGTTCAGCCTTAAATATGTGTCTCCAAGTCCCAAGTGATCATTCCCTTGCCACAGTGCATCATTGGCTATCTTGTGACATTTCAAAGCCTCTTTAAATGAGGCCTCTGCCTCATCCAGCCTGCTCAGCCTTAAATATGTGGTACCAAGTCCTTTGTGGTCATTCCCTTGACCAAGAACATCATGGGCAGCATTATGAGATTTTAATGCCTCTTTAAATGAGGCTTCTGCCTCATTCAATCTGCTCAATCTTAAATATGTCTCTCCAAGTCCTCTGTGATCATTCCCCTGACCCAGAATACTGTTGGCAATCTTGTGAAGCTTTAATGCCTTTTGATATGTAATTTCTGCCTTATCCAAAGCATTTTGTAATCGATAAAGTTCACTAAGATTTGTTAAAATTCCTGCATGTAGGAGGTCATTATTAAATTGGCTTGATGAGCACAGGCTCTCTGCTTCTTGCACTTTCAATTTTGCTTTTTCAAAGTCACTGGCAAAGTAGTGCAGCCTTCCCCATGTCTGAAGGCACCTTATTAACATTGATGTGGTACCCTGCCTCTGTTGTAAGGTTTCAACAGTTTGGCTGATCAATTTATCTGAAAGATCTCCTATGCCAGCATGAAAATGTGTAAATTTGTCAATGGCATCAACTAGCTTTGACATATTCCCATAGTTTGACTTTAGAAGATCAATTAGGATAGCTTTTGTGTTATTCACTTCTAGCACCATCTCAGCATGCTTCTTGGGCTGTGCTTTAGATGGATCAGAAGATGCCAGGTTAATGTAGAAGCCCTGAAGAGAATGTTTATCTTTTGATGATATGAACTCCTGTTCATTACAGAAGTGACGGATGATTGGATGAGTTTGATATCTCTCCCCAATTACATGCACCAGGCTGCACTGCTGTAGCACATGCAAACTTGACAGAATATCCATACCAGCAAGTGTCTCTTCAAATCTCTCCAGCTGTTCTGTATGTATCCCATCTGGTAACATGCTAAGAACTCCAAGTAGGTTCTTAGCAGATGGATTAGCTCTCATCCTGCCACTATCAATAGATAGTTGTATGGAATATTCAAGATTAAACAGCCTGTGTGTCTGGCCTCTTTGAATAAGCCCTGTCTGCTTTTTATGCCACCCCGTTAATAGCAATCCAGGTGATGTTGTTTGAGCAAGATGGGCCAACAAGTTGACAGCAAGTGGGATATAATCAACAGCTTTGATGAGTTCCCTGGCAGAGTCATCATAATTGCCTGTGATCTGTTCCCATACTCCCCTAGCAGCATCATGAGTGAGCGTTGTTAATGGAGGCAGGAAAGGCTGTGTCCAGTGTGTCTGAGCTGGCCGCACTGTTCCCCGCATGGTGATAATCAAAGTTACATGATGGAGCTCTGTGATCCTGGATAGGAGCACCTCAACAGACTCTGTCACATCACTGGCCTGATCCCAGGGTGACTCAAAGTTATCAAGACAAAGAATGGTATCCTCTGAATTCAACTTGGCATAGATATGAGACCAGGAAGCATTTGAGCCTCCATCCAAGACACCAAGTGTCTTTGCAAGTTCAACCAAAAGAGCGCCAGATGAGAAGACTGATTCACAGGCAACAAAATATCGAGCATTTCCAAAATGCTCTTGAACACGGGAGTGAGTGAGCACCGCATTTCCAAGGGCAGTTTTGCCATAACCACCAGGTCCTAGGATCGCGATACGGGCAGGACGAGATCCAATTCCAGTAAAAATCATGTCAAGAATCACAGCAAGTTCGGTATCGCGCCCAAAGAATATTTGAGGTGACCGTGGCCCCTGTGATATGGATCTGAGTAATTGTTAGTGCATAGACACAGAAGGATTGTCAACAAGAAACGCCTACGTGATGGTATTGGATGGACCCGACAGACCAGCGGGTGTGACCTATCAGACTTAAGAGAATTGCTACAGCTTTTCCTAGCGGCACGCCTACCTTGCGTCTCTCAACGATTTGTTCAAAACGAGCGTCCAGGGCCAACTTGGCCTGGAGGTCAAGTATTAGGTGAGCAACACAAATAACAAATCGAGGATTGACCTGGAATGTTTGAAGCACATGTGAAAGCTCGCCATCATATTGCTTGACGTTTCGTAGCAAATCTTTACGCAGAAGAACCTTCCTAACACGTCCTATTTCCATACTTTGCTTAAGCGACCTTTCGATCCCGTACAATTCACTTGCATACGATGAGCCAATGATAAACCATCATAAATATAGGGCATACTTCTGAAGGGCTTTCAGGATTGTTCGAAGACCGGGAGGGAGATCATTTTCTTCCATATTGTATTTCACGCATGACTCCCCAACATTGACAACGAGGCTGGCGACTGTTCCGAGTTTACGCATCACAATATCCCACTCTTCCTTGTGCTGTTTTACGTCCTGTCAAAAAATAGTTAGTACAAAAAGTCATTGAGAAAGAACAAATAACCAGATGCTCACAGCTCGCATGGTAAGAACTTGGAGTAGGAGGCCAGCAACTGGAGAAATGTAGGGTATCTTTGCCATCAGAGAGCTTGCCTCCTTCAACACCGTAAGAGAAGTCTCGATAGTGGTCATCGAAGTATCAACAGGTCCTCCGATCAGCCCGGATGAGGCGGGATTGAGGCGGGCAGCTAGATATGACAGATCGATCGATGAGCTAAAGCACACATCAAGAGAGATATACTTACAGACTGGTTGATTGCCGCTAGATGATGTATAAAAAACCCTGTATATTTTTTTCCTGAATGAGGACGATTTAGGTTGCATGTTTCAATTCGACTTTGTAGTAGCTGGTAGATGTTTGTGTTCTGGTAGAACGAGAGAGCGTCGTCGCGTAAACACACTGCCCAAAAGCAAACGTGATATGTGACCCGTGACCCGTGACCCGTGACCATGTTACCGGTGATAAGTCACCTACCAGGTTTCTCGCCCCCAGTCCGCCGTTTCTGATTTGCATCAGGGTTAGAGTGACTGAAAAGTCGTGTTATTCTGTCTTGACCATTCTTCTGGCATCTTTCACTTCTGCTGCCAAATTTTCACCTGCGCAGTCTACACTTTGAGCAGTTCACACTTGTGCATTCACATTTACACGTCTCCACCAACCCAATCAAACAGCTACTCACTTATCCCCCGTACACTATCCCAATATGGTTCGAAATACTGACATGCAACAATAAAGCAGCCATAGGTCTTGATGGTCAATGATGGCGAGAGCACGCATACATTTCAAGTTGGCAATCAATTCACACCCTCATCAACGCAAGCGAGTCTCAAGGAAATTAGCCTTCTGCTTTATCTCTACCGTCACTATAAGGTCGTCCGTTGGTCCGAGTCGTATCTTCGTTGGAGTAGTAGTGGGCCAATTTTGGTAAGCTCCTTACTAGTACTAGTATCGTGATTTTACCTTGTTCGTTCATTTCCCTTTTTTTCCACTCAGGCGTTGTCACACAATTGACAATTTTCACGTCCAGTGTCGTTGCATTGCTCTACGCATATCCCCCTCGGGTATTCGCGGGAAATTAATTCACACCTATGACGGAGCTTGGCGCTCGCACAAGCCCACTGATGTAGGGGTGATCAACCGCATAGCAGGAGAGTAGGCCATTGTCGGGACTTACGTATGATGTATTATTATTCCCCAGGATTCAAATAACTCTTGAATGATGGCACGTCCTTGATTCTATACGTTCTATAGTGATAGTTGCAGTCAAACCCCTTGTCCTGTCTTCGCATTAGGCTTTGAGAATCTGGAGAGTTAAAATGGTTCAGACCCAATGTAATGTAATGATCAAGAAATGGCATACCATGGAATGGATCATGCCATGGTGTTACCACCTCGACAATAAATCAATTAACTGATGCACTTAAGATTATCTTATCACATAGATCAAGTCCCCCATTGTACTAGTAGCCACGCGACTTGGGCAAAACCTTGAAGCATGTTCCAATAAAGTCGATTTATTTTTTCAAAAAAGTAGAAGGCATGCAATGCTGCTTCACAGCTTTATGCTTTTTGATATAACACTCTTACCAGTATTTGAGGACAATTTATCTGTATATTTTTTACTTCAGTTTTGACCACTCATAACTGAAGAGATCTTTTAGTTAATTTAATTAACGAGTAGCCTGCCTCGCTTAGGTAGCTTATTTATCTCCATCCAGCTGCGTTCCAACAACTAAGACGTTGATTTCATACATATATCTGCTGCGTTCGACACATGTATACATAACCATACAACTAAATTCTGCAAAAGAGCCCTAACGTCATGGATGGAGGGGGGAGGTTGTGGAAGGGTGAAGGGAGTAGGACGGGGAAGGGCCTATATATATGCATATATATTTATATTATTACACGTATATCTGCTCACGGAAACCAGGCAAAATCTGGGCAGTGCGGTGTTCCTTATCCTCGATGGTTACATCCTTGCGACGCTGCCATTTCTGCTTGGCGAATGTCCAAGCTAGATAGAGAAAGAGAGAGGGGGGGGTAGGTGTTAGTAAGGGATCGGTGGTGTGTGAGATGAGGGGAGCTTACCCTCGACCGTCGGCGTGGGATTACCACTCTTCTCAAACTCGTTTTGGGTGAATCCTTCGCGCTGCAGAACGGGAGACTCTGCGACCGTTTTCAAAACGACGTCGTTGTGCGGGCTAAGATGGATGGACGTAGAAGTCGTGAAGTTAGTGGACTAGACTTGTCTTGTGCCCCAGGGGGGGAGGAGAAACAATTTCTCACCGGGAGAAGTAGAGAAGGCCGAGGCGGTCCACGTGTTGTTGATCCTTCGGAGGCGCGACGACACTAAGAATTGGATTTAAAAAAAAAGGAATGCAGTGCAGAGGGAGGATGACCCGGGGGCGAGGGGGTTTTGGCGGACGTACCGGTGGATGGTGCTCTTGACGTAGCCGCCAGTCAAGAATGAGATGGCGTCGCACGCGTTCACAGTCAAGGTGGCATCCTGGGGCTTCACCCATTTCCACTCATTGTGGACCGGATCACGGATCTGGAGTGCCGCGACGGGTTGACGGAAGAGGAGCGTGAAGCTGCCGAGATCTGCCAGAAAAGCGTGACCATTGAGCGTGACTGGGTACTCGAATTTGGGCATGAAAAGAGATACACGTACCGGTGTGGCCGCGGACCCATTTATTGCCAAGGGCTTCGTTTTCCTCTGAGCTGAACTTGGTATACTTCATGTACCGGAGATGGTCCTCGCTCTTCACTTCGTACTTGTGGATGTTGCGGAAGTAATCCTCCGGGAGCTCGAGAGCGATGGCCAGAAGGGTGTGGAGAGGGTCCAGCACCTCCGAGTGAAGCAGCTGAAGGGTGTTGAATGTTGTGATCACCCATATAAAAACAAAAAAATTAAGCGACGGTGACATACCTTGGCGAACTGCTCGATCTCCTCAATGTTATCTTGAATGAGCTGGGGTGGTTATGCTTGAAGTCGCCGTTGAACTCTACAAGACATTGAGACGAAGTCATGATTGACGGACGGAGGGGATGTTAGTAACGCACTCGGGATATTGTAGATCTCCACACGATCCCTGATGCCCGACTTTTCATCAAGACTAAGCTCCCAGTGAGCTCGGGGACAGAGACAGAAGAAGTATGACGAGCGGAAGCGCACTCACATACGGCGGCCGGCGGGGACATAGCCGTTAAATTGACCCTGATCTAAGATTATATCGCGCATATAATTTAATGATTGACGCGCGTGAGGGATGAACGCACCTAAGCCTTCCGGAACGTATTTGAGTTTCTCTTCCAGAGGAAGCTCGTAAAGTTCCCTGCCAACGGAGAACTGGCGGTTGACTGCCTCTTGGGAGATGTTGAAGTTCTTGACGTAGAAGAAACCCTTCTCGCGGAGGGCTTTGATGAGGAACTGGGCGAGTTCATGCTTACCCTCGGAAGTATTATATTTAGAAAGGTCAAGAGTGATGAGCTCTGCCCAGTCGAGATTTTCCTACAAATTTTTAGGGTTAGAAAGACCTTCTGAGCGATTTGATACTGCTGATTCTACTGACCTTTGTCTCTGGGACAAAAGTATAAGAACCTGGAAGTAGTGAAGTGTGGTTAGTGGTGGTCAGCTGACTTGTCGGGCCGTTACGGACCGAGAGAAACTTGGCCGGGCATGGTTTGTGGTTGTGGTGGTGGTGGTTGTGATACGATGTGAGTGTCCTCGTACGACGACGACGACGACAACGACGAATATGAATACGAATGAATTGAACCAAGCCAATTTATACTCGCTTTCCCGTTTCCGGGTAAACCAATGCTAATTTGTTTGTGGCTTCAATGATGTCACATCATACCACCTCATTTCGCTTCTCGATGGCGTATTCACTAGTCTTGAGGTCATCTGAGCCTACTGACGTGCGATTGTCTAACTTTCCTTCTTTTTCCTTCGTTTCCCTCTCCCTCTCTTCTATCTTTCCTTCAGGTCATCATCGGCATTGGCGGTATCCTCAAATTGCGTTATTCCTCAATCAATCACCCCCAATTATACTCCCGGCTCGGTCGGGATCTCTTATCAATGTCTATCAGTCGGAGGCTAATAATTGGTGCCATGAACAACCTAAATGATGCGATAAAAAAGGTACAGGTACATCATCCTGCTAATTGATCTCTCCCTCATAATTTTCAATCCGAAAAACCTGGCTTAAAACTCGTCGGCGAACAAAACACCATTCTTCCCCCCTCCCAGTGACAGTACAGCTTCTCGGTATCCACGTCTTACCGCGATGAGTAACGCCAAGCAGGAGTCTCGTCCTTGGTCAAGTTATATCTGGTGCATCTCTTTCTTTCTCTTGCGTTCACTCGATAGTTCCTTATTCAATCGTCCAAAAAAAACAGGGATAGCTGGAACAAGTCACCGGAGGAGCGCAAATTCTTGAGACGACTGGACGCCTGCCTGATCACATACGCAGCCCTCTCCTACTTTAGCAAGTACCTTGACCAACAAAATGTTACTGTCAGTATTCACCTTCTTTCGTGGATGTGTTCTTTTGACGCATACGACCGTATATTGGCCGCATAGAATGCCTATGTCTCCGGGATGAAAGAGGAGTGCGTTCAAATTCAAATCCTCTATACTATTTCTGACCACGTGGCCGCGAATAAGTCTTCACCTTCACGGCAACCAACTCAATTATATCACGACTTCATGGACAGTAGGATATGTGATTGGACAGATTCCCTCAAAGTGGGCCATTCTTGCTTTTCGTTTTGCGATAGATATCCGTTATCTCACATGTTACGTAGCATGTTGATTACCCGCGTCCGACCTTCAATATGGGTAAGTCGGCTGTTGTGTCTATTTTTCAAAGAGATCATCCATTTATTCACACCACTACCAGATTCCTGCCATGGAGCTGTTATGGAGCGTCCTCACCATGTGCCTTGCTACGAGCAAGAACTTCACGCAAGTCTGCGCATTACGTTTTCTAGTCGGGTTGGCCGAGTCAACATTCTATCCCGCTATCCAGGTTAGTCTAAAGTCCAGAACCACGCTTACGTGCCATTGGCTTACGGTCAATATCCATCCCTGCCCAGTACGTTATCGGTAGTTGGTATAAAAAGGAAGAACTAGCGAAGAGATCTTGCATTTTTCATGTAAGGGGAATGACTCAGTCACCAAATTCCCGGGCTGAGGATTATGTTTTGATAGACGGCCAGTGCTGTGGGCCCCATGGTTAGCGGGTTCTTACAGGCGGTAAATGAACGACTTTATCACTAACACAATCAATGCTCACGTGCATTATTGATAGGGCGTCTACAACGGTCTCAATGGCAAAGGTGGTCTCGCCGGGTGGAAATGTGATTCTT
This sequence comes from Multifurca ochricompacta, assembly GCA_022496185.1. Lineage (NCBI taxonomy): Eukaryota > Fungi > Basidiomycota > Agaricomycetes > Russulales > Russulaceae > Multifurca > Multifurca ochricompacta. The sequence continues at coordinate 165,445 of WTXG01000013.1, forward strand.
CACTGGACGTCTTCTCCCCACCGAGTGTGAGCTTGACGTTTTTCCAGGGCTCTTTTTGATCGATGGCGTCATCACCATTCCTATTGCATTACTCGGTTCCTCATAATGCCAGACCTGCCTACGACGACCAAGCCATCCATCTTTTATACGCAGGAGCAGCTCGACATCGCCAAGAAGCGTATGGATTCCGTGGGAAGGAAACCTCCAGCACACTTTACCAAAAAGAAGGTGCGACGTTCGTCATTGAAAGGCTGACGGCCGCAACATTTAACGGCGAATGCGTTGGTATAGGTGCTCGGCTTCTTTTCCACATGGCATATATACGCCCTTGTGCCGCGTGAGTCCCTTATAAATACTACTCCTGAATCGACGCTGAGTCTGGTTGTTGACAAATCCAGTTTACGTCCTTGTATGTTATCGTTATCCTGTTTCTAAGGTGACCTGGCATTGATTGTGTCCTTCAGTTCAACAAATGGCAACGGCGGCTCATCCTCTATGATTTTCTGGTCAGGTTCACGCGCATTTAATGAGTCCCCTGGCTGACGCGTAATTATAGGCTCAAGAGTTTCAACAAGCCAGGGCACATTGTTTATACAATAGGGCAGATTAATACATACCCCCTGGGAAATATATTCAACGCAGATTGTTACGAGTGAGCCTCAGTTCTTATCTTGATCTTTGCAGAAGATTTGAGCGTCTATGTGTAGCTTTAATATATGCTTGGTGGAGTGACGCCATCATGGCTCGCTGGCCACCGATATTATTGGCCGGCGTAAGTACCGAAATGATGTTTTATACTCGCACTCATCCCAGACAGACATGGTCTTTAATCACCTACGCTGTTCTGGCAGCTACCCCAGTATACTCTCACATCTCCCGGTACGTCCCTGATCGACCTGCCTGCTTATTAAAAGTACTGACCCAAGCGCTCCCAGCCGGTGGACGTTCTACTACTTTGTAAGAGAAACACCTTGTCTCTCAGTGGGCCATCTTCTGGACTAAAGCATCAGACTGGTTGCATGGGAGGCTTATCCGGCTTGATAATGGCATGGGTCAACGAACTTAATAGTCATGACAACGAGAGTACGTGACCCTCCACCGGAATTTATAGTAAAGTGGACCGGGATTGATGGCGTACATCAGAACGGGCATTCATTGTCGCGTCCTGCAACATGTGGGCATACGTTGTCCAAGCCTGGCTACCCCTGTGAGATCATTTTCGTCGCCTTTGTCATTATCATCTGATGTCGCCTTGAAAGTGTTATATTCCCTCAGGTAGAGCAGCCTACGTAAGTGTCTGCACATTATTTTTCCTGGCCGGGTTCTCATTTAATGAATGATGCACCCTTTGCCAGAGTTTCAAGGGAAACGTGACGACTGCATGCATCAATTTTCGATGAGTGCGTAGGACCTAGTCATTCACAACCCGAAGCCTCGCTTATACCCAATATTTATCTATTCCATTATAGTCGTTGTGGCTTTGACGACACGATACTTGCAGCGTCGTGACGAGCGCCGGGTAGTGGCCGCTTTCAGAGGAGGCGAGGAGAGAGGTAACGAAACACTCGATGACGTCACAGGAAGATGGTGTTGAGAGTGAGAGTGTGAAGGGAATTGATCTCAAGAAGCAGGCTCACGAGCAGGTTTCTGATGTTTTGATTTGAATGAACCTTGAACCTGTTTTCTTGTGTGTCTGTGTGACGACAAAGGGTGACGACTCTTCTTTTTGTGTTTGTCGCCGTCCGTGCGGGGGCCACTTTTTTCGTTTTATCGATAGGCGAAAGGCGAAACACCTCACACAATTTGCCACAACTATCGCTTTTTCCACAAAATGTATGTGTCGACACGTTCTTAGCGATGCCACTCACAACCATGCTAAGGTGCCTACCCTCACCTGCAATTAATGATATAAAAATGATACTGTCTTAGCCTATCCCTTCCTCATCCACAAAGAGTTTTCCCCTCACTCACAGACTTGAGCCAGCTAAAAAAAACGACAACAACAAAAATGGCTTACCACTACCATTCAGACCTGCCACTTCCTACCTCCTCATTTTCCTTTACCACAACCAACAGTAACGACACCACCACCACTTTCAAGTCCCACTTCTTCACTTGCGCCCAGCGGGGAAACTCAGGTTGTCACAGTCCACACTGATGCCAAGACGTTTTGCAAATACAAGATGCCGTCGCCGCGCCGCGTGACATTACCATTGTCGTTGCCATCCAAGAAAGGCACCAAGACTGCTGATGCTGCGGCTGCTGCTGATGTTGAGGCAATCGTCCCAAATCTAGGACCTGGGCCTGGACGTGATCGCGAGTAATGAACAAGAACAGGACAACGACGAATCGGAAGGCATATACGACGGCGATGGGGATAAGGGTGCCGAGGGCGCGGCTGCGGCCGCTTCTGCGCTTTGCGATGGACATCTTCCAGATCGTCCTAGTTGCTTCCACACCATATCCAACACTCACTGCTTGAGTTCTCAAGAGCACGTCAAGATCAGGCTTCGTGAATACCTCCAAAAACAACGGCAGGAGGAACTAGAGGAGAAGGAGAAGGAGGAGAGGCGACGACAACATCAGTTACAATTACAACAACAGGAAAGACGGGAGCGAGCACTGGGATCTTCCTGGCGGGCGCTTCAAAAGGAACTGGGCTACGGTGATGAAGAAGATGAGGAGAAGGAGGAGGATGGTGATGGTGGTGTTGTTGCGGTCGATGAGGGTGATTATGATGGTGGTGATGACGATAATGGTGATGTGGATGGGGATGTGGATGTTGTTGCTGACAAGTTTGCGCTCTCTTCGATCGGTCATAACTTTGACGTGCCTCTATTCCTCACCTTGGCGCCTCCTGACAAGCCTCCTCGAACGGTTATTTGGGGGGCGGTACCATCTGGACCGCCGCCTTCTTCTTCGCCTTCCTGGCCGTCGATGTGGGAATCGAGATGGGGATCGTCCTCGTCATCCTCGTTGTCATCTTCATCGTTGCCGTTTTCATCGTCGTCATCGTCGAGACCGGCATTGTCGTGGGGTGAATGGCCCTGTCAGTCCTTCGCGTATTGCATTTCCGTCTTGACGGAGTGGGATGCGTTCGCTATATATGACTTGGACGACACTGCCCATTCTTATTCCAATTCCTGCCGTTTCCCGATCCCACCCGTATATGAATGCACGATCGATGGCGTGGCTCACATGTGGCTCCTCGTCCCTTTTCGTCCTAACGTGGAAGGTTCGATGCAGTTGACCAATGAACAGATGCGATTGGCGGTGGAGTTTTACGATCGTGCTTGCAATTCTTTCTTCTCGTGGGGCGGCGAGAAGATCATCAAACACGACGCCGGTATCACCGACGACTTCCACGATGATGGATGATGATGAATATTGGGGAAGGGAAGGTGAGAGGGAGGAGGATGATGAGAGGGAGCCGATATTACTCACGTGCATCGAGGGGAATGAGGTGGACATCCTCGGGCTCGCCGTGTTGTTACTGGCGCGCCAAATCAACCGGGATATGTTTCAAGTCGGTGACCCATCTTTTTATGGCAGGAATTGGGGTGAAAAGCTTGGCCGAGTAGCTTCTACGATGGTATACCGAACTTCTCAGACCATTGATGATGATCCTAATGTGGCCCAAATTTGGAAAGGGTTGATGTCGTGGGAGGATATGGATCGCGTGCAGGACGTGCTGCGCATGTGCGCCTAGTTAAACTAAATAATAAATAAAGTAAAACTGTTTGATTAGATATATGAACTTATCTGTAGCCTTGATAGTCTGAAGTGTAGACGCTTAACTTTTTTTTTATTACATGTGACGAACACACACGCCTGAAGTATCCGGGGATCGCACGGGAAGCACAAAACAGCATCAAGGGGAGGAAAAGATATTAATTGGGCACTTAATGACGAGGGCTGATCACTGTGATGGCATGAATGCAGACGAGAAAATCCGAAAACGATCTTAATCAGGTGAGAGAGGAATAGACGACTAACTATCAGCTCGAGCACACAACCAATAACATCAGTTGAAAGCACTTAAACAACACAGCCAATCGCAAGTACAAGACAGTTTGGAAAGCGCGAAGAGATTTCACCATTATGAACAGTAGAGCAGCAGTAGAGCATGCGAAACTACCACACAAAGATCATCAGCCTTAGAAATAAGCTCAATTTTTTCTTTTGGTTGGAGGTGGAGGGAACGAACGAACGGGGGTTTGCTACAGACGGCCCCTCTCTCCTCATTCTGAATTTTGAGTTTGGTTGCTTAGCAGTAAAATTGGAATCGTCGGAGCGTCCGAGAGCGTCGCAGACGCACTGTGGTGTTGAGATCCTAAGCCACGGAAAAATTCTGGTTCTAAGGTAGTCCTGCGGAGGTGATGTATAGATAATGTGCTCGGTGCTCGGTATTCGGCGAGCCTTGGAAGGACTTGGCAGGTGACCGACGAGTCACGTGAATTCTCACGTGGATGCTCACGTGGATGACGACGCAAACTCATCTTATCACCACCATATCGGGGTCTACGGTCACCTGTGTGTACCTGTCTTGTATGCTCGGGGCAGTGCAAAACACCCGATTTACCTCCTCGTCCCATACGATAATTCTATATCTATATCCTCCCTGTCACAGATATCATGTCCCAGGTTCACGCCCCCACTGCACACTTTCAATTTATTTTTGATTCTGCCTTGAAAGCCTACAAGAAGAAGACTAAGAAAGATCTTGTCACACATCCGCTAGCTGCCCAACTGCAGTCTTGCGACTCTCCCACAGAAGTTCTCGCGATTCTTCAAAGTCAGATACATCAGTTCGATCAATTCCGAGGCAGCCGCGAGAAGTGGGAAAAGTGGCTCAACCCGACGGTAAATGTGCTCTATGCATTTTCGGCAACACTTGGTGAAGGCGTTGGCCTAGTAAGTTAGGTAGTCTACGAGTATGATGATCGGGGGTTTGATGTATGTTTGACAGGTATTCTCTCCTGCAAAAGTGATATTTGCTGGCATTTGCGTCCTTCTCGTTGTGAGCATCTTCCATTATTCCTTGACAATAACATTTCTGAGACTGAAGTCTGTTAGGCAGCTAGGGATGTTGGCGCAAGCCAAGAAGCCCTTGTGAACCTCTTTGAACGGATAGAAAGCTTTTTCAAACGCCTTGAGGCTTATATTGAAGTTCCACCGACCGCAGCAATGACAGATATAATTGTAAAGATTATGGTTGAAGTTCTCGGTATCCTTGCCATTGCGACGAAAGAGATGAGGCAGGGATCAACTAGTGAGTCCATCTACAGCAATCTATCTCTTATAATTCACGCTCCCTTCAGAGGCGTATCTGAAGAAAGTTGTTGGAAGGACTGACATTGAAGATGCTCTTGGAGGCTTGACAAATTGACTCATGACGAGGTTCTGATGGCAACTGCTCAAGTCCTAAAGCTTGCGCACAGTGTCAATGATAAAGTGAATATAATAATTGATGGTGCGCAGAGCATTTTTAGCTAATGGGCAAGGAATCCTGAATACACCTGCGAATAGACGGCAAAGAAGCAAAAGCGACCTCAAAGGAGGTCAAAGTGATCATGCAGCAAACGGAAAATAAGGTAGACGAAGCGAAACGTTCGTAACTTCCTATCTTTATTCTTGTTGGATGCGGATGGTCAAGAACACTCTCAGGAAACCAATTACAACAGGACCTTCGAAAATGGCTCTCTCCACCCGACCCATCGACAAATCACAACATCGCTCGCGCTTCTCATCACAGTGGTACCGCATCTTGGTTCTTCCAAGGCAGCATTTTCAAAGAGTGGAAGTCACGTGGTCCCCTTTTGTGGGTCCATGGAAAGCGTATGTTCCGCACACCCTTGACTGGCCTGCTTCCTCTTATGTTATTGTGTCTTAATAGCGGGCTCTGGGAAGAGCATCTTATGGTTCGTGTTCCCTCGCCTTTTACTTATCGGGAGACTCATTTCATGTGCCAGCTCTACGATAATCCAAGACATCGAAGCCATGTGTGAGGCAGGAATAGCCTTCATGGCTTACTTCTACTTCGACTTCAGGGACGCCAATAAACAAAATCGCCACAACCTTCTTACGTCCCTTCTCACCCAGCTATCCACTCGCTCAAATCATACTTGCGATATACTATCCAACCTTTATTCTTCACACAACAATGGCGGGCGACAGCCCAGCGATGATGTCTTGATTCACTGCCTAAAATTGATGCTCTCAATTCCAAACCAAGGCCCAGTCTACATTGTCCTTGATGCACTAGACGAATGTCCCAACACGTCTGGCATGCCATCCCCAAGAGAACAGGTCTATGGCAACAGGGACCGGCCAGCTCAGTTGCCGCGACAATGCCGCGATTTGTAAGCAGCTGAGTGAGAAAGACGACTGAGGACCTCAGAGACTCTATTTTTTTCACTGTTTGTATTGATTTTTGTTTGGAAAGACTGTAAGTTGTTCTCCTCATATTCAGTGTAGAGAGGGTGATAAAGTAATGGATGGGGGCATTTCTTGAATGGGATGGATTCTTGGGGCTATTTTACAGCCCCTTTAAGTGTACAATACTTGACAATCTACATGAGGAATCAAGACAGCAGTAGTGAATGCCAGGGATAACCCTGGGGTGCCTTCATTGGTACCTGTACTTGTACCCGTACCTGCGTATGGGTAAACCTGCGGGTTACCTGTGTAAATGCGTGCAAGTTCTTTACTTGCATTGCGCATTTCAGATATCTGGCCCAGGCCTTCCCAGACCAAGAAGATACACAATGTGTTCATTTGTGGCTGCTTAAGATCCCTCAATAACTCTTGTTTTATGTTTGGAAGATTAAGATAATTCAATATTCCATTATTATTTTATTATTCTGGTTTCAACTTTATACAAGTGCAACTAAAATCCACCCCAATATACAGAGATGATTAGATAGGATGTAATAGAACATTGATGAAAAACCTGTCAGATAACCACACAGAATGCAAAATAAATTGATGGGTGCATAGTTAATGATAGGGGGAACCCCTCTATATTTGTTTTGATACCCAGGTTACCCATAAAATGAAACGCGTGCAAGTTCTTTACTTGCGTTGCACATTTCAGACAATTGGCCCGGGCCATCCCAGTCTAGGAGATACGCACTTGGATACAACGTGTTCATTTATGACTACTGAAGATCCCTCAAAAAGTGTTGTTTTACATTCAGAAGATTAAATTTATTCTTTATTTACATTATTATTTTATTATTCTGGTTTCATTTCATACAAGTGTGGCTGTCCTAGTCCCTGGATGCACATTTCTACACGTTTAAGTCAACCTTCCTTAATAGGAAGGAGATCAGACAATATGCTGGTCTATGCGATGCAATATAGTCGCTGCCCCATGCAGCTTGTAGATACACGCGGGCCTTGTTTCAGTAAAATAAATTGATAATTAGATTATATAATAGTCGCAAGTAGTCTAGAGTGTATTTTAGATAGTGCCAGACCGGCATAATTGATCACATGTTAATAAAATAGATGCATCATGATTAGTGATTGGCAGGGGTAACCCTGGGGTATCCTCATTGGTACCCGTACCCGTACCCGTACCCGTCACTACGGGTACGGGTAACCCACGGGTTACCCGCGGGTCACCCATGAAAACGCGTGCAAGTTCTTTACTTGCATCACACATTTCAGATACCCGGCCCGGGCCTTCCCGGACCAAGAAGATACACAACGCGTTCATTTGTGGCTGCTTAAGATCCCTCAATGACTCTTATTTTATGTTCAGAAGATTAAGATAATTCATTATTCCATTTTTATTTTATTATTCTGCTTTCAATTTTATACAAGCACAACTAAAATACAGCATACAGAGATGATTAGATAGGATGTTATAGAACATTGGTGAAAAGCCTGTCAGATAACCACACAGAATGCAAAATAATTTGATGAACACATAGCAATTTGCAGGGGTAACCCCTGGATAATTGTTTTGATACCTGGGTTACCCATAAAATGAAATGCGTGCAAGTTCTTTACTTGCATCGCGCATTTCGGACATCCGGCCCGGGACATCCCGGTCAAGGAGATATGCACTTGGACACAACACGTTCATTTATGGCTACTCAAGATCCCTCAAAAATTCCTGTTTTATGTTCATAAGATTAAGATAATTTATTATTCCATTTTTATTTTATTGTTCTGGTTTCAATTTTATACGAGCGTGACTGTTCTTTGCGTTTCTGCGCATTTCGGATAAATGGCCCGGGCCATCCCGGTCGAGGAGATAAGCACTTGGACACAACGCGTTCATTTATGGCTACTCAAGATCCCTCAAATATTGTTGGTTTATGTTCAGAAGATTGAAATGATCCTTTATTTACATTATTATTTTATTATTCTGGTTTCATTTCATACAAGCGCGACTGTCCTGGTGTGTTTAAGTCAACCTTCCTTAATAGGAAGGAGGTCAGACCACCATGCGATGCAATGTAGTCGCTGCCCCATGCAGCTTGTAGATACACGCGGGCCTTGTTTCAGTAAACTAATTTGATAATTAGATTATATTATAGTCTAAAGTAGTCTAGAGAGTATTTTAGATAGTGCCAGACCGGCAGAATTGGTCGTGCGTTGATAAAACAGGTGCATCATGATTTTCAAGAAGTGGATCACTGATAACACTTTTATTTTACATCGCACCATTTATCTGCTTTGATATTTCATATGATAATACTAGAACATATTTAAAGATACCCTGTAGCATACATCAGATGATATCTTGTCCTTTTGGGGCTGCAGATCTGTTTTATCTTGGAAATTCTACTGATCTTGTCAATGCATAATGGGCACCTGTACCCGCCAAACCCACCACACGGGTATGGGTTTCCACAGGTTGGGAGCTGTATACCTGTACCCGTACCCAGCAAAACACATGGTGCTTACTCGCGCAGGTATGAAAACCCTTGGTGATCTCTAATCACAAGGGTCCTTGATTCAATCCATTGACTCCCCGGCCCTCTAATGGTGGCCCAGGCCATTCTTGCCAAACAATTAATGTGTATTGCTCCTATTCCTACTTACTCTTTGGTGTTTTAATCACTAGCTGTTCCATTCCTTTTTTCTGTTCCTAACAAACACACTCAGTTCATCTTACCAACTACTTTAAGTACTATTCATTTAGTTTTTTTAATCCGGTTTTCTTAATATGGCCTTGGACACGGCCTGCTCTCCTTTTCATCTGCACAACTTTATTCTACAGCCTCAATGATCATAATCATTGTCTTTGTTTTCTGACTGACGAAAAATATTCCAAAGTAAAAAAGAAGAGTTCTCGAGGTCCTTGATTGCCTTTCGCACCCAGCTGCTTACAAATCGCGGCACAAACCGAGAAAACGAGCTGGCCGGTCCCTGTTGCCATACAGGTCCTTGTCCTCCTCAACGAATTGGTTCAATCTTCTCTCCCAAATCTTCATATATGCGTCACCAGTCGCCCAGAGATCGACATTAGATCCACCCTTCAACCTCTGGCATCTTTCCAAGTGTCCCTCCACGACCAAAGTGGACAAAAGAAGGACATCATCGAATATGTCAGTTCTGTCGTTCGTTCAGACACAAGAATGCGAAGATGGCGAGAAGATGATAAGAATCTGGTTATTGAGACCCTGTCAGAGAGGGCCGACGGAATGTAACGCCATCCTCGTTCTGCTACACGGATTGTTCATCTTTCAACAGGTTTCGATGGGTCTTCTGCCAATTGGAGACCCTACGATACTGCCTCCCGCCAAGTGTTCGCCGTATCCTGGAAGAATTACCTGACAGTCTAGACGAGACATATGAACGAATATTGAATGAGATCAACAAGGCTAACAGAGAACATGCTCATCGTCTCTTACAATGTCTCACTGTGGCGACGCGACCACTTCATGTGGATGAACTTGCGGAGGTACTTGCGATCGACTTTAGCGCGACCGAACGAGGAATTCCGAAGTTAAATTCGGACTGGCGATGGGATGACCAAGAACAAGCAGTGCTTTCGACGTGCTCCAGTTTAATTGCAGTTGTGGATGACAAGGGTCGCAAGTTGTTCAATTTTCGCACTTTTCGGTGAAGGAATTCCTAATGTCGAGTCGGCTCGGGAGGTCAAGTGGAGACGCGTCGCGGTATCATATTGTTCTGGAGCCAGCTCATACGATCTTGGCACAAGCTTGCTTGAGCGTTCTACTTCGATTGGACGATCTTGTTGACAGTGAGAGCTTCAAAAATAGCTTTCCCTTGGCAGGATATGCTGCTCGATACTGGGTTGAGCATGCCCAGTTTGGGAATGTGTCGTCGCTAATAAGTGAAGGGATGGACGATCTCTTTGACATGGACAAGCCATATTTTGCAGCATGGCTTCGGTTGCACAACCCAGACCAGAGATGGACCGTTTTCTTTCCCCAGATTCATGAGATAGACCCGTCACAAGATGAAGCGGCTTCCCTATACTATTCCGCGCTGTGTGGATTCCGTGACCTGTCAGAGCGCCTGATTAGCAAGCATCCACACCATGTGAATGTCAGGTGTGGTCCCTACAAGACTCCACTGGTGGCAGCATTGGGACGGCAAAACGTGGAGCTTGCAGAATTACTGTATCAACATGATGCGGATGTGGGTATCCTTGGAATGTTTGACTGGACTCTCCTGCTTGCGGCATCGATGAAAGGACCCACTCACATTGTCCAGTGGCTACTTGATCGTGGTATGGATGTGAATGGCCCTGATATCAGGGGCTACATCCCACTGCATATGGCAGCATCCATAGGAGATCTCACGATTGTTCGGACATTAATGGAGCACGGTGGACGAGTCAATGCCCAGTGGGAAAATGGTCTGACTCCATTGCAGGTAGCTTCAGAAAATGGTCATCCCAACGTTGCACGGTTTCTATTAGAGCACGGCGCCGACGTGAATGTGCAGGACCAGGAGCTAAAAACTGCATTGCATTTGGCAACAGCATACTTCGAGGTCGTTCAGGTACTGCTCGAGTATGGTGCGAATACAACTCTGGAGGATAAGGAGGGAAAAACCCCACTCCAGATTGCATTAGAAACACAACGTTATGAGGTTGCGAAATTGCTGTCAGATCACGGTGCTAAGTGAGTGTAGAATATGTTGAATTTACCTATCTACTCTACACTTCCGATTGTTAGTTACCCAAGAGCTGCTTATTTCATCAACCTAGTTCTATACATCATGGATAAGCTACTTTGTTGAGTGCACTGGTAATGTTGAACTGGGAACAGATCTATTGGAATAGCAGCATCGATACCAGAGATGGCGGCGCGCCTTTCACACACCCCTTTTCCTTGCATTCCTTGTCGATTTGAGCAGCAGCGAGTTAGATAAGCGCTACCTAGTTTAGTAGCGATAATTCAGTTTAGTTGGTTAAAACTAATAATATTATGTTTACCTAGTTTAGTAGCGATAACTGTGTGATGTAACGCGTTAACTAAGTAAGGTAAGAGATAAGATAAGTAATACTCACTTCAGTTTAGTTGGTTAAAACTGAAGTGACAACTACACGAAGGGATGTCCTTAAATACTAAAAGAGTGTGTAATCCTAGTTTGTAGAACAATACTATCTAAGTCCATTGTCCTACAGTCACAAAAGAGAATAAGGAGCGTTTGTGGATTGTCCTTCATCAATCAGTCAAAGCACGCCACAAGCGTGCATGGCGGTAATGCCACTCGGGTTGATCCGGTGGCTTTGGGTCCGTCTCAACATTCCTTGCCTCGCATTTCAATCTGATTGACTTGTAGTTTACATTGTATGATTCTCTGGCCAGATCTTTGGCCTCCAGTTTCAACTTTACTGTCTTATGTCTCCTATATTGACTCCTATAGTTAAATTGTATAAAAACCCTAGTAGTTTGTCTGAAATCATCATCCAGTTTGATCTTTTCCATCCAACTGCTTGCTTCAACTTGATTCTCATAAAAGTGAATTTAACAATTGCTTTTACTCTTACTTGCACCTGCTCAGCTCTTAGGTTGATCTTCATGCTATTGCCAACCATACCAGCAAATTCAGCTCATCATACCAGACTAACACCAGTACCCCCTGATTATAGCTTATTCCCTCCACAGCCTGCACCATGCCTGTTCCCACAAAGTTCTGAAATCATCACACCCCATCTGGAGCCAGTCGTCTACAGCACCTGTTTCCTTCTCCATCTCAATATACACAAACCACCAGATACTAGTGGCTCAGTGATATCCACTGTAAGGGTCTACTTTGTTCCTTCATATGCACTGGTTCAATTGCTGGTGCCACCGGAACGCCTCGAGAAGCCATGCAGCAAGGAGTCATACAGTTGCTGGAGTGAGACACCCATAAATGTGCAGAGAGTAGAGAACTGCTCACAAGACAGACGAAGACAGACAAGATAAACCCCATGATTTTGTAGTGGCTGATGACATCCATCGCTTGGAACTGGCAACCGCAAGTGGGACTCGGAGTAGGAGGGGAGGGGAAACCTTCGTCGGGGAAAGATGCCGTCGTGCTCAGCGTTAGGTATGTAAGAAATCAAAGTGTTGTATAGTCCCAATGTGACACAGTTTCGTACATCCATATTCATACGTTAATGAGCTGTCGGCATTAGTAGGCTGAGCAAGTTTCTGCTTCATCAGAGCGATCTGGCGGAATCGGGCAGATCCCGTTAAGGAGAAATGGAAAAAATCAAAAATACTTTCATTCTTAATGCGTGGGAATCGGACTTGGGACGGCATAGCGTGACGTGAAGGTGTACAGGTAATAAGAGAATGGCAACCGAATTGAAGGAGGGCCGAGACAAAGGCCGGACAATAAAACAATACACGTAATTACACAGTAACTCATTCCAGCCAAGTACGCGATGTTGGGTAAACACTATGAAACGGTGAAACGTACTATGTCTCAAGGTTCATCATGACTTATCTGCTTCGCTTCTGTTCCGAGAAAGGACGATAGCGCTGAACCGCCGAAAACTACCTTCTCAACGCGTAAGTGTCGGTCGGTAGGGCTACCGCATTTATAACTGGCTTCTATGCACTTCATCCATCCAACTCATCTTGCGCCAGTGATTCCCCACTTCTTTCGACATGCCTGATGAATTGTCACTCCAGCTCCCTCCATTCAATGGTTCTATTGTCCGCGTCTCGATCCTCTATGCTGGCCGTATGGAGATACCAACGGCCATGATGCTTCAGCCGCAGATACCCGGACACGACATCGTGGATGCCCCAATCTATAGCTTTCTGGTTGAGAATGACAAAGTCGGGAAGAAGCTCATGTACGACCTTGGTATGATGAAAGATTGGGAGGAAAGACAGGCCCCACCAAGTGAGCCCCCCTTTCAGGCCATAGACTTTACCATTCGTTCTCCTTTTTCTTTTCTTTCGTGGGAGGAACACCGTCTTTCCGTACCAGTCGAAATTTGATGTGTAGCTAACTGTGTATTGTTCAGTCCGTAACCAAATGCAAAGTGCGAACGTGACCGTTGATATTCCCTCCGACGTCGTCGACATCCTGAAGTCCGCTTCGGTCCCACTTTCTTCCATCAATTCTATCCTCTGGTCCCATCATCATGCCGACCATACGGGAGATCCGTCCCTCTTTCCGCCGACTACCTCCATCATCGTCGGCCCCGGATTCAAGTCCAACCGCCAGACATACCCAGGCTATCCTGACAACCCAGACGCTCATACAGTTCAAGATGCCTTCGAAGGTCGTGATCTCATAGAGTTGGACTTCGACGCATCCCCCTTGAAAGTGTGTGGATTGCGAGCCATCGATTGGTTCGAGGACGATTCTTTCTACATCCTTGAAGCCCTCGGACACACCAGCGACCACATTATGGCACTGGCACGTACTTCTGAAGACAGGTTTTTGCTTCTTGCAGGAGATGCCGCTCATCACGTCGGCGAGTTCCGCCCCACTCCTCTTCTTCCTCTCCCAGAATTTATTCGACCATCTCCATTTGGAGCCCCGAGATCGGTCATTGCCTGCCCTGGATCCATCTTTGAACAAATCCACCCATGCTCGCATTCCCATGACAGTGGTTCCTTCAGAACCACCCCATTTTATGAACCTCTTTCGGTCATCAACTCGGATCCGGCGACTGCTCGAGTAACGCTTGAAGCTCTCAAGGTATTTGACGCGAGTCCAGATGTGCTCGTCATTCTTGCGCACGACCCTTCTCTTCGCGACATACTCGAGTTCTATCCAGAAGGGGATCTCACAGGCTGGGAAAGGCAGGATGGACAGCCTAATAGCAAAGAAGCCGGAACGTGGAGATTTTTGAGGGACTTTGGCACGAAGGATATACAGGAACTAGTAAAGGCGCAACAGAAAACGGAATAGTTATGATGGTGTAGGTCAAGCTGAAGTCCCCCCAAATGTGTCGAGAATTGTAAAATTATAGTCGCGCGTCGCTATGCAAATCCCAATCAGTGCGTTGTAACATGGGTGTTCCAAACCCAAGGGACGAGAGACTTGCGTAATGCGTTGAAAGAATCCAATTATGACAGTGACCGACAAACTACTGCCTATCGCACCTTTCTAATTCGATCGATTGCTACACTTGTCTCGCTAACGATTATGCCACTTTTCAACTGGGCTGTGTTTATGGTTTTATTGTTCTGTTGAGAATGGGCACATAAGTGCTAACTGCTGCCACTACCACTGCCAGCATGGGCTTGAATCCTTCCCTTAAAAAGATATAAAGAATTTACCCCTAGATAGCTTAGCATGAAATGAGAATTGTTGAAAAAGCTGAAATAGAAGCCACAGTCATACATCTGATAACGCACACTGACACTGCTCAGGCTCTGACTGGTGGGCCCTGGACTAGCCATGTCAGTGTTACCACAACTAGTGCACTTAAGTACTAGATATTCCATTGTTTAATTTCCCTCTTGATGGTCCTTAGACATATTCAGTTACCTCAGTCTTTCTACCCACGCCTAACAGGTCGTATCATTGCCAGCCAGCATCCAAGTCGCCTCGCTCTCGTCAAGAGGTGAAAACGCACGCACTGCCCCTCTTCCTCCTTTCCCCTACCTCCACCGATGCCCAAATCGACGAGCTACTCAAATCCCTGTGTGCCAATCCGTGTCGATGTTGAACGGATCAAGGTAGGCCGGACCGGATCAGAGGTGACCGGTGTTGCCGGTGCGAGGCAGACTGACATACTTACTTACCAACTTACCAACATTCCACTTCATAACATCCTTCTTTGTCTTGAACCACCACCATCAAGCTTGAGCCTTGCTCGCTTTGGGGTGTTTTAGTCTAGCTTAGAAGTTGTAGAATCCAAGTTTTTGCCGTTCCTCTCACTGCACACTGCTTCAGTGCATCACTCCTCACCTTCCTCCATGTCCGGGGGTTCACAAAACCCCATCCTGGTGTTGTCGGCCTTGTCCAGTGCATCGATAGAACTGATTAACCCTGCAGTCCTCAAACTGTCCCCACCCCCTGCCTACAAACCTCCTCCCCGCCAAGGTGGTTCCCACCTTATCCAGGGCGTCCTGAACCCTCTGGACCTCCCCCCCCACCTTGTCTCCTCCAACATTGCCAACACTTATGCTTGCCCGATGTTATATGATCCTATGGACACCCCTGCTCCTGAGCAGGGCTCGGTTGACGACGACGCTTGCCAAGTTGCTCGCCACACTCTCTGTGCCACTTGCCATTGGGATGTCGCACAATTTTCTGAATCCCACATGGGCTACAGCCTTTATTACTACGTGGCTGACTTCTGTATGGACATCGATGCCACCTTCCAATTCCCTGAGCAGATGGCTGGTCATGCTGCCATGGTCTCTGCTGCGCTCCTTGATGCAGGTATCCACTGCCAAGGAGAACATGAAGTCTATGCCATTGGACTTGAGACCCCCTTATGGGGTTGTCTTGTTCGTGGCCTACTTGCTGCAATGATCTGGGGTGCTCTGCGCTCCCCAAATTTACATTCTTTTCTTGATTATTTGTAGTGATTGGCAGGGGTAACCCTGGGGTATCCTTGTTGGTACCCGTACCCGTACCCGTACCCGTGGGTTACCCGTGGGTCACCTGTGAAAACGCGTGCAAGTTCTTTACTTGCATCGCGCATTTCGGATACCTGGCCCGGGCCTTCCCGGACCAAGAAGATACACAACGCGTTCATTTGTGGCTGCTTAAGATCCCTCAATGACTCTTATTTTATGTTCAGAAGATTAAGATAATTCATTATTCCATTTTTATTTTATTATTCTGCTTTCAATTTTATACAAGCACAACTAAAATACAGTATACAGAGATGATTAGATAGGATGTTATAGAACATTGGTGAAAAGCCTGTCAGATAACCACACAGAATGCAAAATAATTTGATGAACACATAGCAATTTGCAGGGGTAACCCCTGGATAATTGTTTTGATACCTGGGTTACCCATAAAATGAAACGTGTGCAAGTTCTTTACTTGCATCGCGCATTTCGGACATCCAGCCCGGGACATCCCAGTCAAAGAGATACGCACTTGGACACAACGTGTTCATTTATGGCTACTCAAGATCCCTCAAAAATTCCTGTTTTATGTTCATAAGATTAAGATAATTTATTATTCCATTTTTATTTTATTATTCTGGTTTCAATTTTATATGAGCGTGACTGTTCTTTGCATTTCTGCACATTTCGGATAAATGGCCTGGGCCATCCCGGTCGAGGAGATAAGCACTTGGACACAATGCGTTCATTTATGGCTACTCAAGATCCCTCAAATATTGTTGGTTTATGTTCAGAAGATTGAGATGATCCTTTATTTACATTATTATTTTATTATTCTGGTTTCATTTCATACAAGTGCGACTGTCCTGGTGCATTTAAGTCAACCTTCCTTAATAGGAAGGAGGTCAGACCACCATGCAATGCAATGTAGTCGCTGCCCCATGCAGCTTGTAGATACATGCGGGCCTTGTTTCAGTAAACTAATTTGATAATTAGATTATATTATAGTCTAAAGTAGTCTAGAGAGTATTTTAGATAGTGCCAGACTGGCAGAATTGGTCGTGCGTTGATAAAACAGGTGCATCATGATTTTCAAGAAGTGGATCACTGATAACACTTTTATTTTACATCGCACTGTTGATCTGCTTTGATATTTCATATGATAATACTAGAACATATTTAAAGATACCCTATAGCATACATCAGACGAGATCTTTTATTTTTGTGGCTGCAGATGTGTTTTATCTTAGAATTTCTACTGATCTTGTCAATGCATGATTGGCGCTTAAACCCGCCAAACCCGCTGCACGGGTACGGGTTTCCACGGGTTGGGAGCCGTATACCCGTACCCGTACCTGGCAAAACCCATGGCGCTTACCCGCGTGGGTATGAAAACCCTTGACAATCACTAATTATTTGGAAGGGGACTTTACTGATTCAATCTCTCTGGCCTCTGGGATCCCTGTCCCAGAGACACCTCTTAGTCATATCCAGGTGATTATTTCCCAGCTCTCGGGAATCTTCCATGCTGATCAGGAGAACCCCACTCTCTATGCCAAGGCAATCGAACTTGAGGCCCGCCAGCATGCCCTGGACACCATGCATCAGGAAATCCAGGCTTGGCTCCAAGAGGAGGGTGCACCTGCACACATCCATGAGGAGTGCCTCACAATCATCCACCAGAACACGTTGGCTGAACTCGAAACCAATCGCATTTGAATTTACAATGGCGCTCGCACAGAGCTGATGACACAGGCACATGCTGAGGTCTCACAGGAGGTGGCTGCCTTCTGTGTGCAATATGCCCAGGAATGTCATGTGTGTACTGTGGCCGAACTTGATGCTATGAACATCACACTGCCCCTCCCAATGGGAGATACCGATTGCATGCCCCACTGCCGTAAGAAAGCAGGCACTGCCCATCGACCCTCCTCCCCAACCACACCCATGAGGTCTTGCACACCCAGCAGGGCTGTGCCCTACCCATCTCGCACCCTGTTGCATTCCGATCCTGCCCGCAGATGCTGCTCCACATCGGTGGTCTCCACATCACAGTCGCAATTGGAAGAGCCCATGGACCTCTATGCTGAGGCCTTGTCGACTCCACCAATCGACTCTCAACCCCTTCCCCCCTTTGATAGTGCCATCCATGGCCTAGGGGCTTCTGACTATGCCGATGAGTCAATGGGAGACCATGATGCATCACCTCTTCCTTCCCTCCCTGTTGCTGCTGACCCAACCCCGGCCCATCCTGTGGCCCAGCCTGCCCCCTTGGCCCCTCCCCCTGCTCCTACTGACCCCCTCGGCCACATTGAGTCTGTGCTTGCACGGATTGTCGACTGTCTGGATTGGCTCAAGCAGGGCAGGGCCCCACCACCTCCCCTGCATGCACAGGCACCAGCACGCTGCCCTGCGGCACCTGCCGGTGGCCCTGTAGCTGCCACCCACCCTCCCCCACCAGTGCAAGCTGGCCGACCAGGCCCAGTGTTGGGCTCCACACCCACCAATGCCTTCCATGTGGTCACTCTGGCCACCATGGCACAGCAGCTGAAGGCCCTGACCTTTGCCCAAGTGGCCACCTGTGCCCAAGGTTGTACGATCGTGGGCCAACTGAACCCTCATGCATGTGGCCCAGCCATGACTGCCACCACCCAAGCCCCGCCTGTGGCCCACATGACGGACATGACGGTCCTGCTCCCCCCTCTCCCTACTGGGACAAAGGATTGGGGCATGGCACCTGTCCTGGAACTTGTGTTGACTGCTCACCATGCTCTCCAATGCATCAACATGTCCACCCCCCACCTTTTGGGGGGCTGATGGTCAGTGGGACTTGGCAACAGCCAAGGAAATTTCATTTTCTCGTTTGCTGGCGATCTCTCTTTTCAGTTGCTGCTTTTCTATGAACCTGCTCTCACCAAGCAATTCCCTGGTGGCACCCTCATTCCCACCTGTGGCTGGAACTGGTTCCAGTTGTGCGACATTTACATTTCGTCCGGGGATGGTGTTGTCTTCTCCAACAACATCCTTTGGAGCAAACTCCGCTGCAATGGCCCATTCACCCGTGCTCTTTTCCCTTCTCCTCCCCATTGGCAGGTTGACCCATCCCACACTCAGACCCTGTGCTTGACAGTATCCTTCGCCACGCATGGCCTCTCAGAGGCCAATGTCGCCCAACTCCTGCACACGCCCATTTACATGTTTGGCCGTGCTGTCAAACTCATCTCCTGCAGGGATTCCCCAGCTCTCGTTCAGTGTGGTTGCTGCCACCTGCTTGGTCATCATACCGGCCAGTGCAACCACGCCACAAACAAACCGATTTGTTGCCAGCCCGTCTTGAAGCTGAAGTGCTACAAGTGTGGGGGCCCTCACACTTTCGCCATGTCAAACAGGCATGAGGCGCAGCATACTGACTGTAGGGAGTTAGCAGTTAAGGCTAGAAACAAGTTATACTTCAGAGGTGAAGAAAACTCTGTATTACTATACTACACACCTAGAAACAAGTTATCTACAAGAGATGGTTAGTCAAAGGTAAAGTAGTAAGTAGAGAGACTGGGACTTACACTTCAGAGGTGAAGAAAACTCTGAAGTGTAGAGGACGAAACAGACACCCTTATATACCCCAAGGGATAGTCTGTGCACACTGGGAATAAGTCCACAGGTGCTGGACAAAGTCCAAACAATAAACATGAGGGAGAAAGGCCATTGGCCATTACAGAAATCACATGTTACATGGTGCATCAGTCAGCTACTGCGGAATGTGAGAAGAAAAGTAATAATGATAATGTAAAAAGTCCGAAACTCCGGTATCTAATCTAATCTACAAAGTAGCTAATCTAATCACCTGATGCCTGAAGCATCACCAAACATCTTCTGTGTTCAACATCCCTCCATGCTGAAGGCATCTGGTCATAGATGGGAAATGAATTGGATGAGCACACTGCCATCACAATTGAATGAGCATATCACCAGCCAGAGATCCAACTTCTCTAACTCTCAAGTGCGGGAAGTACATGGTGTTCAGAGGCATATTGCGGTGATTCGCTTATGCAAACTGAAACCATACACACCTCTTGCATCACTCTCGAAGTTGAGAACTTTGCTCATGGTGGGAAAGTGGAAATGGTATTCAAAGTCTCCAAATTCCAGCTCTTCTCATTTCAGCATAAGTCCAAGTCCATTGACCATGGTTTCAAACGATGCCCTTGGTAGAGACTTAGTGAAGCCATCTGCCAGCATCTCACCTGTGGGGGTATGCACTAATTCAATTATGTGTGATTCAATATACCCCCTTATGGCATGGTACTTGATAGGTATATGCTTTGACCACCTTCCTGTGACAGGGTTTAATGCCAAATCTACAGCACCCTTATTGTCACAATGGAGTAGTATAGGGGAGGATACCTCATACCCTAATTCCTCCATAAAAGTCCTATACCACACTGCCTGATTTGCAGCCTCGGAGAGGCTCATATACTTGGCTTCAGTGGTGGACTGTGCTACTGTTTTCTGCTTTCTGGAACACCAGGATATGGCTCCATTAGCCAAGAAGAACACGTAGCCCGAGGTAGAGTGGCAGTCCTCTTGATCTCCCCATGAGGAATCTGCATAGCCATGAAGGCCACTCTCCCCATTCCCTCCAGAATAGCATAACTTGCAGTCTTTTGTACTATTAAGATATTTTAAGACATATTTTGCAAGTCACATATGATCTTGAGAGGGGTTGGAAGCATATTGGCTAAGGCGTGCCACAGCAAAACTGATATCGGGTCTGCTTCCAATCTGCACCCATAGCAGAGACCCCATCAACTGTTGGTACTTCTTTACTTCAGAAGTAGATGCCTGGCCATCAAACTTGACCAGATGTACATCAGCGCCAGAGGGTAGAGGAGTATATACTTAGTGATTGTCAAGGGTTTTCATACCCGCGCGGGTAAGCGCCACGGGTTTTGCCGGGTACGGGTACGGGTATACGGCTCCCAACCCGTGGAAACCCGTACCCGCGCGGCGGGTTTGGCGGGTATAGGCGCCAATCATGCATTGACAAGATCAGTAGAAATTCTAAGATAAAACACATCTGCAGCCACAAAACTAAAAGATCTCGTCTGATGTATGCTATAGGGTATCTTTAAATATGTTCTAGTATTATCATATGAAATATCAAAGCAGATAAATGGTGCGATGTAAAATAAAAGTGTTATCAGTGATCCACTTCTTGAAAATCATGATGCACCTGTTTTATCAACGCACGACCAATTCTGCCGGTCTGGCACTATCTAAAATACTCTCTAGACTACTTTAGACTATAATATAATCTAATTATCAAATTAGTTTACTGAAACAAGGCCCGCGTGTATCTACAAGCTGCATGGGGCAGCGACTACATTGCATCGCATGGTGGTCTGACCTCCTTCCTATTAAGGAAGGTTGACTTAAACACACCAGGACAGTTGCGCTTGTATGAAATGAAACCAGAATAATAAAATAATAATGTAAATAAAGGATCATTTCAATCTTCTGAACATAAACCAACAATATTTGAGGGATCTTGAGTAGCCATAAATGAACGCGTTGTGTCCAAGTGCTTATCTCCTCGACCGGGATGGCCCGGGCCATTTATCCGAAATGCGCAGAAATGCAAAGAACAGTCACGCTCGTATAAAATTGAAACCAGAACAATAAAATAAAAATGGAATAATAAATTATCTTAATCTTATGAACATAAAACAGGAATTTTTGAGGGATCTTGAGTAGCCATAAATGAACGTGTTGTGTCCAAGTGCGTATCTCCTTGACCGGGATGTCCCGGGCCGGATGTCCGAAATGCGCGATGCAAGTAAAGAACTTGCACGCATTTCATTTTATGGGTAACCCAGGTATCAAAACAATTATCCAGGGGTTACCCCTGCAAATTGCTATGTGTTCATCAAATTATTTTGCATTCTGTGTGGTTATCTGACAGGCTTTTCACCAATGTTCTATAACATCCTATCTAATCATCTCTGTATACTGTATTTTAGTTGTGCTTGTATAAAATTGAAAGCAGAATAATAAAATAAAAATGGAATAATGAATTATCTTAATCTTCTGAACATAAAATAAGAGTCATTGAGGGATCTTAAGCAGCCACAAATGAACGCGTTGTGTATCTTCTTGGTCCGGGAAGGCCCGGGCCGGGTATCTGAAATGTGTGATGCAAGTAAAGAACTTGCACGCGTTTTCATGGGTGACCCGCGGGTAACCCGCGGGTTACCCGTACCCGTAGTGACGGGTACGGGTACGGGTACAGGTACCAATGAGGATACCCCAGGGTTACCCCTGCCAATCACTATATATACTCGGTTGGAATCCCTCATCCCAAACTTCTCAATGATAGATAAAACATAGGCTGCTTGGTCAATCTCCAGTGTCTTATTAGGACGATCTCTGGTGATGTTAACTCCAAGATAGGACTGGATTTCTCCCAAGTCAGTCATCTCATATCAATTAGATAGAGCTGACTTCAGCCACATTATCTTATCACTTGAAGATCCAAGTATAGTAATGTCATCTACGTATAGAATGACATAAAGTGAATCATCCTCCTTCTTTTGATGAAACACATATACTCCTGCATCAGAGTACATCCAAGTAAAGCCCAGTTCATTAAGAACTGCATGGAATTGAAGGTTCCATGCTCAGGAAGCTTGTTTGAGGCTGTATAATGCTTTTTGTAGCCTGCAAACCTTGGACTCTTGACCAGCAATGATGAAACCAACTGGTTGCTCCATATATATCTCCTCATCCAGATCGCCATGTAGGAATGCCAATTTGACATCCATCTGGTGGATTTCCCAATCCTCTAGTGTAGCTAACACTAGTAATAATCTAAGTGATTCAAATCTGGTGACTGGGGAGAATGTTTCATCGAAGTCCACCCCTTCTATTTGGGTGAAACCTTTTGCCACGAGCCTAGCACAAAACCGTCCATCTGGTTTCAGCTTAAAAACCCATTTTGACTTGACAGCCTTTCTTCCTTTTGGAAGATCCTCAAGGCGCCACACATTAAGTTTATCTAAGGCATCAATTTCATATTTACATGCCTCAAGCCACTCATTGGCATTGTCAGACTGCATTGCCTCCTGAAAAGTCAGGGGATCTCTATAAGAGACTCCTGCAGCATTTAGCAATTCCATATGCCCAAGTCTAGAAGAACCCTGTACAAACTCAGCATTATCCTCATTGTAAAATCGAGGATTCATGCGACATGAACATTTGGGATGGGCAGTATCAAGATCTAGATCTTCCTGCACAGCCCTGTCACGTTGCTGAGAGCGTGGACTTTCCCTTGTAAAAACTGGTTGGGGAAGTCTGCTGACATTCTTCTTAGATTGTCTTTTGGCACGGGTTCTCTGGGGGAGTTCAGATGGTTCCATAATTTGGGATGGAGGTGTCTGATAGATAGTGACGTCATGTGTATCAAGCTCATTTTCGGGTGTGGTAGGCTCAGGATTTACTTGAGGAGGTTCCACTACCTCCTGTTCCTCAACCTCAGTTTCCTTATCTCCAGGAACCTGAGGAACTGTGGCTATTGCTGGTTGAGGCTGGACAGGCCTCTCAACTTCTAAGACAAAAGGCGTAACTTTTTCCTTTTGCTTTCCCTTGCTGTCCTTAGCAAGGTTGGATGGGAAGTGTTACAGTCTCTACTGTCCAACCCCGTTTTCTTCACCCTCCCCAACGACAACCCCTCTTTACTGCCCACGCTACATTTCCTGATCACGTCTCCGTCCTGGGACCCATCCCATGCTCTGCTTCCATCCCCGTGATCCCCTTTGTACTTGTTGACTTGCCATTTACTTATGTTTGACCCTTATCTCGTTATCCTTTATCTCTTTATCTTTACAACCGGACACTTACTTAATACCCTATCAGAAGCTCGGCTTTATGCCCTCCGCTTCCATATATTTGGGCCCACTTGACTCCGTACCCTTATCTCGTAGACGCCCACCGAGTTATGTATATAAGTCCGCTGTACCTACCTTGTAGACCTCAGACTTGACTTGTTCAATACATCAGTGCTTATCTTCTGGATATCCCCTTTGGTCTTTGACTCGTTCTATCTCAGTGCTTTTGGCACTCTTCCGCTCAACATCGTCTTAAGGGAACAGCCCCTTAGACTTTGACTTATCTCACCTTAACTCCAAGAGGCCTATTGACTTCTTATCTGAACCTGCAAGTAACGCTGTCACACAAGTCGTGTGGAATGTCCCGCACTGGGCGTAACATCAAGTCAAGTCTCTCATCGTGGCTTCCAGCCGCAGTCAGACCTTATTTCAAGAAGAACCCATCAACGCAGAGACGAGCATAATCTTTCACAACAAGTACTTGGCTCTGCCACCTGGAAAGATTTTGAGTCCGAGTTTGGATACTACGTCTATTACGATGGAAGATACCAACCGGTAGAGTATGACAACGAGAAGAGAGTTTGGTATCGTATCCAATATTTGGACAGCCGACACTCTTGGGTCACTACAGGACCCGCCCCACCTGAATTCGGATTAGGGCTGTGGAGAGAAAATCCCCCAGCCATTGTCATGGACTCTGAACCAGAAGAGTACATAGAAGAACATAGTGAAGAAGCACTGGTATTAGCATCACTACAACCCCAGTTGCACCAGCAGTTGTCACGATCAGAGCCCCTGCTTTGACAACCCCCAGATATCCATACAATCCACCGACACGACTACACCAACTCGACAAAAGATGTCCACTATTGCCGCCCAGCTCCCAGACCCAGCACCTCCGCCCCCACCACCACCGCCAGCCATGCTACCACCAAATATTCCCCCACCCTCAGGACGACTGTCGCTGTGCTGCCCCAGAGTTTACGGGGATCGATCGCAGAGTAAGAAGTTTATGTTGGAGTTCACGACATTTAAAAACTTCAACCATGACGTGCCCCAAATTAT
Organism: Multifurca ochricompacta; assembly: GCA_022496185.1. Classification (NCBI taxonomy): domain Eukaryota; kingdom Fungi; phylum Basidiomycota; class Agaricomycetes; order Russulales; family Russulaceae; genus Multifurca; species Multifurca ochricompacta. Next base: position 190,370 of record WTXG01000013.1, read on the forward strand.
CAACCCCTTCCAATGTGCCAACCTCTTCCTGTCATTAATTCAGGAGAAGCAGTGGATGACTGGACTATGGAGCAACTGGAATGGCTAAATGAGCAGATTGAGAGTGGGCATGCACCACTAGTGAGGGCCTTTGGGAAACCATTGCCCAGCGGTTCAAGGATGCATTTACGGATGGGCAAGCGAAGCAGAAAGCTGCCCGAGAACTCAAGTCTCTAAAAATGGACAAAGGAGACTTGGACGCCTATGTGGCGAAATTCAGAAGTCTGGCTAATCGAGCTGGCTACGACACAGATGAGGAGGCGACATTGGACCTCTTCTCCCAGGGACTACCCAACCCACTAGTCAAAAACATTATCCAGTTCCACCACCCCAATGATTGGGATACATGGGTTGATGCTGCTGACGACAGCAGCAAGATTACCTCGACTTCCAGACGCTTTGGAGTTGATACCAAGAAGGGAAAACCCGCGATCAATGGAAGGCTGCCTTTGGGATTAAGCCCGCGCATACCACCCAGAGGGATCCAAATGCCATGGACACTTCGGCTGATAGGACCAGAGCACGAGTGGCACTCACCGAAGAAGAAAGACAGACATTGATGAAAGAAGGAAGATGCTTTGCTGCAAGGCACAGGGGCATATGTCAAAGAATGCCCTAAGAAGGGCTACGGGTGGCGAAGCTACAGTCACACCTGTCTGGAACAACCCACCAACCATCGACAAAAAGACGCCGACGAAGAAGAAAAGGCACAGGAAATATGGAGTAATATGATGAAGGAGAGCGAAGAAGTGCGGGCCTCTTAGTCGAGAAGGCATTCACAAAAAGGATTTTTAATTGGCTCTACCCCATCGGCCTGGGCACGAGCATTACATGTAACCTCTGTGTACACTAGTCGCTTCAAATCTTTGAAAATACCAGTACACTTTGAAACTACACAGAAAACGGCCGACCAGGATATCCTGATAGACTCAGGAGCTACCGATAATTTTATCAGCCCACGAATGGCAAGAACCATGGGCTTGGGGATGCAGGAACTCCCCCAGGAAAAGAACATCTGGAACATTGACAGAACAGCCAACCGAGCTGGAAAAATTAGACATTTTATACGATCTCCAGGTTCAAGTAGGCGAAAAGACAAAAAACATTCGCTTCCTTGTCACCAACCTAGGAGAAGAAGACTTGATCCTAGGGTATCCATGGCTAGCGGCTTTTGAGCCAAAATTAACTGGAGCGATGCGACCATGGACAAAGAATCCTACCCCTTCTCATCACTTCACTAGGATATGATTATGCAGCCCGACAGTTGGCTAGACGTGGAGTTGCAGAAGAAAGAGAGTCAAAGAAGAAGACCGGGCTACTGTTATGCTACGAAGGCATCAGAACTCGCCCAGAAGCAGTGGAAGGGCATTCAGAAAGGACCTTCGAGGAAGTAGTACCAGAAGCATACCACCGGCACTGGAAGGTATTCTCAGAGAGGAATCACAACATTTCCCGCCTATGCGACCATGGGATCACGCCATCGAATTTGCACCTGATACCCCATCAGCAATCGACTGCAAAATCTACCCATTGTCACAGGCAGAACAAAAGGCGCTTACAGAATTCCTTGAAGAACATCTTGCAAAGGGCTACATCCGCCGTCGAAATCACCATATGCATCACCTTTCTTCTTCATCAAGAAGAAAGATGGCAAACTTCGACCTGTTCAGGACTACCGACAGATAAATGCCCATACAATAAAGAACGCCTACCCCTTCCACTCATCTCAGAACTCATTGACACCATGCGGGATAAATCCCTGTTTTCCAAAATGGACATCCAGTGGGGGTACAACAACGTCAGGATTAAGGAGGGAGACCAGTGTAAAGCAGCTTTTAAGACCAACCAAGGGCTCTTTGAACCAAACGTCATGTTTTTGGCCTTACCAACTCGCCTGCTACCTTCCAATCTATGATGAATCACATCTTCTGCGACCTCATTCTTACGGGCAGGTGGTAGTATACATGGACGACATCCTGGTAGCCACCACAAACGATCTGATCCATCACCGAGAGTGGGTCCATCAAGTGTTGGACATTCTATGCGAACATGACCTGTACCTCAAACCAGCCAAATGCTGTTTGAACAACAGAGCGTCGAATACTTGGGAGTCATCCTGGAAGGAGGACATGTGCGAATGGACCCAGTGAAAGTACAAGGAATCTGGGAGTGGCCTGTACCCACATGTGTCAAGGATGTGCGATCCTTCATTGGGTTCTGTAATTTCTACCGACGATTTGTACGAGGATTTTTGGGGGTCCCCAACCCCTGAACGGACTGCTGAAGAAGGATATACCTTGGCACTGGGGACGAGAACAGCAGCGAGCCTTTGAACAGATTTGAGATATCGTAGGCTTGGAGCCCGTCCTCCTCCAGCTGGACCTAGGAAAACCCTTTGAACTCAAAGTAGACGCATCTCACTTCGCCAACGGTGCTGTACTAAATCAATGAGACACGATGGGGTTACTTCACCCAGTCGCCTTCTACTCTGAAACATTTTCACCCGCGAACGAAATTATGACATTTGGGACAGGGAACTGCTTGCCATTGTAAAAGCACTACGACATTGGCGACCATATCTAGCAGGGACCCCTCACAAGACCGTCATTCACACTGACCATTCCAATCTTCTTTATTGGAAAGAGCCCCACAAGATCAGTCGAAGGGTGCCCGCAAAGTCTTAGAGCTGGAAGAGTACAACTTCGTATTGAAACATATTGCGGGAAGTCACAAGCACGCGCAGATGCCTTGTTGCGACGACCTGATTTGAACAGTGGGGGGAGGACAACAATGATATCACTGTACTCCCGAAGAGGTCTTTGCAAAGACAGCTGTTGTCAGTCTTCATGACATGGATCTATGGGCCCAAGTCTCGCAAAATATGAATCAGCAGCTATGTCAATCATGGGCAGATGCACATAACCTGAAAAAGATTGATGGCCTATGGTGGAAGGATGGGGATCGACTCGTTGTCACCGGTGGTGACAACATTAAGAGGGGGGTGATCCATTTTCACCACGACCTCCCCTCTGCTGGCCATCCTGGCATTGCCAATACATACACCCTTGCCAAACGAGACTACTGGTGGCCAATATGAAGAAAGACATGGAAAACTATGTGAAAGGGTGCACGGACTGCCAAGCCAACAAAGTAAACACACACCCGCACCCACCAGCACATTCCCAATCATCACACCACAGCCTCCTGCCATTCCAGACCATTGCTATGGACTTCATGTCAAACTCCCCACTCCAAGGGCTTTGACTCCATTTTGACCATCACGACCACGACTGTTCCAAGGCGGCGCTGTTTATACCCTGCAACAATCTATTACAGCAGAAGGAGTCGCCAAACTCTACCTGGATCATGTCTACAGACACTATGGTCTTCCTGAAAAGATCATTTCCGACCGCGACCCACGGTTCACCTCCACATTTGCCAGAGCCTTTGCAAGGTTCTGGATGTAAAGCAGAATATCTCAACAGCTTACCATCCACAGACGGATGGGCAATCAGAGAGGACAAACCAATGGCTAGAACAATATCTTGGTTCTGGTGCAACGGACGACAGGATGACTGGGCAGACTGGCTGGCAACTGCGGAATTTGCACATAATTCATGGCCCAATAACACTATGAAAACCTCCCCATTCTCCCTCATCATGGGATGGACCGCGAACTACCTGGGCCAATAAACCCACAAATGTCCCATCAGCTGCACAGCGTATCGGCCAATGGGACGAGATCCGCAATCGGCCAATGAGAACTTGTTGAAGGCGCAAAGGACCCTGTCAGAGAAGCCCTCGACATTCACACCTTATCAGACCAATGACTTGGTGTGGTTAGAAGGGAAGAACATTCGTACGTCACACCCAACGGTGAAATTAGCACCCCACGACATGGACCCTTCAAGATAGCAAGGAAGCTGTCAGATGTGTCATACGAACTGGAGCTTCCATCCACATGGAGATTCATCCGGTCTTCCATGCCCGACTCCTGACGCCTTACAAAGAGACCCCTGCATGGGGAAAACTTTCCGAGGCCTCCCCGGAACTGATCGATGGAGAAGCGGAATGGGAAGTGGAGCAAGTTCTAGACTCAATGCATAAAGGCCAAGGGCGCAAATTGCATTACCTTATCAAGTGGAAAGGATTCCCAGACTCTGACAACTCGTGGGAACCAGCCAGGAATATCTTTGCCCCAGTCCTTATCTCGGAGTTCCACGCCCGACATCCAGAAGCACCTAGAAACAATTAAAAGGACGACCTTGACCCCACACAAATTCCCCAGTACATGCTCTCACAGCAAAGTCCTACCACCATACATTCTATCATGTCTTTCATCGCTGCCAACGCCGCGTCGACGCTTTCACTGCCACCACCGTAGTTGTCAGAATTTCCCTCTGCTCACCCCTCTACATGCCCCTCCTCACCTATTGACTACGAGGCCGCCGAAGCTCGGTCAAGACCCAGTCCCCTAACCCGAACGACAATTTTGAGCACTGCGAAGAACCCCACCCGAATGACCTGATAGGTATGGAATCAGATGACGAGGTCCCAGAATTCCCCTTCTTCACCAATAACCCAAACTCCTCTAGTACTACCCATTGGAGATCACTATGGGTGATGGATGGTCGCCATTGCCAAATACATCTTCTACACCAACGGAGGAATGGATGTGGCGGGGTGCATGAAGAAGGATGGTCCAGTTTACGGGGCCCAGTTTATCTGGAGGAAAGGTACACAGGACGTTTGCATCACACGATGACCGACAAACAGCTTGCCATCTGGCCGCCGAAGACTCTCAGGCCTTTGCCATCGAGAAGTACTGAGTGACATGCAACTTCCGCGTCTCAAAGCCGAGGTGATGAGACTGCGGAAGAACTTGACCTTGCCAACACACTCAACCGACAATACAAAGAACATGTGAAGATGATGGCTTGGTTGACCAATGGGATGTTTCAAGTCGAACAAGAGCTGGTGGAGATTCGAAAGAGGTTGGAGAAGGGGGACGCATATCAGACTATTGCTGAGAGGTATGCTGACACCTATGCCCGACCCCTACCCCCACGATCCTTGGGGGCTGCCCGGTGTTACTACCAAATCGGTTCGAGATGCCACGTATGCATGAAAACCCCGCGGAGAGACATGCTGGGCTGTGACAGTAAGTACCACATCAGCTGGAACTGTCCTCTCAACCGCAAGTGGTGCCGGCATTGTGAAGCAATCAACATTGGAGTAGGTTCTGCATCTTCCGCCGAGTGGGAGTCGCCCAACGATCGCCAACCCATCCGGGTGGTGTGGCAAGTGCTTATGCCACAACTCGGGACACCGCGAGCTGGACTGCCCGTCCACGACCTCTGCCGAATGTGTGGCCAACGTGGCCCATATGGGTTCCTCTGTACCCACAGATGTCCCCAAGACTTGGACAAGGAGAACTACACTATGGACGAGTGTAATGTAGCTGATGATTATTTGGAGTTGGTACAAGATGATGACGGTACGAGTCATTTCTAGCCGGGTCTGCTAGAACCAGAAGAGGGGGTGATGTTACAGTCTCTACCGTCCAACCCCGTTTTCTTCACCTCCCCAACGACAACCCTCTTTACCGCCCACACTACATTTCCTGATCACGTCTCTGTCCTGGGACCCATCCTGGCTCTGCTTCCATCCCCGTGACCCCCTTTGTACTTGTTGACTTGCCATTTACTTATGTTTGACCCTTATCTCGTTATCCTTTATCTCTTTATCTTTACAACCAGACACTTACTTAATACCCTATCAGAAGCTCAGCTTTATGCCCTCCGCTTCCATATATTTGGGCCCACTTGACTCTGTACCCTTATCTTGTAGACACCCACCAAGTTACGTATATAAGTCCACTGTACCTACCTTGTAGACCTCAGACTTGACTTGTTCAATACATCAGTGCTTATCTTCTGGATATCCCCTTTGGTCTTTGACTCGTTCTATCTCAGTGCTTTTGGCACTCTTCCGCTCAACATCGTCTTAAGGGAACAGCCCCTTAGACTTTGACTTATCTCACCTTAACTCCAAGAGGGCCTATTGACTTCTTATCTGAACCTGCAAGTAACGCTGTCACACAAGTCGTGTGGAACGTCCCGCACTGGGCGTAACAGCATCTCTGAAAACCATAACCAATGATCAATGCCTCGAATTACAGAATCACTTTAAAGATGACGAGGATTTTTATATCGCTTGAATGATGCGGCCTTCATTCAAGCTTTAGTTTCACACCATGTATTCATTTCACCAATCCGAGCAATGAAAATATTCATCCCTTTATATGGTGTGAAAGAAATGGCCAACATAGAAGCACTTGTGGATAGTGGTGCAACCGAAAACTTCATCAACTATAGAACAGTTATCAAGTATCAACTCCCGACCAAATGACTCACGATCCCTAAGAAGTTATGAAACGCAGACGGAACACCCAACGCTACGTGAAATATTGATCAATACACCGAGCTGGATGTAATCACAGATGGTAAACTCAGACGGCATTGATTCTACATTGCATCAATTGGGACAGACCAAATGATCTTGGGATATCCATGGTTCGCCACTAGTAACCCACTTATAGATTGGACACAAGGACGTCTCCTACAATCCATCCAACTTAATATACCCGGGGAACACATCAAATGACTCAATATCGCGCAAGAACTGGCAATTAAAGCGAAGGACAATCTGGAGCGCCCCTGGGATCAGATAATACCCCAGGAATACCACTGACATCGGAAAGTGTTCAGCGATCAAGAAGCTCAGCGGTTCCCAGAGGCCAGACCTTGGGATCATCAGATCGAACTAAAGCCAGAGGCTCCGGCAATGTTAGATTGCAAGATCTATCCCTTAGGACCCGGAGAGCAAGATGCACTAAATAAATTCTTAGAAGAACACTTACAGAAGGGGTACATCCAAGAGTCCAAGTCCCCATACGCATCACCATTCTTCTTTATCAAAAAAAAGGATGGGAAGCTCAGACCAGTTCAAGACTATCGCAAACTTAATGAGTGGACGATCCGAAATACCTATCCCCTGCCACTGATCCCCGAGCTCATTGATCGGGTCCGCGGCAGCACCCTGTTTATGAAGATGGATGTCTGCTGGGGGTACAACAACATCTGCATAGTTCCAGAAGATTGATGGAAAGCAGCCTTTAAGATGAACCACGGTCTATATGAACCAAACATCATGTTCTTTGGTTTGACAAACTCCCCGCAACATTCCAGACGATGATGAATGCAGAATTCCGCGAGGAACTTAATGAACACGATGACTCCGGAAAGGCCTGGTTCACTGTATACATGGACGATATTCTAATCCACACTGATCACAACCTTTGCAATCACCGATCTAAAGTACATCGCATCTTAGATAAGCTGAATAACTTAGATCTCTATCTCAAGCCGGAGAAGTGCACCTTTGAACAAACATGCATAGAATATCTTGGACTGATTCTGGAGGCAAACCAAGTGCATATGGATCCAGTGAAGGTGGAAGGTGTGGCTACCTGGAGGATGCTGACTACTGTCAAAGAAATCCGATCGTTTTTGGGTTTTTGTCAATTCTATCATTGGTTTATCCAGGGATTTAGTAAGATTGCGGCCCTGCTAAATGCCCTTACAAGCGCAAAGAACCCCTGGAAGTGGACAGCTGCAGAACAAAGTGCATTTTATACCCTCAAACAGTGAGTCACCTCTCAACCAGTGCTAGCGCAACCCAACTTCAATAAACCCTTCATCGTAGACGCGGATGCCTCAGGATATGCTCTAGGCACCACCCTTAGCCAGAAGGATCATGATGACCAACTCCACCCTATCGCCTATCTGTCAAAAACCTTAGATGCAACGCAGCGCAACTGGGACATCTACGATTGTGAACTATTTGCTATCATCATTGCATTTAGATCATGGCATCAGTATCTTCTTGGCGCCAAACACAAAGTCCAAGTCCGCACTGATCACAATAACCTACAGTATTTCAAGGCACCCCAAAAACTCAATCGGAGACAGGCCAGATGGCTCCAGGAAATTGTGGACTTCGACTTCACTCTTGAGCATGTCCCAGGAAAGCTGCATACGGTTGCCAATATGCTCTCATGACGACCAGATGCAGATCACAGATTAGAAGGCAACGACAAGGTCACTGTTTTACCAGCAGAGTTATTCATCAAGACATCTCAACTAGTGAAACTTCCATTCCCTCAGACCCTTCCTGAACGATGCGAAATCCTTCAACGTTACCATGATCATATCCTGGCAGGACACCCAGGTATCAATAAAACCACACATGGAGTTCAACACAAGTACGAAGGCAGCAATCTCAAAGAATTTGTATGCAATTATGTCAAGGGATGTGCTAAATGTCAGGAAAATAAGCCAAAGCTTACAAAGAAGGTGCCAATCTTCCCACTTGACATACCGGCTACGACCAGCCCATTTCAATATATTGCTATGGATCTAATTATGGATCTCCCGTCAACAGGGAAATACGACGCAGTACTCACAATTGTAGATCAAGGATGCTCCAAGGCTGCTCGGTTTATACCCTGCACCAAAGAGATTACGGGAGAGGGTATAGCTACCCTCTACTATCACCACCTCTTTCCATTCTTTGGCATCCCACAATGGATAATCTCAGATCGCGATCCACGCTTCACATCACACTTCGCGCGCATGCTTGCAAAGACTCTCAAGATCCAACAAAACTTATCCACTGCATTCCACCCACAAACTGATGGTTCCAGTGAACATATGAATCTATGGCTGGAACAATACCTATGACTCTGGATAAGCAACGATCAATATAAATGGCCGGAGTATCTACCATTGGCTGAGTATGTGCATAACTAGTGATTGTCAAGGGGTTTCATACCCGCGCGGGTAAGCGCCGCGGGTTTTGCTGGGTACGGGTACGGGTATACGGCTCCCAACCCGTGGAAACCCATACCCGCGCGGCGGGTTTGGCGGGTATAGGCGCCGATTATGCATTGATAAGATCAGTAGAATTTCCGAGATAAAACACATCTGCAGTCACAAAAATACAAGATCTCGTCTGATGTATGCTACAGGGTGGCGTTAAATATGTTCTAGTATTATCCTACAAAATATCAAAGCAGATTAACGGTGCGATGTAAAATAAAATCCTTATCAGTGATCCACTTTCTTGAAAACCATGATACATCTGTTTTATTAACGCGCAACCAATTCTGCCAGTCTGGCACTATCTAAAATACACTCTAGACTAATATAGACTATTCTATAATTTAATTATCAAATTACTTTATTGAAACAAGGCCCGCATGTGTCTACAAGCTGCATGGGGCAGCAACTACATTGCATCGCATGGTGGTCTGACCTCCTTCCTATTAAGGAAGGTTGACTTAAACATGCAGAATTGTGCATCCAGGGACTAGGACAGTTGCGCTTGTATGAAATGAAACCAGAATAATAAAATAATAATGTAAATAAAGGATCCATTTAATCTTCTGAACATAAACCAACAATTTTTGAGGAATCTTGAGTAGCCATAAATGAACGCATTGTGTCCAAGTGCTTATCTCCTTGACCGGGATGGCCTGGGCCATTTACCCGAAATGCGCAGAAATGCAAAGAACAGTCACGCTCATATAAAATTGAAACCAGAATAATAAAATAAAAATGGAATAATAAATTATCTTAATCTTATGAACATAAAATAGGAATCTTTGAGGGATCTTGAGTAGCCATAAATGAACGCATTGTGTCCAAGTGCATATCTCCTTGACTGGGATCTCCCGGGCCAGATCTCCGAAATGCGCGATGCAAGTAAAGAACTTGCACACATTTCATTTTATGGGTAACCCAGGTATCAAAACAATTATCCAGGGGTTACCCCTACCAATTTCTATGTGTTCATCAATTTTTTTTGCATTCTGTGTAATTATCTGACAGGCTTTTCATCAATGTTCTATAACATCCTATCTAATCATTGCTGTATACTGGATTTTAGTTGTGCTTGTATAAAATTGAAAGCAGAATAATAAAATAAAAATGGAATAATTAATTATCTTAATCTTCTAAACATAAAACAAGAGTCATTGAGGGATCTTAAGCAGCCACAAATGAACGCGTTGTGTATCTTCTTGGTCCAGGAAGGCCTGGGCCGGTTATCCGAAATGCGCGATGCAAGTAAAGAACTTGCACGCGTTTTCACGGGTGACCCGCGGGTAACCCACAGGTACAGGTACGGGTACCAACTGGAGGGAATAGACTATAGATAGGGGGTACCGGTGTTAGTCCGGTACGGCTAGCTGAATTTGCCGGTACGGTTGGCGATAGCACAGAAATCAACCTAAGAGCAGAGCGAGTGCGAATAAGAGTAAAAGCGATTGTTAGTTCGCTTTTGTGAGAACTAAGTTGAAGCAGACAGGTGGATAGAAAGGATCAAACTGGATAATGATTCTGAACAAACTACTAAGGTTTTTATACATTTTAGCTATAGGAGTAAATATAGGAGACATAAGACAGTAAAGTCGAAACTAGAGGCCAAAGATCTGGCCAGAGAGGCATACAATGTAAACTACAAGTCAATCAGAATGAAATGCAAGGCAAAGAATGCAAGACAAAGGGGCGCGCGAAAGGAGCGGAACTGTAATGTACAACTGTAATGGTTTTAGTCGCACTTGCATAAAATCGAAACGAAATAAGATGATAATGGAGATATAAAATGCGTTTACTCTTCCGAACGTGAAACCAAAATATCCAAAGCATCTTGAGTTGCCACGAATGAACGCGGCGATAATCTTGTGTCCGAGTGCGATCTTGACACTCCTAAGCTCCTTCTCCTCTGGCCGGGCCGGTCTGTCCGGAATGCACAATACAGCACTCCCCTTCAAGCGCGACAAATCCCAAGGTTTTGAATGTGAGTGGCGATCTTGTACTTGGGAAGCGCCTTTGTAAGGATGTCCGCGGTCATGTCTTCTGTGGGACAGTACTCGAGTTGAATTTGTTTATCGGTAATCGTTTGGCGAATAAAATGGAATTGAATGTCGATGTGTTTGCTGCGCGCATGGTAGTTATCGTCTTCTGCAAGTCGGATTGCGGCTTGATTGTCGCATAGTAGAGGTGTCGGAGTAAGGGTAATATCGAATAGGGACTTGAGAAGGCGTCGCATCCAAATGCACTCCTTGGCTGCATGAGTTGCGGCCACATATTCAGCTTCTGCAGTAGAAAGTGTGATTAGTTCTTGCTTTCGCAAAGCCCAAGAGACTGCTCCGCTGTCGATGAGGAAGGCGAAGCCGGATATTGCGTGGCGGTGTTCTTGTGACGCTCCGTCTGCGTCCGTGTATCCAATAAGATCATGTGCTTGATTACCGTAAGTGAGTCTGTATGACTTGGTACCGTTGAGGTAATGAAAGATTCGCTTCACTGCTTGCCAGTGAATTTCGCCCAGGTTTTCAAGGAATTGCGATAGTGTTGATACGGCGAAGGTGATGTCGGGTCGTGTGGCGACAGAGGCGTACATGAGGCTGCCAACAGCCTCGCGGTAAGGTGTTTTCTTCATATGCACCGCTTCAGTAGCGTCGCTCGGTGCGTCGGACTTGTTGTAGTATGCCCCTGAGACGATGGGGGTTGCGTATGGTTTTGAATCGCTGAGTGCGAACCTGGCAAGAATGGTGTCAATGTAGGCTGTCTGGGAAAGTGAGATAGTTCGCGCGTTACGGTTGCGCGAGATCTTGATGCCCAAGAGCCAGTGGACTGGACCAAGGTCCGTGAGGGAATAACGGTTGTTGAGCTTCTGCTTGTATTCCGTGATAAACGCTTCGCAGCTGCCTGTGATAATGCAATCGTCAACATGGATTGCTAGGATGGTCAGGTGTCCTCTGCTGCGAGTGGAAAACACTCCGGGGTCGGCTTCATTGACGCGGAAGCCAAGATCGTTGAGAGCGCGGTATAGCGTGTCGTACCACTTGTGTCCGGCTTGTTTGAGGCCATATAGGGATTTGTGTAAATGCTTGACTGACTCCCCTTGAGTGTCGTAACCCGGGGGTGACTGCATGTAAATATCTTCGTTGTCATCGAGCTCGCCATTTAGATATGCCCCGTTGAAGTCGAAGCTGTCGATCTCCCAGTCGTGCCGGGTGGCCAAGGCGAGGATAGTGCGAAAGCTTGCTAGCCTGGCGACGGGGGAAAAGGTGTCAAAATAATCCACCCCAAACCTCTGGGTGAATCCGTGAGCTACGAGTCGCACCTTGTACTTTTCGATGGTGCCGTCTGATTTCCGCTTGATGCGGAAAACCCATTTGCTGCCAACGATGTTCTTGCCAGTGGGGCGCGGGACTGTAGACCAAGTTCCGGCCTTCTTGAGTGTGTTGATCTCACGATCCATGGCTTCCTGCCATTTCGGCCAATCTTGCCGGGATTGCGTGTCTGAGAGTGTCTTCGGGTCGCCTTCTATATCGTTGATGGCGGCCTCCATAGCGTCTTCGCAATCTGCGGAGTAAGCGAATTCAGGGGTTATGGCGCTAGAAGTGCTGTATCTGGGCCAGTCAGGATGGTAGTACCGGCGTGCCCGTTCACTGCCAGTACTTGGATCCTCTTGTTCTTCGTAAGGCGATGCTTCGCCTCTAAGTTTTCGAGTGATGTAGTATGAGGGTTTTGAGGTGCGCGTTGACCTGCGTGTTGGTTCGGGTGCTGGTTCTTTGCTCTTGCCTTTGTCCCTCGATGGCAGTGCCGGAGTCGGGGAGGGTGTATAGTAATCTTGTGCCTCTTCATCAGGCATCTCTTCTTTGCCACTTTCTGTAGTGTATGGTGGTTGTGGGCCTTGAGGGGAAGTGGTGGGTAGAAGAGGTGCCTTTTGGAAGGCATTCCTCCTGGCGGGGAAGGTGTGGAGGTTTGCGTGGTGGTTCTGGACAATGGCGTAGATGGCGTTGGGGGTGGTGCTGGAGCAGGAGGTGGTGGTGCTGGGGCTTGTACTTGCTGCGATGCAATAAAGCGCGGCGCTTTGCTGTAGACCGTAATGTTAGGGTCTACAAATTTGACATTCCGCTCAACCGAGACAGAATTCTTGTGTGGCCAATAAATTCTGTGGGCATGAGTGCTATCAGCATCGTATCCGACCCAGTGTGCTTCGATGCCGCGTGCGTCTAGTTTTGAGCCTGCATCGGAGTGGACCCAAACGCGTTGTCCCCATTCTGGAACGTTTGATAAATTTGGCTTACTGCCGTAGAGTTTCTCGAAAGGAGTTGTCGTGCCAAGAGCCCTAGTAGAAGTGCGGTTCTTAAGCCAAACCGCGTGAAAGAGTGCCTCGCCCCAAAGATATTTGGGCAGGCCAGAGTGGTGGAGGAAAGCCCGCACGCACTCGAGGAGTCTGCGGTTAAGAGATTCTGTGACTCCGTTGTGCTGTGGGGTGTCGTGGGTTGTGAGACGTCGTTCTGTGCCTTGTTGTTGCAAGAGTTTGGTGAATTCTGATCCGGTGAATTCGCCACCGTGATCAGATCTGAGAGCCTTGATGGTTGCTCCATGTTGTGTCTGCGCCCAAGCTGCAAAAGCGCAATAAGCTGAAAGAGTTTCGTCCTTGGTGCGCAAGACGTTGATTCGCGTGAAGCGAGTATGATCATCTGTAAAAGTTACATAATATCTTCGTCCTCCAAGGCTGGCTATAGGAGAGGGTCCCCAGACGTTGGAGTGGACTTCAGCTCCAAAGTTCTTCACAGGAGGAGCAACTCGCTCGCTCCTGATCGCCTTGCGAGTCATTTTTGCGTACTCGCATGAATCACAGATAATCGGAGATCCGTCGTCGATGAGTTTGACACCTTCGATTGCGTTGCTGCAGATGAGGCCTCGGATGGAGTCGGCCGAGATGTGGCCAAGACGCCGGTGCATGGCGTGAATGTCGACTTGTTCTGCTGCGCTTGCAGTAACAGTGGAGAGAATGGCGGAAGAGGCATGTTCGACCTTGTACAGGCCATTGGTGCTTGTCGGGATGGTGCCGATAACTTTGCCCGACTTGTTTGTAATTTTGCATGCATCCTTGGTAAAAGAGACTGAAGAGCCGGCAGCGGCGATCCGGGCGATCGAGATAATGGTGAATGCCATTTCTGGCGTGTGTAGTGTGTCGCGAAGGAGAACCGGCGTAGTGACGCTGCCGTTTGGAACTTCGATCTGCAGATCGCCAGCGCCTATCGCATAGAAAATACAATTGTTAGCTGCTAAGATAGGATGCGGGGTAATGGTGTGATAATTGGTGAATTTCCCTCGATAGGGAGACATATGTCTTGATGCTCCTGAGTCGTATAACTCGACCTCAACTTCTGAGCGTTTGACTTGACTTTCGGCGTTGTAAGCCGATTGCAGCGTAAAATTGGTGTTGTCAATTTCCTCAATGGCGGCCCATGCTTCAATGTCCGCATTGGATAAACTTGCGCTCTCCACAGCCTTGTGGTTGTTGCGCCCTCTGGAGTTGTTAGCTTGTCCTGGCGCCTGCAACTGCAACTGGTTACTGCCTGCTAACATCCGGCACTCAGACTTGTAGTGCCCTTTCTTCTTGCAATAGAAACATTCGATATTGCGCTTGTCCTTCTTCTTCGACGCGTTTGCTGCGAGCGCTTCTTCTGGGCCAGACTTGCCCTTGCCGTTCTTGATAATGCGTCGATCGTACTCATCGGTTGCCAGGCCGATGACGCCATCCGGGGTGATAGCGGCAGTGGTGAAATGCCCTATTGAACTGATGGCGTTTTTAGTGTTTTCATATGAAGCGGGGAGGGAATTGATGAGAATGGCGTAGTATTCTTGATCACTGAGAGTCTTCCCGTTGGCTGATAGATCCTCCCGCATAGAGTGCATCCTAGTGAAGTGCATGCGAATGTCCTCGGTTTCGTCATATGTCGTGTTCTTCAGCTTGTTGCTCATCTCGATCAGTACCAACTCTGATCGCGTCTGGTAAATCTTCTTCACGGCATCCCATACCTCCATGGCAGTTGTATTGACTTTGACTCGATTGAATACGTGGTCGGGAACTGTAACTGCAATCAGTTGCTTGAAGGCGGATTCTTCTACTCTCCAGCGGCGCTCCGGAGTCATGCCATTGACGACGCCAGCTTGAGTGTAGGAAGCGGGAACATTGGTATGGGTAAGATGTTCGTCCCATTGATTTGCGTCGAATGTCCAAAGCATCTTGTCTCGGTACGTGACCCAGTTCGAGCCATCCACGGCTAACTTGACGATGTTGGTGCGTAAATCGATGCTCATATCGGTGAAAGTGATAAGTCAATAACGGGTAGATTAGGGATACGTGCTTTAGAAAATTCGGCTAGTTTCTTGATTTAATTTGCAACTCCAGGGCCCATAACCTGGAGGGAATAGACTATAGATAGGGGGTACCAGTGTTAGTCCAGTACGGCTAGCTGAATTTGCCGGTACGGTTGGCGATAGCACAGAAATCGACCTAAGAGCAGAGCGAGCGCGAATAAGAGTAAAAGCGATTGTTAGTTCGCTTTTGTGAGAACTAAGTTGAAGCAGACAGGTGGATAGAAAGGATCAAACTGGATAATGATTCTGAACAAACTACTAAGGTTTTTATACATTTTAGCTATAGGAGTAAATATAGGAGACATAAGACAGTAAAGTCGAAACTAGAGGCCAAAGATCTGGCCAGAGAGGCATACAATGTAAACTACAAGTCAATCAGAATGAAATGCAAGGCAAAGAATGCAAGACAAAGGGGCGCGCGAAAGGAGCGGAACTGTAATGTACAACTGTAATGGTTTTAGTCGCGCTTGCATAAAATCGAAATGAAATAAGATGATAATGGAGATATAAAATGCGTTTACTCTTCCGAACATGAAACCAAAATATCCGAAGCATCTTGAGTTGCCGCGAATGAACGCGGCGATAATCTTGTGTCCGAGTGTGATCTTGACACTCCTAAGCTCCTTCTCCTCTGGCCGGGCCGGTCTGTCCGGAATGCGCAATACAGCACCAACAAGGATACCCCAGGGTTACCCCTGCCAATCACTAGCATAACTTGTGGCTGCATGACAAGACAAAACTCTCTCTGCACATGCTGCTTCACGGAATGCAGTTCGACTGGAAAGGCAAGGTCTTCGAAACAGATGTCCCACAAGTGACCAAATGGTTACAGAACCTCAGGGATGCAAGATCTCGAGCAGAAACTGCATTCCGCACATCCATGGATCAACCGACCCATGCGCAATTTGACATAGGCTCGCAGGTCTGGCTAGAGGGAAAAAACCTCAAGATGCATTTTCCCTCATTGAAATTAGCCCCCCATCGATACAGACCATTCACGATCTTGGCCTCTATTTCCCCAGTGGCTTATCGATTGGCTCTGCCAGCCCACATGCAAATTCATGATGTATTTCACATCAATCTCTTATCACCTTACCAAGAAACTGATGCTCATGGTCCGAATTACACGAGACCCCCTCCTGAACTTATCAATCAGGAAGAGGAATATGAAATCGACGCGATCCTCAATCACTGAACTTATGGCCAATCAAGAAAGCTTCAATATCTAGTCATGTTACGCCTGGTGCGGGACGTTCCACTCGACTTGTGTGACAGCATTACTTGCAGGTTCAGATAAGAAGTCAATAGGACCTCTTGGAGTTAAGGTGAGATAAGTCAAAGTCTAAGGGGCTGTTCCCTTAAGACGATGTTGAGTGGAAGAGTGCCAAAAGCACTGAGATAGAACGAGTCAAAGACCAAAGGGGATATCCAGAAGATAAGCACTGATGTATTGAACAAGTCAAGTCTGAGGTCTACAAGGTAGGTACAGTGGACTTATATACGTAACTTGGTGGGCGTCTACAAGATAAGGGTACAGAGTCAAGTGGGCCCAAATATATGGAAGCGGAGGGCATAAAGCTGAGCTTCTGATAGGGTATTAAGTAAGTGTCCGGTTGTAAAGATAAAGAGATAAAGGATAATGAGATAAGGGTCAAACATAAGTAAATGGCAAGTCAACAAGTACAAAGGGGATCACAGGGATGGAAGCAGAGCATGGGATGGGTCCCAGGACGGAGATGTGATCAGGAAATGTAGCATGGGCAGTAAAGAGGGGTTGTCGTTGGGGAGGGTGAAGAAAACGGGGTTGGACGGTAGAGACTGTAACAAGTCAGCTGGAAAGGCTATCCAGCCAGTGACAACGTGTGGGTTGACGAGGCTGACTGCAACGCACCGGACCTTCTCAAGTCCTATTCCACCTCACTAGCAAGGCGCCAGGGTCAGCACCAACCTTAAGAGGGGGAAATTTTGCTTGAATTTTGCTGATCTGAACCATAGCCTGCTACCTTTACTAATAATTCCCATCCTGGCCCGCCTTAGAAGAACAACTCGTCTCTTTCAGACAAGAAAGTTGACCAAGATAACCCCCAGAATGAGCACAAAGATCCCTAACCAAAGCCCCTTTTTTCTTGCAGATATGTCCATTCTTAAACCAACCATAGATGCCATCAACGATGCTGCTAACTTGGGAGCTCTCAAATACCCTCACAACGCACCCACACTTCCCCCAACTCCGATCTCATCCACACCTGTCACTCATTTCTCGTTTACCATGGAAGATGACCCTGTTCAGACCATAACTCCTGCTGTTACACTGCCCACCCACAATCAGGATCTCAATATTGATGCTCATGAACGCACACTGACCATGCTTCAGGAGCCTCGAGAGAATCTGGTGGCCGAAGTTCATGCTGAGGAAGGCAAACACTTAGACGAAGATGGACCAGAGATCTTAGAGCTAGAACAACTGCCGCAAGACGAGGCAATAGACTTCAACAGAGATGTGGCAGACCAGTATGACCACCCTGGAGCCCCTTTTGACCTTAATCACCTGACCTCTCCTTTCTTTTTCAATCAACAAATCTCTGATAATCTTGGATGTATGCATGAAGCCCATTACATTGCTTATGAGTATCAATGTGCCGACCCCCGAATCACTTGCACCATGGGAGCACACCAACCCATTTTTTATTTTCCATTACACACTTGTCACTATCCCCACTACAGGCGCGGCGCTAACCCGATCCTCAACACCCTACAACAACGTCTCTTTGAAGCAGACCAAAGCTTCACTCCCCTGGTCAACTTCGCATTGGACAACCTTCACGATCCTGGGGCCTGGGCAGAAGTCTCACATTACCAGTATGCCACATGACGACTCGACATGATCCATAGTGAACTGGCACATTGGCGACGACGGGCGGAGCAAGTCAACCGTGACATTCAAAATGTGATTCACGCACTGTCCCGCGGTGACATGTACCATCGCCTCTTTCCTTATCTAACCTATGCTTACACTTGGGACCACCCTATGAGCCCAGAAGCAGCTATTCAATATGCACCAGACCCAGACCTTCGAACCGTACTCCAAGCAGGCAGTGTTGGCAGTGCCAGACCCCCTCGACGACACCGCGGCTTGCATGTTCTCCCTCGAATCATTGATCTTACGCAGGATGACTCAGCTTGAGGCCAAGCTGGACACTACAGGAGGGGTGATGTGATGGTTTGCGAAGATTTGTGACATCGTACGTGACGAGAACGTGACGTTTGCTTGTGTCACGCGCGAGCCGTGTGTTTTCGATTCACGTGACCACTCGTAATGACTTGTGACACGGGTGTGACAGGTATGTCGCACACGCTCTGATCTTTATTCCCTATTCCTTTATTTTATTTTCCTTGCTGAGGGCGCAACCCCTCCTTTAAGTTCTGATCCTATTCTATCTCACTCCAGGGCATAACCCCTGGAGTCCATGACTACCAGGGATACTTATTAGAACCTTCTATTTAGTTTAGATCTTCTGATGTGCCCTGTTACGCTCAGCGGAGCGTTCTGTGCGGCGTGCACGGGTTGGCACGGGTCCATTACCTCAGCCACGAGCCTAGCACAATAAGGCTAGACTCTGGGCACTGTCTAGCTTCAGAATTGGTTAAGGTTTGGTGCTATAACCAAGCACAGAGGGAGACGGGATGAGCCAGCCAAAGGGAGCTAATCCCCTAAGGCTGTGACACTTTCTTGCTATTATTTCGCGTTTTCTCTCTTTTTCTGTCTGCTATGTCCCTTTCTTTCACCATATACCTTATCAGATCCACTTATCTGACAGCCATAGTCTGGACAAGGGATTCAACTCCCATGTCATCTGATTGATGATCTCATAGTTGATGTCATAGACCTTGTGACCTTAGTATGACCTCATAGATGATATCATGACCATTGTGACCTACTATGATATCATTTGTACAAGACTCTAGACTATGACTTCATAGTAGCTACACTGTATTTAAAGACTGCAATAAATCTAAGGACAGACTAAGTCTGTTCTCCTTGTACCAATCAAAGGTCCTTAAGAAGTCCCTTCAGCCCTCTTCCAAGATGTGACTTGAGAGGGTTTGGCTCACCAGTAACTCCAGCAAAGGCTCTTGCCTTGCTATCTGAACACCCTGACTTCACACATGATGTTCAGACTTGTTGCCTTGATCCATACCGGCCGCGCGCTGTGTGACACCTGCCTACCTTGATTGCCTTGATTGACTGTGACCCTGACTGACCCGAACTGACACACGCCGAAGGACCTGTGTGTGACAAAGGCTGTTAAGTGGGGGCAGGGCCCAGTTGCTGTGCCGGAAGCACACCAAGTGCACTGGAGCCCTTAGGGAGTGGCAGAGGGGTTCAAAAGGAAGGGTTCCCACCCATTGCCAGAGGCAATGGGGGTCCCTGCAGGGATCTCAAGGATGCAAAAAAAAGGGAAAAGGGCTTCTGATGTATTGGGGTCTAAGATCTCTAGGCTGAAGGTCCAAGAGGTCAAATCTAGGGTTGTACAAACTGTCTACAGGGTCTTATATACTGTATGGGGATCTGGTTTGTAGCTAATCAGGAACTGTAACGGTTTGTGACGGGTCACGACACGGTTTGTGACAAAATGTGACGTTTTTCGAGTCGCGCGCGCGCGTGCGTTCTGTTTCGACTTGGCTGTAATCTCTAGCTCCAAGTCATATGACTGGAGCTAGTACTTCTTTTATCAGATCACTTAGTTGCACACGATAGAGGGCGCAACCCCTCCTACTTATTCTCATCTCAGTTCAGGGCATAACCCCTGGAGCATATGGCTACCTGGATACTTACTACAGCCTTCTTGTTAGCTTATATTCATTTGATTGTACCTCACTCAACATGTATTTAAGCTGCTAGGTTACTGAGACAGACCTTAAGTCTGTTCTCTTGTATCTAATACAGGTGTATTCGACTTCACAGATATCTACTTGAACTCCCTAAGTGGCAGCTTAAGGAGCCTTCCTCCTCAGAAACTCTGCAGGGCTGATTGCTGCTGCTCCCGACTTCGTTCCCTGCACGCGCCCCCTCCTTATCGTCGTGGGCACTTGAAATCTTGAACTGGACTAGGCCTTCTTAGTTGGACCTTGAATCTTGAGTGTGCTGCATACCTCGAGAGCCTTTGGACATCGAAAACGCGACTAGACACAGTCAACACCTGGCTGTGACAGGAACAGGGTCAGAGTCCTTATCATCCAATAGCAGATAAGATGTCAAATATAGTCCATGATAAGGATAAGCCTTATCAGAAGCATAATCATGTGGGACAGCCCCACAGGAGTCATATCAGTGTGGGAGGATTCCCACCAGGGTCAGGGGTAAATGGGGAGATAACAGGTCCCACAGGAGTCAGGGTGGATGTGGGAATACTCCCACAGGAATCAGAGAAGCGAATGATAAGCCAGATGGGCCATGTGATCAGAAAGGGGTAAAAGATGCTGTGATCAGGGTCAGGGATCACATGGTCCAAAGTCACATGGTCAGGGATCACATGGCCAGAGGTCACATGACTGGCAGAGGGTCAAGTACAAGCCAAAGTCATCTAGTTGTCTGGACTGGTCAGATTGGCAGGGACAATGTCAGGGGTTCCTATTAGTGATTGGCAGGGGTAACCCTGGGGTATCCTCATTGGTACCCGTACCCGTACCCGTACCCGTCACTACGGGTACGGGTAACCCGCGGGTTACCCGCGGGTCACCCATGAAAACGCGTGCAAGTTCTTTACTTGCATCACGCATTTCAGATACCCGGCCCGGGCCTTCCCGGACCAAGAAGATACACAACGCGTTCATTTGTGGCTGCTTAAGATCCCTCAATGACTCTTATTTTATGTTCAGAAGATTAAGATAATTCATTATTCCATTTTTATTTTATTATTCTGCTTTCAATTTTATACAAGCACAACTAAAATACAGCATACAGAGATGATTAGATAGGATGTTATAGAACATTGGTGAAAAGCCTGTCAGATAACCACACAGAATGCAAAATAATTTGATGAACACATAGCAATTTGCAGGGGTAACCCCTGGATAATTGTTTTGATACCTGGGTTACCCATAAAATGAAATGCGTGCAAGTTCTTTACTTGCATCGCGCATTTCGGACATCCGGCCCGGGACATCCCGGTCAAGGAGATACGCACTTGGACACAACACGTTCATTTATGGCTACTCAAGATCCCTCAAAAATTCCTGTTTTATGTTCATAAGATTAAGATAATTTATTATTCCATTTTTATTTTATTGTTCTGGTTTCAATTTTATACGAGCGTGACTGTTCTTTGCATTTCTGCGCATTTCGGATAAATGGCCCGGGCCATCCCGGTCGAGGAGATAAGCACTTGGACACAACGCGTTCATTTATGGCTACTCAAGATCCCTCAAATATTGTTGGTTTATGTTCAGAAGATTGAAATGATCCTTTATTTACATTATTATTTTATTATTCTGGTTTCATTTCATACAAGCGCAACTGTCCTGGTGTGTTTAAGTCAACCTTCCTTAATAGGAAGGAGGTCAGACCACCATGCGATGCAATGTAGTCGCTGCCCCATGCAGCTTGTAGATACACGCGGGCCTTGTTTCAGTAAACTAATTTGATAATTAGATTATATTATAGTCTAAAGTAGTCTAGAGAGTATTTTAGATAGTGCCAGACCGGCAGAATTGGTCGTGCGTTGATAAAACAGGTGCATCATGATTTTCAAGAAGTGGATCACTGATAACACTTTTATTTTACATCGCACCATTTATCTGCTTTGATATTTCATATGATAATACTAGAACATATTTAAAGATACCCTATAGCATACATCAGACGAGATCTTTTAGTTTTGTGGCTGCAGATGTGTTTTATCTTAGAATTTCTACTGATCTTGTCAATGCATGATTGGCGCCTATACCCGCCAAACCCGCCGCGCGGGTACAGGTTTCCACGGGTTGGGAGCCATATACCCGTACCCGTACCCGGCAAAACCCATGGCGCTTACCTGCGCGGGTATGAAAACCCTTGACAATCACTAGTTCCTATGGGTGTCAAGCACAGGGACAGGGTCAGGAGCAGTGGCCAAGGCATAAGCCAAGGCAGCAAGGAAGGGTGGTATACATCCAACAGTGTAGCAGCATAACTACCAGCAGGTTAGGTGTAAATGGTGGCATGGGAGGTCAGTCCTATGAACAATGTCACAGGAATCAGGGTAGGGTCCTGGGCACACAGGCCACAGGCATCAAGGAAGGTCCCAAGGCAACAGGCCAAGGGCATCAAAGAGTGATCCAGAGAAGGAGGAGATCAAGGATGGTGCAAAGAATAAGGCATGGTGTGCAGGGTCAGGAAAAAGAGTAGGGTCATAACTAGTGAATAGCAGGGGTAACCCCTGGGTATCTTCATTGGTACCCGTACCCGTACCCGTACCCGTCACTACAGGTATGGGTAACCCGCGGGTCACCTGCGGGTTGCCTGTGTTAAACGCCTGCAAGTTCTTTACTTGCATCGCGCATTTCGGATATCCGGCCCGGGCCATCCCGGACCAAGGAGATACACAACACGTTCATTTATGGCTGCTTAAGATCCCTCAATGACTCTTGTTTTATGCTCAGAAGATTAAGATAATTCATTATTCCATTTTTATTTTATTATTCTGGTCTCAATTCTATACAAGCACAACTAAAATCCACCCCAATATACAGAGATGATTAGATAGGATGTAATAGAACATTGAATGAAAAGCCTGTCAGATAACCACACAGAATGCAAAAATAATTGACAAATGTATAGTGATTGGCAGGGGTAACCCCTGGATATTTGTTTTGATACCCAGGTTACCCATAAAATGAAACGCGTGCAAGTTCTTTGGTTGCATCGCGCATTTCGGACAATCGGCCCGGACCATCCCGGTCTGGGAGATACACACTTGGATACAACGCGTTCATTTGTGGCTACTCAGGATCCCTCAATAATTGCTGATTTATGTTCAGAAGATTAATTTGATTCTTTATTTACATTCTTATTTTATTTTATTTTGTGGAACAGGCATGGCGCAGGCTTGTACTTTAGATGTACTATATCAGCTACTAGATTAAACGAACGCGTTATCTCGTTATCTCGTTTAATGATGTGATTTGATCATATGTCAGATCTTAGATGTATATTCTATGTATCTAATTAATTTGTGAACGCGTTTCTGTTGTGTTATCTATGTGTGATCACAATCATGTCAGACCAATGGAAAATCGCAGCCGCGATTGTTAAGTCAACCTTCCTTAATAGGAAGGAGATCAGACCAATATGCTGGTCCAATGTAGTCGCTGCCCTATGCAGCCTGTAGATACACGCGGGCCTTGTTTCAGTAAACTAATTTGATAATTAGATTATAGAATAGTCTAAAGTAGTCTAGAGTGTATTTTAGATAGTGCCAGACCGGCAGAATTGATCGCGCGTTAATAAAACAGTTGCATCATGATTTTCAAGAGAGTGGATCACTGATAACACTTTTATTTTACATCGCACTGTTGATCTGCTTTGATATTTCATAGGATAACACTAGAACATATTTACAAAAACCCTGTAGCATACATCAAATAAAATATAGTCATTTGTTTGCTACAAATGTATTTTATCATTAAATTTCTGCTGATCTTGTCAATGACTGATGGCCACTTATACCCGCCAAACCCACTGTGCGGGTACGGGTTTCTGGCGGGTTGGGAGTTGTATACCCGTACCCGTACCCGTCAAAACCCGCGGCACTTACCCGCGCGGGTATGAAAACCCTTGCTGATCTCTAGTCATAACATGCCCTCTTTGATGTGCCTTCTCAAAGCTGTATTTAAACTACTTAGATTGTAGAGACAGACCTTAAGTCTGTTCTCTTGTATCTAATACAGGCATATTTGACTTCACAACGATCCACTTGAACTCCCCAAGTTGCAGCTTGAGGAGCCTTCTCCCCTAGTAGCTTTAGTAGGGCTGATTGCCACTACTCTCGACTTCATTTCCTGCACACACCCCCTCCACAACGTCGTGGGCACTTGAAACTTGAACCCAGACTAGGTCTTCTGCATTAGACTTTGAATCTTGAACGCGCCCCGCATCTTGAGGGCTTTTGAGTCTTGAAAATGCGACCTGACACAGCAGATACCTGGCTGTGACACCAGCTCAGGCCATGGCTTTCAACAGTACATACAAGTGCAATAGCAATCATCAAAATCAGTAGAAATCTGATCACAAGTGGTTGATTTGGGTCACATGATCATGTTTATTGCAGCATTTCAAACTTTTTCTTCAATATAGCTTTGCAATATGTAACACACTAAGTCAGATTTGGATTAGCTGAACTATAACTACTGGTTATATGTCATAAAATTCTCTCTGCCAAAAGCCACAGCTTGGGCCAAGCCAGGCCAGGGCCAAGCCATCTGTGGCAGCTTTGGCTCAGCCCAGACTTCAGGAAAGCCAGAGCCACCTCAGGCCAAGCCAAAGCTGCAGCTTTTGGGCCAAGCCAGGCTGGAACATCACTAGTCAGCATTGAATGTGACAAAAGGTACTCAAAGCACAAAACAAAATTCAGGCTCTTAGAATCCATTGATGCAGCCATAAAGGCACAAATGGTGAGCTTAGTAGCCTTATGCAGCCTTAAAGGTACATGAATGTTACATTCACTGGTAGCATCTATTTTGCAGCCATGTAGGCACAGAAACTTATTGCAGCCATTGAAGGTGCAGAGAATGTTTAATGGCAACCATTACAGGCACAGAATGTGTATTGCAGCCATAAAGGCACAAGATGCCCACCAGGGCCCATAACCTGTGAAACAGGCATGGCACAGCTTGTACTAGATACTACTTTACTGCTAGCTATCTCACCTTGTTTAGACTTAGAGACTTAGATGCTTTCACTGGAGCAATAGCAACTACTTTTTTACAGTAGTTATACAGTGGCTTTTATATACATTCTATGTGTTGAGCCGGTAACGGATCAGAGTTGGCCGGACCGGATCAGAGGTGACTGGAGTTGCCAGTACAAGACGGAGTTAAGTGGACATTGTAATATACCTACTGACATTCCACTTGTTTGTTATGATTACTTATGATTAAGATACAATCCTTCATGACCATAGCACAGCACACTCTTTACAGTATTTAAGGACATTATTTCTGTGTTGTACACTTCAGTTTTGACCATTCACAACTGAAGTGAGTATTTACTTAGATTATCTTTACCACGTGTATAGCTAACATTACTCGCGTAGTTATCTTGCTACCCATTTAGGTAAAGACTAATTAATGTACAGTTTTGACCATTCACAACTGAATTATCTTGCTACCTGTTTAGGTAGCACTTATCTAACCTCAGCTGCGTTTCCACACTATGTACTATGTACTATATCAGCTACTTAATTAAGCAAACATGTTATCTCATTTACTGATGTGATTTGATGATCACATGTCAGATCATATATAATGTGTTTTTGATCTCATCACATGTGTTATCTACGCATGATCACAATCATGTCATACCGCTATCCCGGAGCCTCTGTACCGGTATCTTGGTTCAACAATGACGTCAAGTCACATGTTGTTCGCTCACTCCTCTGAGACCGAGCTGAGTGAGTGAGAGTGAGGAGTGAGGCTTACAATTAGCAGTCGTCATGTCAAAGCGCCATCTTTCTCCAACCCCCCCCCCAGCAAAGCGTGCTAGGCAAGAAGAAGAACACCCGGAGTCACTCTCCTCTTCCCTCACTTCACTCTCCTCTTCTTCAATGGATGTCGATCAAGCATCTCTTATTTCATCCCGTCGCCTCCCTGTGGAACGCCTCAATCGTTTTATGGACCTTTTGCGGTTTGCCATTGCACCAGATGCTTCAGACCAGGAGATTGAAGATGAACTCGCACTTATCTATGGGCGCTTTGAGGTTGCATATCGTGGGCTCAAAACAGATTATGTCAGTCAAATAGTGTTCGAGGAGAATGCTATCCGAGAAAAAGTGGATTTCATCAACGTATTTAAAAGGGCAGCAAGAGCGGATGCCACTGAGGATGACTGCCAAGCTGTCGTGACTCATAGTCTGTATCTTTTCTCTTTCAAATCAATCAACTCGATGAACCTTTTTCCTTAGGTGTCTTTTGGCCTAAGCCCGTCCTTAAAGGTAAGGCCCAAGAACTTTCCCCCCTATAATCGATTTCTAATCTCATTGCGTTCCAGGAGCCCGCTCCATAGAATTGGAGGAAATTGGTTCGTCTAAGAATACTTCAAATCTAACCCCTCAATTAAATCATATCAGCTGTCGTGAATTCGTGGAATGCAAAATTTGTTTACGACGCTCCACTCTACGGCCTAAAAAGGCACATCACGCGCGAAATAGAATTGATAAAGGAGAGGGGGAAAAAAGTGTATGCGCGCTATTGCTCCATCGTCCAGTCATCTGGGATGGGGAAATCACGCTTGATAGATGAACTGTCCAAAAAGGACTTTGTCATTCCGATAAACCTGCGCCCTGAAGACAGCAAAGGTTTGTCTTGTCTTCTTATTTCTTGTCATAGCTTGCGTAATCGATTTTATAGGTTATCCCCCTCCGGACCACGAACTTCGTCGTTTTCTCGCGTTGGGTGGTGGTGACAACGCTGATTTGGCCTATTCTCGGGCATGCCATTTCATGCTCGCTTTGTTCAAAGAGACGGCGATACTCCTGAATAGGCTTGATGCCCCTAATAGGGCTGACCGGATCCACAGGTTCCGAGAATATATGTCACGCGGTCAGGACATGACAAGCACAGGGAAAGATAGGAAATCATTTTATGAAGGCGTTGTTGCCCGGGCCAACGGGGTACGTCCGTCACAGTTCATTCATACTCTTCATTATTTCTAAAAACTTTGAAGAGTATGAACGCACACCGTGGTGTAGACGCTAATCAATTAAGAGAAGCATTTGACAATCTTAAAAACGTAGTGAATGATCCAAGTCCAAGGGACCTTCGTCCTGAGGACACTCATGTTGACATATATGTCATGTTTGATGAGGCCCATTCCCTCACAAACCCTTTCAGCGAGCATGACTCGCGCTCTCCTTTTACTGAACTACGCCGAACACTTCGGGTGTTTGCGAAAAAACCTATATGGACTTTTTTTCTTTCCACTACTGGGAAGATCACCCAATTCTCACAGCCACGTTCTGCGGACCCTTCCAACCATATCAGACGGGGGGAATTATTAACACCCGGCCCTTACATTTACCTTGGGTTTGACCAGCTGATGGAAACTCGGAAGATCTCTAAACGTAATACTCTTGAAGATGTCACTTTGTTGGAGTGTGTTGCTCATATGGGAAGGCCATTGTAAGTCATGTCTTATTCTGTCTTAACCCTTTTTTTTACATTTTCCAGGTGGGGTGGATATTATGACCACGGGGACAATGTTACCCGCGGGACCTACTTGATTTTGCCCAGGAAAAACTACTATGTGGGCCTGGAAGCGAGGGCCTTTCCGATGCGCAGACATACGCGGTTTTGTCTCAGCGTTTGGCGCTGGATATTGACACCTCCCAATACCTTTTACCATCAGCGACCCCTCTGACGCCCACGGAAATCGTTCACGAACAAATCTCAAATCATATGCGTGTCTGCATCTCTGTCGGCAAGGGATTCGAGTCTATGCGTGCAGTTGCTTCGTCCGAGCCTATCCTTTCCGAGGCCGCTTATCTTGTCATGAAGGGTGGACATGGGTTTAGCCTACCTGTGGCGCTCGAAAAGGTTCTATCAGGGTTCGCTGTCAGTCAAGGGGCCCGTGGAGAGTTATTTGTCGCTGCCTGGTTCACTTGGGCTCGCGACCACGCAGTCGGAAGAAAAGGCGACCCTTCCGACGGGGTGCTCTGTCATACCTTTTCGGTCAAGGAACTGTTCCAAAGTCTGTTTTCTGCGTCGACCATCAGATCAATCTTGAAGACCAAGCCGTCTCTGTGTCCACAGAAAGAAAAAGAGAATCAGCCACTATTCGAAAAGGTATTCGATGGGGCCACAATGCATTTTAATCATTTCGTCAAACCGTACGAACACGATGTGCTGGCGCGTAAATATCTAATCCGTTTCATGGCAAGAGGCGCCGCAGCTCTGGGTTCTAATTGCCAACCTGGCTTTGATGCAGTTTACCCATACTTGTATGGGGGCATTGACCTTGACATGCAGAAACTTGGGTTTATAATTGTCCAAGTGAAGAACGATCCAGACATCAGTCGGAGCGATTTTAACGAACTTTTCAAGAAGATGGATCCATTCAAATATAAGTTGCTTGACGAGTCAGACAAGAAAGATGGCACATTTCCAATCCCCATCATTCGTATTCTTTTCACTCTTTCTTCTCGAGGTACTCCTACCTTGGAACGGATGAAGTACGATTCGCCTTTAGATGGTGCAATGACCCTGGACATAAATGGACAACCACTTTTCACTTCATACGATTATGTGTGTTCAGGGGTCAGTAGCGATATCCTCTTACCAGTGGTGGCGGGCCCTCCAGATAAATGGGAAGCATTAGTAAATAAGCGGGTGGGTTGGGATGCACTTTTCAAGAGTTCAAATGAAGATGAGATACTTCGTTCCCAACTTCCCAGTACTGGGACAAACGAGATACACGATAGGTCTTGGTGGAATGATACTTAATAGTTATGTGACCTGTAATCTTGTGGGAGATTGGAGAAATATATTTATGTATTGTTATGATGGGTTTGGAACTCACCTGTGTAAGGTGTGAGCGTTGGGCATGAAACCTCATCAGGAGAATGACATTTGCTAGAACGACTAGTGTAAGAGCTAGAGAAGCGAGTAGCTCAGTCTTTGGAACAGAAAGAAGCTGATAGTCCTATAATAAAGTAAGAAATTTGCACGATACCTCGTGCATTGTGTAGAATGGCCTCAATGTGATCGATCCCGGGCCGCCATATCCGGTATCAATATGGCTGCTAGGGCGCCAGACCGCATTAGCCATAAATAGGTTAAGTCACTACACATGTGACGCTTTTGTGACAGATTCGTGACGGCTTTCCTCTCTGCACCCAAATGTATTTACTGAGGCACCTCCTAAAGTAGATATGACTTTAGGAAGCTGCACGCAGAATTTAATAAATAAAACAAAAGGATAAATGGAAAAAATCAAAAATATACTTTCATTCTTAATGCATGGGAATCGGACTTGAGACGGCATAGCGTGACGTGAAGGTGTAATAAGAGAATGGCAACCGAATTGGAGGGCCGAGACAATAAAACAATACACGTAATTAATTGCATAGTAACTCATTCCAGCCAAGTACGCGATGATGGGTAAACACTATGAAATGGTGAAACGTGCTATGTCTCAAGGTTCACCATGACTTATCTGCTTCACTTCTGTTCCGAGAAAGGACGATAGCGCTGAACCGCCGAAAACTACCTTCTCAACGCGTAAGTGTCGGTCGGTAGGGCTACCACATTTATAACTAGCTTCTATGCACTTCATCCATCCAACTCATCTTGCGCCAGTGATTCCCCACTTCTTTCGACATGCCTGATGAATTGTCACTCCAGCTCCCTCCATTCAATGGTTCTATTGTCCGCGTCTCGATCCTCTATGCTGGCCGTATGGAGATACCAACGGCCATGATGCTTCAGCCGCAGATACCCGGACACGACATCGTGGATGCCCCAATCTATAGCTTTCTAGTTGAGAATGACAAAGTCGGGAAGAAGCTCATGTACGACCTTGGTATGATGAAAGATTGGGAGGAAAGACAGGCCCCACCAAGTGAGCCCCCCTTTCAGGCCATAGACTTTACCGTCGTTCTCCTTTTTCTTTACTTTCGTGGGAGGAACACCGTCTTTCCGTACCAGTCGAAATTTGATGTGTAGCTAACTGTGTATTGTTCAGTCCGTAACCAAATGCAAAGTGCGAACGTGACCGTTGATATTCCCTCCGACGTCGTCGACATCCTGAAGTCCGCTTCGGTCCCACTTTCTTCCATCAATTCTATCCTCTGGTCCCATCACCATGCCGACCATACGGGAGATCCGTCCCTCTTTCCGCCGACTACCTCCATCATCGTCGGCCCCGGATTCAAGTCCAACCCCCAGACATACCCAGGCTATCCTGATAACCCAGACGCTCATACAGTTCAAGATGCCTTCAAAGGTCGTGATCTCATAGAGTTGGACTTCGACGCATCCCCCTTGAAAGTGTGTGGATTGCGAGCCATCGATTGGTTCGAGGACGGTTCTTTCTACATCCTTGAAGCCCTCGGACACACCAGCGACCACATTATGGCACTGGCACGTACTTCTGAAGACAGGTTTTTGCTTCTTGCAGGAGATGCCGCTCATCACGTCGGCGAGTTCCGCCCCACTCCTCTTCTTCCTCTCCCAGAATTTATTCGACCATCTCCATTTGGAGCCCCGAGATCGGTCATTGCCTGCCCTGGATCCATCTTTGAACAAATCCACCCATGCTCGCATTCCCATGACAGTGGCTCCTTCAGAACCACCCCATTTTATGAACCTCTTTCGGTCATCAACTCGGATCCGGCGACTGCTCGAGTAACGCTTGAAGCGCTCAAGGTATTTGACGCGAGTCCAGATGTGCTTGTCATTCTTGCGCATGACCCTTCTCTCCGCGACGTACTCGAGTTCTATCCAGAAGGGGATCTCACAGGCTGGGAAAGGCAGGATGGACAGCCTAATAGCAAAGAAGCCGGAACGTGGAGATTTTTGAGGGACTTTGGCACGAAGGATATACAGGAACTAGTAAAGGCGCAACAGAAAACGGAATAGTTATGATGTTATGATGGTGTAGGTCGAGCTGAAGTCCCCCCAAATGTGTCGGGAATTGTAAAATTATAGTCGCGCGTCGCTATGCAAATCCCAATCAGTGCGTTGTACCATGGGTGTTCCAAACCCAAGGGACGAGAGACTTGCGTAATGCATTGAAAGAATCCTATTATGACAGTGACCGACAAACTACTACCTATCGCACCTTTCTAATTCGATCGATTGCTACACTTGTCTCGCTAACGATTATGCCACTTTTCAACTGGGCTGTGTTTATGGTTTTATTGTTCTGTTGAGAATGGGCACATAAGTGCTAACTGCTGCCACTACCACTGCCAGCATGGGCTTGAATCCTTCCCTTATAAAGATATAAAGAATTTACCCCTAGATAGCTTAGCATGAAATGAGAATTGTTGAAAAAGCTGAAATAGAAGCCACAGTCATACATCTGATAACGCACACTGACACTGCTCAGGCTCTGACTGGTGGGCCCTGGACTAGCCATGTCAGTGTTACCACAACTAGTGCACTTAAGTACTAGATATTCCATTGTTTAATTTCCCTCTTGATGGTCCTTAGACATATTCAGTTACCTCAGTCTTTCTACCCACACCTAACAGGTCGCATCATTGCCAGCCAGCATCCAAGTCGCCTCGCTCTCGTCAAGAGATGAAAACGCACGCACCGCCCCTCTTCCTCCTTTCCCCTACCTCCAGCGATGCCCAAATCGACGAGCTACTCAAATCTCTGTGAACGGATCAAGGTAGGCCGGACCGGATCCGAGGTGACCGGTGTTGCCGGTGTGAGACGGACTGACATACTTACCAACATTCCACTTCATAAGATACAATCCTTAGTAGCACAGCACAGCACGCTCTTTACAATATTTAAGGACAGTTTCTCTGTATCTTGCACTTCAGCTTTGACCATTCATAACTGGATCATCTTGCTACCCATTTAAGTAGCTCTTATCTAACCTCAGCTGCATTCAACAGTTAATTCACTTCATAGTCTCATGATAACCCTTGTCATTTCCGTTTCCTTTTCTTGCTCTTTCGTGCACCTTCCATGTTATTCCACGTCGCGTCGTCATTACTAGGTAGCGTCCTCAACACACACTCTTCCACAAGATTCTGCTGTATTCTATTTAGGTGATGTCATTCTCTGAAGACTCGTATGTACCATAGGGATTCGGCTCAAAGACCTCAGTCTAGAGCTTTTGTACCTTGCAGGCTTTACTTGACTTGACTCACGAATCCAAATCCCTTCTTTGCTTTGCTTGCGTGCATAAGCAACTATCTACTAAGTCAAAATCCACCTGACTCTCGAATCCACGCCGAACGGTTAAGCCAACTGTAACAGTCTCCTACAACTCTAGCACAGCTATAAATGAGTGCAGGACTGTATCATAATCATTGTAAACGAGTGAAGTAATTGGTGACTATTGTACTGCACTCACAACCTGTTACAATTATCGGTCATGTGATGTGGATACCTTTTTTCTGTTTGCTTCTCTCATTGTCTCACAACCTAGGCAGTGCCTTCAACGCTCAAGTCTTGCTCAACAACGTTACCTCGCACGGAGTTCCATCGTATTCCAGGAGTGGGAGACGTCATAGCTCGTACCCTTCTGTAAATCAGTGGGCCGGAGCGCGAATAGAAGAACTGCTCGTATCATCGTATTTTCCTACAGGTTTCACGGTTAGTGCTTGAGCCATCGCCACCTACGGTGCTTCTATCACGTTTGTTCTTGCTGGTATGTCGTGCAGCATAGCGACAGGCACAAGCGATGTCGGATCTCGCTTCACTAGTCCTTCAGCACGGTTAATTATATCCCGTGCTTCCCGTGCTGATCTTGGCACTTCAGTAGGTTGGCTAACGGTTGGTACCGTTCTGCGTGATCTGATAAGGCGATCGTCGGTTATTCCGAAGTACAAAGGGTCGATGATGAGACAGCTGTTTTGTACCCAAGACAAAACAGAGAAGGAAAGGAACGAGAATATATTCGCGAGTCGACCGCCTTCTGAAACAGTGAGAGTGAGATGAGTGTCGGAATAGCAGCCCCAGCGAGATGGCGGCCTGGACCAACTATTTTATACTTGTATAACACCTGAACCTCAGTCTTTGTGGTAATTTAGTTAATACCATTCTCACTCGAAGCTATAATATTATTTTACTAATTCTCTCACTGTAGCTATTCACCTGAGTTAGCGAGCTTTAATCAATAAGATGTTTCTACCTGCTTTCAGACTGCTAAGTTTCTAGCTTCCCATTTATCCTATGTCCCACTAAACTACTTCACATAACAACTATCAGTCATCAATCAACTCTCATTCCACCAAAACACACTGCGTCTGTCATCCATTCTACTAGCCGGAAGTTCAGAACAAAATATATCAAAAAACCCCTTCCAATCACACTTATTTATCAACTCTTTCCATTTATCAGGAGAGTCCACCACCACCAGTAAGAGGATGTTCTCACCAACCTCTGAACACACATAATTGCATGAAGTGAAAAGGGGTTGTCCATTTGAGTCCAGTGTCGTTGCACCATCTGACAGCAACTTGAACTTCATCCATTCCACAATAGGGGTACCTTGAAAAAAAGAGAGAAGAGTATACAAATGATCAGGATCAGGAATGGGCCATCTTCCTTGTCTGACTCGCCAAGCAAATTATATTTGAATGGATCCATCTTCTTAAACAGTTCGATAAAATCGCTCTGACCAATGTTTGAATCATTCTTCACTTGGACAATTATAAATCCAACTTTCTGCACATCAAGGTCAGTGCCCCCATACTAAAAATGGATAAACTGCATCAAAGCCAGGTTGACAATTAGCGCCCAGAACCGCCGCGCCCCGTGCCATGAAACTGACTAGATAGCTACAAGCCAGGACATTGTGTTCATGCTGTTTGATGAAATGATTAAAATGCATTGTGGCCCTATTAAATACCTTTTCGAATAGCGGCTGATTCGCTTTTTCTTTCTGCGGACACAGAGACGGTTTGTCCTTCAAGATCGATTTCCAAATTGATTCGGGAAATAGACTTTCGAGCAGTTTCTTGACAGTAAAAAAATGACAAAGCGTCCCATCAGGAAGATCGCCTTTTCTTCTAACCGCCTGGTCGCGTGCCCAAGTGAACCTGGCGGCGACCAATAACTTTCCACGGGCCCCTTGATTGATGCAGAATCCAGATAAAGCCTTTTCAAATGCCACAGGTAGGCTAAACCCATGCCCATCATTCATGACACGATAAGCCGCCTCTGAGAGGATCGGCTCGAACGAAGCAACTCCGCGTATAGACTCGAATCCCTCTCCGACAGAGATGCAGACCCGCATATGATTTGCGATTTGATCCTGCATAATTTCCCGCAAGCTTCACAGGGGTCGCTAATGGAAAAACGTATTTGGAAGTGTCATATCCAACGCCAAACGCTGAGACAAAACCGCATATAACTGCGCATCCGAAAGGTTCTCGCTTCCAGGCCCACATAGTAGTTTGTCCTTTGCAAATCCAATCAGTTCCTTGCGAGTAACTTGGTCGCCATAGTCATAACATGTACCCCACCTGGAAAATGTAAAAAAAAAAGGTCAAGACATAACATATGGCTTACGATGGCCTTCCCATGTGAGCGATGCACTCCAACGAAGTGATGTATTTAAGAGTTTCACATTTTGGGATCTTTCCAAGTTACCATCAGCTGGTCAAACCCAATGTAAATGTAAGGATCGGGCGTTATTAAGTTTCTCAGCCCGATACGGTTCGAAGGGCCCACAGAACGTGGTTGTGAGAATTTGGTGATCTTCCCAGTGGTAGGAGTGGAAAGAAAAAATGACCATATAAGATTATACCGCAATGTATGACGTGCTCGTTGCAATTCAGCAAAAGGAGACAGAAAGTCGTACCCTCCGAAAGGTTTTGTGAGCGAATGAGCCTCATCGAACGAAATGTAGATGTCGACCTGAGGTTTTAGAGAAGGAGGCTCTACTTTACTTGCATGATTCACTGCCTCTCGAAGACGTTCGAATGCATGGTCAAGTTGTTTAATCTCCACAACAGGGTCTGTGCTCGACCTCTTCAGGAAAGTTAAGTGAATGAAAATTATGAACGAGCCGTGACAGACGTACGTCTTTGGCCTTGGCCCAGCCAAGAACACGATTGTAAAATGATTGCCTATCTGCACCCGTGGATCTAATATCCTGACCATTATGAATTAATTATAGGGGTGGACAAGTTCGTGGGCCTTACTGAGGGGCAAATGTATAGTCCAAAAGACATTCCTTAGAGTATGATGATTTGATTGATTTGATAGGGAAAAGATAATGAGCATGAGTTACGACAGCCTGGTAGTCATCCTTAGTGGCATCCTCCCTTGTTGACGTTCTCAAGACGTTGAAGAAATCGTCTTGTTTCTGGTGAAACGTTTTTCTTGAAATCCTCATCGCTGACATGATTTGCTAGTATGGACTCTCAAAGCGCCCATAGATTGCCCGAAGCTCCTCTTTAATCTCCTGGTTTGATGCATCTGGTGTTTCAGGTAAATATTTCATAAAAAGTTTGAGGACCTCTGAAGGGAGGCGAAAGGATGAAGTAAAGGGTGAGTATATTCCTTGATCTTTGATCTGGGGAGAGCTTGGAGAAGGATGGCGCTCAATGGTTTTGTTAACAATCCCTCGCATAATGTCTGTCAATTATACTGTGTGGTTGTAGCAGTTCCCCTGGCGATTTCCGGAACATTCCATTCCAAACAACTCCAAACAAGTCAGAGAATGGCACGTGATGTTAAAATTTCCCGCAACGCGAATCGGCGCGGCTCACTCCTTTTACCTTTTCTTTCTCACCTTCACCAACCACCGACCACTTTCTTCCCTTTTCTCATGTTCGCTGTAGCCCGTTCCCTCCGTTCAGCCGTCTCCCGCTCTGGCAACTATGCCGTGTGTACACTCATATAACATTCTGAACGCGTCATATTCACTCGTTTTTCAGGGCCTTCCTCGTTCCTTAATTGCAAGGAACATGAACTCAAAGGTTTCGGGTACGTGGATACGTGGCATCTTTTATGTGCCTATAACACTCATATTTTCCTCTAGGTCCGGTTGTCGGTATTGACTTGGGCACAACCAACTCTTGCGTTTCTGTCATGGAAGGCAAGACCTCTCGCGTCATCGAGAACTCGGAAGGTGCACGCACTACACCCTCCGTCGTCGCGTTCACAAAGCACGGCGAGCGTCTCGTTGGCCTTCCAGCCAAGCGGCAGGCAGTCGTTAATTCGCAAAACACCGTGTTTGCGTTTAAGCGATTGATTGGTCGTCAATTCAACGACAAGGAAGTTAAGGACGATGCGAAGCATTGGTTCGTGGTCTTTTCTTTTTCTCGAGGTTTTTTTTATTTGCGCATATTATCATTCTCATCTCTTTCTTATAGGCCATTCAAGATTGTTCCCAAGTCCGATGGGCGGCCAGCCGTCGAGGTAGAGTTCAATGCCAAGCAACAACAATACGTGAGTCATCAGCGCCTAAATGTTATTATTTTTCTTTTTAAGCATTCGGTCTTGTGTTATTAGTCTGCCGAAGAACTTTCGTCAATGGTCCTCGTTAAAATGCGAGAGACTGCAGAGCAGTTTCTCAACAAGAAGGTCAAGTAAGTATATACTGAATCCGCTCTGCTATCCACATCTTAAGCATTTAATCGTCAGCCATGCTGTCATTACTGTTCCTGCGTATTTCAATGACGCGCAACGGCAAGCAACTAAGAATGCCGGTCAAATTGCCGGTCTCGAGGTCCTCCGTGTGATCAACGAACCTACAGCTGCTGCGCTTGCGTATGGTCTTGATCGTTCAGACAACTCCGTTATTGCCGTCTACGACCTTGGAGGTGGTACTTTCGATATCTCGATCCTGGAGATGCAAAAGGGCGTCTTTGAGGTCAAGTCAACAAATGGAGATACCCATCTTGGTGGCGAAGACTTTGACGTCGTTCTCGTTGAACACATTACCAACACCTTCAAAAAGGAGACTGGCATTGACCTCACCAAGGATCAGATGGCCATTCAGCGTATCCGTGAAGCCGCAGAGAAGGCCAAGATCGAGCTTTCGTCCACTTCCCAAACGGAGATCAACCTTCCCTTCATCTCATCGGGCCCTAGTGGACCACAGCACATCAATCAGAAGTTGATGCGTTCTCAGTTCGAATCCCTTACTGCCCCTCTGATCCAGCGCACCATTGATCCCTGCAAGAAGGCGCTTGCTGACGCAGGAGTCAAGTCCTCAGATATCAATGAGGTTATCCTTGTGGGTGGTATGACGCGCATGCCACGGGTTGTTGAGACAGTCAAGTCCATATTTGGTCGTGAGCCTTCCAAGGGCGTCAACCCCGACGAAGCTGTAGCAATCGGAGCTTCTATCCAGGGTGGCGTCCTCGCCGGCAATGTCACTGATATCCTTCTTCTCGATGTCACTCCGCTATCTCTTGGTAATCTTTTTGATTTTCTTGGCAATCGTCATTATTATTGACCGTAAGTGGGTAGGTATCGAGACCCTTGGTGGTATCATGACGAAGCTCATTTCCCGTAACACCACCATCCCCACGAAGAAGTCGCAGGTCTTCTCGACTGCAGCGGACGGTCAGACTGCCATCGAGGTGAAGATTTATCAAGGCGAGCGTGAGCTCGTACGTGACAACAAGCTACTGGGCAATTTCAACCTGGTCGGCATTCCACCTGCACCTAAGGGCGTACCTCAGATCGAAATCACGTTTGACATTGACGCTGGTACGTATTACACTATTCTACTAGAGCTATTTCTTATGACTTGAAAAGATGGTATTGTCAACGTGTCCGCCAAGGACAAAGCCACAAGCAAGGATCAATCGATGACTATCGCCTCATCGTCTGGTCTCAGTGACAAGGAGATTGAACGCATGGTCTCTGACGCCGAGCAGTATGCTGAGCAGGACAAGGCACGTCGTGACATCATCGAGGAGTCGAACAAAGCCGAGTCGGTCTGCGCTGATACCGAGAAAGGTAAGAATGCACCACATCTTTGGACGATGAGCGATATATTGACGGTGTCCTAGCCATGAACGAGTTTAAGGATCAACTTGACGCCGCTGAGAAGGAAAAAGTAACCAAGCTCATTACCGAGCTCCGCGAGATTGCTGCCAAGGGTCAGGCCGGTGATGGTGCAGCCACTGCTGATGCCATTCGCGAAAAGATCAATGAGACACAGCAGGCGTCACTTGGCCTTTTCCAGAAGGTGAGGGAATCCTTCTTCCTCGCTGCGTTGTTAGGCTCATTGTTTTTTTTCAGGTCTACGAGAAGAAAAATGCTGAGAACGCATCGTCTTCCTCCACCGAGGAGGAGAAAAAGGAAGAGAAGAAGGATTAAGCGGTTCCCCCTTTTTCTGTCCTTGTGCCTCGCCTTGCCGACCTCTCACGCCCCCACTTCTCTCTTGCTATGCAGTTCATCGCGTTACATTATGACCTGGCATTCCCTTTGTGCTCATTTAGACCATTAAAAGTATATCGTTTTGCTCACCACCCCACCACTACGCACTTTAACATGTTTATTGTACTCACGCATATTCATCACTCACCCCACTCAGTACTCGCACATTTTCCTCTTATGTTTCTTTTTCATGACTGTACCAGAGTAGCTCTCGGATCACAGTTGCTAATGACGAATGAACTTTGGAGGAACTTTTCGGATTGCAACGTGCAACTTTTATTTTGAAAGTGAATTAGTTATCGATGTCGCTACTCACGGCATTGCAACATGAGCACGAGCTTCTAGGTGCCTTATGGCTGTACTTTATGGCCTCGCTTGGCCTTGGCGTGCGCCTAAGCGTAGGGCATTGCATCCGTGCGGTCCTAAGAATCACTTTGGAACTGCGTACAGCATCATTTCAAAAAACAAACTTGAAAAGAATTACGACATTTCCCTTTTTGATTGTCTTGTATGTCTTGTTTTATCTCTAATACTACACACAAACTTCAAAGCAGCACTGCTATAAGCGACAACATGGCCATCGATTCGTTCAATTGTACAAAAAGAAAAAACTTTACAAAAAATCCTACATCCATCGCTCACGCGGCAGCATTACATACTTCGACATTATCATCATCATCATCGTACAATTCGGGGTTATTCCGTCTCATCCCTTTCTCCACTTCGTATTCCCAATCTGTGCCCAACCACACGACCGCGTATTCGCACGTACCCACGATGAACAGCGCTACCACTTGACCTGTGCGCGATGGGGACACCAAGTCAACATGAAAGAAAGAAAGAAAGAAAGAAAGAAAGAAAGAAAGAAAGAAAGAAAGAAAGAAAGAAAGAAAGAAAGAAAGAAAGAAAGAAAGAAAGAAAGAAAGAAAGAAAGAAAGAAAGAAGAAAAAAGTCGACGGGATGGAGAGGAGGGAGGGAGGGGGAGTTGAAGCGTACCGATCCAAAGTCCCTGCAAGCCATGACCCATCCTAAAAGCGAGGGTGATACCGAGCGGCAAGGCGAGGACGTAGTAAGCGAACACGTTGAACGCCGCTCCGAGGTGTTGTCGACCTTGTCCACGTAAGACACCCCCGCAAGAGCCGGCGAGTCCGTCGGCGACTTGGAAGGAAGCGACAAGGGGCATGACTTTGCTGACGAGATGAACGACGGAGATGTCATCGCTGAAGAGGTATCCGTATACCTAAAAGAAGACATAAATATAAAATATACACTTGTTCGTGAAGGGAGAAAGGAAAGAGAGAGAGAAAAAAGAGAAAAAGAACGCACATTTTTAGAGGCGAGGAGGGAGAGCATGACTACCATTCCCGTCAATGCGCTCAATAACGCGGAGAGGTGTCCGATAAATTTGGCCCCTGCTGCATCGCGCCGCCCGATAGCGTTGCCCACTCGTGTAGACGCGGCGACACCTGGGAGGAAAAAAAAAATAAGGGGGAGGGGGAACGGCATAAAATCGATCAGAGAGCCAGGGCGTGTGGAGACATTGACCGT
This sequence comes from Multifurca ochricompacta, assembly GCA_022496185.1. Classification (NCBI taxonomy): domain Eukaryota; kingdom Fungi; phylum Basidiomycota; class Agaricomycetes; order Russulales; family Russulaceae; genus Multifurca; species Multifurca ochricompacta. Next base: position 230,548 of record WTXG01000013.1, read on the forward strand.
GAGCACATTTCTGTTTTGACAGATAGACAGACGGGCGGAGAAGAGAGGGCCTTACCAATGCCGAAAGGGATGGTATTCAGAACTTCAGAAGAGCCGGGAAAGAAAAAAAAAGGAAACGTTAGGTTATTAATTTTAAAATATATATTGATATACGAGGGTTAGAAATGGAAAAGAATGGGAAAGGTGGAGGAACAAAAACGTACTTTGATCTGTCGTCATGATGACGGACTGCGCAGCGAGTGGGACGGAGCCCAGACGAGCGGCTGCGAGTGCAACAATCTCGAAAGCAGCCCTAGACGTAAAGAGAGAATGACCAATGTCAGCACAAGTGTCAGGCGCGTTGAGCGGGCAGTTGGGGGGTTGGAGTGGAGTGGAGCTAGAAGAGTGAAAGTGACGGCAGAATTTGGGGGGGGGGGGGGTGTTGTCCGAAGAATTTAGACTAGACGTACCATTCCGTTCCGATCATTAGAATTCCGGGAAGAGCGAGCTTGAAAAATTCGACGCAACTTCGCGCATCGAACACGGCGCGCAGCTGGAGGCCGCCCCACGTTTGATTCCGCGCATGGGTCGGGGAACACGCGGTGTACATGATGAGGAAGAGGAAGGCGAGCCAGAAGGTGAGCGCGAGCGCGATCGGCGAACCGTTGATGCCGAAGCGGGTGTAGTGCACAAAGTAGACGTTGAGTGCGGCGTTGATAGGTGAGATGAGGATGAGCACGTAAGTGGACGCGTCCATGATGCCTGAAAAGCATCCGTGTGGTCAGTCGATGAATGACCAAAACATTCGGATGTGAAACCTCTCCCGGGTTCTCGCATGTTATAGAAACATACCTTGACACTGCAAGTACTTCTTGAGGCACTCAAAGCCGATATAGCCTGGTGCAGCGAGGAGCAGCAGCCGCAAGTACTGTTGGGTATCCCTACTCAGCTGCTCTTCTTGACCGAGGGCCATTAATACGGAGGCCATGTTCGCCCAAACGATGCCGACGGGGATGAAGAGCAACCAGAGCATGATCAAACATCGTTGAAAATGGACGGACAGATCCGTGGAGTGTTTCCCGCCGGTGAAGGATTGGGAACCTAATGTGTCCAGGGCAGTCGAACCACCAAGTGCGACGCACCAGCCTGTACGCGGCAAAAAGAAACCAAAAAAAACAACCCAAAAAAGAAAAAGAAAACTGTGGGATCACTCGGAATTGAGGCGAAAGGAGCCAGTACTAGCCAGTTACAAATGCCAGCATGAGGGAGAATGCGGCGACGGACAGCTCGGTGGGTCCGAGCCGTCCAACGATGACGATGGAGACGGTTTGAATAGAATTTTGAAGAATGTATGAGAATATGACTGCGATGATGATGATTGATATAAGTCCAAGTCGTTACAGACAACGAACACAGAACACACGAACCAGGAATAGAATCTTTGAAGAGAGCGGCAATCTCTCGCCCGCCACGCGGTCGGGGCAGAGCTGCCGGTTCGAGTAGGCGAGAAGCCTCATTGGCGGGGGCGGGTCGTGAAGACACCGACACCAACATCGACGCCGACATCACGGGCGACGTAGTTGAACGCACTAACGGGTGTGCTGGGAGGAGGAAACTGCTCTCGTCCATAATAAAGATGGCAGGCAAAGAAACAATAATCGAATATCAATCATCCAAAACGTCCTCACTGGGAAAACCCCCTCTTTATATATGTGTACACATCGTATCTCTCTCTCTATCGGGTAAGTGATTATTGAAACGGACAAGAAAGAGAAGAGAGTCATCATCCAGGGACCGGGCATGGGTTCATCGGGATTTTGGCGTTCGTTCCGTTTTTTCGTGGTCAATCCGGTCAAGGTTTAGACTCGCAATTTCAATTCAATTCAATTCAATTCATTTTTATTTTTATTTTTTTTACAACCACAACCGCTTAAATCAATCAATCATCGTCTTCGTGCGCCCAACATAATATATAATATAATATATTTCTTTCTTTGATTCGTGCGCGCGTAGGAGTTAGGGCCTCGGCCCCTACACATTCGGCGTTCTGACCTCTCGATTCAGTTAATTAAGCGCGCATACGGAGCTCGCACAAGTGCTGCACTATTTTCCAGAGCGATCGCGCGGATGAATTAGACGAGAGAGGGGAAAGGAGGTGGAGGGGGGGGGAGGCGAGGCAGCCTCGGAAAGCGTCTCCAGCGCGCGCGCGCGTTCCTGGGGCGATGGGGCGATTTCTTGTGCGATAACGGCATTCTATATAATCCTCTTCTTCCTGAATAGGCAGAGGTATTTCATCCCAACTTACCAACGTTCACCTCGTCTCCGCCTAAATTTCCGCTGGGGGGATGTCAGCTGGCATTCGCGATAATGATTTGACCCACACAACCCCCCATTTACCCTATCCTCTACGTCATTCGCTTGGGATCTGTTTAAGGTGCAAGCGGTCGTCTCCGCCCCCGGATCCGGATCCGTAGCCGTAGCCGAAGTACTGGGCGTCGCCATGAGGCAGGGGGAGAGGTGCTCTCCATCACTTGCGATCTCGAAACTGGGGGGATCTTTATGGAATTGACTTCCACGCCCTGCCTCTTGCGTCCATTGCGCCAGAGCAGTCCGATCAGCTCATGTCATCCGTCACCCACCCCATCACCCCACTTTGAATGTCGGCTTTGAAAGGCTTGGCCTCGCTCTGAACGGTGGCGAATTAGTCCGAGAGCTTGTACACAAGAATGACGCTCAACTAGCGCATGCACGCATGGTCCAACGACCGCGTTCTCGCCGCTTCCAAACCTGGGATACTTACGGTAGGGATGACGCAGTTTTCATGAGATTTTCATTCCAACCGATTTCCCTAAACAGGACTTGCTCTCCCCAAGAATTGACTGCCTTGAGGTAAAACACGCGATAAGATTTGTTTTTTTCTTTTTCTTTTTCTTTTTCATTTCGTCTGTCACCCCCAACCTCCAAGCTGTGCCAAGGCCCTGTCTGCGATCACCGTCACCGGTCATCGGTTGCTTCTATCAACCCGGGCATTGTATATATGCTTAGTTGTCATGTGGGCTCTGACGAGTCAGAGCGAAGAAGCAACTTGGACTTGGGAAAAGCATTCCGATCGCATTGATCAGGAATGGGTGTCTTCTTTCCCCCTTCTTCGCTTCGAACTTCGAGTTTTTTTTTGTTTTTTTTATCAGCCCTCGTCCCAATTCAAGCCACGTCACGCGGCTGACCGCTTGACCCCCTTTGATTATCGACGCAACCCCGTGTTTCGAGTCCTCAAGTCGTTCGGTGAGGTGTGTTGTTATCCTTTTGTACCCGTACCTGTGCGTCTTGGCATGCAGCGTCACCGTGACCAACCCGGGTATATGGCTGAGGCCCTGGCATACTGGGACGTGACGGATAACTAGACGCGTTCTTTCCGCTCCACAACAGACGACGAACGCCACTGCGTTTTGTGTGGGCTTTCGCGTTCAGTTGGCTCCGTCCTTCTCATGCGCGTGTGATCATTACCAGACCGGAGTCAGGAATGGCATTTGGGGTTCGGCGCGATACGCTCCTTTCCCTTTCCACCTTCCCCTCCCCCTTGATTCCCACTTGCCGTTTCCTTCGATCGTCGCATTCCCAATCGCCACCTTGTATGGCAGCAAAAACAGAAAACCAAAAAACAAAAAACCAATCGGTAGCTTAGTCATCTCACGAACGGTGATGGGTTCCTCCGTTCCGGTCGCTTCCATCTGTCTGGCCTGCTTGTACCCCCTCGGACGGAATGATGCAGCATCCATTATCAGACCCGTCATTCATCGTGGATAGATAAATTCGCCGAGGGAGAGCAAGATATCGCAAACGTGGCGGTTAAAAATAACTTGTGCACTATCACGTTATGACAGGTGGCGTTTCACCCCAAGGCCTCGCTGCCAAGGGGCATACACACAACTTGGCCAGACGAGGCTCCCCCTCTCCCTCTCCCTCTCCCTCAGGCACTAATAGTTGTATTCATCCCCATTAGGGTAGAACATGAGGAGACAGACGATAAGCTGTTCAGTACCTTGGTATCTCCTCACCCGGCTAAAAGAGACGCTACCCCAGACGCACAGCTCGCCATCTGGGATTTGGTGACGATGATGATGATGATGATATTGACCCAGCTGTATGGTGTACCATAAAATCGTATCCCCACGATTGATTGGAAATGACCGGGGGAGGGAAAGTATGCACTGAAACTACTAAAACGCTCGCATATTCTATGCCATTCAGTCATTCAGTCTCTCTCTTTCCAGGAAGAACTTCCCCTTTTTTTTTGCAGGTGTGATCTTATCTCAAAGCAATGCTTCGAATTGCACTTTCAACGCAAGATAGGCATCGCATCTGCCTGGCGTCCATGTCCCGGCCGAGCGCGCGTGCAAACGAGTCAGATTTCTCGCGACGAGACGAGAAGAAAATGTCAAAGATACTTGGCGCCAGGCAGGTAGGTGTGCAGGCATGCTGGCAGGGCGATACCTGACTCCTGCCAGGATTTTCTGTTCGTGTTAGGAGATTTAAAAAGAATCAGAACAACAAAAATAAAGAAAAACACAAAAGGACGGGCGCGATCAAAGGGAAACATGGCATTCGGATCTCGTTAACGGTGCATCTCACCCCCTCACCCAGCTCGCGTGTGTTGGGCGTGGGTACCTGGCCTGGGGCTTGTCTTGCCCTTGGCATTAATGTTTGCTTTTTTTTTTGGGAGGACAACGCGTTTCAGGACTGACTTGAACACGTACCGGTGCCAAAAAAAAAAAATCCCGAGTAAGGGAGAACGCTGTGGTGAAAAGAAGGAAATATGAAAAAAGAAATAAACCAACGATGAGTCCTCAACGGATTCGATTCAATCGGGGCGGCAAGATTGTACGGCATGTAATTGTCCAAGGATAGAAACGGCCTGCCGTACAACTTTTGTAGACACGACGCAGGCTCTTGCAGGCGCTTGGCTGTTGGCGTTCCGAATCTGAGAGATAGAAAAAAAAAAGAAGTACCCTGGAGGCAACTGGCGCTCAAGCTGTATGTGCTTGGCGGGCGTGTGGGACTGGGTGGGAAGGAGGGGGACTCGAAGGTGAGAGGAGGGGACGTGTCATGTTCTGTGACGTACACGTTCGAGGAATTTGTCTCTACGTCGGATAAGTGACAGAATATTGACGGCATGTGTGTATGTAGTACGTGCGTGCATGCATGCGCGCACGACAGACAGAATTTTCAGTAGCGCTCAGACTTCTTCTAAATCCATCCATTGAAATAGTGTCACCGTAAGCAATTAGTAAGGAATAGAGAAAAAAAAATAAGCAAAGGAATCATAGGATCCCCCCCCCCCCACATCCTTGCTAAATTTGAGAAATGGGGAATAAAAGCTAGTTTGATGTGTGAAGCGAGAGAGAGAGAGACATGACCGGATCAGATTGCTGATCTCTCCCTCTTCTTTTGGAGGAGACCACTTAAGAGCAAGACGTTTCCTCTCGTCTCACCGTCTACAACAATTTCCATCTAAAAAAAGAGAATATGATATGAAATTCTGTTCTGTTCTGTGATACTCACCCCAAACTTTGATTTTTTTTTTACTCGCACACATAGAATAAATAAGAATAGCAAAAACAGAAACAGAAAAGGTCGCCGCTTTTGCATTGAATAGTTAGTTAAAATGTTGTCTAGTCCGTATTCCCTTCTTAATCTCCCCCTTTTCGGGCGACTATATGTTTTGTGATGGTGGTGGTAAATGGCGAAAGGTTGATGGATGGAACGACCCTCGTACAATAGCGCACGTCGTCCCTGAGCCCGGAGCTCAAGACACGAGGTGAGACGCGATTGACACTGTAATCATTACCATCATCATCATCAAAAAAGAACTAACTACCGTGGACGCTCACTGCTGGGGAAGCGCTGGGTTCCATCAACATCTGGTTCCATTACGGCAGCTCACCCCCACATACATCCCTCCTCCCCCCCCCTGATCCCAATTCCTATACATTCCCATGATCAAATCATGGACATTTTGGTTTGGCTGCGCTTATGCATAACCCCCCCAGGAACACGCCTTTCGGCTACTGGTCCTACCTGCTACTACCTCATCTAATCCCTATTTCCAAATTAGGGAGGAGGAAATCAATCTCGAAGAACGTTGCGCTGCTGGCTGACCTTTACATCGGAAGGTTGGGCATTCTTTCCCGCCTACCACATATCCCGAGGAGGGGGCAATGATGATGACGATGATGATAATAGTGATTCGAAATCGCGCAGAGAGATATACCAATCTCGCTTATGGGATCAGTGTGAGAAGATGGGAAAGCGTGGAAGGTGGAAGGAGAAGTGTGAGAGGGGGTGGTGAGAGGACAGAACAAATGGGCGTGACTGCTGCGCAAATACGTGTAAGTAGGGAAATAGAACGGTGGTAGAAGGAAGAAGAAAATAAAAGCGTCTGTCACTGTGAATAGGATAGATATACTCAGAGTCCGTAAGCGAAGCGGAAGAATGTGCAACTAAATGAGATACAACTACACTGAGAGATGACTACGCCAGAACCGAGAGCGACGCACGCACGCACGCTGTCCCTCCCCGTCGTCGTTAACATCTACATCTATCAATGACCCGCAATCCCTCCCAACACGCTACGATTGTCTCCCACGGGCCTTTCCACCGCCACTACTACCACCACCGACGCTACCATTCAATCTACCATCCTCTCCAACGCCGCCCAGCTGCGACCGTGCATCCGTATAGAGAGACACCGACGAGCCGGTCCCCATCGTACTGCTCACGGGCCGGCCACCCTCTCCGGGAAGCAATATTCTGGGTATTGACAACATCGAGGAATTGTTGTTATGACCGTATACCATACTTGCCTGGCGAGACTCATGGACGTCATCTGACGGGCTTTGATGCACCTGCGGAGTGCGCTCTCCAGCCCCACCAGGTTTAAACCGCACGGGCGGTCCAGACAGGCCGGACGGTGAAAGGAGCTCCCCGTACTCGGATGGTATCGTCGTCGGGGGTTGTGGAGGTGTAGGGAGGTGGTGATGGTGATGGCCTGTGGTGGGTGCGTCAGATGTGACAGAAAAGAAAGTTTGAGAGGAACGAGTGGAAGCACTCGCGCTCCGCGCGTTTTGATTAAAGGAAGGATAGTGCTGCATTGTGGGTAGGGACGACGCGGCGCTCGCGAGGGACGAGATACTCCCCCGAAAAGCGCCGATGAGCGGTATCCCCGATGCTTTCGGGATATGCAGCCAACTTGCGGGTGTCGGTGTCGGTGAGGATGATCGGGCGGATGCGGGTGGTGGTGCTGGCTCTGATGCTGGTAGTGTTGGAGCAGGTGCTGGTATTGGCGCATGAGACTCCGCGCTTGACGTTGTGGGTGATTGGCCACGCTGTGGAGATACGTCCGTTACCGAATCTTCCGGAAGTGGATCCATAGGCACGCGGGCGATGCGTGTACGGGCATGCCGTAGAGGTTGCGGCTGCGAGGAGCGGAGAGATCGCGGTAGTCCAGGTTCCAAGTCAGGGGAAGGGGAACGCGTCGAAAAAGACCTGAACGTTGGCGCAAAGCGCCGGGGAGAATGTAGTAAGGACGAGGTCGCGCTTGGTGTGGGGGGTACGCTTGATTGTGTGGCGGTATCTGATTGCGCCGTAGTGGACCCAAAACGTGAATACTCCACGCTGGCATTCGGGTCGGGGTGGAGGAGCGGGACGAATGCGTCAGCGGAGATGGCACGGTTGTGGACACCTCGATGACTGTTGACCGTCGGGGACGTTCGACCGCTCACCGTCGAGTTATCTGCTTGTTTTGGTTGACGTCTCGAGGCCCGGCGTCGAGCGAGGGGAACGATCACGAGGATGAGGGCGATGATGAGGACAAAGCCACCGACGGTGGCGACGATAATAATGACGAGCTTGCTTGTGTTTTTGGATTGCGATGTGAACGGGGTAGCAGTTGGCTAGCAGAAACGTGGCCAAATCAAATGACCCAAATAGCAAAAAAAGGGCCGAGAATTAACTTACCACCACACCTGTTACTGACGTCGTAGCATCGCTCATCTTGGCATAAGACAATCTTCACGTTCGGACGGTAGAGAAAGGACTACCGGGGCTCACACACGGGGAGTAAAAGAAAGTGTGTGAGAAACCAGTTGAGGAAGGGATAGAGACGATAACCAAGAAGGGCGAGGCTGTGGGTGCCAGTTTTGACTAGGTGCCGAGTTGCCCGACCGAGTATTGTTGTACTAGTAGAGAGGCGTACGTCAATATCAAAGGGCCGGCGCTTGTCAGTACCTTTCCCTTTTCCCTTTTGTTTTCTCGATATCAAATTAAAGCCAAAGTGACAGTTGTGGTTGTACAAAATCAACTGTACATGAATATGAACATGAACACGCGTGCGGGGGACAAGGAGGAGAGGAGAAGATAACTGTAACGGCCCGTTTCATTCCGGCTTGCACTCGAACAACGATGAACACTTTACACTCTTGTCAATGGGATTGCTGTCGTTTCACTACAGAAAATCATGATGACCTCGTGAAACATGTCATATCAGAGCATATCGATAAGGCTCGGCCAATAAAAAGATTGGACGTTGATTTTGTTGAAGGGGAATACAGCGGTGCTAGTACTTCAGGTGATGTGATTAAACTCTTTTTAATAATCAGCTTCAAATCTCAATGGCAACCATTAAAGTACCCACAAGTTCTCAACTCGATGTACTTCAATCCACTTCACAGCATATGGAGGATCTAGTCATGAGCCTCCAATCACCTCCATCAAATGTCCTTCCTCCTCAGTCTACCAGCCCTCTTCCTGAGGCAAATCGTCCAGTATTTCCTGAACCAACAAGTACTCAAACTTTCAATCACCCATTATCATTTACCTCAGGTTCTACATACATCCTTCCCATTTCTCAACAACGGCGGATGAATGAAAGCTTGCTTGATGAGGTACGCCACTGTGCCTCTATATTTGTTTTTCCGCGCAACTTTACATGACGTCACTTTACACCAGGGAAGCAGCCACGATACTTCTCAGATAGAACTCCAAACACAAGCAGTATACAAATCCCAAGTTTTTGATTAGCACACCCCTTTAGCAAACGGGTGCGATACTTTTTTTTTGTATGGCGTCTACACCACCTCGGGGTTGCGTATTGTTCCCATTTGTTCGTATTTGCAGACAGACATGATGCACAGGAAAAGGTGTAATGGTGCGGCTGCTATTGACTTGATCGGCAGCCTTTGTAACGGGCAGCGGTGTCCTTACAAGGGACGCGTAAATGTGTAGGATTGGCCAGCCTCCACGTTGGGGGTTTGCAAGTCTAGCCTTCGAGCGAGCGTGGGCGCCGGTGCTTCCAACCCACTCACCCCTCCGTCCATGTATGGCAAGAGAGACGCGCGCGAAGTCAGCTTTCGTGAGGGCGCACCTGTCTCGACTCTCACAGGTGCCTCGCGGCGCGTCATATGCTCTCATCTTCTCACTGAAACCGAAGATTAAAACGTGTTGTTCAATATCATTTTGTTCCATCTTGTTTGCTCAGGTTGCGCCGTAACTTCTTCCTGGGGAGAAGCTGCCGGATACCCCCGATGCGGCCTTTCACCTTCCCACCTAGAACTCACTCGTTATCCAGAAAGGTTTCTTTTTTTGTGGCTCTTATTAGGTGCGCACGACATGAACCACGTATTCTATCGCCATTCAATGGGGAGCCAGCTTTATATGGGTTCATCACTCGCCGTTTTCAATCCAAAGAAGTGGGTCACCTGCTATCTAAGTTGTGCTTCTGCAGTCGAAACGACCATGAATTCAAAAACCCATGCGTTTCTTGCGTCTTGTGTCTTGCTGTCCAGTCCCCGGGGCAGTTCCGTAGCGAGTCGATGGTCACCATCACTGCATCTGCCCTCCGTTTGCGTAGGACCACTTTTTAAGGCCCTCTACATAAAAATCTCTCAATGAAAGCGTTCAAAAACCGATAGGGACTGAGTGTGTGGATTATTGGTTTGCTGTGATAATAGAATTTAATGTTTTTGGTCCGTTAACGGATTTCTAGTACGTTGTCAGATCACAATAGCCCGTCCTGGTCTTTCTCACGAACATGCCAGACGTCAGGACATATTTATTCAAATTCGATGGAATTTTTGAGGGGATTATGGAAACCTGCGACGATATACTACATCGTCCGAGTTGCGCGGCGGGTGAACAGATCCGAATTCCATGCCCACCGCATACCTACATTCTAAGTTAAACCAAATATGCCTTGGTAGGACACTCCGTATTTGCCTTTACCGCCATCCTCTCTCACAGAATATCAGGCTGTTTAATTCTAGGATGGTTCGGTATCTGTATCGTGTGTCGGTTGTTGAGTGAAATCTCCGTCTCAATCACTCGGTCTCACTTACTTGTCACTCCATCATCTTCATCATCTGAAATTGGATATCTGTAATACCGCTCTAACCAGTGCCTCTGAGACACCGTAATCACTGCCCAGGGAGCCAGCGTAGATGGCCTGATAGTGGATAGTATCGACAAGTTGTCGAGGCAGAGGAGTTGTGACAACAAGTCACGTGACTACGTGTCACACTTCCCACCCAAGCCGCCGTAATCAGTCAAAGCGCCATCCTTCTTCAGGATGTCGATCAAGGAATATATTCACCCTTTACTTCATCCTTTCGCCTTCCTTCAGAGGGCCTCAAACATCTTATGAAATATTTACCTGGAACACCAGATGCATCAAATAAGAAGACTAAAGAGGATCTTCGGGCAATCTATGGGCGCTTTGAGAGTCCATACTAGCAAATCATGTCAGCGATGAGGATTTCAAGAAAAACGTTTCACCAGAAACAAGACGATTTTTTCAACGTCTTGAGAACGTCAACAAGGGAGGATGCCACTAAGGATGACTACCAGGCTGTCGTAACTCATAGTCATTATCTTTTCCCTATCAAATCAATCAAATCATCATACTCTAAGGAATGTCTTTTGGACTATACATTTGCCAGTAAGGCCCAAGAACTTGTCCACCCCTATAATTAATTCATAATGGCCAGAATATTAGATCCACGGGTGCAGATAGGCAATCATTTTACAATCGTGTTCTTGGCCGGGCCAAGGCCAAAGACGTACGTCTATCACGGCTCGTTCATAGTTTTCATTCACTTAATTTTCCTGCAGAGGCCGAGCACAGACCCTGTTGTGGAGATTAAACAACTTAACCATGCATTCGAACGTCTTCGAGAGGCAGTGAATCGTGCAAGTAAAGTGGAACTTCCTTTTTTCTTCTTACATTTTCCGGGTGGGGTACATATTATGACTATGGCGACCAATTTTCTCGCAAGGAACTGATTGGAGTTTCCAAGGACAAACTACTATTGGGCCTGGAAGCGAGGACCTTTCGGATGCGCAGACATATACGGTTTTGTCTCAGCGTTTGGCGTTGGATATTGACGGCTCCAAATATATACTTTCATCGGCGACCCCTGTGAAGCTTGCGGAAATTATGCAGGATCAAATCGCCAATTATATCCGGGTCTGCATCTATGTCGGAGAGGTATTCGAGTCTATGCGCGGAGTTGCTTCGTTCGAGTCGATCCTCTCAGAGGCGGCTTATCGTGTCATGAATGATGGGCATGGGTTTAGCCTACCTGTGGCACTCGAAAAGGCTTTATCTGGATTTTGCATCAATCAAGGGGCCCATGGGAAGTTATCGGTCGCTGCCTGGTTCACTTGGGCACGCGATCGGGCAATCAGAAGAAAAGGTGAACCTCCTGACAGGGCGCTTTGTCATTTCTTTACTGTCAAGGAGCTGTTTTAAAGTCTGTTTCTTGTATCGATTTTGAAATCGATCTTGAAGACCAAACCATCTCCGTCCACAGAAAGACAAAGGGAATGAGCCGCTATTCGAAAAGGCATCCAAGGGGGCCACAATGCATTTTAATCATTTCATCACATTGTACGAAGACAAGGTGCTAGCGCGCAAATATCTAGTCCGTTTTATGGCACGGGGCGCGGTTGCTCTGTGCGTCAATTGTGAATCTGGCTTTGATGTGGTTTATCCATACTTGTATGAGGACATGGAGCTTGACATGCAGAAAGTTGGATTTATAATCGTCCAAGTGAAGAACGATTCAAACATTGGTCAGAGCGATTTTACCAAACTGTTCAACAAGATGGATCCATTCAAATATAATTTACTTGAGGAGTCAGACAAGGAAGATGGCCGGTGGCCGATCCCAATCATTTGTTCTCTTTCTTCTCAAGGTATGCCTACTGTGGAACACATGAAGTACAAGTCGTCATCAGATGGTGCAATGACCCTGGACACAAATGGTAGCTAAAACTCTTTTTACAGCCACATTTATCACTAGGGATAAATCTTTGATATCTTTTTAAGGGAAGGATTCAAGCCGCTGCTGGCAGTGGCAGTAGTAGCAGTTGGCATCTATGTGCTCATTTCTCAACAGAACAATAAAAACATAAACACAGCCCCGCGACAGTAATGTTACTATTCTCGACACATCTAAGAGGACTTTAGTTAGACCTACACCATCACAACTATTCCGTTTTCTGTTGCGCCTTTACTAGTTCTTGTATATCCTTCGTGCCAAAGTCCCTCAAAAATCTCCACGTTCCGGCTTCTTTACTATTAGGCTGTCCATCCTGCCTTTCCCAGCCTGTGAGATCCCCTTCTGGATAGAACTCGAGTATGTCGCGGAGAGAAGGGTCGTGCGCAAGAATGACGAGCACATTTGGACTTGCGTCAAATACCTTGAGCGCTTCAAGCGTTACTCGAGCAGTCGCCGGATCCGAGTTGATGGCCGGACGAGGTTCATAGAATGGGGTGGTTCTGAAGGAACCACTGTCATGGGAATGCGAGCATGGGTGGATTTGTTCAAAGATGGATCCAGGGCAGGCAATGACCGATCTCGGGGCTTCAAATGGAGATGGTCTAATAGATTCTGGGAGAGGAAGAAGAGGAGTGGGGCGGAACTCGCCGACGTGATGAGCGGCATCTCCTGCAAGAAGCAAAAACCTGTCTTCAGAAGTACGTGCCAGTGCCATAATGTGGTCGCTGGTGTGTCCGAGGGCTTCAATGATGTAGAAAGAACCGTCCTCGAACCAATCGATGGCTCGCAATCCACACACTTTCAAGGGGGATGCGTCGAAGTCCAACTCGATGAGATCGCGACCTTCGAAGGCATCTTGAACTGTATGAACGTCTGGATTGTCGGGATAGCCTGGGTATGACTTGCTGTTGGACTTGAATCCGGGGCCGACGATGAGGGACGTAGTCGGCGGAAAGAGGGATGGATCTCCCGTATGGTCGGCATGACGATGAGACCAGACGATAGAATTGATGGAAGAAAGTGGGACCGAAGCGGAATTCAGGATGTCGACAACATCGGAGGGAATATCAACGCTCGCGTCCGTATGTTGAAACAGTTTACGGACTGAACAATACAAAGTCAGCTACACATCGAATTTTGACTGGTACGGAAAGACGGTGGCTCCCCCACGAAAGAAAAGAAAAAAGAAAACGAATGGTAAAAATCTATGGCTCGAAAGGGGGACTCACTTGATGGGGCCAGTTTTTCCCTCCAATCTTTCCTCATACCAAGGTCGTACATGAGCTTCTTCCCGACTTTGTCATTCTCGACAAGAAAGCTATACATTGGGGCATCCACGGTGTCGTGTCCGGGTATCTGCGGCTGAAGCATCAGGGCCGTTGGTATCACCAGAAGGCCAGCATAGAGGATTGAGACGCGGACAGTAGATCCATTGAATGGAGGGAGCTGGAGTGACGATTCATCAGACATTTCGAAAGAAGGGGGGCGGTAGCACTAAGCACTGGCGCAAGACGAGTTGGATGGATGAAGTACATCGAAGCTAGTTATAAGTGCGGTAGCCCTACTGACCGACGATTACGCGTTGAGAAGGCAGTTTTCGGCGGTCTAGCGGTCTATCGTCCTTGACTTGGAACAGACGCGAAGCAGATAAGTCATGATGAACCTAGAGACATAGAACTTTTCACTTCATCGCGTACTTGTAGTTATTAGTTCTCATTGGCTGGAATGAGCTACTTGTTACGTTTTGTCCGACGTTCGCCTCAGCCCTCCTTCGATTCGGTTCAACTTCATGTTACGCGATTCTCACGCATTGAAATGCAGGCTGCTCCTTGACGGGATCTACCCGATTCCGCCTGATCGCTCTGATAACGCAGAAACTTGCTCAGCCAAATGCTAACGTATGGATCCAGTGGACTATACAGTACTGGATGAGACTTTAATCCCTTACATGCTTAACACTGAGTACGTCGGCATCTTTCCCCGACGAATATTCTCCCCCTCCCCTACTCTGATACCTGCTTGCGGTTGCAGATTGCCAGTTCCAAGCGATGTATACCATCACTACAAAATCACAGTATTTATCCTGCCCGTCTTTGTCTGTCTTGTGAGTAGTTCTCTCATCTGATCCGGACGCTCTCTGCACATTTATGGGTCCCTCACTCCACCAACTGTATGACTTCTTGCTACATGGCTTCTCAAGGCGTTCTGGTGGCACCAGAAACTGAGCCCGTACATATGAAGCAGCGTCTAATATATCTCTAGCCTGAATTTATCCCCTGTACGGATCCAATCCGTGGTGAGTGCAAAGCAAAGTGTTCCCGAAGAGGCAGGGATAGAGGTATGTGTGTGAGAGAGAAGAGGGAGCCCCTGCGATGACTAAGGCTTCGAAGGAGGGTGTATCGTGCTTGAACTTGCGAATACGCAACTTGCTGGTTCCATTTGACCTTGCGCTTTGACATTGTCGAGGAGTTCTTTAGCACGCGAAAGAAAGATAGAAAGAGGGAGAGAAATGCCATTTGATTTCCGCCTCTGTTGGCCCACTGGCTTGTCTACTACAAGCATTGTGTATACCTGCGGAGAGACCTAGTTATGAAGCAGAAGAGGATGAATTAGGATGAAAGGAGACAAGTGAGATGAAACCAGGCAAAAACCAGGCAATTAAAGCGGGGAGGTGAAGACGGAGAGGTGAAAACCTGGCAATAAAGACGAGGAGATGGAGAGGTGATGAAACTGAGGAATGGACGGGCATGCGGCCCGGAATGTGATAATCGAAGCTAGATCATAATTACATAATTAGACAGGAATACTTCCTCTAAGAGACGCGGGCCTTCTTCAAGCCCATCGCTTCCCGTCGGCCGCGCGAGCCTGATTGAGTTTGGCGGCGGACATCTTCGGACTTAGTAGGCTTTTCCTTTCTCTGTCTGTCGCTCCCTCCCTCTGTTCATAGTACCAGTAGCTACATTGCACCGGATGTGGCCGCGCGATTGAGTACCGTCTCGCAAGCGCGTAATTGAAATTCGATTCAAAAAAAAAAGAGGAATACCAAGACTGCCGATAGCTATATCCCATTTCTTCCCTACCCTTCCTCCTCCTTTAAACCAATCTTCCCATATCATAGTGCCTTTTTCAAGGTCTGAGATTATCACGTCCCATTTGGAGCCAGTCACCTACAGCACCTGTTTCATTCTCCCTCTCACTATACACGAACCCGCCAGATACTAGTGACTCAGTGATATCCATTGTAGGGGTCTACTTTGTTCCATCTATGAGTTGCACCAAGGTCGTCTTTAGCAACTGGGTATTCGGGGAGCACTTTATAATATAGTTTAATTTCTCCACTTAGGTTCGTCCCGCTGTTTCTTCATTCATGACCCTTGTTCTTGCAGCACGAGGCTGTTGATGCTATCCGTCTTTCTGACGCCTACGGAGGTCTCGAGATGAACCTGGGCGCATATCTTATGTGTCTATCAGGCCCTTCCCCTCTCCTGTTTGCGGGCTGCCCAGGCTCAGGCTTGTATGGTATATTAGTTGGATGGCTGATTTTATTTAACCTACTGCTTCTCACAGGACGAGGACTGGGGTGGGGACAGGACATTATGAATTGGCCATGCATCGAGGGGTTTTGTTTTTGCACGTATCGATAGCAAGACCACCTCCTGCCCCCTTCGCCCATCTCTCTCGCCCCTTCCCCCGAGCAACGCTTTGTTATGAAAGACGTCACCGCGAGCTGCTTCTGAAGCTTCTGACAAGACTTTTCTTCGGCCACGACGATTGAAATGGAACTGCTGTACACGTCAAGGGTGGACTTGTTAGTAGGCTGGTTGGGCGGGCATTCTGCTATCTTCACGGTTTAGTGAAGGAAGAGTAGCGAGCATTGTCGACTCGTTGGTGGTGCCCTTGGTTCTGCCTTCCGCACATTCCTATTTCTCCTGACAGCATTGTAACAATAATAACCTTCGCAGAAGCTAGCCCGCTTTACGTGCCCATTCTTGTTGCCCACTGCTCTTCTGATGGGGAGATATGAAGGGCCGCTACCACACGCGTAACTCGAAAAGCTTGAGATATTGGCCGAAGTTCAGAGAGAGGAAGTCACCCAGATGAAGCTATGTAAAGATGCGGTGCGTGTTCGCGTCAGCGCCAAGCTCGAGACTAGAGTGTTTCGAGCTCGCTCCTTGAATTTGTTGTCGTTTGTGAAGCCGAGTATACCAGAATTGAGCTATTCGTTGAGGTCACTGTCGTTGAGTCAGTGAGAGAGAGACTCCAGGGATTATGTCACGTGCGTAACTGACCCTGGACGGCATCGCTCAAACCATGCGATGGGCATTAGAATTCTACCACAAGCCCTTCACTGAGGACTTGCTCACCTTCATCCAGGACACACGGGCCTTCACTAGGCCATTTTTCTCGGAATGACCTTGCGAGCCAGATTAGGCCGAGTCAGCGGCATCGGGCATTGGGTAAACAGCTCACTCTTATGCTCACTTCCTATGTGGCAGCACAATCCCTTTCCCTTTACCACCCCCCTCTTTTTTCTTTCCCCCCCCCCCCTACCAAAGGGTTCATACCATGATAGTCCACTATTACTCCCATTTTTCAAACAGTAGTTACTATGTCCTAGTAGTAGCCGCGCAATCTGTACACGGCCCTGAAGCGCGAATAGAATCCATTTCAAAAAACCTTGACCTGGATTAGTCAGTCATACAAACCCACACCTCCACAAGCAAACCACTTTGTTTATAAGGTACTCTATCAGCTGAAAAATAATCGAGACATTTAATCCCAATTGCATTGATCCATGTCTCACATACATCTGAATGTTATCATGCGCCCTGAGCGTCTATCACCCATCTTTGGACAAATGTCACCTGTTGCAAGGCAGTGAACTAAATAATACACTCCGTATACCAACTCGCTATCGCTCACTCCATCCCACATAGGTCCTCGTCTCTGACGTGATGTCTCAGAATTCACCTACATCCACCTCCGCTTCGCGCTTTCAATCCATCTTCGATGATGCCCTGAAAGCGTACAGAAGGCAAACCAAGAATGATCTTGCTACTCATCCTCTAGCTGCCCAATTACGAACGTGCGACTCTCCCAGTGCCATTCTGGCCGTGCTTCAAAGCCAAGTCCAGGAATTTGCTGGATCTCGAGGTAACAATGATAGGTGGGAAAAGTGGCTCGGTCCGACCGTGAATGTCCTTTATGCATTCTCCGCCACGCTCGGAGAAGGCGTTGGCTTGGTAAGTCACAAAATATTGGCCCATGCGTGTTCCACCGTCTCGATGTCACATTCTTAGGTTTTCTCACCTGCGAAAGTGGTATTTGCTGGTATCGGTGTCCTCCTCATTGTGGGAATCTTCTGCAACCCTCTACCGCCCTGATTGACATCGGAGTGCCTTAGGCGGCTAAGGATGTTGGCGCGAGCCAAGACGCGCTCCTCAACCTATTCGAGCGCATCGAAAACTTCTTCAAACGTCTCGAGACTTATACCGAGGTGCCACCAACTACAGCAATGACTGATATAATAGTAAAGATTATGGTTGAAGTTCTCGGAATCCTTGCTATCATGACAAAGGAAATTAAGCAGGGATCTACGAGTGAGTCCATCCACAGCAATAAAAGTAGGATTCCCTTGACATATCTTGATTTAGAAAAATATCTGAAGAAACTGGTGGGAAGGACGGATATCGAGGACGCACTAGGAAGGCTTGACAAGCTGACACATGACGAAGCTCTGATGGCAACTGCACAAATCCTGAAGCTCACGCACAGTGTTGGCGACAAGGTAACAGCGACGGCGAATGAGGCCAAAGTAATAATGCAGCAGACGGCAAACAACGTCGACGAAGTGAAGCGTTCGTAATTCCTTAATGGCAGCCTTGTTGGCTACGGACGCTGAATCAAGATCATCACAGAGAACCAGATACGACAGGACCTTCGAAGATGGCTCTCCCCACCTGATCCATCAATTAATCAGAACATTGCACGCGCTGCTTACCATAGTGGGACTGCATCGTGGTTCTTCCAGGGCAGTATATTCAAAGAGTGGAAGTCTTCCGGCTCGCTCTTATGGGTCCACGGAAAGCGTACGTTCACCCTACCATTTATATCCTCACCCCCCCCTCATGTTATCGGGATCACGCAGCGGGCTCCGGGAAGAGCATCCTATGGTTCGCGAATCGCCGAATATTTACTTTGTAGAGACTCATGTTGTCTGCCAGCTCCACGATAATTGAGGACATCGCGGCCATGGACGAGGCGGGATTAGCCTCGTTGGCATACTTCTATTTCGATTTTAGGGACACTACTAAGCAAAATTGCCGAAATCTCCTCGCCTCTCTTCTCTTCCAACTATCCGCTCGCTCAAATCACCGTTGCAACGTATTGTTCAGCGTTTATTCTGCACACGACAGTGGCGCGCGACAACCCAGCGATGAGGTTTTGATCCGATGCCTAAAGTCGATGCTCTCACTTCCGAATCAAGGTCCAATCTACATTGTCATTGATGCGCTAGACGAGTGTCCTAACACGTCTGGCTTGCCATCTCCTCGGGAGCAAGTCCTTGATTTCTTGAAGGGGTTGGTGGGACTTTCTCTGCCAAATGTTCATACATGCGTTACTAGTCGGCCCGAGGTCGACATTCGATCCAGCCTCGAACCTCTGACAAGACTCCAGGTGTCCCTTCACGACCAAAGTGGACAAAAGGAGGATATCATCGAATATGTCAGTTCTGTGGTTCAGTCGGACACAAAAATGCGGAGATGGCGAGAGGAAGATAAGAATCTGGTTATCGAGACGCTATCCGAGAGGGCGGACGGAATGTAGGGACTATCTTTATTTTGTGGGGTGATTTTTTTTTTTTTTCATATCCTCAACAGGTTTAGATGGGTTTTCTGCCAACTGGAGACCCTACGGTATTGCCTCCCACCAAGTGTTCGCCGTATCCTCGAGGAATTACCTGACAGTCTCGACGAAACTTATGAGCGAATATTGAAGGACATCAACAAGACTAATCGAGAGCATGCTCATCGTCTCTTACAATGTCTCACCGTTTCTGTCCGACCGCTGCGTGTCGACGAGCTTGCGGAGGTACTTGCCATTGACTTCAGTTCCGCACAAGGAGGAATTCCGAAGTTGAATGTGGGTTGGCGATGGGAGGATCAGGAACAGGCGGTGCTTTCGACCTGTTCCAGTTTGATCGCTGTTGTCGACGACGAAGAGGACTATCAAGTAGTTCAATTTTCGCACTTTTCGGTCAAGGAATTCTTGGTGTCGAGTCGACTGGCAGGTTCAAGTGGAGACGCGTCGAGGTATCACATCGATCTCGAACCAGCTCATACTATCTTGGCGCAAGCTTGTTTAAGCGTCCTACTTCGGTTGGACGATCCGGTTGAAAGAGACGGTGTCGGGAGTAGCTTTCCCTTAGCAGGATATGCCGCTCGCCACTGGGTTGACCATGCCCGGTTCGGAGACGTGTCATCACACATAGAGGATGGGATGGACGACCTCTTTGACTTGCACAAGCCACATTTTGCCTCATGGCTCCGGTTAAAGAACTTAGATGAAGACTGGGGAAATTCCTTCGACCAAATTGACCCTGCAGAACCTGGAGTGGTTCCCCTGTACTATTCTGCGCTGTGTGGATTTTATGACCTTTCAGAACGGCTGATCACCAAGAATCCGGAGCACGTGAATGCCAGGTGTGGTGAACACAAGACTCCGCTGGTGGGGGCACTACAGAAGGAGCACTTTCAGGTTGCGGAGTTGCTGTACGAGCACGGCGCAGACCTGGACATTCGCAACAGGTCGGGCAGGACCTTACTACATGCAGCATCGAAGGATGGGCCCGTAGACACTGCCCGGTGGCTACTCGACCATGGCGTAGATGCGAATTCCCTCCAGCACAATGACTATACCCCATTGCACCTGGCGTCAATCAACGGATACTTTGAAATTGTCCGCATGTTACTGCAGCGCGGTGTACCTGTCAATCCCCGAGGTAGTGATGGTTGGACTCCATTGGAAGGGGCATCAAATAATGGCCACACCGACATCACACAATTTTTACTAGAGCACGGCGCAGACGTGAACTCACAAGATGAGAAACTTGAAACAGCGTTGCACCGGGCTGCATACCTCGGGAAGCTCGAGGTCGCACGGCTGCTACTTGAGCATGGTGCGAACGTAGAGCTGAAGTCTAATGATGGTAAGAGCCCACTTCAGGTTGCATTGGATGAAAACTGCTTCGAGATTACGGAATTACTTTCGGGACATAGTGCCAAGTGACTACATAGCATCATGATATATTTCCCCTACCTGCTCTGCTCGTACTGAAGCACAGATATTTACGGGATCTTTTCCTTTTCATTGATACAACCTAATTTAGGGTACCTTCCTGTCCACTGTTTACTCCCAAATTACACCCAACCATGTCGATAACAACCATGGCGCATTTCCGAGTTTCCACCCAAGCTCCAGTAAGGATGGCTCGGGCATGAAACCTTTGAATTAGAGCACTTATCATTTGGTTTCAAACATTCGACGTATATCACCTTTATCATTACATTTGGATTGTGCACATTCTGGGCTGTCCTGCTCGTTAAAAACCATTTTTATTACCTCTGTCTCCTCCCTGTCTTTACTGCCAAGTTTTCACCTCTTCATCCATCTTTATTGCCTGGTTTCATCTCACTTGTCTCCTTTCATCCTATTCATCCTCCTGCTTCATAACTAGCAAGTATATAAGGGTGCATACAATGCTTGTAGTAGACTAGCCAGTGAGCCAACAGAAGCAGAAATCAAATGGCATTTCTCTTCCCTCTTTCTACCTTTCTTTTGTGTGCTAAAGGACTTCTCGACGGCGTCAAAGCGCAAGGTCAAACAGAATCGGCAAGTAGCGTATTCACAAGTTCAAGCACGATACACCTAGTTGCCTCTCTCCTTCGAGACGCTTTGCCACTCACCGCGAAAAGTTGAATCACTTGAAACCCCACCCCTCTCCCCCGTAGCCTGGTGATGAGGGTCCTCAACTTCATTTACTAACCAAAGACGAACACGAGACACTCATATCTATCAGAGACTCGCCACGCATTGGAAGCAGGGGACGGGATGGGTAATTTGTGATTGATTGCAAATGACCGGACTTGGACTCGGACTCGGTCCGAGTCCGAATCCCCGACGCCCGACCCTGACATTAATCAGAGTGTTCGAGTCTCTTCACTTCACTTTACCGTGATCATGGTCGTTAATGGAAGTCCCCAAGGCCAGCTGGAGGAGAGTACGGTGATGTTCGCGCAAGTTTTGACGAGGCCAAGCTCAACGCCTATCTCGCAAAGAGTGTACCGGCCGTGAAAGCGCCTGTTACGATCAAGCAATTTAAGGTGCCTCCTCCACATCACCTTCCACTTAGTCGTCCTCACATAAGCTGAAACCATCTACGATACAGTTTGGCCAGGTCAGAGATATACTGTTCCTCCCAATTTTGAATATTTTTGAATAACTCGTAGGATAGTCAAATCCGACGTATTTCCTTACAGATGCCAGGTTAGCGTATTTTTATCGAATTTTTCTTCGTGTTGCCTTGCTCCTTCTGAAAGTCGTATCAGCGGTGCACGTTTTGTTCTTCGAAAGAAACCTGCAGGACAGTTAGTATCCAAACAGCCCACCAAGTCGAGAGGGAGTATACCATGCTTGCCGCCATTCACAACTACAACTCGCGTCCGACGACAGCCCCAGAGGCGCGAGTGCCCGTTCCACAAGTTTTTGTGTTATGTGAAGACAAGGAGGTTATCGGGACGCCTTTCTATATAATGGAGTTTCTGGAGGGTCGCATCTTTACCGACATGTCGATGCCAGGTGTGCCACTAGAGGTCCGGCGGGAGTGGTGCGTGTGGCTTTTTCTTTGTTCCCGCTGTCTGGTCATCACTCCACTCCGACGGCGTTAAACCGAACCTACGTACCCACATCTATCTCTCTTTCTCTCTCCACAGTTGGCTCTCTGCAGTGCGCGCACTTGGCGCACTTTCCTCGCTCGACCCAAAGGACGTCGGTTTAGAAATTTTGGTTCGTACAAACCCTACTTCCCTCGCCAGATCAAGTCCCTTTCCAAGGTCTCGCTTGCCCAGGCGGCCGTGAAGGATATCGACACCGGTGAACCGGTTGGGGAGATTACAGGATGGCGCGAGCTTATTGGGTGGTACGAGAGTAATCTACCGGACGAGCGCAAGACGGGAGTGCGAATCGTACATGGGGACTACAAACTAGATAACCTCATCTTCCACCCGACAGAAAATAGAGTAATCGGCATCCTCGATTGGGAGCTCTGCACTCTCGGTAGTCCGGTGCGTGTCTCATTACCGTTCTCTCCCTCCTCAGCTCCCTGCACTGATGATATTTGGGCTGACCCCACGTGTATAGCTGGCAGACCTCGGAAATCTCACACAACCTTGGGTATTCGACCTAGCCGATGTCGGAACCCTCATGGTCGGATTTAAGAACAACCCAGGTGCAGAGCCCATCTCCCTTGAGGATCTCGAGCGAGAGTATTGTCGAGTGACACGACAACCCTACCCCATCGTGGAAATTGGATTTGCGCGTAGCTGGATGCTCTTCCGGGTACGTCCCTCCACACACACGCTATGAATGGTGTCTCCATTGCAAAAAAAACGATGTGTATTGACCAATGAATTTTCTGCAGCTTTCGGTCATCATGCAGGGAATTGCGGCAAGACGGGCGCGAGGTCAGGCGAGTTCAGAGCAGGCGCACCTCTACGCCAGTTTCTTCAATGTGCTAGGTAGGCTGGCACGAGGAGTTTTAGAAGACGAAGGATACCTACCAAAATCTCGGGCCAAATTGTGACAGCTGCGGGAGTTCACGCACTTGTTTGGTTGTTATTATCAACAAGGGTGTACGTTGGTCACCATTCTACAACAATGACAATCTTAAGCACAGTCTATACCTCGACGTCTACGTCGTGAGGACCTGCTCACGATATTTAAAGTTATGTCATGCTGGATGAGTGGTGATCTTCTTAAGCAAATAAGGCAGCTCGCTTGAAATTCATGTCAATGAGCTCTTGGCAGGCATGCTCATGGGCAAGTGTGGTCATGTGCGGTCAGGCGGCATTGAGGACGATTTTATAATGCACTGCAGGGGATTGGGCATTAGTGGACGCGAAATGGCTTATCACCTGCTGGGAGATGTGCTCATGGGGAGTGGTGCACTGACAACTCTGACATAATGCGGCAGCCTGCATGAATGAGGCCCTGATGGGCTACTCCCTGTTACTAGTCTGCTGATTTCTAGCTTGAAGAGGATGCTAATGTAGTATTCTCGGCGGACCAAGCCATGTATTGGCCTCGCCCCGTCCTCATGGGCCAGAATTACACGAGGCCTCCTTGCCTCGATCATTCAGGGTGCTTCTCACTCCCCTCATCTCAAACAGCTCCCGGGCACCTCGGAAGACCGCCTGGATGATTCCATTTCATTCGGACGTGACCTCCCATGCACCACTGTAAGGCATGGGCAGTGACCACCTTAGGGAGGTCAGGATTGAGCTTGGAGGTATCGAACAGATCGTAGGCCATGACAGCAGCTACAGCACAAAGGGGGTTGGAGGAGGGGAACTCAGGTGGGTAAGCAAGATAATTGGGTAGGTGATGTGCAATAAGGTCGACCCCAGAGTGAGGTGAGGCCTCGTAGGCAGGGGGAGGGATGGGTTCATGGAAGTGAGGATTGGCAATGAGCTTGACTGACGGGGTCGGGCTCACCGAGGGTACATGGATCGGGTTCTGAGCAAGGCCCATGTTGTTGGGGTGAGCCATTATCTCCAGTTCTTGCGTGGAGGCCCCAAGATCGGCATGCATCTCGAGGTCTTGATTGTTGGGAATGTTTGCCATAGTGTCCGCTACAGCAGCAGGGGGATAGTAAATTGTTGTAAACAATGGTGCTAAATGACCAGCAACACGAGCAACCCTAAGGGACAAGCTCAAGCAGATGGTGGTGGTTAGAGGGAAAGGGAGATGTAAGGCCAGTCCAAGCCTTAGGGTTGCGGAAAAAAAAAGTACTTTTTTACCAACCCAATATTTAGTAGTAAATTGCTGGGCAGTAGTAACTTACCACGTCGCGTGCCAACGTGACTGTAATATATGAGCATCAAATGTTCAAAAATTCAACTAAATATACAAGGGACACTCTGTTCTTGTCAAGCCATGGAAAATATCCTGGGATATGTGAAAGGAAACATCCTACCTGCTGATAACCTTAATATTCTCAAGATCTGTGAAATTTTATGATATCAAGAACAGGTTCTTTTTGAAGTCAGATGGCAAACTAAATGAGAATCCAGATGACGACGAGGATGACATTCCGCCCTGAACATTCTCTCGAGGTCTCACCAACCATTGATCTGTCATCTCAGTGTCTTGCAGCAGCTCTTTCTGATGTGATGAACCATTCAAGTGACACTTCTGTGGCTGCTCCTAACCTTCCAGTTCCTATACAACAAATTTTAAATCTTGAAAACATCACGTGAACGTATCACGTGAATCATTTTCCAGTATAAATTAACCTTCGTATGCCAAATCATGTGATATTGACGTCAAGTCACATGTTACTCGCTCACTCCTCTGAGACTGAGCTGAGTGAGTGAGAGTAAACTTACGATCAGTCGTCATGTCAAAGCGCCATCTTTCTCCAAGCCCCCCCCCAGCGAAGCGTGCTAGGCAAGAAGGAGAACACACGGTGTCACTCTCCTCTTCCCTCACTTCACTCTCCTCTTCTTCAATGGATGTCGATCAAGCATCTCTTATTTCATCCCGTCGCCTCCCTGTGGAACGCCTCAATCGTTTTATGGACCTTTTGCGGTTTGCCATTGCACCAGATGCTTCAGACCAGGAGATTGAAGATGAACTCACATCAATTTATGGGCGCTTTGAGGTTGCATATCGTGGGCATCAAACAAATTTTGTCAGTCTAAAAGTGTTCAAGGAGAATGCTATCCGAAGACAAAAGGATTTCTTTGGCGTATTGAAATGGGCAGCAAGAGCGGATGCCACTGAGGATGACTGCCAAGCTGTCGTGACTCATAGTCTGTATCTTTTCCCTTTCAAATCAATCAACTCGATGAACCTTTTTCCTTAGGTGTCTTTTGGCCTAAGCCCGTCCTTAAGGGTGAGGCCCATGAACTTTCCCACCCCCTATAATCGATTTCTAATCTCATTGCGTTCCAGGAGCCCGCTCCATAGAATTGGAGGAAATTGGTTAGTCTAAGAATACATCAAATCTAACCGCTCATCTAAATCATATCAGCTGTCGTGAATTCGTGGAATGCAAAATTTGTTTACGATGCTCCACTCTACGGCCTAAAAAGGCACATCACGCGCGAAATAGAATTGATAAAGGAGAGGGGAAAAAAAGTGTATGCGCGCTACTGCTCTATTGTCCAGTCATCCGGGATGGGAAAGTCGCGCCTGATAGATGAGTTGTCCAAGAAGGACTTTGTTATTCCAATCAACCTGCGTCCTGAAGACAGCAAAGGTTTGTCTTGTCTTCTTATTTCTTGTCATAGCTTGCGTAATCGATTTTATAGGTTATCCCCCTCCGGACCACGAACTTCGTCGTTTTCTCGCGTTGGGTGATGGTGACAACGCTGATTTGGCCTATTCTCGGGCATGCCATTTCATGCTCGCTTTGTTCGAAGAGACGGAGATACTTCTGAATAAGTTCAATGCCCCTAATAGGGCTGACCGGATCTACAGGTTCCGAGAATATATGTCACGCGGTCAGGACATGACAAGCACAGGGAAAGATAGGAAATCATTTTATGAAGGCGTTGTTGCCCGGGCCAACAGGGTACGTCCGTCACAGTTCGTTCATACTCTTCATTATTTCCAAAAACTTTGAAGAGTATGAACGCACCTCGTGGTGTGGACGCAAATCAATTAAGAGAAGCATTTGACAATCTTAAAAACGTAGTGAATGATCCAAGTTCAAGGGACCTTTGTCCTGAGGACACTCATGTTGACATATATGTCATGTTTGATGAGGCCCATTCCCTCACAAACCCTTTCAGCGAGCACGACTCGCGCTCTCCTTTTACTGAACTACGCCGAACACTTCGGGTGTTTGTGAAAAAACCTATATGGTCTTTTTTTCTTTCCACTACTGGGAAGATCACCCAATTCTCACAGTCACGTTCTGCGGACCCTTCCAACCGTATCAGACTGGGGGAATTATTAACACCCGGCCCTTACATTTACCTTGGGTTTGACCAGCTGATGGAAACTCGGAAGATCTCTAAACGTAATACTCTTGAAGACGTCACTTTGTTGGAGTGTATTGCTCATATGGGAAGGCCATTGTAAGTCATGTCTTATCCTGTCTTAACTCTTTTTTTTACATTTTCCAGGTGGGGTGGATATTATGACCATGGGGACAATGATACCCGCGGGGACCTACTTGATTTTGCCCAGGAAAAACTACTATGCGGGCCTGGAGGCGAGGGCCTTTCAGATGCGCAGACATACGCGGTTTTGTCTCAGCGTTTGGCGCTGGATATTGACACCTCCCAATATCTTTTACCATCAGTGACCCATCTGACGCCCACGGAAATCGTTCACGAACAAATCTCAAATCACATGCGTGTCTGCATCTCTGTCGGCAAGGGATTCGAGTCTATGCGTGCAGTTGCTTCGTCCGAGCCTATCCTTTCTGAGGCCGCTTATCTTGTCATGAAGGGTGGACATGGGTTTAACCTACCTGTGGCACTCGAAAAGGTTCTATCAGGGTTCGCTGTCAGTCAAGGGGCCCGTGGAGAGTTATTGGTCGCCGCCTGGTTCACTTGGGCTCGCGACCACGCAGTCGGAAGAAAAGGCGACCCTCCCGACGGGGCGCTCTGTCATATCTTTACGGTCAAGGAACTGTTGCAAAGTCTATTTTCTGCGTCGACCATCAGATCAATCTTGAAGACCAAGCCGTCTCTGAGTCCAGGGGGAGAACAAAACCAGCCACCATTTGAAAAGGTATTCAAGGACGCCGCCATGCATTTCAATCATTTCATCAAACCGTATGAACACGATGTGCTGGCGCGTAAATATCTAATCCGTTTCATGGCAAGAGGCGCCGCAGCTCTGGGCGCTAATTGCCAACCTGGCTTTAATGCAGTTTACCCATACTTGTATGGGGGCACTGACCTTGACATGCAGAAACTTGGGTTTATGATTGTTCAAGTGAAGAACGATCCAGATCTTGATCGGAGCGATTTTAATGAACTATTCAAGAGGATGGACCCATTCAAGTGCAAGTTGCTTCATGAGTCAGACAAGCAAGATGGCCCATTTCCAATCCCGATCATTCGTTTTCTTTTTACACTTTCTTCTGGAGATACTCCTACATTGGAAAGAATGAAGTATGATTCGCCGTCCGATGGTGCAACGACCCTGGGCACAAACGGACAACCGCTTTTTACTTCATATGATTATGTATGTTCAGGGGTCAGTGGGGATATACTGTTACCAGTAGCGGCGGGCCCTCCTGATAAATGGGAAGCATTGGTAAATAAGCGGGTGGGTTGGGATGCACTTTTCAAGAGTTCAAATGAAGAGGAGATACTTCGTTCCCAACTTCCCAGTACTGGGATAAACGAGATACATGATAGGTCTTGGTGGAATGATACTTAATAGTTATGTAACCTGTAATCTTGTGGGACATTGGAGAAATATATTTATGTATTGTTATGATGGGTTCGGAACTCACCTGTGTAAGGTGTGAGCGTTGGGCATGAAACCTTCGGCCGCCTCCACTCTTGGTTAACTCTTTTCTTCTCTTCGTACGAGCCCTGAACTAGAACTTTTCTGATTATT
Organism: Multifurca ochricompacta; assembly: GCA_022496185.1. Taxonomy (NCBI): domain Eukaryota; kingdom Fungi; phylum Basidiomycota; class Agaricomycetes; order Russulales; family Russulaceae; genus Multifurca; species Multifurca ochricompacta. The sequence continues at coordinate 258,723 of WTXG01000013.1, forward strand.
TTATCTCAGTTTTAGACACTCTTACTATACTTCAAAGCATTTAATGCATGGTGCGAGTTTCAAGTTTCATCTTATCAGCTACATCAGACTGTCTGCGCTCCAGGCAGGCTGCCCGTCCATTCCCTACCATCAATTTTCTCATTTTCTTCACCTCTCCATCTGCTCCTTACAATCAGTTTTACATCTTAACCGTCGCCTGCACTTCACCGTCACTTCACCATCACTTCACTGTCTTCAGGACCTGGTTCTTACCTTCCTTGTCTCTATCCTCTCTACCAAATTCGCCATCTATGGCCTTTTTTTTACTATACCACTCTTCTCAAATCTGGACTCTCAACAAGTATATAAAGGTATCTATCTATACTGCTTGTAGTAGAGCCAGCAAACCAGCAATCTAGCTTCTCTTTCTCTCTCTTTTGCGTGCAAAGAGCAGTTATCGAGCAAGGCACAAGGTTAATCGGCACCATCGGCACTGTCATCAGTAACGTCCAGCACGATCCTACTCTCACCGACTTCATTGCAACGCGCGGGCTCCCGTCTTGCCTCCTCTCTGCTCACCACTCACCTTACTCTTTAGGGAACACACTTTGCTTCGCACTCACCGCGGATCGGACCCTTACACCTGAGTAAAATAAGGAACGGGGAAGGAAGATATAAATCATTTTGTCATTCGTCACATTCTGAGTTACCACGAATTATCACTTGATAATGTGGGAAACACCCAACTGTCATCATCCACAACACAGGAAGAGGAGACCCCTTATCGATTAAAGCTCAATGATGTACGGATCCAATCCGCAGTGAGTGCGAGGAAAAAGTGTATTTCCGAAAGGAGAGGGGCAGGGGAGATGAGAGAGAGAAGAGGGAGTCCCGAGCGAGTTAACTATGAGTTCGAACGAGGGTATGTCGTACTTGTACTTGCTGATTCCGCTTGTCCTTGCGCTTGACGTCGTCGAGAAGTTCTTTAGCACACAAAGAGAAAAGAAAGAGAGAGAGAGAGAGAGAGAGAGAAAGAGATTGCTAGATTGCTGGTTCACTGGCTCGCTCCTACAAGCATTGTAGATACCTGTTGAAGGAGTGGTATAGTAAGGAGCAAGCAGTAGAGAGTGAATAATTTGGATAAAAGGAGATAGAAACAAGCGAAGGTGAGAACGGCAATAAAGACGGAAAGAATGGATGGGCAGGCGCCCATAACGCGCACAATTTTGGCATTAATTGTTTTGTAGTATGGTTTAAAATAAAGTCAGAAGTGTTCTAATCCAGGGCTCGTAATGAAAGAAAGGAGAAATGATTTGAACCAGGCGAAGGTTTCGAGATACTCTTACGGCCGTATAACAACCTGAGGAAACTCATGTCAGAGGGGCAATCTATGGAGGTGTAGGGCCCAGAGGTGTGAATTTTATAAGGATGTTGCTGAAGAGGTGTGTTATTACCTGTTGACGTATTTCATCCTTTCTAAAGCTTCAAACTTCCCTCAATGCCAGAAGTGATCCAAGAAGTCACGGCGTGCATCGATGCCAGTGTGACCGGGACTAAAACTGAAAATGGAGCCCAAACTTAGCTTTACCTGGATGTGAGCTGCACGTGAAACAAAGGTAACCTAAGTAGATACTCACTTCAGTTATGAATGGAAAAAATAGACAAAAGTGTTGTAAAGATGTATTGTGCTACGAAGGATTGCCCCATTCATCTCTGATCCGGTCCGGCCCACCTTGATCCGTTCCCGCTCGCGTGGCCCTTTCACGTAACCCGGGTCCATCCATTCCGCTTACAGTGCATCGATAACTGCAAGGAAGGAAGGAAGGCCACCCACGCGCTTTGTCTCCGCACGCGCGGGCATTGGGAGTCCTACGATATCGTTAAAAGCGGTTATGCGCAGTGCGCATAAGTCCCTATTGTAGCTTGCCCTAGGCCCCTATGACGCTCCTGATACTGCGTCCCTGTGTAGCGCGTATTTAAATGGCTAAGAAAGCGAGTTCCTACCCTTACACGATATCATGCCTACCCTTGAAACATCCACTTCCAACACAGTTATATCGGACAAACCTCCAGATAAATTCCTCTTCGATTATGCTGGTGCGGATATCATTCTTCGTTCCTGTGACTCTTTTAGCTTCCGGATTCCAAGGCTTTACATCACCAACAGCTCTCCAGTGCTTTCCGAGTTAATACGAGGCGCTACACGATCCTCCCGTGTTGAGCATTCTGATGCAATCGAGTCGCTCCCGGTCGTCCAGTTACGCGAAAACGGGGTGATCCTATTCAGCCTTCTCACATTTATTTTTCCTGTTTCTCCTACCCTTCCTTCTACCGTTGAGGGCACTATGGAACTCCTCTCTGTGGCTCAAAAATATGGAATTAGCTCAGCACTAAGTCACATTCGGGGAAACATTGCTGTACAAAACACACCAATCATCCGCCCAGAGACCGCCTTTCAAGTTTACTCTCTTGCCCAAAAGTTTGGCCTTCATCAGGAACTGCTTCAGGCAGCGCGAGCTACCCTGACCTTCCCTATGACTATTGGAGATTTGGAAGGCAAGCTAGAAAACATGACAGGCACTACGCTTCATGAACTCTGGGAGTATCGCGAGAAAGTTCAAAACCATCTTGCATCGGACCTTGCGGAATTTGGAGCGTCCGGCGCAGGCAGAACAATGACTGGTTTACGTTGCATGACTCTCGTTGGCCCTTCACAGATTCCGTATTGGCTTGATGTCTATATTGAGTCCATAGGGAGAGCCCCTCACCTCTTTGATATTTTTGAATTTGAAACAACAAGGGCGCGACACGTTAAGGAAGGAGCCAATAATCAAGCATGCGCATGTGCATTTATACCAAGCCAAACCATACGCACCTTTTGGGATGCCTTAACAGCTGTTGTTCAAGGCAGTATGGAAAAAGTGAGTGTAACTATTGTAAATGAGCTGCATGACTAACTTGAACATCTTACAGACGGAATCAGCTCTGCGGCTCTTACGGGAAGGAGTGGATCCTCAAATCGAAACCAGTTCGTTCAAGAATGCTGGAATGGATATTCCAGACGCAAATTTGATACTTCAATCGTCCGACCTTGTCGACTTCCCTGTCCACAAGTCAGTTCTGGCCATGACATCACCATTTTTCAGGGATCTCCTTTCTCTTCCCCAGCCCTCCGACAGCGAAGGCCTTCATGTTATCCAGCTATCTGAAGACGCCGAACTACTCTGCGGCCTTATCTCGATGATTTACCCCATCTCCCCTGTGATACCCAACTCATATGACAAGGTGTTGGATCTACTCGCTGCTTGCCAGAAGTACGATATGGCCTCAATTCAGTCCTTTATCCGTGCCGAGGTCAGCCGCGGAACGTTTCCTGCTCCAATCGAGGCTGAGGCGTTCCGTGCATACGCTATCGCAAGTAGCAAGAGGCTCACACCAGAAACAGAGAACGCGGCCCGCCTCACGTTGGCATACCCCATGACACATGAGACTCTTGGAGAAAATTTACGGTTGTTTGAAGGCGGGTATTGCGCGACCTGATCCACTTTCGTAAGCGTTGTAGAGACGACGTCGTTTCTTGCCTCGAGTTGTTCCTCGATATTCGTACCGAGTACTCAAAAATTTGGGTCGGTTGTCCCAGTGCCCCACTTTCATCACTTCACCACTTCAAGGACCTCACTCGCACACTTCCCTCCTGGTTGAAACAGTTATTTTCGTCGAGGCAAGTCCAAATGAAAAATGATTTTTCAAATGCGTTTCTCACACCCTCAAATATCCGGGCACAATATTTGGAGGCTCTCCTCACTCACGCAAACTGCGGCTTCTGCTCGCAAGTGAACACTAAAGATGGGGAAAAATATTGCGCGGATCTCAAAAGCGCGCTGGAGAAGGCAATAAATAAGGCATGTTTCTTCATTCCTTTTGACTTTTGAAAAAATATCAAGACTCATTTACTGTTCGTAGGTATGTCCGACTGTGATTTATAACAGGATCCACCTTATCCAAGTTTCAGATACCGGTGACTCCGGAATAAGGCCAGTAGAGAACGCTGGCATGACTCTCTGGGGTTTATCATATGGTGGAGCTGGCAAAACTGCCGTAGCGTGAAGGTCATTTCCGAGCGCCATGTGACTTGTATGATTCTAGTTCTTCCCATAACATTTAGAGCAAAGTCGTTTGGCAGAGTGTTAGCATTGTCATGCCTGGTGAAAGTCGTATAAATCCTAAGACGCTTCCTGGATTTGGAAAGCGAGTATTAGGGTCTTTGGACGGATACAAGCCCGAGTGCGAATGTTTCGAATAAAATACCATGAGCAGTTGCCATGAGTAGTCATTCCCTGTCAGTCAGCCATGGCCCGTGCTGGCCGTGCTCGTAGTCGGGCACAGATGAAATTATTAACGGCGGGATGTGCTGTATGATCGCGAGACCGTGTGAGTTCGTTGCGGAGAGAGATTCCGCGGGAGAGAGAGAGAAGAAGTGTTCGATGCTGACGATAACTGATGGATGCCGAAAACGTTGGTAGTGCTGATGCCTCGAAATGCTAGATGCCTCGAATGTGCCGATGTGTCGAATACGTCGAAGACTTTTGCTGGCTGGTCCTACTACAAGCAAGTATGTACCTTTATATACCTGTAGAGAGACCTAAGAGAAGTGCATTCTTATGAGCAGCACATCTGTAGTAATCCATTACCATTACTTTCACATTTTACATTATTGCGTATCTCTACCTCAACATGGTAATACTTATATTTAGTAAATCCAATGTGACGCCCCTGCCATTGGCGTTGTTTCAAGCAGTAGTATTATTAAGGGCCAATATGCCAAGTCCGCACCTGACCCGAGTGTCATCAGATCCTTTGCGAATGGTCGTTACGACGAACAGGGGAGCGGGAGTTATCCTATGCGCACAGTGCAAACCCAATAGTACTCACAGCGCCATAGAAACCCCAATGTTTGAATCAGGGGCGTGTTGAATTGTTACGTGCTGCTTTCACCGTCGGTGGCGAATTTGCATTCAAGGTGTTTTTCTTTCTTTCTTTCTTTTACTTTCTTCAACACTGACTTCCCCCCCCCCCCCCAGCTCTGAAGGTTTTTCATAACCTTTGGCAATAACATTTCCTTCATGAAGACACTCCAGTCGAGTGACGTCGCTTTTTTTTTTTTCGTTGGAGGACACCGTTGCGTGTCGCCTTGGAGGAAGGGAAGGGGACGTCACCTACAATATAAGCTTTACCACGACGATGCCATATTAGAGGTCAGATGCTCTCGCAAGGGGGGACGGTCAACTGTGGTCTATAGCCTGCTATCTTGTGGATGACGACAAATTGCGGAGTGCGTCAATTTAGTTTATTCCACAGTTCCTTTCCCTCCCCCCTTCCCCTTCCCTTCTCTCTCCGCGTCTTCCCATCATTTTCCTTCCTTCCCCCATAGGTTGTAAGGCTGATACTTCGTATTGGTTAGTCGCATGCTGACCGATCGTCTTTCACCCATCTCTGACCGTTTGCATCTCGTGACTCAATCGTCTTGTGAAGGGTCTTGGACGTCGATAGATTCTATGATAAGTATATTGATTCTACATTCTTGTGAACTCTCCAAGGCATCTACTCGTTCTACTAATCTATCTCCTTCCGGGGATCTCTTGACTCACTGTTGTGGAGCAGGGTCTCCCATCCCCACTTCCACCTCCACCTCCACTTCTGCGTTCACATCGACATCGACATAGACCTCCACCTCATCCTCATCCTCAATCTCCCGCAAGTCTTCGACAATCCGCTCATACCACTCCTCTGTAATTTCATACTCCGGCAAAGACCCGTTCGAAGAGTCCGGCAACTCATCCAGCGTCAAAATCGCGGTGGTACTCGGAGTTGGAGGCCGCGGCGGCCAGTCAAGCGCCACACCCCGAAGTGTCGATAAGTTCTGCTCATGCTCAGGCACGGCTGAGTCAGCCAATATGGCGATCGCTTTCTGGTTCATCATCATCATCTTCGTACTTAGGCTTGGGTTTGGGCTTGGGCTTGGACTAGTGTTTGGGTTGATGATATCTAGTACGGGCTCGCTGCACACTGTTCCAGTCGGCGGCGCTGTTCGGCTAGACGCTGTGCGACGGTTATAAAGTGCGCATATATCGTATCTGGCGTGATGTTAGAATCACTCTTCTAGACCATAGATTATGGAGAGTAAGAGAGCTCGAGGGTCAGCCTTGGTACGCTGGACGGAGAAACCCGAGAGATACTGACCTTCTTCATCTCATCTTGGATCAGCGGACTGTCACCGCCACTGCCCCCGCTGCTACTATTGATACGGATGCTACTGCTACTGTTAATGTTGTTGCTGGCTGGACGACTTGGAACAGAACTTGATTCTGGACTCAGTGGGTAGCTTAGCGATGCGGAGCTCATCGGACTTGCAATGCTGTGGTTCTTGTCGCCATTTGCGGTACGAGAAATACTCGCTTGACAACTGGAGGATGACAGACTGTCCATTATCTCGAGATGGATATTGCTTGTCGTTGTCGTTGTTGTTGTTGTTGTTGTTGTTGTTGTTGTTGTTGTTGTTGTTGTTGTTGTCGTCGTCGTTGCTGTTGTCGCCAGTGCCAGTTATGGGGTTACAGAGCGAAACGAACAAGGCTAAGATGCGAGCAAGAAGAAAAAATCAAAAAAAAGGTGGCACTTTCAGTGATCCTTGGAAGAACACGCCGAGAGTGACCCAGGGTGGAGAGGGGGAGTAAGGAATTCACGAATTAGGGCCCGCTTTTTAAACGAATGGCTGCGAAACAGAGAGATCGTAAGGGCTTTCCATGAACATGAACATAATTGAAGTTTTCTGAGGCTGCCAGGGTGTCTATGCAACAAAGGGGACGAACGAGGCAACTTGTGACTTCTTGATGAGGTGTAAAAATCTGGCCACATAGCATTCCTTTACCGGTAGTCCCTTTGAATTGGCCTCGCCTCATGTCGTGGGCGCCCTGGGATTGGGGACAAAGCACAGATACTTATCTAAACAGGAAAAGAACAATAACTGTGGCCCATTCATCGGCTTTCCACAACCACATTGCGTTATGATCCATCAACACACACAAAGAAAAAGTGTTCATGAAGAGAGGAGCTTCAATTCTGAGCTCTGAATCATTGGCTTTGCCTATATTCGAGATGATGGCTATCCCGCAGAGCAAATAGCGAGAGAGAGGAAAAAGATAAACAGACAGATAGAAAAAGAGAGAAAAAGCGAGCACAAATCAATCAGCAAAACAAAAGCAAATAGCGAAGATGAGGGGAAAAGGAAAAGACACGAGAGAGAGGGAGGAGGACAAGCGAACAGATAGAGATAGTATAAGGAACAAAACGAAGGTAAACAAAACGAAGGAAGAGCGGTGCACACAAACCGAGGCGGCAGGAAAGGCGAGTGACGAGAGGATGTACGATACAGTAGGATAAAGTGTGTATGCAGAGAATATCGGCGCATGCGTGGTGTGTACTGTATAATATGTATATTGCTTTGTATAAGCAGATGGATGGTGGGTGGGGAGAAGACGGGGGAACAGACGAAGGGGGGGGGTGGGGGGTGCCGGTGTGTGGATACTGCAGTGCCCAGAAACAAAAAATGGATCGGGGTATGGGAAAAAGGAGGAAAGAAAAAAAGTGACTCGGAACGCCAAAGCGAGGGGGACCCGGTAAATACGAGATAGGTCGAGCCGAAAAGAAAAGAGAGGACTGAGCCTCATAACAATTAGAGGAGAGACAAAAAAAAAAGGTCCGGGGAAGGGCCTTTTTGATGACGACGCCTCTTTTTATTAGAGTTGATCACCGGATGAGCCGGCTATAGTCCAATCGACTCTCTCGACGGGACTCGCTTGCCTCGCGTTTCGGGAACGCATTCCAGAAGCGGAGTGTCTCATCCCCAGCACCCGTGACGATCGTCTCTCCGTCGGGGTTCATCGCGAGGTAGAGAACACGACTCGTGTGGCCTGTCAATGAGGCGACCATATCCAGCGACGGGTATTTCCAAATACAGATCTGATTCTGAGCTGCGGTCGAGGAAAACCGTGCGTCGAGACGATCTCGTGTGAAGTGAGCGACCATGTGAGGTTACAGACCTGCAAGTCCATGTATCCACGGGTACATGGGGAAAAGGGTATTGTCGGTAAGTTAAGGGGGGGGGGGGGGGGAGCGATGAGGCAATACGAGGCGAAACGCACCTGACTACCTGTGTCCAGCTCGCTAAGCATGTTCCCAAACTGTACGTTCCAAAATCGTATATGTTTGTCCTGCGTCCCCCCACCTGTCGCGAGGACGCCTGCTACGTGTGGATCCCATGCGAGCGCTTTGACCGCCGCCGTGTGCTCATGGAATTTCCAGAGCGGCGAGTCACCCGAAGGCAGTGGCACAGCGGCGGTACTACTTCCTCCCTCCTCCGCATTCCCCGATCCACTCCGTGTTGCTGGTCGTCGCGAGCTCCGCAGGTCCCATATACAGACCTTGTTGTCATTCCCTCCGCTCGCAAGCAAGCCACCCTGCGCGGCATCGTCTGGGTTCCAGCGTAAGCCGCAAACTTCCTGGCGGTGTCCTGCGCTTTTCCGGAATGGTCGTGTGCCCGGTTCGCGTACGTCTCGATGGTGTACCATGCGATCGCGCGAGCCCGAACTAAGTACGTGTTTATTCCACGCGAGCGCACCTATACGCTGAGTGTGTGCCTGTTGGTAAGTTCGTTGTAGTTGCAATGTATGCGCATCGTATATATGTAGTCGCCCTGTAAGCGTGCCAACAGCGAGCGTTGACCCTTTCTGTACCCATGAGACAGAAGAGACGGTGTCGTTAGTACTTGCCAAGTCACAGAGCTTTGATACTGCAGCGGTGTGTGCGGTCCAGAGGTAGACCGAGGAACCAAGACCGACACCAAGCACATTTGTACTGGACCAGTCGACCAAGTTGAGATAAAAGTCGTCGGCTAATTCTGGTGCGTCGAGTACCCGGTACGGGGTCTTAGAAACCTTACGAAGTTGCCGCCTCGGACTTTCAAGTATCTGTCGACTTTCTTCGCGCACAGGACTCATAGAGTAAGCCTCGTCTGTCGGCATATCCAAACGGCGTGTTGGTGTGGAAGGGTTGGAGCCAGAGGGAGAGTTATAAGAGAAGAGTCGCCGTCGGCTCGGAGTGGAAGGGGCAGTGGTAGTATTGGATGAAGAGGCACTAGGGCGAACCGGGGAGACTGGGCGACGAGGTGATGGAGGCGTAACCTCTGTGTGCAATATGGTGGTAAATATCGCGTTGGCTTGTTCTGCGTTAGGGAGGAGTATTAGTAAATTAAACGGGAGGAACCGCATGTGGCAGATAAACACTATTTCCGTCCGCAACGGCAAGAAAAAAAAGGATGACGGCGCTTTCTTCGTGGAAAATGTAGATCACACACTCTTGTCAAGTAAATTCGATGGTCGCGGGGAGGGGGGTGGAGATAGACCCCGGGCCGTCATTCCCGGGTAAAGAGAGATAATGACCACCGATGAAACAGATAGAGAGGGGTCTGGAAGCAAGGGAGAATAGGAAGAAGGTGGGGGATGAGGGCTACACTCAGAATAATAGATAGTCGAGCCGAACCCAACCCAGTGGTCCGAGTCGGACTAGGCCGAGCGAAGGTGGTAAAGAAGTCATGGGAGACCAGAACGCTCACCTTTAGCAGCATCAGACTCTGTTGGAACAGCCCTGCTTCGTGAAGGGGTGGATGGACCGCTCTCCTCCATAAGGTTGTAGGATGTCCGAAGGTCACCAGCATCGCGAGATGGGACAAAACGGTCGCCGTAATCCTTGTTTGGACGCTGAAGCTCCGTCGGGGACTCCGGTCCAGCGCTTTCGCTTGTACTAGGTCTTGAAGAGTCAAGAGAAGGGGTCGACGCGGGTGCGACGCCAAAGATGGGATTGGTACGTGGCCGACTACGACGGGGGCCATCTTCGTCGGGATCTTGTTGAGTTGCTCGAAGTCGCTTGCCAAAAGGGGAGTTCTTGAGACCGGACATTGTGTTAAATGTCGTGTTGAGAAGGACAGTTGAAGTGTGTAAGGCTGGGGATAGAAATCAAGGGAGTGGATGGTTCTTGTTGATAGCGATATCGAGAGAAGCAAGATAGGTCTAATTGTCTGCTGACATAGATAGATTGTAACCGCACAACGAGAGTAAAGATCGCGGGTGATATAAGTCCAGTCTGTCTATTTGACTTTGACCTTGAGAGTTTGGGCCGAGCGCGAGTTTAGTTGAGTTGAGTTGAAGAAATGAAAAAAGAAAAAAAAAGACGGAAATCGACGCGCGACGACGCGCGACAAGACGCGGCGACCTGCTTAATTACGTCAGCAATCGCATATATCTCCGCTCCGCTTATAATTTAAAAAAAAATTGATTGATTAATATTGATTTGATTATTTAATTCTTGCATAAGAATCGCATATAATTTGTTCCCATGAATTTAAATTAATGAAGAGTAAGTAGTAGAAAGAGAAAGTGTTGAACACAACTGTTGGTTTTTGTTGAACAAGCCGTTGACGGCAATGACCGAGTAAGTTAAAACTGAGATTTAAATTAACATGTCACTCACGGATAACGCGTTCGCCCGCTCAAGACAAAGGCCTGAATGCTCACCGAGTTATGAATGTGAGTTAAACTCTGCCATCCACCGATAATTCATGCGTTCTGACATTGTTTAGAACCTTTTGAGGTCCCTGGCCAATAGCCAGGTAAAACCACCCCTTTCTGACATCGATCTCAAGCGTCTCTTTCAGGTAGTCAAAGACAGCCGCGTGAGTGTAATCCAAATCGTACCTGACGCTATGTCTGCTTATATATGCGCCTCCTCTAGCAGAAACAACCTCATGACGCAAAACTGGCAGACGCTTTCTATGATGGTCTTGAAGACTTGCTACTCGATCTCCGTACCGTTACAATGGTACAACTCGCTGTTCCGAACTACCGGAGTGCCTCCTTGACTTCATCCGTTTATCTAGGATAACCACGATGCCGACGCCTTCATTAAACCTGTATCCAAAGCAGATGTACCAGATTATCATGACAGTTCGTAGTCGTTTTCTTTTGATGTCACCCAATCGTCTCCCCAATTGCTAACGCCGTGCTCCAGTTATAACGACCCCCATGGACTTTCAGACAATGCTCAAGAAAGTCAAACAGAAGCAATACAAGTCCAAAAAGGAGTTCAAGGATGACCTTGATCTTATTTGGTCAAACTGCTTCGTCTACAATGCCACCGAGGTGCGTCATCCGTCAACTCAAACACCTGCTTGGTATAGTAATGCCAATCCTCAGAACCACCCCCTCCGCCTCTGCGCCACGCGCCTAAAGGCAAAGGCCGAGCACCTCCTCAAATATATTACCGATCGTAAGGAGCGCGCCGATCCCCCCGTTCCCATCGACTTGTCCTCCCCGACTTCGGGCCGCCGCGCCCCCTCACATCCTCCAATTAGGTTGAATGGCTTAAACGGCCACGTTCATTCATTGTCTTTGTTCCCTTCACGCCCACCAAGTAGCAACGACTCGAGAACTGGGCGCCGACTCACACCCGCCCCGACGCCCCCGCGACGTGTGCGTGGCCAGTCTTTCCAGGATTCCCCAGCCATTGTGCGCACAGCTGAGGGCATGACCGCCATCCATGAGCTTGAGCAGTCTCTCGATGCGGTACTGTCGGCTCCTGGGCCATCTAGCAATGCGGAGGCCCTCAACGCATTGTTGCGCTCTTACATTGGTGAATCAGACTCTGACGCTGATGGTGAGGTCGAAAGCGACAGCGATGGAATGGCAGTCGACGGCGCCACAGGTGACAAGCGCAAGCCGTTCGTATCCACCCGGCAGCGTAAGATTGTACATCTAATGGCTGACTACTTCTCCCTAGGAATGGAATTCTTGACTCCCGCGTGCGCAAGCGCGCCCGCCTCTCTGTTCCCCGTGCCTCAGACACCATCGAACTCTGGTGGGGCGCACAATCATCCGACACCTTTATCGCCAACTCTCTTCCGCCTCTTCCTTCTCTCGCCGCCTCAGGCCCCGTCCCTCCACCCTCGCCACCTCGGTTAGGTGGCCAACCTGTCAGTTCCACAATGACGAAGAGGCGCAAAAAGCGTCCTCCAAAGCCCGCCCCGCCGCGCCCACGATCGCTGCTAGCTATGATGAACGCAAACATTAGCACCCAGCGGCGCATGCGCCGTACACACGTCAAGTTTGCCGCACTCAGCGCTGCGGCAGCTGCAACTAGCAATACTGGCGGGGAGGATGGCGAGGGTGGGGACGTACCGACCATCGGCGTCCCTGCAGGGGCAACAGGTGATCTTGACGGGTCGGAGGACGCCGAAGCTGATGCCGTGGACGAGCGACCATGGCCCGTTCCGCGGCCGAGCCGTAAATCTGTACTAGAGGGATGGCCGAAGCGGAGGAAGGGATTGGGGAATTAGCCGCAGAAAAGTGTATGCAGTGGGTGAATCGGAAAATTTTGGAACATGTCGGATTTCAAGGTGCGTTCGACACCTTTCTTGAGGCATATATATAGACTAGGGTTATTGAGAGACACGCACACACGCAGGATCATCGCAGTTGGCGCTGGATGTCGTGTCCGGTATCACAGTGGAATATTTGTCGAATCTCGGGCGCACATTCCGATTCTACCTCGACAAGTATTCCAACACGTTGACCGCGGAGGTATGTCACCAGTTTTAGGTTTCTTCGCCTCAAGCGTAAAAGCAAATACCCAAACGTGTTCGGTGTAGGAAATTATACTGCATTCGCTTCTGGAGAGCGGGGCGTCTCGCATACAGGGCTTGGAACGGTATATTACTGACGATGTCATCCGACACGGGAATCGTCTGAATGAACTCGAAAAGAAGATTACGAACGTATATCAAGAGTTTACGAGCACCGAGGCTATCGACGAGGCGCTCTTCGCAAACGAGGAGGAGGAGGAGGAGGAAAGCGCATTTGTGATGTATGTTGCTTTAAACCCCGTGCATGGCAGTTGGCAGGTGCAACGCTAACGTGATGGACAGGGGCCAATTTACAGACGACATTGGCGAGGACTTCCTTGGCCTACGCGAGCTTGGCATTGCCGCCGAGTTTGGCCTTTCCTCTCTCACGATCCCCAAACGTCTCCTGAAAGGGAAAAAGAATGCGAAGGGTTCGAACGCGGCGTAAGTAATCAGCCTTTAACCCCTTCACCACCACCACCACCACCTGCGTTTTTTTAATTTTTAATTTTTTAATTTTCTGTTTTCTTCGTGCTAATTACAGTGCCAAATCTGCCGAGCCGCCACCGCCATACCCGCCACCGGAGCCGTTCGTCGCAATTACGTCGGAGAATGTCAAGAATCAGATCGGTTTGCTCCGTGGATACTTCGAGCATCGTCTCGCAAGTTCGAAACTGGACACGGTCGCGGACGATCCACCCAACCCTACGCAGGCCAAGCTAGGACCGCTCGGACAGGTGATCCGCCCGAGCAGTGCAGCGATAGCAGCAGCAGCCGCAGGATCAAAGAAAAAATCGAAGCCGAAGGATGCCGCCGCAACCGGAGGTACAGCCACATCTATATCTACATCAGCAGCCACAACAATGGTAGCAGGGATGGGTGTTGTTGGTACCTCGACAACTGTGGGAATAGCAGTTGGGGCTATAGAAACAACGGCAACAATAGGAGGAAGAGCAACAGTAGCTACGATAGCAACGGGAGGAGCAGGAGCAGGAGCAGGAGCGGGAACAGGAGCAGGAGGTACGGGAGGAGTGGTGGCACAGGTGGAGACTCCCGTACCGAGCAGCGCGGGGGTGTCAAGCCCACAGATGACTTTGGCATCGATTGCTACGTCTTCGATGACGATTACCGCTGGAGCTGGAGCAACGTCGCCTGTCGCGGATCTGCAAACGCAAACGCAGAGTCCGAAGAAGAAAAAGTCTACGCCTGGGGCAGGAACTGGCACTGGTACGAGTGCCGGCGCGGGAAGTGCAGGTTCTGGGGGTGGGAGCGGTGGTAGTGGTAGTGGTAGTGGTAGTGGTGGTGGTGGTGGTGGTGGTACAGGCAAGAAACGCGGACGTCCACCAGAAGGTCTACCACCCGTTGTTGTAGCGAGCGCATGAGATGAGATTGAGTATGTGGGGAGAGGGAATAGAGGAGGTGTGTGAGAGGAGTGTGTGTTTAGTGAGGGAAGAAGAGGAAAAGAGAGTTTGAAATGGGGGAGAATTATATTGTTGTTGTTGTGTTGGTAACTTATTTTTTTTTTCCAGTCAAATTGCTCTTTTTTTGGGTTTGTATATACTTTTTTTTTTTTTTTCTTTTTCACCACCGTATCTCTACTTGTATAAATTCGTTTTTCTACAGGGATCTTGCATATAAATAAATATAAACATGAACACATAGAGAAGAGACTGGAAATGATCATCTATTTACCGCAGCGCAGTGCTGTAACGAGGAAATGTAAAGAGAAAATGTAAAGTAGAGAGGGAAAGGGAGAGGGAGAGGGAGAGGGAAAAGGAGAGGGAGAGAGAGAGAGAAAGGGAAAGAGGGAAAGGGAATGGAAATGTATGAGACGGCCACGACCAGTCTGGCCTGATTCCGTCAGGTTCAGGTTCAGGTTCAGGTTTTTATCGCGCCACCCGCCCACCGTCACTGTCCTTTCCTTTCATTTGTTACTACTAGGATAAGGAGAGGAAGGAATCGTAGTAGCCATTAAAAATATATTTACTGAGGAACTGAACAAATAAATTCAGTCTAGTCTGACAACATAACGCTGTGTGTAGTGTGTGTGTGGTGTACAGCCACCAACAACCGGTTTCTTTGCTTCTTTTTGTCTTGCCAAGGCTCACCACTTGTGTGGCTTGGCTCTCTCTCTACCTTCCTCTTCATTCTTTCATATAAATAACAAGCCTCGTTTCCCCCCTTTTCCTCCTCACGACATTTTACCTAGGTGTATCCATCAACCCCCTCCCCCCTTTTGAATCTCAACATTCATGTCTTACGGTGGTGTACGTACAGTTCTGCCTTTGCATCCTATCTATCTCCCTCATCCCCCCCATCACCATCACCATCTTGATAGCAATACGCTCCTCCCGGATATCACGGAGCTGGCGGCTTCGCTCCCCGTCATGATCCTCCTCTCGGTGCCGATCCTCAGTACGTTCAAACTCCACGGTGGCCCCGCTTACCCGTACCTCCTCCTGACTATTTACATTTACATTTCCCCCACCCGCACTCCTTATCGCAGGCTTTGGCAGTGGTTCGTCGCAGTTGACAGGGATAGATCGGGGCATATCTCTGTCGTCGAACTCCGTAAGTGGTCACGAATCATTTAGCAGCTTACTACAAGTTGTCCTTGCTCAACCTTTCCTCCTCCCTGTCTCTGTCGGTTATTGCTGGGTCTAGAGAGGGCGCTGATCAACGGAGATTGGTCCCGTAAGTCACTTTACACCTTTCTTTCGATCCTTTGTGGGTTGCAGACCCATTGACGACAAGAATATTGTTTTTAGAGTTTGATCTCGATACCGTCAAGCTTCTCATGAACATCTTCGTAATGATATATGGGCTTTCATATTGGCTCGCGTCTCACTGATTTTTTTTTTTTTGATTTTTTTTTCTTCCCTTGCGCGTTTATATAAAGGATACTGATCGAAGTGGCACGATTGGTTTCAATGAGGTAGGGTAACAAAAAAAAACATCCCACGACCTATCTATCTCAACTGTCTGATCTCTTCCTCTCTTCCCCAAGTTTTCCGGTCTATGGAAATATATCAAGGTGCGTGAACTCCCCCCCCCTTCTTTTTTTTTTTTTCATGCAGATAATAATAAAATTTTCCCCAGGATTGGCAGTCGGTATTCCATCATTTCGATCGCGATAGGTCCGGCAGTATCGATGGTCAGGAGTTTCAAGAAGCTCTACACCAATTCGGTTATAGGCTCTCCCCACAACTTTTAAATCTGTTGCAACGCAAATACGGTTCTGTACCCCTCCCTCACGCCCGCTTCATTCATTTTATTTTATTTTTTCGAACTTATACTCAAATTAGACGTTAAAGGTTCTATCCGGGTGTTGGGGGGCCTCAGACGGGTCATCCTGGGATCACTTTCGACCGCTTCGTGCGCGCATGCGTCGTCGTTAAGCAGATCACGGAATCGTTCGCTGCGCTCGACACCGATCGTGATGGTTGGGTACAGGTCAACTATGACCAGTTTATGGAGACCGTTTTGACGTTACCTTGAAGTCTCATAAAATTTTGTGTGTATTGTGCGAGTGGGAGATGAGGATAAAGCGCGCGCGGGGGGGGGGGGGTTGATTGTACTGAGAAAGGTGCTTCTGTGTGTATGTGTATATGAATTGTTGGTGAAGGGAAGCGCTGCCGATTAGTATATGTGAAACTATCGAGTTTTGAGTTAATATAAAAATCATGACTGCTTACTCACTCGCTCACTCACTCACTCACTCACTCACACTCTTAACTCTCCGAACCAAGCGGAATATTGTGCAAGAAGTAGTGTGACTAAAATTTTAGGGAGGGAAGAGGAGGACGGAGGGGAGGGGATTCCGACATATTTATAATTAATTAACCTACACTTTCACCGCCCCCTCCCCCTCCCCCTTTTTTTTTCTGTCAGTCCCTACACAGAAGTTGGAGTCAGACGTGAAGAGAAGAGATGGGCCCATCCATCTCCATCCATCTCCATTTGCTCTTCTCTGTCTTTCCAGGGCGGGCGGGCGGGCGACAGGCGGTGCGGTTTGTGTTGAGGTTGAACATAATTAATAATTAATTGTCACTTGTCACTTGTCACGAAATTGTGTGGTGTGGTGTGGGTGGCTTGGTTGTGTCACACAACCAGGTTTTGGGTTGTGTGTGCTGTGTTTTTATTGTTTAATATGGTTAGAACGGACTCAACGAGTTATAAAAGTGTTTGGCTTTCTCTTCAATTCAATTCACTTTCACTTCACTTCACATAAATCCCATACAGCCGCAGTATATGCATTGGTCCGGGGGGGGGTATAGGATATTTCTGATTGGATTGGTGCGGATTACCGGTATTGCTGATTTGAGAATCGCAACATTATCTTTTTTGTTTTTGTTTTTGGCTGTGCATTGTTCGCGCACGCGATACACACACATATATATATATGAGCTGGTGGTATACCATCCAACTCAACCTACAACCCTGAGCAGCACTGCCGAGCACCGAGCACTTTTACTCTAACCCCCATCCCACTGACTCACTAGTATGTCCTTCGTACATGTAAGCACTCACAACCTCTTCTCTCCCAACCGCTGCCGCCGCCACTCTAAATCTAACTTTCTCTTGCTACTGCTTCCACCTCAACACCACCCCCCCCCCCATCCATAGAGCTACAATCGCACGCAATACGGTAGTAACGTTCCTACCACCAATAATTCCCCTGTTGCTGGCGCAGCCGCAGCAGTAGCACGCTATAATAACCCAAGTTCTCATCACTCACGATATCCTGCTACTAGCGAGGCAGGTGGCTTTACCTTCGTGAAGGATACAGTCACGCAGCCACTATTATTACCACCACCGGGTGCCAATCCTAAGTAAGTCCGTTTATGTCCCAATGGGGTTAGTACCAACTTGTGAAAATGGATGGATTGATTTTATTTTCCCTTTTTTTTTTTTTTTGTAAGACTTTGGTCTTGGTTCATCTCGGTGGATACAGATCGGTCGGGGAGCATCTCTCCAATTGAATTACGTGAGTGGGTGACGGTGCCTTCCCCCCCCCTACCTCCTCCAAAGAGTAACTGAGGGTGAATGGTATTCTTCGCAGAGAGTGTGTTGGTCAATGGAGATTGGACTCGTACGTTTTTTTTTTTTTTGGGATTTTAAGGGTGCTCAAACCTAACTTCATCTTGTTTTTTTTTTTTAGCTTTTGACCTTGATACCGTGAAGCTCCTCATGAGCCTTTTTGTGAGTCCTTTTGACAGTCGTGTTTTTTTTTTTTTTTAAAAAAACCGCTTTTAATTTCCTTATCTACCGATGTGGTATTTACTTCTCTTTGCTCAGGATGCGGATCGGACTGGTGATATCAATTTTAACGAGGTAAGCAGCGAATACATTTTTCTTCGCAGAGTCCAGGTCCTCATCTCTTCTCTCTCTCTCTCGTTACTTTTTTTTCGTTAAATTATCAAATCTAGTTTTCTGGTCTTTGGAGATACATCGAGGTCTGTTTTTTTTTTTTTTCTTTTTTCATATGTTTGTATATATGCTCGCGTGCAGCGATTTACTGTAGCGCCCGCGCCGCGTTTTTTTTTTTTTAGGACTGGCAACACGTGTTTCGACATTTCGACCGGGATGAGTCTGGTACCATTGATGGTTCAGAGCTTCAGAGTGCCTTGAGTCAGTTCGGCCTCAAATTACCGCAACATTTACTTTTGCTTCTCGTGGACAAATTCGGTGAGCACCTCCCCCCCCCCCTCTCAGTTTCAAAACCAAAAATAGAAGTCAAACGAATTGAAATTGTTTTTTTTATTCTTTCTTTCTTTCTTTCTTTCTTTGGGCTGACTCATGATCTCATTGGTTGGGTATTATTTTTTTTTTTTTTAAAAATGACTAGCTTCTTCTCCACAAGGGTATGAAGTGAATGTAGAACAACAAACGATCACCTTTGACAGGTTCATGCGTGCCTGTGTGTTTGTCAAACAATTCACCGGGGCGTTCGCCAGTCTCGACAAGAACAAGGACGGATGGGTTCAAGTGAACTATGAAACATTTTTAAGCGTCTGCTTCTCCTTGCCTTGAAAGTTTTTGGGTGTGGGTTCCGGGGAGGGGGGGGGGGGGAGTATTAAAAAGCGCCATCATCACCACCCACTATTACATCTACTACTACTACCGCTAACTTGAGTTAACTTTTTTTTTTTTTTCTTTTTTTCCCTCCCTCTCCCCTTTATACCTCCAGCATGTTGTTCGAGCTAGGAGTGGACAAAATGAACGCACGAGCATAAATAGTAAAAAGTAGAAGTGTGATAATGTGTGTGTTCTCGTCGCACAGCGGTTTAAATTGTCTTTTTTGAACCAAACCCAACCCAACCAACCAACCAAGGTTGCATTGTACATATTCATATTTTATTTTATTTTATTTTTTAGGATGCGAAAACAAATCCCCGTCTCATGACGAGCTTGAAGTTGTTGGGGGGGGGGGGGGGATGCGTGTGATGACCTGGTAAAGAAAAAGAAAAGAAAAAACAAAACTCGCGGAGGACTTTTTTTTTTTTAAGCTCTCAAAAGAAAAACCCCGAGCTAACAAGTCTTTTCTTTCTTTTCTTTTTTTTTTTTTTGGAAGGTTGTTAGGTCCTTTCAACGTGTGACACACACACACATACACGTCAAAAATATCTTTTACGTGAGCGGAGGGATAATGGGGGGTAATAAATAAATAAAGAACTCCTGACTCAACAAGTACCGCTTGCAAAATTATTTGTTTTTTGAACGATTCAAGTTCGAGGATAGAGCATGGAATGGCGAGGGCCAAATGCCCCAGGTAGGTGTGCCCAGGTCCTCTCGGGTGGCGAGGCGAGGGTCCACCCCCCCCCCCCACCCACACACACGTTGCCGGAGACGAAATGAAAATTCAAACAAAAAAAATGAAACCGATTCTCGTTTCAGAGGAATAAATGCAAAAAAAAAAAAAAATATTGAAGATTGGAAAAAGGGGAAAAAGCCTAGGCAAGGTAATAGTGCTTGATCTAGACCCTTGGAACAACGACGATAGGTTGACGGCTTCCAGGGAAAAAGAGACAGAGCAAGTTGTCATGGATTTGTGGAAGTGAGGCGATCAGAGAGCTACGAATAACCCACGTGAAAATATCGCCAAAAGTGCATTGGGGGGAGGGAGACGAATCCTGGACCTTAGCAAGGAATTACCTATATTAGTCAGGGCTAGTGTGATTCGTCAGTCCCCCCCCCCCCCCCTAAGTGGGAAAATTCGATTTAATCAAAAGTTCCTAGTTCAGGTTAGCCTTTGAAGTTGGTATTTGGTATTCGTGGGTCAGGAAGTAGGGCATTACACCACGTCGCCAGCGAGCCGGGTAACGCTCAAAGTTCGGGAAATGTTGTACTCTGCTCTATTCCCGATCAAAATCCCGCAGAATTTTAATCAATTAACGAAAAAAAAAGATGAACGAATAGTGCCTATAAAAGTGTTCGTCCATGTATGGGGGAAAGGGGAGGGGGGGTGGGTGGGTGGGTGAAAACATCCCATCATTCCCAGAGTCAGTATGATGGCTATTAAGAGTCAGATTAAGAGGAGGCCGTCCAGTGGCACGCCAAGAAACGGCGCAATCAGTATCTGAGTCGGCGTGTCCATAAGATCGACAGTCTAGAGGACATAGAAGTTATCGTATGGCGCCCCCCCCCCCCCCCGTGATGTGACGAGGTTGCCAAGGATGAAATTCTCTGAGAAACATGATTTCGCCTCTAAGTTTACAGAGGAGGGAGAGACCAAGGTGACGGACCCGAAAAAAAAAAGAGCCAGGAATGATAGGGATGTCATAGCTACTGCTCTGAGCACAAGCTCGAGAAAAAACTGGGCAAAATCTCTCAGACTGCCCCAGCCACCCCCAGCCACTTAGCCACTCGATATTAAATGGCCGCTCGTCTCCGCTCATATATTTCAAGCTCAGTTTTATTTATCGACCTTGACTAACTCATACCTACACTCACTTCTCATTCGACTTGGTCTTTAACCTGTCGTATCCTAATCGGTGTATTTAATGATCTGTGTGTCTTTTATCGTGAATAGCAGCAACCTATCTCTCATATTTCCAACGTGTGAACAAGTAAGAAGTGAATTCAAGACAAGACCTCTCTCTTGCTTCTTTATGCTTCTCATCTTTCGAGTTCGAGTTCGCTGTTTCTTTGCTTTTGCATTTGTGGTTGCTCAACTCACTATTGTCTCTTCCTAAACTCAAATCTCAAAACCCTTTCCATTGTTCCAATTGCTGCTCTCGCTTACACGCAACACTACACCTCACCCTACACCACCATGCTCGGCGACACTCTCGGCCTTCGCGGTCTCGGGCTTCTGTCATGATCCCTTCTTCCGCTTATCGAAGACTCGACTCGACTTTTGCTTCGAAATCACACGGACTTGAGAATTCGCGCACTGTCATTGGCACGGCCGCGAAAGTTCATGGAGACCATAACCCCAATTGTACGCTCACACACAGAATCGAAAAATCATATGCATATAGATCATCAAAAGGTAATTACGTCCTTAACGCCCACACAAGGCACGTCTAAACGTGCATCAGAGAGTGGTGCCGATTATGGGACGGTTTCTTGCTGATCCCCATGGTTCAGCATGGTAGCCCCCACCCCATGTAAGAAATATAAAAGCATATTCATCCAAGGCCGCCGCTTTCATGCCAATGACCGCTCAACATTCGCCCGAATACTTCACATACACTCGGATACTTGACCGTGACGATCCATTCTACTACATCTTTGGCGTTACTGCCTTCCTCGGCTTTATAATCTGGTTCATAATCTATCTCTCCAAGAGGTCATACCGTAACCTTCCCCCGGGTCCCAGAGGTTTCCCCTTCATAGGTAATGTTCTACACGCCGCGGATCGAAGTTGGTTGGCTTCACCAGAACGCAAGAATGAATACGGTGAGACTCCGCTCTACCTCTACCGATACATGCTTACTACCTTCTAGGCGAACTAATGTATATCAGCGCTCTTGGGAAGAGCATCCTCGTTCTTAACAGTCAACGTGTCACCATAGATCTTCTCGAGAAGCGATCCAACTTGTATTCAGATAGGCCACGTTACATCGCCGCAGGCGATTACATGACAGAGAACTTATCGTTCACCTTTTCACCATACGATGACCTGTACGCTACAGCGATCAGCTCTCGGATATATAATCTTGCTTGTTGACCCCCCCCCCCCCCTTTAGATGGCGTCGCTTTCGTCGCGCTTCGGTGGATAGCTTCTCCAAGTCCGCCATATCACGCTTTCACCCTATCCAGAATCGTGAGGCGATAATGCTGGCGCTTGCGCTCATGAAGAGTCCTTCCGCTCTGGAGAAACACTTCCAGCGACACATATCATCCACCTACTGTCTGTCAACTATCGCCATCCACCTGTACAGTCGGAAGACGACCCTATGATCGTGGCTATAGCCGATCAAGTGGGGCGATTGTTGCACGAAATTGAGCCAGGAGTGCGTCTGGTCGAGTATTTCCCTTGGTTGAGGTATATTCCTAGTAGGTGTGTAAGTACCTTGCGAGTCGTCGTGAAGAGGATTTGTCTCCTTACCATGTTCGTTCCGTAGATTGGCTGAGTGGAAGCGAAACGCACAATACTGGTATAAACACGACTCGTTGAGGTTTGAAGGCCTTGTCAAAAAGGTTGTGGATGACTTGGTACGTGCTCCGCCACCCGCTCCTGCAGGGGTGGAGATGTCTGATCCTGGTTGTTGTTGATTATCGAGCAATCAGGCAAATGGAATTGATCGGCCGAGCTTTTGCGCAAGCCTGATCAAAAATCAAAGTAAACACAACCTGTCGGAACGCGAGCGTGCCTGGCTTACGGGTGACATGATGTACGTATAACATTAGCCATGTACTTCCTTTCAGGACCCACCAAAAGATTTTCTGAGCGGAGGACCCACTCGATTATAGTATTGCCGGTACTGAGGCAACGTCGACTACGCTTCAATGGTGGCTCCTCGCCATGCTTGCGTACCCAGACGTCCAAGCACGTGCCCACGCCGAGCTCGACGAAGTCGTCGGCTATGCTCGCCCGCCGACCTTTGCCGATCTACCCTCCCTCCCATATATCTGTGCGATGGTCCAAGAGACGTTGCGGTGGGGGGTGATCGTACCTTTTGCCCTCCCGCATGTTTCCACTGCCGATGACTGGTACGAGGGAATGTATATCCCAAAGGGCACGATCTGCCTTCCGAACGTGCGAGTGCTTAATCGTGATCCGAATGTGTTCGGGAAGGACGTCGAGCGGTTCGAACCGGCCAGGTATTTGAACTACGAGAAGGAGAAGGGGAAGGGGAAGGAGGCAGTGGATGAGGACGAGGACGAGGAGAAGGGTATGGTGAAGATCAAGTCTAAGGTGCCGCCCATGATGGAAAGACGAGAGATCGGTCATGGGACGTTTGGGTTTGGGAGACGGGTGTGTATTGGTAAGCACCTCGCGGAGGGGATTCTAGCGATTGATTTTGCGACGGTACTTTGGGCGATACGATTTGAGCGTGCCGAACATGCAAAACAAACGGAGTTGGACGTGCATACCCTTGTCCGTTCAGACCTGACGATGTAATGTGTTCCCTGCCCTCCCCAACCTCACTCCTTTGCCAAAAATCCACTTACCTTAACTCCACTGGGGTTATCTAGCCGACCAGCTCCTTTCGAATATAGGGCACTTCCCCGTTTTCCGGAGGCTGGCGCTTTGCTCAAGGAAGCACTGGAATTGTACGAATGAATCAAAAACAGGGGGGGGGTGGGGTTTATCATCAAAAAAAGATTTCTTGTATTCCTGTAGCCATGGTACCGATGCCTCGAAGAATTTTAGCCTTTCCCCCCCTCACCTACCCTTTCTTCCTCCTCTCTTTCCGTTTCCTAAATGGTTGTGGTAATGAACGCAGCTGAGGTTAGATAAGCGCTACCTAAACGGGTAGCAAGATAATTCAGTTGTGAATGGTCAAAACTGAAGTGTACACTACAGAAATAATGTCCTTAAATACTGTAAAGAGTGTGCTGTGCTATGGTCATAAAGGATTGTATCTTTACTCATAAGTAATCATAATAAACGAGTGGAATGTCAGTAAGTATATCACAATGTCCACTTAACTCCGTCTTGCACTGGCAACTCCGGTCACCTCTGATCCGTTACCGGCTCAACATAGGGTACGCGGTGAACCTTGTGTCTTTTAGTCCTATCACACCCTTGTTCACCACTTAGCGAGGGATCCATGAGGGAAGGTATCGCTCTTGATTATAGAGGGGTGCCAGCGAATTTGCAGTGACCCACTGCCGAGCTCAGTGGACAGGGACAGCGGAGGTATTTTTAAATTTAATTATGTGCAACCGATTACCGTCGTCCGGCCCAGGCCCGGGATAAGTCAGATTTCGACGAAACCGACGACCGATGACCGACGATCGACAACACACGCGACGGTTAACGTTGACCGACCTTTAGAACCATGCTTCAATGAAATTCCAATACCAGCACCACACAACCGTTCGAGGGGGAAACTGATAGCCGGGAGCATAGAAGGAATCGAGCTATACTGAACCAACCCAAGACCGAGAAATTACTTAGTTTTTGTCATCCCCACTAGCTGAGATGGGTGTGTGGGTGTGTGTGTGTTCCTTCTTTCGTGTAAAGATATATATGAATGGATGTAGTACAAGTTGTCAAGGAAAGTAAACTAAAAAAAAAAGTCATCATTAAAGGACCTCAGACACGCGTGGCTCCCCGCAACAAGCGAGATAAGAGAGAAAAAAAATTAGTAAAATTACCCTTTCCTTGCTTCGAAGGCATTTCCCGCTTTTTTTTTTCCCGCCCCCCTTTTCCTTTCTCACCCTTCCCCTTCCCCTTCCCCTCCCCATCTTTTTCTTTTTCAAGGCAGGGGTGGAAGCCGACGTATGCTACGGTGTTCACGCGGGTACGAAGGTGGGAATTCCGACGTGCTAGCTGACCAAGGGGGCGAATACATGGAGGGCACCGAACTAGAAGGTTGGAATGTCACGAGCTCCAACAACCCCGAGCCTGACCGGGAGTGGGAGGACGATGGGGATGAGAGGGGCCTCGACCACCGAAAGGATCGTCTGGGGTAAGAGGTTAGCCGCGACTTTGCCCCCTTGTCTCGTTTTTCGTCTTCTCCTTCTCCTTGTCCTTCTTGTATTTGTTGCTCTTGCTCTTTTGGTTGTTCGTGAGGCGAAGGCGAGTTTCCTAATGAGTATTGCAACCCGTCCTCCTTTATGCTATAAGTCATGTCGATCACAACGGAAGTTTTCAAATCCTCGTCAACAGATGGTAGAGAGGGTGACAGATTGCCCATTCGCGCAGTATTTTTCTGGATCACCACTTGAACCGCGTTGGAGCCGCCGGGCGTATCTGATATGCTGCTCATTGGGGGACTATCCGAAACGGGAATGCGATTGTTGAAAGAAGCCAGGAGGGTGTTGGAATATCTGACGACCCATGGATTTGGGTGATTTTACCAGGTTGAGAAATAGATATATGACTTACACTTTTCCGATCGCTACCGCTCTGAATGCCAAGGTTGAGAAGTAGTAGGTAGAAGATAATAGCGGACACTCACGGGCAATACCAGTAGATATCATTCTAGAAGGTCTGTCAGTCATCGGGCGAGCGTACTCCGCAGGGTATTTATTACTCACAGGTGCGGCGGCGAATGTCACGAGGGTGACAGTTGCCGCGCTGGCTACAGATTCATTAGCCAAACCATCTATGCTGGTATTGATTTACACCTTACCAGATATAATATTAGTTTCGAGTATAATATATAAGAGTCGTCTTATAGCGTGCTTCATGGATGGTATTATCTCGCGCTGGAGGGCACGGGCGAACTAATATCGTAATATGGGTCAGAATGGCAGGGTGCAGTGGACTTTGTTGCTGCCTACAAGGAAGCCCAGCGTGGTTGCAACTAAGATATCCGCGATAGTAGAGCCGAGGAGATTAACCTGCGAAGACCGATTCTATTTCGCGGGGAATGGGTCAATTGAAGGATGTGCTCACGTATACGAGGGGGACGTTTTGATGGTGCGCATTAGCAAAAACTCCATGCATAATTCCCTATATGCCCATCTTGAGACCTGTGCTGCGTTATCACTAACGATGGCATACCTGAACGCCACCCGCAAATGCCCCAGCGCATTGGGCGAGTGAAATCTAGGTAGGGTAGACACAGGTGAGTTAGAGTGACATGAAACTCACAAAAACTGAGCGAAACTGACTATCATTATCGTGCAGCACCACCAAAGCAAGGACTTTTCAATGACCCAGATACGATAGCAGAAGGATGACCGAACAATGGATGCAGTCAGGGTGTTGAGGATTGGGGTGTTTATTGGCCCCAGGTGTGTTTCCTTGAGGCGCTCAAAGTTACCAAATCCTGAGACAAACCAGTAGAAGAGATCCGAGCCGGTAAGAAGAGTCTGTGTCGTTTCTATGACTAGTATGCAGACCACTTGACGAAACAAATTCGCGCGATTTTATAGCGAGAAGAAGAAATTGCCAGATTGACTCACCAAGAAACCTATTTCCCCGTCTATCTCCAGGAAAATAACGCATGTATTGATCTGCATTGGCTATTAGAAATATGGAGTTCACGACGCCAACACTTATTTATGCATGATGCAACTCACAACTTGCGTTATGAGGACTCCGTAAAGAGTCCAGTTGATCAAACCCCCTAGTAACTATTAGTGGAGAGGAAGGGAGACAGACCTCAGTACGGAAGGATACCATTAGGGCGACGCGTACTCACCAAGGGCCCTGTACTTAGTACGTTCGAGAATGAGCTGAGTGAGTTGCGCTGCCAAACAAGAACAGGATCATAAAAAAGACCTACGCCTTTGTTATGTGTGGCGGAGGTGAAATGACGTCCTCGAGAAGGGTGGGTAACGCAGTATACATGAGGTCAATTGTTTGATTACCTTCCAGAGCGAATATCTTATATCCTAGAGAAGTGAGGTAGGGTAAAGCGCACACAATCAAACAGATCAATGAGCCATTTTAATTTTACCCCCATCATTCTTCTTAATGTTTCATTCCCCCAGTGTTGCCAGATCAGATCCCAACACGTTTTGTCTACCAGATATGGTCATCTAATGTGCTTGCCGTCGAAGAGAACCGAGATCAGATAGCTGTACACTATCTGATTCTCATCTACAGCGGCAGGCCAAGGAGAGCACATCCGACTAACACACAAAACAGTGTTCTATTCGGGTGCGAATGGCACATAAAGTGTTGTTTGCCGATGCCCTGAGAGCGTCATAGGGATGATTCCTGGGAATTTTGCATCAACCATAACACGACCATGACGCGGGTGGCCCGCAATTGTGGTAGTAAAAGGCAACGGATAATATGTTTTCACTTTTTCTGAGTGATCAACAGCGATGGGATGACTGGTAGGGACGAGGACGCCACGAACGTGTGGCGTCTAGTGTTCGCTACGGGTAGGCGCAACCCGCCGGGTATGTGGTCAGGGTACATGCGGGTACGGGTCGGGGTCACGTCTTCATACCCCTCATGTGACCCCTACCCGCAGACACCCAACCCTTACCCGCCAGAGCAGGTAAGCTGAAATTGGAAGGGTGGCAATGAGGGTGGCAATGCATGTGGCATTGCACCAGCCACAGAAAAACTATACAGTACATGTATTGTAGATACTGTATACAGACCTGGTGGTCCCATTGCATACAACTTAGGCTCTTCTATGTTTGGGACTTGGATGAAGGCAGGTTATGTAGAGACTGCTGATTTAAAGTATGCAGCATCTCAACCTGATACCAAAAACAATGAAGAATGGCCAGATGACAATGGATTATACTTAAGTAGTACAATGTTATTCTAGGCTATCAGACTTGAAATGTAAATATCTACCCTTACCTCAGGTATACGACCCGTGGTGTACCCTACCCGTAGTATGACAAACCCTACCCTTGGTGTAAGGGTCCGGGTACATACGGGTACGGGTACGGGTCCATGTGTTTTTACCCGCGGGTTACCCGTGGCGAACACTAGTGGCGTCACCTCACGACAAGGGTCCAAATGGAGTCGCTGGAATAAGTGTGGGAGTAGAGGTCATAACCGTACCTATCATTGTGTGCCTGCTTGCGAGTTTCCAACGAGCGAGTTGTGTGATCCGCGGGTTCTTCGACCACCACCTATCAAGGTTAATGAAATGGTTGATGGATATGGTATGTAGTAAATTGAATCGGACAGCCAGCCAACTTCTCGTAGATTCGAGGGGGTTTACCAACAATTAGAGCTGAAGGAGTGAACAAACTGACATGAAAGTGCCACAGTGTAGCTAAGCTAAGTAAGATTAGTAGCGATAGGCTCGGTATTCAGTATTTAGCATATCAACTCATAGTTATCACGAGCAGCATTCCCATTAGCCTGGGTACTCGCAAGCCGAAAGTCCAAGTGCGAGAGAGACTTGAACGGCTTGAATGATGATGATAACTTCAAGTTAGAACCCGGTAACCTAATCTAAAGTCCCAATTTGACAAGCCTTCATCAGTCATATTCTCTTCAATCAATTGGATTTCTTGATATCGTCGACCTTCTCCCAATCCCACATTTCAAGAACTCCGCCACCCTTTCAAGGGATGAAATCACCATAATTTACTTCTCTCAGCAAGTTCGTTCCTGAAAAGAGGAGGAAGGGAACAACGACCTTACAAATGTATGAGTGAGTGTAGCTAACGTTTTCACGGAACACGCCCCATCGCAAGGCCAGTCAGGCAGGTGACCCTTGTGATAGACGGAGACATGTACCATCACATCTCTCTCATTTTACAACTCGTCTATTAGTGCGTGCGATTCGCTTGTCGCTGACCTCGCCATCTGTTTGGTGCGTGCATACTACTTTTTTAAAGGCCCGCCCGAGGATGAACTAGCTCACCCTGGTGCAGGAAGTGCACTATTTCTCATGAAGGATCGATCGCCGATCAGGAATTAATTTAAACCTGGAATTTGTCTTCTCATTGAACCGTGTCTGCCAAAGTGCTCAGGGTAAAAATATCCGGAACAAAAGACGCAGGGGTGAGTTCGGCTTGTGCGCTGTGCTTGGGGCTTCGGCTGTTGAAGCATCATCACATGAGCACGGGAACTATGTTTTATTCTACAAATAGTAAGACTACGAGTCCCTTTGTGGTGCTTGTGTCAATTTGCAATGCCGTCACTTAACCAGGATTCGTCATCTTAGGAAAAGGGCAAGTCCCAACCACTCTGTTGTAATGCCTCGCCTAATTATAATCTTATCATTCCTGGACTGCTAACTTCATTGGCCAGTCATTGCTTGAAGCTAAGAAAATATGTCACTGGCCAAATTGCACAACATTGTCCATGTCGGAAATGGATCAATGGCCAGCTCAGATCAATCGCTAACCGTTCAGTGCTGATAGTTGAGCTGTGTGCTGTGCAGTAGCACTTGGGCTGTGTTTTACATTCCTGTGAATACTTGGTTGATTGAGAGAGGCAGAGGGGAAGATAGAGAGAAGAGGGAGCCCCGAGATAACTAAGTCTTCAATGAGGTGTATCGTGCTTGAACTTGCGAATACACTGCTTTTTGGTTCTGTTTGACCTGCACTTTGACATTGTCGACAAAAGAAAGATAGAAAGAGGGAGAGAAATGCCATTTGATTTCTGCTTCTGTTGGCTCACTGGCTGGTCTACTACGAACATTTTATGTATCCTTATAGACTTGCAGAGAGACCTAAATATGAAGCAGAAGAGGATGAATTAGGATGAAAGGAGACAAGTGAGATGAAGCCAGGTAATAATAAAGACAGAGAGGCAAAGATGGGGAGGTGAAAACGAGAGGTGAAGAAAGACATGGGAACACGGGAGACAGAGAGTGACGTGACGTGACGTGACGGAGAGGTAATGAAACTGGTGGGCAGGCGGCCCGGGATATGCACAGAGCACAGAAACTAAATCAAAACTAAATCATAAAGCCTAATTCAGGCTGTAACGAAAGAGAGGAGAAGTTTCGACCAGGAAAGTTTCATGCTCAACTCCCGAGCCATCCTTACTCTATTTTCATTATCTAAGCGGCTAGTAACCCGTTGTTAGGGTTAGGGGTGGATAGGTTCATCTGCTGTAAGGATGGCTCAGGTGAAACCTTTGCCTGGTTCAACTCATTTCTCCTCTCTTTCACTACTAGCCCTGTTATAACACTTCTGACCTTATTTAATATTAGTTTTAAACACACCTTACTATATAAAACGATTAACGCCAAAATTGTGTGCGTTCCGGGTCGCCTGCCATTCTTTCCGCCTTTAGGGCAACCTTCCAAATTCACTTGCTTCTTACTATACCACGCCTTCACAATCTGGACTTTTAACAGGTTTCTACAATTCTTGTAGTAGCGAGACAGCGAACCAACAGTTTAGTATTCTCTCTCTTTTTCTCTCTTTTTTTCTTGACGTCAAGCGCAAGGTCGGCAGCAGCACAAGCACGACATACCCTCGTTCGAAGTCAGAGTTAACTCGGTGCTCCCTCTTCTCTCTCTCAACTCCCTTGCCCCTCTCCTTTCTCTGCGGCACACTTTAGGAGTCTCGAAGTCGTTCAGATACTGCTCGAGTATGGTGCGAATGCAATTCTGGAGGACAGTCCCAGTCGGTCCGCCCCATACTAGGTGCATCAACATCAAGGACAATGTAGATACTCGCGGACACTGTGTCAGTAGATAGAACAATGTAGAGTTTTCAGGATATGTAGAAGTAGTCTAGAATGTATTCTAGAAGGTGCCACACTGTGCAAATAGACTGTGCGTGATCAGAGGGACACAACAGTATGGAGATATGCACATATGTATCCATAACTAATTGTTGGATCAGACACATGATCTGACCTGGAATTCTGTAGATAGTAGTAATAGTAATATTTTTGCTGTATAAGCAAAGCTGAATGTCTCTGACTGCCTCAAGCCTTACACATGCATCAATCTCCACATTCTGTGCAGTTATCTAACAAGCCTTTCATTGTTATCTATTTGAGCATCTTATCTCCTCGTAATCAAAAGTACAGCATAACAACAATCAATCATAAATCAACTCTCATTCCACCAAAACCAACTGTGTCTGTCATTCCTTCCACAAGCTGGAAGTTCAGAACAAAGTATCTCAACTTCATCCGACTTCTCACTCTCAACAAATCCCTTCCAACCCTGCTTATTTATCAACTCTTTCCATTTATCAGGAGAGTCCACCGCCACCTATAAGAGGATGTCCTCACTGACCCCTGAACACACATAATTGTATGAAGTGAAAAGGGGTTGTCCATTTATGTCCAGGGTCATTGCACCATCTGATGGCGATTTGTACTTCACCTGTTCCACAGCAGGGGTACCTTGAGAAAAAAGAGAGAAGAAAATACAAATGATTGGGATTGGGAATGGACCATCTTCCTTGTCTGACTTGTCAAGCAAATTATATTTGAATGGATCCATCTTCTTGAACAGTTCGTTAAAATCGCTCTGACCAATGTTTGAATCATTCTTCACTTGGACGATTATAAATCCAACTTTCTGCACATCAAGGTCAGTGCCCCCATACTAAAAATGGATAAACTGCATCAAAGCCAGCTTGACAATTGGCGCCCAGAACCGCCGCGCCCCGTGCCATGAAACTGACTAGATAGTTACGAGCCAGGACATTGTGTTCGTACTTTTTGATAAGATGATTAAAATGCATTGTGGCCCCATGGAATACCTTTCCGAATAGTAGCTGATTTGAATTTTATTTTTGTGAACACAGAGATGGTTTGTCCTTCAAGATTGATTTGAAAATTGATTCAGGCAATAGACTTTGGATCAGTTCCTTGACAGTAAAGAAGAGACAGAGCGCCCCATTGGGAAGACCGCCTTTTCGAGTGCCACAAGCAGGCTAAACCCATGCCTGTTGTTCATGACATGATAAGCGGCCTCAGAAAGGATCGGCTCGGACGAAGCAATTCCACGCATAGACTTGAATCCCTTGCCGACAGAGATGCAGACCCGCATATGATTTGCGATTTGATCCTGCATAATTTCCTCAAGCTTCACAGGGGTCGCTGATGGAAAAACGTATTTGGAAGTGTCAATATCTAACGCCAAATGCTGAGACAAAACCACATATGTCTGCGCATCCGAAAGGTTCTCGCTTCCAAGCCCACATAGTAGTTTTTCCTTGGCATCCAATCACTTCCTTGCGAGTAACTTGGTCGCCATAGTCATAACATGTACCCCACTTGGAAAGTGTAATAAAAAAAGGTCAGGACAGGATAAAACATGGCTTACAATGGCCTTCCCATGTGAGCAATGCACTCCAACGAAGTGATGTATTTAAGAGATTCACGTTTGGAGATCTTCGAGTTTCCATCAGCTGGTCAAATCCAAGGTAAAACATAAGGTTCGGGCGTTATTAATTTTCTCAGGCAGAGACGATTCGAAGGGCCCACAAAATGTGGTTGTGAGGGTCTGGTGATCTTCCCAGTGGTAGGAGTGGAAATAAAAAGGGACCATATAAGCTTATACTCCAATATCTGAAGCGCTCGTTGCAATTCAGTAAAAGAAGACAGAAACTCGTGCTCTCCGAAAGGATTTGTGAGGGAATGAGCCTCATAAAACGATTGAAGTGTTCCACAGGGAGGCGACGAGATGCTTGATCGACGTCCATTCCAGAAGAAGAGGAGAGTAATTCCGGGTGTTCTTCTTGCCTAGCATGCTTCGCTGGAGAGGAGCTTGGAGAAAGATGGCGCCTTGACATGATCGTTATGCCTCACTCACTCAGCTCATCAGCCTTAGCCTCAGCCTCGGAGTGAGCGAACATGTGACTTGACGTCATATCATGTGATTCCATATCACAAACTGTTGTATAGGTTGTTGGTTGATAAAGCAAGGGAGCTCTTGTCGCTCCGCCATCAAATTCCTACTTCACATACAAATTATCTCGGCTATATATGACTCATGGAGAGCAACAAAGTATACAATACCACTCTTTTAAAGTGCCTACCCCCCGGTAGCTGGAATTACAAGTTCCCGGCCACCCCAGACACGTTAGAATTGAAGCATACCTGTAGATGACCTGTCATGGCAAACCCATAGAGGTTTCGCAAAGAATAAGATACCTACCTGTTGCTTTGCCAGACTCAGCCCGTTCTCTGTGCGTTCCCAATACCAATCCCCTTCCATGACGTGCACCCTCGAGCAGAAGGAGCAACCCGTCTCTCTAATGTGGGCTTGAAGAGCTGTCATGTATTGCTTTCGAAGACCTTCTTCATTGGGAAGCGCACACGTGAATCCTCTTTGCAATTCTCGGATATTCCGCAAAATGAGGTCGTGTAACCATCCAGCAAGGAGGAGCCCCTGGTCACGCGACCTGTTTCGAGGTGTGTTGAGGCAGCCAACCCAGATCTTCGACGGCTCTTCATGACAATCAAGGAGCGATTTGAGGAACAAAACGATGCTGTCTCGACAACGCTTGCGAAAGTGGGCAAGGTCACGGAGTGCCCAGCCGTCGAACAATTTCAGCTCGTCTCCGATAGATTCGAACGTCATCGGGTAGTCCAGGGTGAGCCGAGCAGCATGTTCCATCTCTGGTGTCAGCCCTTTACTGCTTGCGATAGCATACGCGTGGAATGGCGCAGCTGGTGTGCTGGTTAGTGCCGGGAAGGTCTTTTGGCTGATCTCTACACGGAGGGAAGATTGGACAGCGGCCATGTCATACTTTTGGGTGACGGCAAGAAGATCTAGAACCCTGTCGTAAGAATCAGGTATCACGGAAGGAATCGGGTACAGCATCGTAATAAGACAATGCAACACCTCCGCGTCTTCGGTCAAGCGAATCACATGAAGCCCATCGACGACTTCGTCGTCTGAAGGTTGGGCGAAAGAGAAAAGATCGCTAAAGAAAGGCGATGATGTGGCTAGTACTGACTTGTGGACAGGGAAATTGGCATTATCAGACGACTGTAACACTACATCTGCCTCACGCAAGTTAAGATTCGGGCGAGGAGGTGGGGGTTGGTCCATTGATGTAGGGTGGGATTGAGAGCGTGGTTCTCCTGTAACCAGCGAGAGGAATAATTCGGCCTGTTATAAAAATGTTCTAGTACATAACATAGACATAGTCACTTCACTAAACGC
This sequence comes from Multifurca ochricompacta, assembly GCA_022496185.1. Lineage (NCBI taxonomy): Eukaryota > Fungi > Basidiomycota > Agaricomycetes > Russulales > Russulaceae > Multifurca > Multifurca ochricompacta. Next base: position 292,572 of record WTXG01000013.1, read on the forward strand.
TCACCTTGCCAAAACTTCCCTGAACAACAGTTTCCAGAGCAATCCAAAATTCATGCATCGTCTCGCTAGATATAGATCCGCAATGTGAACAACCGTTCAACGATGTGCTCGAGGGTACGACATGGCGGGTCAAGGCCATGTGAAACTCAGTGATATCGAAGACGGCGGGGGTTTTCGTAATGGAGTCAACATAGTTATCAAGCCACCTTGGAAAGCCGAAACAGCCAAGTTGGGAACATTGTAGATCCTTCAGTGTCTGACGGAGGTCGGTCATCCTAAATCCAAGGATGTCCAATAATAGATTGCCTCGAGCTCTCTGATGAAACTTCCAAAGTTCGTAAAGAAAAGCACCTGGCATGACGTCCAGCTTATCTTCCAGGTCCTCGATAGTCATGGAGTCCTTTAGAGTGACCGTGCCGCCTGGAGCACCTCTTCACGAAGTTTGTATTTCTGGGCAAGAGAATAAACGCGGAGAGCGGTCTCTGGGCTAATGAACTTTGGATGTTGCCGTGCTATTCGGTCTCGGATCTGGGTAAGTACGGGGTAGATTTCATACTTTTGAGCCACCGACAAGAGCTCCATTATCTCTTCGATTGTCGACGGAAGGGTGGCAGGTACGGGGAAGATGAAAGTAAGGAGACGGGAAAGGATAGAGCTCCTCTCGGGAAGCTGAACCGTCGCAAGGGAAGCTTCACGCTCTATGGATGGGGTGTCCAGGTTGGAAATGGCCTGTACTAATAGCTTGCGGAGCGGTGGAGAGCTGTTGATAATATAAATCCTTGGGACTCGAAATTCATGATGGTCGGAAGAGCGAAGGATTATATCCGCATCTGGGTAGAAATCAAAGAGGGTCTCGGCATCGCTGGTAGAAGAATCGCCACATGGGACCACTGTCGGCGTATCAAAAAGCCAATTATTAGGAGGGGCTGTCGACATAGAAGGTGGGTGTTAGAAGTGAAAGGCTCAGCGGGAACTCTTTCATAAGCCTGGCACATGTGCATCGTGGCAATAATCAGCGCCGCTACTGGTGGTGTTAGTTTACTAAACTAAAATCTCACAGTTCCCACGCCTCGCTCAAAGCCCGAAAACAAGTACAAGTGTGCATGTCTTTTTGGCTTTGGTATATGTCAATGGCATGTTTATCAATTTCTAGTCCTTGGATAACTTTCCCAAGCTTCCAAGGACTGTCATAAGTTACACTACAAGTATAAAGCTAATGATTATTTTGGTCAGAAAGCTATCGTAATTATTACAGACAGGGAATCATTTGTCATCAAATCCCATTTTATACAAGAACATTATCAGTTTCGAGGAGTCACTTCGATCATAAGCGGCCCTTTCTGTATCGCAAAGTAATCGCACAGTGTGTCCTCCCACTGTTTCACATCATATCCAGGCGCTGCCTGGAAATCGTAGCGCTGAATCAATCGGGAAACCACAAACCGCATCTCCAACAACGCCAAATTCTTGCCCACACACACAGTAGGACCATATGAAAATGGGAAGAACGCTGCAGTGTTGTGAACGGTGATCCCAGAAGCCGCATTCTTTTCCGCTTCAGAGGCAATCCATCGCTGTGGGAGGAAGGAATTTGGCATGGAGAAATTGCGAGCGTCCCGATGAATGCCATGGGTGTTCAAGAACAGTTGTGTCTGTTCTGGAATGACACTGGAAGATATATGTTAAGCCTATGGGCACTTTTATAGCAGCGACACTTTTTAACTTACTATTTGCCCAACGCTTTTGGACCTGCACCTCGGAGAACGGAGCGCTGAGATCCACTCGGTACCGGGGGTGTAGTCGCAACGCCTCGTTTCTAAACAGAGGGAGTCAGTTAAAAGCCCTTTGCAGTTAAAAGTGATATATCGAGGTGAGGATGCAGGTCTCCACTTCAGAGACTGACACGAAATCGGGCCGGGCCGAGCCCCTCTGCTGCCACTCGCACTCGAGAGATGAGATGAAGAATGGTGTGACGTACATGCACGCATTCAGCCATGGCATTTGGCCAAGTATTGTGGAATCGAGTGGCTCCTCTCCCCCAGGGAATTCCTTCTCCACTTCGTCTCTCAGGCGTTCATACATAGCAGGATTACAAAAGAGATGATAGAAAAGGGCGGTCAGAGTGGTTGAAGTGGTATCGGAACCCGCAATGATGGCGAGTACACCATTTGCTGCCAAATCTTCATTCGTTGGCCTTTCAATCTGTCCGTCTTCACCACTCTGTAGCAGGTGTTCAGGCGCTGGGACCCTTCTTTAACGGACTGTGCTGCTCACCAAGTAGTAAAACAGGTCTTTTCTATTCGGACCCATCTCGAGTCGTTTGGCAACATTGACATTTCCGAACTCCCGTAGGCGCACGAGATCCTTTCCTGAGCCTGGGAAGTATTTTGCGTAGGGGAGAACCCACGGAACGTGGGCAATGAGCGTGATGTTTCTATTATTCATATGAGTTCCATGGCCCACGTGACCAGATGGTTGACTGTAGGAAAACACGTACTGGAAGCCGACTTCCAAAATATGCCACACTCCTCCAATATCACCACCATCTCGCATGAGCTCAAATCCACCACCGAATCTGCAAAAATCTCGTCAGATAATTCAAACTTCTCCTACAATTTGATCAGACATACGCCATGTCTCCCATAAAATCAGTCCTATTAGGCGTCATTAATAAATGCCAAGAAAATCATCGGATCTTAAACTTACGCGAAGTACTCGAACCATGCACATATGTTCACTAGGCTCCCGCGTTTCTCCTTTGCTGATTCTTTTATCGAATTATCAATGCATTCCACCAATTGGCGCAAACGCCTTGTAATGACAACTTCGTATTCTTTCAGCGCAGCGCTGGTGAATGCGCGGTTCCAAGGCTTCCGCTTGCGAGCATGATCGGCAGCATCGCGCGAAGCGATAAGTGACGGGGGCGGTGATCCCAAACTGCCAATGATGATCGATCAACATGCTTGAAACCAAGAGAATTAAGCGGAGGTAAAAACGTACAAGGTCCTTTCTGGAGTCCACCCGAGCCAAGAACGGGATGGATGATAGATGCATCGCGGATTGACAACTCATTTGGTCCTAGGATACAAAAGGTCACTCTCCCCAGCCTGCGGAGAAAATGCGGGAATACTGACCGACACGGATGCAATCTCCGTAGATCTCGTGTAGCTGGCTGTAATATAAGTGCTGTTTTCCCTTCGCGCAGACCAGGACGAAGTAAAACTTGGAGAGCCTGGCAAGTATTGGGCCAGGGTAGTTCGCTAGTGGATGCCATGGGGAAAGACGATATGCAGCGGTGTAGGTTAGGATGAGAGAATTATAGATAGCCAAGATGAGATAAAGGCTATGATATTTGATGAAAATAGCGAAGCGATAGAAATGGTCAAGAAGGCAGGAGGAATGAGGAGCAAGGTAATCAAGGTGAAGAATTTGTATGGTTCGAAACGCTTGAAATATAGATAGGTTGCCTATGGAATCACGAAGATCAGTTATGAACCCGTAAATCGCATTGCAGATGAGATGTCACGTACAAAGCTGGTGCTCAAGTAAAGCAGAGCAGCATCAGAATTGGAGGTGTTCGTAAGAGAAAATACCATTTTGATTTGTGAAGAAAGTAATGCAGCATATGCCGCTTTATATACGTTGTCATGGCTGGCCCATAGACGGATACTTCAAGTGGTCATTGGATAGTATATGGTAGCACAGCAGAAGCGAGAAAGACAGCAAAGACGTGCGCCGCCAATTTCGGAAGACGGCAAGAGTCGGATCGCTGTCTTTACCCCCCGATGCCCGAACTTCAGAAGACAAGAATATCGCATTGCCCCAGATGAATGGAAGAGAGCCATGAACATAAGGCATTAGAATTTTAAAGATGTACCGTCACCCATTAGTGGGGGTCATGAGCCGGCCATACATAAGGTGGGAACGGCAAGCGCCGCGCCGCATAAAAAAAGTTCGGTTCGCACGTTCATTCACCACGGGGTGGCTCAACCCTCGACCTCGGGGAGCGCACTTTTGGCCGTAGCCCGAGTGATGATGATGCAAACTTGACACATATCATTCCAATCAAAGCAATGAGCAGAATGAGCAGAGCATGAGTCCCTCCTTGTGTCGAACTATTTCAAAAATTAAAGTCGAGTTCCAGCCAATCCAGAGTGTGACTTTTGGGAGGAGGGAGGGCGCACGGCCAGATAATAATAATAATAATAAATAAAAAGTCGGATCGGATCGGATTTTGTGTCAATCATGCAAGCATAATGAGGTACTGCCCAGAGGGATGAGGGGCGAGGGTCGCCAGAACTCGGAACCAAGCCTCTCCACCATCGTTGTTCGGCGGCACGGGGTTTATGTGTGTATGGCTCCCGAGGGTCTACTTCATGCCCGAGCCGAGGTTATCTCACTATGGGGATGTGAGAACTCCACACACTGTGTGATCCTGTTGTACTATAGTAGTAGTTTAGTTATCTCCGAGTGGGCGTCCGCACCTCTCAGTGCACTCACCTTCTTTCTCTCGTAAGATGTTCTCCCGGATCAAGCAGCGTCTTATTGCTGACCATAGTGATAAGATTGGGAGAAGAAGAAGAAATGTTGAAAGTTGAAATGAAATAACGGGTGTGGCGGCGGGGGCTTTGCCAGCAGGAATTTTTTGTTTTTTTGCGACGATCTAGAGGGAGAGAGAAGATTCATTCATAATAACTAGGCTAGCCTTTAATTTATATCTTCCTAATACTACACTTAAAATCAAATGAGCGAGCTGTATACAATTCACGATCAAGAGAAACGGGACCTTTCCTTTCAGTAAGCAAATCTCGGGCATTTGCAATTTTATAAGCAAGGTGCTGACATCCCACACGAATCAATCAGGTTCCCCAGATTGACCCGATGTCAAACACCCACAGCAGATACAGCAGATATAGGGACTTACAGAAACCTTGGTACATCTCTCATAGTTTGCGCTCGAGCTTAATACACGCCATCAGCAACTATATACAAGACAGACGTCAATAATAATAAAAAGTATGAGCTGTCATGGAATCAATCCCATCATAGCACGTTCAAAGGCTTCAGGATACTCAACGCTCCTTTACACCGAAGGCCGAGGGCGGACGGCCGACTTCAAACACTGTAAGGATGGCTCGGGCGTTGGCCATGAAACCTCTAGCTATCGCCTATCCTCTCTTTCGTTACAAATCCCTAAATTAGAGTAATTATGATTTAGTTTCAAACATTTGACGCATATCTTTTTATCAGTACATTCGCATTCCGGGCCGCCTGCCCGTCCGTTCCATATCATATCTCAACCGTCGCCTGTACTTCACCGTCTCCTGGACCTGGTTCTTACCCTCTTTTTTCCAAATTCACTATCTTCGGTCTTCTTTAATATACCGATCTTCTAATTCATTACTGGACTCTCAACAAGGTATCTACAATACTTGTAGCATAGAGCAGCCCAGTGAGCCACCAGAAGCAGAATCCTTTTACTTTAAGAAAAATACAAACCAGCATTTCTCTCCTCCTCTTTATCTTTCTTTTTGGTGTACTAAAAAACTTACCCCTCCTTCGAAGCCTTAGTTATCTCAGGGACACTCTCTACCTTTCTTCCACCTTTCCACCTTTCTCTTTTCGGGAACGCTTTGCCTTGCACTCACCACGGATAGGCTCCGTGCGGAGCAAACACATATTATACAACCAATGTAGTGTTACAACGCGCCAGAATCAACAAAAAAATCATAATATCCTATTATTTGATCGTCAGTTACGAGCAGTCACTTTGATCATAAGCGGTCCCTTCTGTATCGCAAAGTAATCGCACAATGTGTCCTCCCACTGTTTCATATCATATCCAGGTACTGCCTGGAAATCGTAACGCTGCACAAATCGGGAAATCACAAACCGCATCTCCAACAACGCCAAATTCTTGCCCACACACACAGTAGGACCATATGAAAATGGGAAGAACGCTGTAGTGTTGTGGACAGTAATTCCAGAAGCCGTATTCTTTTCCGCTTCAGAGGCAATCCATCGTTGTGGGAGGAAGGTATTTGGCATGGAGAAATTGCGAGCGTCCCGATGGATGCTGTGGGTGTGCAAAAACAACTGCGTCTGTTCTGGAATGACGCTGAGAAATCTATGTTAGCATGTGCGCACTAATATGGCAGCTTAATCTTAACTTACTGTTTGCCCAACACTTTTGGACCTGTACCTCGGAGAACGGAGCGCTGAGATCCACTCGGCACGGCGGGGTGTAGTCGCATCGCCTCATTTCTAAACAAGAGTAAGGGAGTCACTTAAAAGCTCTTCACAATGAAGTACAACATCTCGAGGCGGCAGTCGCGACTCGTAATCGATGGTGGTGGAAATGCAGGAGCGAGGGAGCTGAGCTCGGGATGGCCCGGTGTCCGAGCCACCAACTGAGACGGCTGTCACGTGGTGTTCGGGGGGGGGGAACTCCCTCAGCCCGCACTCCAAGATATTGGACGACAAACAAAAAATTGGGTCCCTCCTGCTATTCGAGGTAAGAACGAGATGACGCACATGCACGCGTTTAGCCATGGCATTTGACCAAGTTTAGTAGCATCCAGAGGCTCCTCTCCCGAAGGGAATTCCCTCTCTACTTCATCTCTTAAGCGTTCATACATGACGGGATTGTGGATGAGGTGATAGAATAGGGTGGTTAAAGTGATTGAGGTAGTATCGGAACCCGCGATCATTGCGAGGATGCCATCTCCCGCTAAGTCCGCATTCGTTGGCAGCTTTTCAGCCTGTCCGTCTTCACCGCTCTGGCAGAGCGGACATTCAGGGCGCTGGACCCTTCTCAAACGAATTGTGCTGCTTACCAAGTAGTAAAATAGATCTTTTCTGTTCGGTCCCATCTCAAGTCGTTTAGTAACGCTGGTCAGTCCATATTTCCGCAGGCGCATGACATTCCTTCCTGCACTTGGGAGATACGCTATGTAAGGCAGGATCCACGGAGCGTGGGCGACGATGGTGGCATTTCTTCAAATCAAATGTCAGTCCCACCGCCCAAAGAGTCGGGGAAATTAGACGAAGCTAAACACGTACCTGTAACCAGATTCTAAAATGTGCCACACCCCTCCAATATCACTACCGTCTCGCATGAGCTCAAATCCACCACCGAATCTGCACAAATCTCGTCAGATAATTCAAACTTCTCCTATAATTTTGATCTGACATACGCCATGTCTCCCATAAAATCTGTCCTATAGGCGTCATTAATAAATGCCAAGAAAAAATCCTCGGATCTTAAACTTACGCGAAGTATTCGAACCACGCACAAATGTTCACTAGGCTCCCGCGCTTCTCCTTTGCTGATTCTTTTATCGAATTATCAATGCATTCCACCAATTGGCGCAAACGCCTTGTAATGATAACTTCGTATTCTTTCAGCGCAGCACTGGTAAAGGCATGATTCCAAGACTTCCGCTTGCGAGCATGATCGGCAGCATCACGCGAAGCGATAAGTGACGGGGGCCGGTGATCCCAGACTACCAGCGATGATCGATCAACATGCTTGAAACCAAGAGAATCAAGCGGAGGTAAACGTACAAGGTCCTTTCTGGAGTCCACCCGAGCCAAGAACGGGATGAATGACAGATGCGTCGCGGATTGACAACTCATTTGGTCCTAGGTATATAAAAGATCACCCTCCGCAGCCTGTGGAGAAAATGCGGGAAAACCGACCGACACGAACGTAATCTCCGTAGATTTCGTGTAGCTGGCTGTAATATAAGTGTTGTTTTCCCTTCGCGCAGATCAGGACGAAGTAAAACTTGGAGAGCCTGGCAAGTATTGGACCAGGGTAGTTCGCTAGTGGATGCCATGGGGAAAGACGATATGCAGCGGTGTAGGTTAGGACGAGAGAATTATAGATAACCAGAGATGAGATAAATGCTACGATATTTGATGAAAATAGCGAAGCGATAGAAATGGTCAAGAAGGCAGGAGGAATGAGGAGCAAGGTAAACAAGGTGAAGAATTTGTATGGTTCGAAACGCTTGAAATATAGATAGGTTGCCTATGGAAGCATGGAGAGATCAGATTATGTGTCGATGAATGGCAACGGATATCCCACGTACAAAACTGGTACTCAAGTAAAGCAAGGCAGCATCGGAATTGGAAGAGTTTGTAAGAGGAAATTCCATAATGAACCGTGAAGTGGAGAGTGACGCATGCCGGGGTTATATATACGCCGTTGTTTTCTGAACATGGTGGTACAACGAGCTGCTGGCGCAATGAAGCGAGTGGGAAAAAGAACTGAGAGATAGCCGAGGTGTTCACAATAAGTATGGATTCGACCCACGCCACCTACGGCATGGGCGGCATTGAGTATCATGATCATGATATTTATCTGTATCTGTATATGTTTCTTTCTTATTATGTTCTGGAGAAGTCGTTCTGTCTTGTGAGTGCGCCGGTTATGGTTTCGCCCTTTCATACATCATAAGGTTTAAAACCCTTGAGGTCGCCTAATACGGGAAACTCGATCTTCTCTGGTCCGGTCCGGCTCACATTGATCCGTTCTCGGCTCGGCCATAACTCCATCAGGATCATTCAAGGAGTGGATTTTGAGAGGTCCACTATGTGCGTGTGCGCATGTTTCAGGGGAGATGAGGTGATATAAAATCTCATGAAGATGAAACTAAAATATGGAACATAGTGGATATCATTTAACAACTGTGTTTTTGAGCAGCATGTACTGCAGTGATTAAAATAATTTAAGAGAATAAATTATAATTGTGCCGATTCGTAAGAAATACTTTTATCCATAATTGTATCCTATCGTACTGATTCGTATCGTAAAATATCCTATCGCATAAAAGCGTCCATCAAAGGTTACAAGCACGAAGTCAACAAGGTTTTAAGTCTGGGATACGGCCACGCGCGGAACCAGGTTCAGGTGGCTGCGCACCTTCTCTATGGTATGTAAAGCCACCACTGCCGGAGCAGGAGGCGTCATCGGTAGTTCAATCGACTCCGCCGAGCTCGAGTCAAAGGTTGAGGGTGATGAAACGCACGAGTGACTCGACGCCGATGATGATGACGCCGCAGATGTGCACGACTCATAGCAAGAAGACTCGGATGACGTGGTTGACGAGCGAGCAGAAGCAGCGGAAACTCCACCTCCACGCAATTTCCACATCTTCTTTTTCTCCATGCACACCTTCCAACCGCATTCGACGGCCTCCTCGTTGCTCAGGAAGAACGTGTCGATGGAAAGTACCTCCACCCGAATCGCAGAGAGTGAGGGCCGCTGCTCTGGCTTCGTGGAAAAAAGCTTCCGTAGCAGCAGATATGCCGCATGCGATATCGGAAGTATTTCAAGAAGGATTGCGCGATTCGTAATGTAATCGTTGAAATCTCGGGCCTCCGGAGAAGCTGTTTTCCAGGGGCGTACGTTTGCGATCATCTCAGCAAGGATGCATCCAAGTGCCCAGACATCCCCCTGGGAGGTAGAGTACGGTTTGTGATGCGGCACGAGCGATTCTTAAGGATGGTGAGGACATGAGATCGAATGAGGGAACGACACGACACGAAGAACAATACTTACCTGGGCTCATGAAGCATGGTGTTCCACACGATGATGCCGTCATCTTGTTTGTGGTAGCAAGACCAAAGTCGGCGAGGAGGACGTCGATATCTCCGCTCCGGGCAGAGACGAGAATGTTCTCCGGCTTCAGATCTCGGTGAAAGACGCCACGGGAATGGCAGTACTCAAGCGCGTCAATTATTTGGATAAAGGCGCGCTTGATGAGCTCATCATCGCGGAAGAATGCGGCCTTCCTGATCACCGAATGAAGGTCGCCTGCGCAGAGGTCGTAAACGTAAAAAGCGTAGCGATCCTCGTTGATCTCACGATGGAATGTAAGAACGTGAGGATGAGATGAGACTCGAGCATGGAGCTCTCTTTCGCGAGTCTGGAAGTAGTCTGAGCCTGACTTCTCCACGCGCTTGACGGCGTAATAAACTCCGGTTTGGGTATCAACGGCGCGGTAGACGACGCCGAAGGACCCCGCACCCAGAATGGCTTCAATCCTGAGCGCACCGTTGTCGATGGTCTGTCCCAGAAGCTGGGATGCAGAAGCAGGATATGAAGGCATCGAGGGAGGGGGGTCAGCGAGTTGCAATGCAACTAGGTTCCGATTACTCGGTACTTAGTTGCTAAATCGATGGGTTGTCAAGTAAAGCGAAGTGCTAGTGCGACGATGGCAGGTGATGGGGACTGATGGGTTTTTGCGATTCTTTTACTTTGGTACTGTTATATAGACTTTTTGAGAGATAATAGGGGACGTAAACCCTGGAACGAAGTTCATCTTGGAGTTGGAGGGGGCGTAGAGAATGGATGTTCGTGCACTGCAACGGCGGTCATAGCGTTTAATGAGCGTGCGCGAATGGCTCCGGCTCCGTACTTATATTTTTTGGGTCAAAATATGCAAGTTGGTGGATGGATCCCAAACCCTGTGGAAGTGGAAGAGCGAAGCGAAAGGGACTTTCATCCAGTTGCACAGCCACAGCCCGGAGGCATGGCTCAAATGTCAGGTCACATGATTGTGACCATTAACTATGGTTAACTATGGTACCCCTCCCCCTCCCCCTTAGCTATGGGTCGGTTCGCAAGTTACTCCACCCTACATCGACTGTTTTTTTAAATCATTCTGCGTTGCGTTCTGCACTTGTGTGTTCCGATGACCGCCGAAGCTGCAATAGTTGGTTCTAGCTGAATGGCGTCGTAGGACACGTTTCCCTGGGATGAGGCTATTTTCAATTCAATTCGCGATTTAAGAGGACCTATCATCAACTCAGAGACGGTGACTGGACCTTGGACTTGTTCTTTTCTTGGCCGAAGTCAGGAATCGACGCTCTCTTTCTCAAGCTAGTACCCCTATATCACGGTTTTCTACTGGTGGTACTTTGCTGCATTCCTCAGAGGGTGACTACTTGGAGCAACATTCTTCGTCATTCCGCCGCTGTCAACTGTCTCACGCATTACATCTCCCCCCTATAACGCTGTTCCCCTCACAGCTCCTCATTGTTTCCGAGCTTTCATGCTCCAGCGCACACATATTTAAGGCTTCTTCTCTCCCGGAATTCTCTACTTACCAGTTGCAACGACTCAAAATTTAGAGAGGGCCGTCTTCGGGTTTTTTTCGGGCCTGCCATTAGTTGTAGTAGCGCACAGATTACAACGATTTCTTGATTCTATTTGCACTTCTTGAAATGATTGACTTGCATTACATTCTACAGACTCCTGTTATTCCATTGTGACTCCTATTACTATACAACTTCATTTCTCTGTCATTTTTGCTTGTATACATTTCCTGACATTACAAGCACAACTTCATGATATTTTGTAGCATAATATAAAAATCTCTAAGTTCACTTGTATCAGTAACAGTCTTGAATTGCCTCTACTTCAAAATCCTCTTGCACATTCCCACTTGCATCTATAATCTTATCAGAATGTGCCCTCTTGTCCCTCATACCCCTAATACCAAAGGAGCACCCCCCTCTTCTGGCCCTACTAACTGAACTCAAGTTATCTTCCGTGGCCGGCCAAGACACTTGCTGACTAAGTCAACAGGCGCACCCCCCCTCAAAGCCCCTTCTCCAAGACCCCCTTCCTGCGCCCTATTCCATCGCCGTTGTCAAACAGCGAACCACGCTCCTTCTAGTCGTCTCATCCTCAAGACTGCCTGTGGGTGGCCGACTCCTGTGGCTGTGAAAAGGATGTCATCCATACAAAAATCGCTAAAACCAAACCCTCTTAGAAGCTGAACAAGAATAGACAGGTAGATAAAGAAGAAAATATCAAGACAGGAACTTGGCATACAGTCAACGTGTGCGTTGAATTGCTTTCGCCTGTTGCAGACCGGGGGGTCGCAACTCTGCTGGTATTTGTCATTGCTTGAAATATGGGTTCGAAACAGAACCTATATACTTGTACCTCAGAGCTATGGATTGTCCAGAGGCGTGGAATGATCGACAACGGGGTTCGTGCTGATCCCCGGAAGATTAGCAATCCGCTACTTGTCCAGCAGGGTCATTGGGTGTTGAGCAGGGCACGCATGTTCCTAATGCAAGTTACTGAAACTCAGGCCATTGTTAGACATGGCCATTCGAGAGGACATCAACAATGAGATTGAAGAGAGCCAAGTGGCAGGGAAAGTAATAGAGATGGCGGTGGTTCGAGGGAAAGCCATGGGCGGTCATACTTTTATTTTCTAGACAATTACAAAGTAGATGACGTTTTTATCGTGTGTTTGCTTGACACAATGCGCATGGGACAGATTTGATGTGTTTACGCGAAGACGACTACCAACTGAGGAGGATCGTCCGAAGCTTCTTCAAACCTAAGCGTTCCCTTGGTCCAGACGAAAGCTTAAACGACGATTCTATGTGGGTATTGAAGATAAAAGACACGACACTGGTTGGTGCTTCAATGTTCAAATAGACTCTACAGGAAAAAAAAGTCAAATATTCTGCAGGTCCACACGCGAGCGGACTGGCGGTGTAGGAAGGGAAGTCGAAGTTGGAAAGTTGTCGTGTCGGCGGCGGCACGTGAGAGTAGTCCCAGTGGATCGGCACTCCACTATTGGACTCAACTTAACATAACACAACATCAACTCATCCCGCGAGGGGTTGACACGCGCTCATCAACAGTCAACGTGTCAAGGATCTTCTCAAGAAAAGGTGAATCTGGTGGCATCGAAACTGCGTTTCTAAGTAGCTCGTTAATGAAGAGAGTGAGGAGCATTTGGCGAAGCCATGATTGTGCTGGACTCTTCCAAAGCCCAACTACAACGCACTTACTAGAACTCTTTTTGAATTGATCCCTCTTCGCTTGATGTCCATTCAGTTGCGTACGTACACTCTGGAAGATACCGCGATTCCAATTCAATAGCTCGGATAAAGTCCGACATGCCCTTTTAGGAAAAGTAAATGAAAAGTATAAACGCGACCGAAGAAACCCGTTACTTTTGACTCATCTCGATCCACTGGCAGCTCACCTTGACCCCAGCCACGGTCTTAGTTATGGCCTCTCCCCTGTCTATCTTCGATCTGGTTGTTCTGCTATCCTCTCTCATTGCCTTTCAGGCTGTACGGGACTATCGAAGACGAGGCGGGGTACCATATCCTCCTGGCCCACGACCCTTACCCGTACTCGGAAATCTTCTCCATATTCCAAAGGAGCATTCCTGGCTCACCTACACCCAATATTCGAAGAAATATGGTACGAGCGAGTCACTCTTCCTCATGCCTTCGTTTACAATATACGTTCTAGGGGATGTCATTTCCTTCCGCGTATTCGGGCAAGTCATCGTCGTACTGAACACTATCAAAGCCGCCAAAGATTTACTTGAGAGGCGCGGAGAAATCTACTCTGATCGCCCTGAAACTCCAATCTATGACATGTATGAAATATAATTCCGCGTTCGTACCACCGGTAACATCTTTCAGGATGGAATGGCAGTGGATTCTGCCAGCGGCGAGATATGGGGATACTTGGCGTTCGGCACGTAGGTTGCTTGACCGTGGCCTTCGCCCAGGGGCTGCAGCATCATATCGCCCAATGCAACAGGCGAGGGCACGTGTACTCATGACTCGGCTATTGGCGAGCCCGGATAAGTGGGAGGACCACATCGAGTTGTCAGTGACACTCTTTTTTGGCTACCATCCACCAATTAATTTATTATTAGACTACAAGGGGAGCTACTATTAGACATGACGTATGGTTACCAGGTACTGGACAGGCAGGACAGAAAGTTCGACATGGCAAAACGATTGACAGAATTTGGGACGACATTAGTACTTCCCGGTGCTTTGCTGGTCAATAATTTCTCTTTTCGTAAGTGGTCTCTTTCATACAGTATACAAGTCTCACAGTGACCTCAGTGCGTCACATCCCTGAATGGTTGCCACGGTTCAGCTACAAGCCGCTTGCCCGCTACGGCCATGCCATGGGGGTGGAAGTCGTGAACGAACCAATTCACTTTGTGAAAGAAAGTATTGTAAGAAATGTCACAAGGTATCTCTGAAAAGGCTCACAGAATTTACCGTAGCTCAGGGGCACAGCACGGCCCTCACTTGCTCTCCAAAATTTACAAGAGATAGAAAAGCTAAGTGGATCAGACCGTGACAAGGCAGAGAAAATGGTCTCGGGAGCTTTGGCCTCGCTGTATTCAGGTGAGTGATTGCTGCAACCCTGTGATCCTGATCTGATTGAAATAAATTTCCCAGCTGGTTCCGACACCGTATGTCGTCAAAACATCCATTTATCTACGTGCTGACATGTGGCTCAACCTTCCAGACCGTCTCAGCCACATTGACGTTCTTCCTCGTGTGTTTGCTCCACCCCGAAATACAGAAGAAGGCTCAGGAAGAAATAGATGCTGTTACGGGGCGCGAGCGATTTCCGTCTTTTGAGGACCGTCCAAGGTTACCATTTGTTGATGCGATATGCAAGGAAGTTTTGAGGTGGATGCCTGTGACACCCCTCGGTGCGTGCTATCAATATCGGCTCGGCACGTAACTGAATACGTCCATACTTCACAACAGTTCCTCACGCAGTCACACAAGACGATGTTTATGAGGGCCTTTTCATACCCAAGGGTGCGTGGTCTTTGTCTATCAGGTGGCCTCGAGGTTTGCTGATGTGATTATTACCAGGTGCGATAGTTTTTGGAAACACCTGGTAAGATATTTTTTCTGTATTACTTGCGGTAGCTACATTTATTCGCAGGGCAATCCTACATGACCCAGATGAGTACGAGGATCCGGACGCGTTCAAACCAGAACGATTCCTCAACTCTAACGGAAGCTTGCGCGACGATCTTAACTTAACATCAGCGTTTGGATATGGAAAGCGTATCTGCCCTGGAAGGCATTTTGTAGATGCGACGTTGTTTATCACTGTTGCATCTTTACTTTCGGTTTTCAATATCAAGAAGCGGAAAGAGGACGAAGATGGCGCATTTCGCTACACATATACAGGAGACTCGGTAATAAGGTATATCATTTATATGTGGTGCTCAAAGAAAGAGAGAAGAAGTGATTATTATTTTCAGTCATCCAAACCGATTTGGGTGCTCTGTTGTCCCCCGGGACAAAATAGCGGAAGAACTCATCAATGCGGATACCTTGTCACGTTGACTGCCCTGATAGCAATTCCAGTTTGTTTTTTTTTTTTAAAAATCGAGTTTATAACGCGCGTCAAGGCTTTGCCTAAGTGTGCGGCTATCTAAGAACAGATGTACTACAGATGTACTAGATAACAAGTAGGAGGGAATGCAAGCAGGAAGCAAAAACCTACGCAGGGAAAAACAGATTACCAGGAAGAGAAGGGGCCCCCTAAGTGGCACCAGTGGAAGGAGGAGGGTCTGTAACAGCGGCCAAAGGAACAGAAGGCTTGGGCTTCCACTGACGTACCTGGCGCATGTGCCCAAAAGCATATAGGGTCCGCCGATACAATAGGTGCTTGAGGACAGCACCAGTTGGGTCCTCAAAGGCCAAAACGACCGACGAGTGTGAGCCAGGAGGGTAGGAGGAGGGGGCGCGCACCCAGGAAGGAAGATTGGTTACCTTGAGGCCCCGGTAGATGGGGTTGTCCTTGCCAAGCGCTTCATGGCAGGACATGGGGGTGAAGGCCCCACTGCTCTCAGTGACCCCTGTGGGGAGGCCATTGACAGTCACACGGGACCACTTGATGTTGAGGCGGGAGGTGGTGGGCAGGGGCTGGGATGTTGCTGAGAGGAAAGAACCCAGAGACTGGGTGGGGAGGGGCTGAGCATTGAGGAGGTTGGTCTCTGTGATATCAGGGCCAGCTGTGAGGACCAAGTTGGCCTTGGCAGTCCACCGCGCGGCGGACAGCTGGACTTGGTGGCCAGCAGCGGTGAGAGCAGAGTTAAGGTGGGACACCACCACCAGAGGAGACTTCTTGAGGGCCTCTGCAGGGGTCCCACCAGCCTGGCGGGTGACAGAGATGACCACAGAAGGCCTTGCGGCCTTCCGAGTCACCTGGGCAAAGGAGGGGGCCAGGGAAGAGGGAGCGGGAGGGGGGGCATGAGGAGGGGCATGGGAGGGGCAGAGGGTTTCTTGGCCGGGGCAAAGAGCTTTGCTGCAGGAGGGGGGCCTGGGAGGGGAAGGGGGGTGCTGGCCTGGGGCTAGCAGAAAGGGTGTCTACCTTGGTAGAGAGTACCGCAACCATCGCAGAGAGCTTGGCAAGTGTCTCAACCAGGGCCGGATCCTGTGTGGCAGCCACTAGGGGCGGAGCAGGGAGGGTGGGAGCAGGAAGGGGGCCTTGATGATGAAGAAGGCCAAAATGCTGCCAGAAGTCCTCCAGCTGGATAAGCTGGGCAACTGTCTGGCCATCACAGAGTTTGGTGAGGAAGAAGAGGCAAATATTGCGGGAGAGGCGATTGATGAACTGTTGCGGGTCATCAGGGTACTGGTTATCAATCTCAACTGCAGCATTGTACACATCTGCTACAGCATGGGAAAGGTCAGCAGAGACAGCAGCAAGCTCCAAATTTACCGGAGGTGGGTGAAAGAGAGGCAGCGTGAATATGGTGGGACCAGACATGGTTCACTGAAACAATTCCAGTTTATATATGTATGTACAATAGCACATTTTTACGAGAAACAAATTCATTTCCAACGGCGGTTAGAGGATCACGCTAGCGAGGTGCCACCTGCCGCAACACATAGGCATGGTGGTGAAGGCTAAAGGCTACATTACGGAGAACAGAACGGAGAACTCGGAGTCTTTTTTTTTTTTTGAATCAATTTTATAACGCGCTTGCGGGATGGCACCCAATCGCGCGGCCACATCCAGGGACAATGTGACTACTACTACTACGGACAGAGGTTGGAGCGACAAAGTCATGGGAGGAAACCCAGAGGGAAAACCATAAGTAAATCTAAGTAGAAAGGCCGTCCGAAACAGAGACCGTTCAAGAAACAAAGGGAGGCAAACTCACCAAGTTCAAGTTCAACGCAACTCCAACCTAATCAGGTTCCCGATGGAGAACTCGGAGTCTCGGATGAAACTTTCAACTCGCGGCCCGGAGAGGCCCGGATGCAAGA
The DNA here is from genome assembly GCA_022496185.1 of Multifurca ochricompacta. Lineage (NCBI taxonomy): Eukaryota > Fungi > Basidiomycota > Agaricomycetes > Russulales > Russulaceae > Multifurca > Multifurca ochricompacta. The sequence goes on from WTXG01000013.1 coordinate 309,672, forward strand.
CCATGATGGGTCGTGCTCAAATCGTGCGGCTACTAGCAAACCATGGTCACCCCCATGGTCATTCCTCCCCCTCCCCTCCCCTCCCCCTTCTCCTTAACTCTGGGTCGATTCGTCGATTCGCAAGTTGCTCCACTCCACATCTGAGCCACGAAAATTATATCTACTGTTTATCATTCTGCGTTCTGCACTTGTGTGTTCTGATGACCGCCGAAGCTGCAATAGTTGGTTGTAGTAGAATGGCGTCGTAGGACACGCTTCCCTGGGATGAGGCTATTTTCGATTCAATTCGCCGTTTGAGAGGGGTTTTTTTTCTTGGCCGAAGTCCGGAATTGTTTTTCACTTTCAAGTACTTTCAAGTACAGTACGCTAGGTAGTGAGTTCTTGATATCATGGTTTTCTACTGGTGGTACTTTGCTGAGTGAATGCAATTCACCCAACGGATTGTGCCGAATCACGTGATGTAAAGTAAACAGCAAATTCTGCTAAACCAAGATAGCGGTAGATAGGTTCCGGGATAACAGTTCAACACGTGATGTGGGGTGAACAATGGCAAAATTGTTGAACCAAGATACTGGTACCCAACTCTCCCCCACCGCTGACATCCCTAAAGTGGTAATCTTGTTACACGACTGTGATTTGTAATAATATTCATTTTAAAAGGAAAGTTATCAACGAAATATCATTACAAATCGGTTGGAATAAGATGAGATAAGGATTAGATAAGAACTTTGGCATTTTCGCGCGTTCTCACTAGCCTCAAGAATGAGCCACCCTCTTGTTCCAGCACTTGGAGCATACAGTGGTCCCGGAATTGGACCTGGCGCTTCTTTTTCTCGCTCTCATTAACTCTTTGGCCTTCTTGTTTTTCCTATCTTGCTTTCAACAGTGGTCACAAGTCTTGTGCAGCAAGTGTAAAGGTACAAGATTAGGTTTTTTTTTTTGAAATCAATTTTATTTGCACTTCAGGGCCTTGCCCAAATCACACAGCTACTACCAGAACATAATAACTACTGTTGTGAACATGAGAGAAGGGTGGGAACCACCATGTGCAAAACCTCTTGGTAGAGGGAAACAAGAGAGACAGTGTGTAATAGAGAAGGAGTGGAGAGGAAAAGAGAGCCTGTGTATTGGAGAAGAGAGGTGAACTTAACCATACTACCCAACATCACCAACTCAGACTTAATCCAGCTCGCAAGGTCGTCTCACCGAAGGAGGCGTTGTGAAGGCCCGCATGTCCTGGATCTGGATGAAGGTGAGGGGGTAAGGTCGTCGTTGATGAAAACGTTGTCTACATGTCACATGACTTTGATTTGTAATGATTTTTTCGATAACTTTCCTTTTAAAATGAATATTATTACAAATCACAGTCGTGTAACAAGATTACCACTTTAGGGATGTCAGCGGTGGGGGAGAGTTGGGTACCAGTATCTTGGTTCAACAATTTGCCATTGTTCACCCCACATCACGTGTTGAACTGTTATCCCGGAACCTCTGTACAGAATTTGCTGTTGTTTACTTTACATCATGTGATTCGGCACAACCCGTTGGGCGAATTGCGTCCAGCGTCTTCAGTAGCGCACAGATTACAACGATTGGACTTTCTACTTGGCTTCTCCCAACCTTGGAATCCATGTGTACATTCTCGATATCTGAATGTGATGCTATACAACACGCTCAAATCACACCTGGTTAATTCTCTGGAAAATTCAATTTTTGATTTCATTTGTACTTGAAATGAATGACTTGCATTACGCCATTGTGACCCCTATTACTGTATGACTTTTCATTTCTCTGTCATTTTTACTTGTATACATTTCTTGAATATTGTTACATCACATTATTATTTTAAAAGGACTCCCATTGTAGCATAAATTTCTAAGTTCACTTGTATCAATAACAGTCTTGAATTGCCTCCACTTCAAAATCCTCTTGCACGCTCCCGCTTGTCTTCTATTGCATCTATTATCATATCAGAATGTGCCCTCTTGTTCCTCATTCTTCATACCCCTCATTCTAGATTACCAAAGGGGCACCCCCTCTTCTGGCCCTACTAACTGAAGCTCGCCCTCAAGTTATCTTCCGTGGCTGGCCAAGACACTTGCTGACTAAGTCAACAGGCGCACCTCCCCCTCAAAGCCCCTTCTCCAAGACCCCCTTCCTGCACCCTATTCCATCGCCGTTGTCAAACAGCGAACCACGCTCCGTCTGGTGTCTCATCCTTCAAGACTGCCTGTGGGTGGCCGACTCCTGTGGCTGTGGGAAGGACATCATATCCATACAAAACTCGCTAAAACGAAACCTCTTGGAAGCTGAGCAAGAATAGACAGGTAGATAAAGAAAAAATATCAAGACGACAGGAACTTGGCATACAGTCAATGTGTGCATCCCATTTATGACGGCTTGCCAACGATTCCACGTTGAAGTGCGTTCGCCTGTTGCAGACCGGGATGCAAACGGTCGCAACTAGGCCAGGATTTGCATGCCTCACCTCACTGCTGGTATTTTGTCATTGCCGTTCCATTTTGAAATATGAGTTTCGAAACAGAACCTATATACTTGTATCTCAAAGCTGCGGATTGTCCAGAGGCGTGGAACGATCGACACGGCTTTCGTCTGATCCCCGGAAGATTAGCAATCCGCTATTTGTCCGGCAGGGTCATTGGGTGTTGAGCAGGGCACGCATGTTCCTAATGCAAGTTTCTGAAACTCAGGCCATGGTTAGACATGGCCATTCAAAAGGATGCCAACAATGGGGTTGAAGAGAGCCAAGTGGCAGGGAAAGTAACAGAGATGGTGGTGGTTCAAGGGAAAGCCATGGGCGGTCATACTTTTATTTTCTAGACAATTACAGGGCAATGACGTTTTTATCGTGTGTTTGCTTGACACAATGCGCGCGGGACAGATTTGATGTGTTAACGCGAAGACGACTACCAATTGAGGAGGATCGTCCGAAACTACTTCAAACCTAAGCGTAGGGCTGCGCACTGTCCGTTTGACAGGTCACACATGGGAAGATTACATTGCTAGAATGACTAGGATGACTCGAAATGCCACTGCTAGACTGCCTATCATGGTTCTTATGGGTAGTGTAGTGTAGTCATCCTGGTCATTCTAGCAATGTAATCTTCCCATGTGTAAGCAGCCCTACCTAAGTGTTCCTAGTAATTGTCAGCCATAGGCACCGCACGAGTACCAGACGAAAGCTTAAACGACGATTCCATGTGGGTATTGAAGAAGAGAGAACACTTTGGGATAGGGAAAGACACGACACTGGTTGGCGCTTCAATGTTCGAATAGACTCTAAAGGGAAGAAAACGTCGAATATTCTGCAGGTCTCCACGCGAGTGGGTCAGATGAGTGGATAGCATGCCGGTGTGGGAAGGGAAGTCGGAAAGTTGTTGTGTCGGCGGCGGCACGTGAGTAGTCCCGGTGGCTCAACTTAACATAATAACACAACATCAACTCATCCCGCGAGGGGTTGACACGCTCTTTTCAACAGTCGACGTGTCAAGGATCTTCTCAAGAAAGAAAGGTGAATCTGGTGGTATCGAAACTGCGTTTCTGAGTAGATCGATAATGAAGAGAGTGAGGAGCATTTGGCGAAGCCATGATTGTGCTGAACATTCCAAAGCCCAACTACAGCGCACTTGTTGGAACTCTGTTTTAAATTGATCCTTATGGGATTCCATTACGAGATGCAAAGCACTCTTCACTTGATATCCATTCAGTTGCGTACCCACACTCTGGAAGATACCGCGATTCCAATTCAATATCTCGGACGGAGTCCGACATGCCCCTTAGGGAAGAGTAAATGAAAGTATAAACACGACAGAAGAAACTCGTTTCTTTTGTGGATCCCCAAGGATCACGATCCATCTCGATCCACTGGCAGCTCACCTTGACCCCAGCCACGGTCCTAATTATGGCCTTTCTCCTGTCTATCCTCGACCTGGTTGTTCTGCTATCCTCTATCATTGCTTTTCAGGCTGTACGGGACTATCGAAGACGAGGCGGGGTACCATATCCTCCTGGCCCACGACCCTTACCCGTACTCGGAAATCTTCTCCATATTCCAAAGGAGCATTCCTGGCTCACCTACACCCAATATTCGAAGAAATATGGTACGAGCGAGTCACTCTTCCTCATGCCTTCGTTTAAAATATACGTTCTAGGGGATGTCATTTCCTTCCGCGTATTTGGGCAAGTCATCGTCGTATTGAACACCATCAAAGCCGCCAAAGATTTGCTTGAGAAGCGCGGAGAAATCTACTCTGATCGCCCTGAAACTCCAATCTTAGACATGTATGAAAATAAAATTCCGCGTTCGTACTATCGGCTAACATCTTTCAGGATGGAATGGCAGTGGGTTCTGCCAACGGCGAGATATGGGGATACTTGGCGTCCGGCGCGTAGGTTGCTTGACCGTGGCCTTCGCCCAGGGGCTGTAGCATCATATCGCCCAATGCAACAGGCGAGGGCACGTGTACTCATGACTCGGCTATTGGCGAGCCCGTATAAGTGGGAGGACCACATCGAGTTGTCAGTGACACTCTTTTTTGGCTACCCATCCACCAATTAATTTATTATTAGGCTACAAGGGGAGCTACTATTAGACATGACGTATGGTTACCAGGTACTGGACAGGCAGGACAGAAAGTTCGACATGGTAAAACGATTGAGTGAATTTGGGACGACATTAGTACTTCCCGGTGCTTTGCTGGTCAATAATCTCCCTTTTCGTAAGTGGTCTCTTTCATACAGTATACAAGTCTCACAGTGACCTCAGTGCGTCACATCCCTGAATGGTTGCCACGGTTCAGCTACAAGCCGCTTGCCCGCTACGGCCATGCCATGGGGTGGAAGTCGTGAACGGACCAATTCACTTTGTGAAAGAAAGTATTGTAAGAAATGTCACAAGGTATCTTTGAAAAGGCTCACAGAATTTACCGTAGCTCAGGGGCACAGCACGGCCCTCACTTGCTCTCCAAAATTTACAAGAGATAGAAAAGCTAAGTGGATCAGACCGTGACAAGGCAGAGAAAATGGTCTCGGGAGCTTTGGCCTCGCTGTATTCAGGTGAGTGATTGCTGCAACCCTGTGATCCTGATCTGATTGAAATAAATTTCCCAGCTGGTTCCGACACTGTATGTCGCCAAAACATCTATTTATCTGCGTGCTGACATGTGGCTCAACCTTCCAGACCGTCTCAGCCACATTGACGTTCTTCCTCGTGTGTTTGCTCCACCCCGAAATACAGAAGAAGGCTCAGGAAGAAATAGATGCTGTTACGGGGCGCGAGAGATTTCCGTCTTTTGAGGACCGTCCAAGGTTACCATTTGTTGATGCGATATGCAAGGAAGTTTTGAGGTGGATGCCTGTGACACCCCTCGGTGCGTGCTATCAATATCGACTTGGCACGTATCTGAATACGTCCATACTTCACAGCGGTTCCTCACGCAGTCACACAAGATGATGTTTATGAGGGCCTTTTCATACCCAAGGGTGCGTGGCCTTTGTCTATCAGGTGGCCTCGAGGTTTGCTGATGTGATTATTACCAGGTGCGATAGTTTTTGGAAACACCTGGTAAGATATTTTTTCTGTATTACTTGCGGTAGCTTCATTTATTTGCAGGGCAATCCTACGTGACCCAGATGAGTACGAGGATCCGGACGCGTTTAAACCAGAACGATTCCTCAACTCTAACGGAAGCTTGCGCGACGATCTTAACTTAACATCAGTGTTTGGATTTGGAAAGCGTATCTGCCCTGGAAGGCATTTTGTAGATGCGACGTTGTTTATCACTGTTGCGTCTTTACTTTCGGTTTTCAATATCAAGAAGCGGAAAGAGGACGAAGATGGCGCATTTCGCTACACATATACAGGAGACTCGGTAATAAGGTATATCATTTATTTGTGGTGCTCAAAGAAAGAGAGAAGAAGTGATTATTATTTTCAGTCATCCAAACCGATTTGGGTGCTCTGTTGTCCCCCGGGACAAAATAGCGGAAGAACTCATCAATGCGGATACCTTGTCACGTTGACTGCCTGATAACAATTCCAGTTTATCTATGTATATACAATAGCACATTTTTACGAGAACACAAATTCATTTTCAACGGCAGTTAGAGGATCACGCTAGCGAGGTGCCACCCGCCGCAACACATAGGCATGGTGGTGAAGGCTAAAGGCTAAAGGGCATTACGGAGAACAGAACGGAGAACTCCGGAGCCTCGGGACTTTCAACTCGCGGCCCGGAGAGACCCGGATGCAAGACCATGATGGGCCGTGCCCAAATCGCGTGGCTACTAGCAAGACCATGGTCACCCCTCCCCCTCCCCGTTCTCCTTAGCTCTGGGTCGATTCGTCGATTCGCAAGCTGCTCCACTCCACATCTGAGCCACGAAATGATATCTATTGTTTTTTCATTTATCTGCGTTGTGTTCTGCACTTGCGTGTTCCGATGACCGCCGAAGCTGCAATAGTTGTGGCGGAACCAACATAGCATTCCATTCCATTGTTTCTGGGCTTGTATGCTCCAGCGCACACATATTTAAGGTGACGACGCCATGTCTCATTCGACACTTGGCGACGATTCAAAATTCCGAGAGTCGTCTTTGGTTTTTTTTCGGGCCTGCCATTAGTTGTAGTGGCGCACAGATCCGGGACTTGCGCACTGATTCCAACAATTGGACTTTCTATTTGGCTTCTCCCAACCTTGGAATCCATTTGTACATTTCAATGAAAGACCGCCGACATACCTGCATTTCCGACCCTAATACCTTGAGTCTCAAGTCTCCATGCTCACGAAATGCAATGGTGCTAACTACTACTTAGGAAGTAGAGCATTTTCCTCGTCATTTAATTCCTCGTGTCTCCTTTACGACGAGCTTCGTAAACTACTGATCTGTATTCTCGGACTATTTAAGACCCTCATTACCTGCAAGGGACCACTTTACCTTATCCTCGACCTCTCACTAACCTTTCCGCTCATACCACCAACCAACCAACCAATTGACAAGCAACTAAGTTCCAAGTAATCGGAACTTAGTTGTTTTTTTACGACTACCCCCCTCCCTCAATGCCTTCTTATCCTGCGCGTGTATCCCATCTTCTGGGACAGACCATCGACAACGGTGGCTCAGGATTGAAGCAATTCTGGGTGCGGGGGCCTTCGGTGTTGTTTATCGTGCAGTCGATACGCAAACTGGAGTGCAGTATGCCGTCAAGCGAGTAGAGAAGGCGGTTCAGCCTACTATCACACCCGCGAGAGGGACTTCATGCACGAGTGTCATCCCATCCTCACGTTCTTACGTTCCACCGTGAGATAAACGCGGGTCGTTATGCCTTCTATGTCTATGACCTTTGCGCTGGCGACCTTCATCAGTCATCAGGAAGCTGTCGTTCTTCCGGGAGGATGAGCTCATCAAGCGCGTCTTCATTCAAATCATAGACGCGCTCGAATATTCCCATTCTCGTGGCGTTTTTCACCGGGATCTAAAGCCCGAGAACATTCTCGTCTCCGCCCAGAGTGGAGATATTGACGTCTTCCTTGCCGACTTTGGTCTTGCCACCACTAACAAAATGACGGCATCGTCGTGTGGAACTCCATGCTTTATGGGCCCAGGTATGCGTCTCTATGCATTTCACTTTTTATTTATTTGCTAAAAGTCCTGGCAGAGTCATTGGTGCCGCATCACAGGCCATACTCTACAGTTCAAGGGGATGTTTGGGCACTCGGTTGCATTCTTGCAGAGATGATTTCCAACGTACGCCCGTGGACATTGGCTACTCCGGAAGATAAAGATTACAACGATTACATGATGGACCGCACCATTCTGTTCGATGTCCTCCCTGTGTCGTACCCTGCATACTTGCTCCTGCGTAAGATTTTCGGTACTCAGCCGGAACATCGACCCTCACTCGCCACCATCCGCATGGAAGTGCTCATGATGGACACGTTCTTCCTCACTGACGAGGAGGCAGCAGAATGTGGCTGGAAAGATCGCATTGAAAAGAAGAAGATGCGTAAGATGCGCGTATACGGTGGTGCTGCCTTTTCGTCCCGTCGTTCTTCGGTCACGTCCTCTGGTTCCAACTACGAGTCATGCACGGAGTCATCATCGCCATCTTCACGCTATTCGTATGGCTCGTCATCATCGGCATTCGACTCAAGTTCGGCTGAGTCGAGTCAACGACTCGTTACGCCTCCTGCTCAGGCAGCAGTAGAGGTTTTCCATACCATAGAAAAGGTGTCAAGTCGCCTGGAAGTAGCACCGCGCCTAGCCACGGCGTAGACTTGGTTTTGATTTTGCGATTAATATTTTAAACACAGACATTGGACTCCTTGATGGACCTAGTTTACGATACGTTACGATTATAATTATTTACTTGATAAATTATACTCAAAAATATTGAACCATGTATCCATGTATTCCTGCATATGCATACGATTTCAGAACAATGGAAATTCGTTCAAGTTCGCTCTTATTTTGACTTTGTCTGCTAGCCATTCGTCTAATCATCAAAACGCATTCTGAAGGATGTAAAGGGCGATTGGTGTATGCGCAAGTGGAGGATAAGTTGTTGTCCCTTTAAATGCTGGGCGGGACTGGCAGCACGGGATTACACATCGACCGTGACAGACTGACACTGGCACTGGCACTGGCACTGGCGCTGACAAAAAGAGATCCTTATAGCCGACGGTATGTTCTTTGGTGGTGCCACCAAGAAGACCATTGTGGCCATGGATCTCCTTCCGATATTTGTCCACAACCACAGCAACAAATACGTAGGCATCATTCCGCCCTGCCCTGTAATGTCACTGTTAGGATCAAGTCTACCGGTATCCATGGAGACAACATTTTTCCCCAGCAGAATGAGAAAATACTTTGTGGCACTAGCACTAAGAGGCCGCACACACACACACACTCCCATTCCTCTTTCCCCATCTTGTCCTGGCCTTGCGCCAGTCTACCCGTGTCCAATGTGCCATTATTAGGCTTCAGGCAGTAGTAGAAAAGGCATTCAGACAGGGTCTAGGAGGATAAACTGGACCAGGACCAGTGAAAATAACGGGCATTCCCCTTTAGCGGCGTTTGAAAGTGCTCACGTGATATTCCGGCAACCGGGACTGGGGCCCGGCTTAGACAGACCGGATCAATGCATTACAGATTTGTCATTCGCTACTAAATTAGGAAGCTTGCTTATCTAATCCGTCTGTGCTCACCGCGCCCGCCGGTATGACCGCTAGTCTTCATCATATACTGACCGGTACAAGTACACGTTTCTCATGAATCACATATATTCAGAGTGCTGTGAATGTTTTTTTTATATAAGTAGGGAAGCACATACACTTGCAAAGGACTACTAATAACTTGGTTCAGGTGCAAACTAATACCTTGAAACCTTTGAATAGTGTATATTCAGGCACTAGGAAATCTCTTGAGAAGCGACTGTAGTACCTACCTCTAAACTGTCCCGTGCCTGAGCGACTCTCTTCTCTAGCTCCACAAGATATGATTCGCCCATTTGAGCGTGAACCTTCAAGCAGAAGATGCAGTCGTCTTGAGTAGTGTGCTTATAGAGAGCTGCAAGGTATTCCCCAGAAATATCCGATTCGTTGACTAGTGGCTGATAAACTGTCTGCTTCAATTGTTCAATATTCTGTTTGAAAAGGTTATGCAGCCACGATGGTAGGGTAGGTGGTGGGACTTCCAGCGCCGAAGTCGTTCCGTAGGCGTTTTTGCGAGCAGGGAGTTTAGTAGGATTTTGCTTTTGTCCAGGACAACCAACCCAGATTTTCGATGGCCCACTATGAATATCGAGGAATGCTTCGAGGCATGAAACGAGGCTATCTCGACAGAGCTTTCGAAAATTGACAAGTTCGCTCAGTGTTTGGCCCTCAAACAGGCGAAGTCCGTCCTCAAGGTATTCAAACGTCATAGGGTGATCAAGAGTGAGGTGTGCGGCGTCATTAGCTTCTGGAAACAGCCTGTTACTGCTTGCAATGGCATACGCCCGAAATGCTGCGACCCCGGTTGGTGTGGCTAACTTCATGTACTTGACTTCGCCGCGGATGGAAGATTGGATGGCGAACATGTCGTATTTCCCTGCAGCAGCCAGCAGTGCCAACAGTCTATCGTACGACGAAGGTATCTCGGAAGGGATCGGATATAGCAGCGTGATGAGAGCTCGAACCAATCCCGCGTCCTCTGATAAGTGCAAAACTGGGAGTCCGTCAAGCGTTTCATCGTTGGAAGGCTGAGGGAGAGAAAACATGTCCCGAAAGAATTCCGATGAAGAGGCTAGTATCGATTTGTGGATGCGGAAGTTGACATTGTCGGATGATTGAACTATGATATCTGCCCCACTCAGGTCCAAGCACTTAGGCAGAGGCAAGACAGACCCCACTGAGTTGACATGACCTTTATCCTGATAGTCTGTCCTTTCCCCCACGATACGGAGAGTTGACTCGGCCTGTAAGACATGGTGACTCTCATGCGGTGCACTCTACATCAACGACACTTACCTTTTGCATATCTCTGTGAACAACGGCGGTCAAGGCCGTCCAAAAAGTTTGTATCATCGGGACCGACATTCGACTACAGGACGCGCATCCCCCCCCGTGGCGCACCAAGGCCATCTGAAGTTCAATAATATCGAAGAGGGAGGGTTCCCTAGCAATGGAATCAATGTAGTCATCCAACCACTTTGGGATTCCCGAAGAAGAGCAGTTGAAGCAAAATAAACTTTGCAGCCTTCCCTCCATAGCGAAATTAAATTTCCTATAGTGGGAAAAGGTTGTCGAGAGATTCTTTTGGACATTCTTGTGATAGTCCCAAAGTTCATAAAGATAGGCGCCCGGCGTAGCGTCGAGCTTTCCTTCCAGGTTCTCAATAGTAAAAGAGAACTTCAACGTGATTCGCGCAGCCTGGGATATCTCCTGACGGAGTCCATACTTTTGGGCAAGATAATAAGCATGGAAAACATTCTCTGGACAGATGAATGGTGGATCTTGTAGGGCTATGATTCCCCGAATGTGACCCAGTACCGAATTCATACTGTATTTTTGGGCCACGGATAGGAGTTCCATCCTCATTTCGAGCGTTGGAGGAAGGACAGGGGTTACAGGGAAAGTGAAAGTGAGGAGGCTGGAGAGGATTACGCCACTATCAGGTAGCTGCACAACCGGAAGAGAGGGGCGCATTTCTTCAGCACTTGCAACACTATCTGCGGTATCGGAGGGATAGGATGTTGCTTTTATCATCCCAGCTAGCACAGGGGAGCTTTTAATAATATAGATGCCCAGAATTCGAAATTCCTGGGAGTCCCGAGAACAAAGTATGAGATCCGCGTCCGGATCATCAAAAAGCTCCTTGGGTGGTTCATCTTGGTTAGGTTGAGGTAACTTGGATGGCGTTTCCAGAGGGTTTTCGTTTGTTGTCTTCGGGATCTCTTCGACAGTAGACATGATCTAGTATCACAAGCTGAGTTTGGTAAATAGGGTTAGGGTTTAAGGTTTAGGCAACGACACTGAATTGCCATTTCAAGATCATAGAACAACCATCCCCAGCTAAGTGTTGAAACGAAGGTTGGCCAATTGGCCGTGACTGTCTATCAAAGAGAAAATAGACTATCTTTGAGTGAGGACGCGCGGGGTCAAGAGCAAGTGGAGGTGTAGCGGGGTAATCAGGGGCCGCTAACGGCGTTCACAACCAAAACATTTACAGTCACATTCCATCTATCAAGCAAATTTCATAGAACCCATCCACGTTTCGGGCTTCAGGAGCCAGCTCATCTGAGTTATGAGAACTCATGACAGGCGTTTAAGCCTCATAATGATGCTATGTGAGGGCTTACTAGGGATGTGAAGTATACTCAAAACTCAGATTATTCTGAATGCCTCTGAATCGAAAATAAGACAAGAAACCCGTCCCGCGCCTGCGCTAAAACTTGCTATCTTCTTCATCAACATGGTATCTAAGACCAGTCAAGCAGTCCTGGCGGATACTCGAAGGCCTACGGAGAGTAAGCGTAAGATGAGAATGAGAAACCGTCTTTCAGCTGGTGAGATGTATGCTGCACGTCTTCCACTGCCCTCGCTTCGCTGCAGTACAAAACGAACTCGCTACCATTTACCCCCCTCGGGATGGCTCAGCTTTATCCATACTTCCATGTTCAAGTCCATGACCTTTCCTACAGCTTATCCGTGCTAGCCTCAAGCCAGTGCGTCAAACAACTTGTGTTGAAAACCACATATAGTGACTTAGTCAATCAACACACTCCTTGTGACCCTGTGGTTCATCTCAAATTTACCGAGGCACACCGAAGGTACTTACGACCGCTCTTGCTTATAGTAGTTGCATGCGGAGTTTAGGGACATCAAGATCATGAAACTGTGTACCGGACTTGAAAAACTGTGCAAACTGTGCAAAGTTAAGGTTGAAATTGACGTGGTAAAGAGAGCAGTCACGTTCTCGCGATGTCACTGTCACAGTGAACCATAAACGTGACAGCGTGACCGTGGTCCGAACGCGTCTTGCTAGGACCGCGTACCCGCGGCTCCCAGAAGGCGTCTTAATTGTAACACAACTCACAACACCCAACATTTTATCTACTACCAACTACAATTGTCTCACAACAGTCAACAAGATTCGGCTAACATGCTTGTTTCTTCAAAACATTTCCCCGAGGCGACCGAAATGAGTGATAATCACACATTGATCTTACGACATGGATCCAGAAGCGTACTCGTCCTTTTGCCCGAATCATACCAAGTGAGTATAGCCTTTTGAACAGATTTGATTTAGTCGCTAACAGTTCCAAGGAACTATTGACAATCACGCGAGAAATCTTTGACGTTCCACATGATTCAACTCCCTTCTTTGAAACTAGCGACCTCGACATCTGCCAAGATGCCGCGGTTGAGATTCATCCGGGTGCATGGAAGGCGGTTGCGCTGACCGTGACCTCTGTTGTTGTAAAGGATCAGGTTTCTTCCTCTCCTCGAGGTGAGGTTGAGCCCTGCCCCATTTCTCTCCCCATGTATTCTTTGTGTTCTTATATATGCGCTAAAATCTCAAGGTGGTGGAGACGAAAAACCCCTACAACTCTCCCGTACACCAGGAAGGATCTCACTCACTCCAAGGCATGCACATAAAACCGCCTCTGGATCTTCTAACGAAGCCACACAGTTTGAGAATGGCCCCGGCACAAGCTATGACGACGTCCGTGACAGCATACCGACTGATGACCTTGCTGAGGAAGAACTCGAGTCCGGTTATGATGACGACTTTGACGACACCCCTGCTCTACCGAAGCGCAGGGGAAAACCCCGTACGCGGATCGAATCCGATGGCGAGGACGAGTATGAGGAAGAGCACGTTGATGGACTCCTCGATGTGAAGACGCAGCTTTCAACTTCTCCATACAGACTGCAAAGTTCCCAGCCTGATCCATCTTTCTCGGTCGCCCCTTCGTCACCCAAACATTCGGCCTCTGTTGCCTCCATGCAGGGGACCGTCAGAGCAAGTGCCCGTGACCTGTTCTCACCCAAGGTCAAGTCGGGCTTAACCAATTCAACCCCACCCCCTGCGGTGCCTGGTGAGGAGCATGATAATGCTAAGTTACCTATAAAACCCGCGCGCAAGCCCACGGCAGTCGCCTCAGACGCGTCTCCCCGTACTGAAAGTCAGTCCCTTCACACTGAGTTGATGGCACCAACGAACGCTCATGGCATCGATATACCAGAGACACTGAGGGAACCAGCACCCAAGTCAGCACTGCTGAAGAAGGATGCCCAAAACGGCAGTCCCGTGCAGCCAAAGTTCAAACCCCGGCCCGGAGTCGTTGCACCGCTGGACCCTGCTCCTGCCCAATCGACGTTGCCGGCGCAGCCAAGTGACAAAATACTAATCACGATCCGACACCTACCGACTGAGAAAGAGAACAAGTTCAAGGTGAAGACGGTGCATACCGTCGGTCGGGTACTTACCAGCGCGTGTGCCGCTTTCGGGCTAAACGCCAATATGTATGTCCGTTTCTCCCTCGCCAAGCCTACTCCCGTTGTCGTCTTTAAAAGTGGCGAGCTGACGTTTGGTCGTTCAGTGCTACTCTGATGCTGTGGACGGAGGAGGACGGACTTGAAATGTCGTACCCTTGCGAGAATGACTTGCAGATGGGCAACCTCGCTGGGAACGGCACCATATTCGTGATTGAGCTGGCAAAGTAGGACTGCCCGAGATACGTAGGGATTGGCTTCGGCATCGACCACGAGACTTCACGTTTTTCTTTTCTTACGCACCATTGTCGTTCCCAGAAATCCATTAATGTGCCCTCCTTTCTTAAAGTACAAAATCCCATATAGTACGTTTCTAGTTATGTCTCTCTAACGGCATTTTCCCCCGTTCCTCGTCTGTTTCTTCACTTCTGAAAAAAGACCATCTCCACTGGCTTTAATTTACGGTGCATGCGTCGTATGTTGTCATGTGCATTCCCCTGCCTATTTTGAACAGTCCAGTGAGTGAGTGTTCAAGCAGCATTGTCGAGGTGCAGGGCTGGGCTGGGCGTACCACGATGATTTGTTTTCGAGCCATGACGTCACAATCTGAGCTTTGCATAAGCCTACTTGCTTACTTGTCTCAATGATATGGACTTGTTGCCGTCTTGTTACAAAACAGACAAGTAATACAGGCACCTATCATGACGCATCTTGGCTTAAGGCCCATTTTGACATTTATTTATTAGTTACAAACATATGAGATCGTCAAGTACGAAATTACAACGTCATCAAGAAATTTCAACAAGGTGGTCAAGAGTAACTCCGAACGCGATGGAATCATTAGATTGCGTTGGTTGATGTAGTATTCCACTCCTTTAGCGCATACTCGCCGAGCACAGCGTCTGTGGTGAGGTTAGTGAAATTCTTAACGATGTCATCCCACCCATATTTGCGACTCTGCACGGAGTTAAGGGTGCCGATCAAAGCCTGCCAGCCGTGGTCAAGAATCACGATGTCCATCAGAGTGGCATTGGTCGGCTGAGACTGCCATGAAGCGAGCATCTTCGGAAATGTCACTTGTTTTCCAACCGAGATATGTTCCGTGTCATCACCATCCCCTGGCTGCCCATTACCGCATGTCTGCAGGGGGGAGGAGGGGAGGGGGGTAACTGAACGTCAGTTTTTGATGAATGTAAAAAATGGTGAACTCACATCCTGGGTCACATATCCCAACGTTTTATCTTCGACTTGAAGCGATTCAAAATTGGCGCGCTTGCTCATCTCCGCTATCCATCTCTGGCGAATCGCATCCACCTCGGCCATCTCATGACGCCGAGCCTCGCGGGGGTCGAAGAACGAATGCTCAAGGCTATTTCCGGAAGCATGGCCGTTCATTTTGTTCGCCGTCGCACTGGCGTACTGTAGCTGTACATCGGGGATGCACCAGAGTTTGTCTTGGTATGAAGACGCGGTGAGCTGGTCGTTCTGGTTGAATTCGCCGTTGAAGATGTCGTAACGGAGCACTCCAGAGTTAATGAGGAAGAATTTGGGATTGGACTTTCCCCCGCAAGGAACGTTGGAGAAAAGTCTTGGAAGGACCTTGTTTATGAACAGATTCAAGACCGACTTGTCCGATGTCACATTCTGGTAAAAGAGGCTATAATCTTGAGGACTTTTCCCCCAAAGTCGATACAACTCGAACTTGTTATAGAGATTCCCCAAATCTTCGGTCAATTTCTTGCCTTCGTCAGTGTCGAATGTCTTTTCTGTTGTGTTGGTGTGAAACTATTGAGTAAACAACATGAGGCTGGCGTGTGGTTAGGATCAAATAATGGAAAAACACGCCTCGTAAGTGACACGATTGGGGTCGAGATACCGCCGGTTATAATCCAAATCATTCCCTGGTTTCGGCAGATTGAAGCCTGGAATAAATTGCACGTCACCATCAATCTCGCAAGTCGAGAGGCACGCGCATACTCAACCACCCTGTTCCATGTATAAATTCAACAAATCAGCGGCACAGATACAAACGAGATATACACACCAACAGTGTCCATGTAGCTGCCGCTTTCGAGAGCCACCACTCTCTTATCGTTATATTGAGCTGCCAGCGAATCAACGCCTAAATACGAAAACGTGAATATCTGGGTCACTCACTGCAATTCCGGGTGTGTGTATGCCCAGCTAAAATAATGATGGGGGTATCGTGATGCTTCGCCCGTATCGGGTCTATGACATCTTTCCCTGAAGTAGGTATAAGCATACACAGTGACGGCGAATGGAAATTTCCGTATTACAGTTGTCGACGCGCTTATCTCCTGATACGGACATATGCCTAGGAGCCTCATCAGCGGCTTCCCTTCCTTCAAACCAGCGGAGAAACTCACCCAGTGAGCAAGAAGAAATCAGGGCGCTCATTTATTGCGTCCTGGAACTGTATGCACATAAAATGAACGCAAACCAACTTGACATGCGAGATAACGAACCCAGGGCTGATTAACCATGACCTTGGCATGTTCCACTCTGACATTTGGCGCTCCGGTAGTGTTGAAAACTATCCCGAAGGCTGTGACGTTGAGACGATGACTATGAAACGGGTGGTTTACATTTCCGGAGGATTTATAGGAGACGATGCTCACTTCGACGTCTGGAACTTCGCAACTTGCCCTGAGCCGAGTCAGCACGCACGAGGCTCATCCGGCCGGAAAAAAACCTACATCCGATAGGAACAGTCTTAGTTAGGCCAGTTTCACTCGTGATATTGATGAATGCATTGGAGGTCAGGTAGCGTTTAGTCATCTTGGTAAAGTTCACGTGCATGTCGAGTGCCACTTCTGGATAGTACAATTCATGACTGTGGAGCCTTGGTTATGTGATCAGGAAGGTAGACTGCGAGCACATACTTTCCGATTGTCATTATGTCGTATGGAAGCCGCGAGAAAAACTTGTCTGTCTAAGAAGAGTCAGAACACGGGCCACAGTCCCAGCTGTGTAGTAATGATATCCGCTTACTTCCTCCCCATCGAATTCGAGTCCCCTCGGATATCCGTCAGAAAGCCCGGTACCTATAACCATAATATATGGGGGAGAAAATAACGGGCGTATATCCCACGCACCATCGTGCAAGTCCCCGGTGTCCACCAGAAGGAAGTCACGCTTCTGGGCCTACCAATAAAAGCAGACTCGTCAGCACATAGGGAAGACCGGGCAAATATATAAACTCACGTCTGCAGTGGCCTTAATACGGTTAACAAATGACGCAAAGTCTCCAAAGTTTCCGCTGAGTGAACACATGAACACATGTTAGCGTTGATTGTGGTTCACAAGACAGTGCGAACTTGTAATTGGGTTCTGGAGGAACCAATTTCTGGTGCCCAAGCAGCCATCCGTGGGTGTCCGTTGTATGAATGATATTAACGTCGCCCCAAACGAGTTTACGATGAGGTATTGTCTGCGTAGAAGACGGTTTCACGAGTGGTGTTTGGAAGTGATGCTCGCCATCTGTACAGGCCCCAGCCAGACGAGCACTGATGGCGAGAACTGCTGCAACTGCTGCGAGGCTCCTCATACTCAACTGTTAAGACCTGTGAAGGGTGACGGGCGGGTGAGGATGTAGCAGGTGGGATTTTATACGATAAAGAAACTAGAGGACTTAATGGAAGTCTGCCACATGATGCGAGAACGTCAAGTTGGAATCTTGCACAGAACAAACCCTGCTTTAGCCAGGGAAGCCCCAGCTGTTACCTCTGACATCACTAACATTCATGGGAGGGTCCTTATTCGGAAAATGTGACAAGCGAAACGTTTCCGTGAGAGAAGTTCCAGACGTGAGATTGAGCTGACATCATTCATATGCACAATGCTATACCGCGACTTTTGACTCGCCGGAGATACGAAAATTGATCCTATCTCGGAGAACTACAGGTGGAGTAGGCCACAGAAAAGAGACTAGCCAGCATTTCCGGTTTTGCCCAAGCTTGAGCAGACTAGGAGTGAACAACGCGGAAGGTAAGTTCCTAGCATCAGAGCCGTACGCAGGTTACTCTAGGTAGCGGGGGATTCATCGACAACACCGCAAATTCAAGAATCTCGATAGCCATAAACGAAAAGACAATTTGCACGAGTAATGACGTTTCAAAAGGTGGCAGTTAACACCCCTCCACATGACACGTAACCTGCAGCAGTACAATAACAGTGACATGTGTACACAAGAATGATGATGGGTTGAATGATGGATACAGTTATCCATGT
This sequence comes from Multifurca ochricompacta, assembly GCA_022496185.1. Lineage (NCBI taxonomy): Eukaryota > Fungi > Basidiomycota > Agaricomycetes > Russulales > Russulaceae > Multifurca > Multifurca ochricompacta. The sequence goes on from WTXG01000013.1 coordinate 327,923, forward strand.
AGCCCAAGATAAATTGGATATAGCAGGAATTCGCTAAGCGTGCATCAGGTGAGTTCAATAGTGCATAAAATGCTTTGACGCTGACATGGGTTCATTTCCTATGATGTATGACAAATTGGTGAGCTAGGCGCAATGTGATGAATGATTGGAAGTGCCGAAAGTGTCATTCTATGAATCTGACAAGTTGTTCCATCATGTCCATCCCTAAGTAGGTTAGGTGCCAATCTATGCGAGGCAGTCAGGTCAAGTGACATTGCAGCCAATTTATGGTGATGCTTGGATGCCATAACATCTCTTTGACCTACCAACGGGTTGCTGTCGTGGGTCACGTTTTGCTTAGAGGCCAGCAGGCGACAGAACCTATCTACTTTGCGTGATTCCTTTTCAGTGCGGATGCATTTTCAGTGCGAAGACAGGTACGGCGGCAAGGAGACAGTCGGTGAGTCTTGTAGGAAACGGAGTACCCATCAAAAATCCGACTAGCGCTAGCACACGGAGTTTTCGTATGCCCGGGCCGTCAGCCACAGAACCCTCACCATTAATAGGGCTGCTCGTAGCGGCCGGCGTGATAATTAATCCGTGGCGCACTTTAGGACAAATCTTCTTGGGGATTACGCCGAGCAGCTTTAACTGAAAATGCCGATCAACCTAAATGTAAATGTTGATTGTTGAGGAGTGCCTCACAGTAAACAAACCAAACCAAACAGTGAGTATGTCAGCAGCGGTGCCGTTCTACTATCTATATCGTAGGATTAGCTCTGATTGTAGCTGATGTATGGAACTATGCGCCACGCTGTTTGGATTCGAAATTAGGTGCGTCAGACTGTTTCAGCTGCGGTCAACGTGGGTAATGAATAATAACGTAAAAAAACCCTGCACATTTTGGAGACTTTGACGACACTGACTTCTATAGGCGCGAAGCAATATTCCCAAATACGATTACTGAACTTTCTATAGCGGTGGTTGGATCTCCAGAGGCTCGGTTGTGTCGGGCACCAGAGTAGCGCACAGGAAAATGAAAACGAGAATGAGAACGAGGGAATGACCGGTATGACTTGAGCCGCCTCTTCTCACGTGGAGCCTTTGATCCATGTTCCAAGGCAAGTGGTCCGATCGCTACACTTAGCTTATTTCGAGGGTCCTTCCTGGTCAGCTGCTTCTCCAGCACCTGTCCACTTTGACTAATCACACAACTCAGACTGTCTCGCCTCTCTTTTCCTCGCGTTCACCTTGTATAGGGACGTGCAAAAGCGAGCGCAGGCAAAACTCGATTCTGTCGTTCCTAGAGATAAAATGCCGACGTTCAATGACAAGCCGCATCTTCCGTATATTGGAGCAATATGAATATGTAAAGAGTTCATGAGATGGAAATGGTCACACCCTTAGGTGCGGGTTTCTTCATGGAGAGAATTAATTAATTATTCTCAAAGGTTTGAATTGACTTGAGCCTTCCCATAGCTTACTGATTCATGCACTACTGTGCAGGTTCAGCGGTGATCGCTAACGCGTGATACGTATGATATTGAAACAAGAGTGTACTAAATGCAGTAGCAGGAAGGCGATGCGAATGCGAAAAAAATGTGCATGGTGAGTTCCTCGGATCTGGAAAAACGTCAAACTGCCAACGGAAGCCAAAGTCGAAGCGAGGCGAATTAATGGGCGTTCAAATTCGATTTAAAACAAAAAAAGAATTAATAAGCGTTAATATTGTCTAGCATGGAATGGACTCCTCGCAACGCCATATTTTAGCAGAAAAGCCATCATGTGTTATGGGACTCGCACCCTGACCCACACTGGTGGTCATCTTCCACACACAGAACGCACGACACACCGGGTCAGGTTGGCGTGAGCTGTATGTCGACTCAACCAAAGGTCATCACGACACGGGTGTCCGACGAAATGTCCCCGAACGAAACTGAATTGCATCAAACGGCGCTTTACCACGTGGCGTGGTAGCAGTCTCTGTTCCTACAAATTTTGCTAGTGAGAACTCCCAATCCTAAGAAGGGGGTGATGTTACGAGAGCCATGACAACAGCACATGACGAGCCATGCCTCCCACCTCATCTCCATTTCTAAGCATTGCTAAGCCTATGATTAGAATCTACCTCAGTGACGCCCTGTCGACCTTTCTTTACATTCCCAACCCCCCTGGACATAATAGCACTCACAGTAGCTTTAGGCATATAAGGACAAACCGTGACTTTGAATAGACCTTAAGTCTCGTCTTCTGGTTCCTACCACAGTGACCTGTAACTAGATCCCTACAGATCAATCCCCTTTTGTCTTGTGCACTACGATCTGCGAGCCTGTTGTTCGTCCTCGAGCCGACTTTGACCTGACGCGCCTCGTTGTGCGTGACACCAGGAAATGTCGAAGTTTATGACGATAAGACGAGATTCCACTTGTAGTATTCGCGTTTATGCGTGGTAGAGGACACAGTGGATGATCTTTTGGAGGAGAAAAGAGATCAAGCACGTGTCACGAATGGAACGCCTGATTTCCCGTTTTGGCAACGCCATCACGTGCCGTTGCCGTGAGCCAGAGGCGTGCCTTCCTACCTCGCTCAGCTCACTCAACAATCGTCTACTACAAAGTCAAAAATGCAGTCCAATACGTCTACACTCAAGCAAACGTTTCGTAACATCTTCTCACTGTCCAGTAGCAACAAGAAACGTAATTGTGGTATTTCCCAGGATAGCTTTTTCTGACAGCTCACACACCTACTTCCCGCAGCTCTGAGCCCCAACCGTGATTCATCGGAACTGATCGGAGCGGGCAGCGACATTACAATGAATGCTATTCAAACTTCTTTGGTCGTTCTAAAGGAAGCAAGTGCCCTGGCAACTAAGATCCCTTATATCGCTCCCATCGCGGGCCTCTTACTACAAGTGCTCCAAATGCGAGATGTAAGTACTATGAAGCTCCTCCGACCATCGCCTTTACTGATGAGCACATGTCTAGGAGGTGAAACAATTCAAGGGAGACTGGGATATAGTTATGCAAAAGGTGGCGAATGTCGCGAGCGTCGTCGTCGACGTTGGAGAGTCGGCTCGAATGCATAACCTGAACGAAGAAGACCTCCCGGCTGATCTACGAGATGCCTTACGATCCCTCCAAAGGTGCGTCTTATTTCCTCGTTGCCGTTCTTCTTCCACGATCTAATCGAAACGAAGTGACTTACATGGGATTGAGGGTGCGCTGAGAGAGTGCGCCGATGTGAGAGGGATCAAGAAGATCATTCTTCGTGGTGATATGCTACGCAAGGTCAAACAATATGATGTGAGGTTGTCTAACGTCCTTCAAGTTGTTCAGGTGTGCCCTACATCGGTCGATGAACCCGAAACGAAACACTGATTACTACATTCGCAGACAAGGCTAGCTTTCCGAATTCGTCTAGCACAGATCATTCAAGATCGTCAAGTAAGTAGCACACAGATCTCAGGTAATACTGGGGATTGACTTGTCCAATAGGTTACTCACGCTGACCTGGGCGAGATCACCACGTGAGGGTTCTTGCTTGTACCTTCCGCACTGTCATGTATTGATCTATGTGGTCCAGTTCCGTGACGCATTCACCACATTCACCACAGTTGTTCTTCGGTCGTGATGCCGAACTCACCCAAGTCATAGACATGATTTTTTCCAATATCCGCTCTCGTCCAGCCCGCATCGCCATTCTAGGACCTGGTGGCTATGGAAAGACCACCCTTGCTAATGCTGTGCTCACGCACCACCGTATTCAAGAACACTACAAGGATGCCAGATATTTTGTTGCCTGCGAATCGGTGTTCTCATCTGGGCTCTCTTGATCGAACTTGCGAAGGCACTTGGCGTCTTGCACAGTGGTTCAGATGCATCTTGGCCACACATTCGTACCAGACTCAATGCAAGAGAGTGCATCCTCTGCCTTGATAACTTTGAATCACCTTGGGACCAGGATGGCAACATCCAAAGCTCTGTTGAGGAGTTACTATCAAGGATTACAGAATTACACTATGTCACTGTGTTGGTCACAATGCGGGGCACTATTCGGCCAGCCCAGACCCAGTGGACACTTCCCCCTCTTGCCCCATTGAGGACCCTTGACCATAATGCTGCCAAGGAAATCTGGGAGCACATTACTGGTGATTATAATGCTTCTGCAGAGGAACTTATAAAAGCAGTGGACCATGTTCCTCTTGCTGTTAGCCTGCTGGCTCATCTTGCGCAGGCAATATCATCCACATCACTATTAAAGGAGTGGAATGAAAGGCACACAGGCTTGTTCAAATGAACCAGGGGCACAGATTATCAAGTCTTGAACATTCTATCCAGTTATCCATTAATAGCAAAAGGATGAGAGCTTATCCATCTGCCAAGGGATTACTTGGAGTTCTCAGCATGCTACCAGATGGGATACATGTCAAACAGTTGGAGAGGTTTCAAGCAATTCTCAATGATATAAATGTCACCTTAAATCTACATGTTCTCCAGCAATGCAGCTTAGTAACAGTAATTGGAGAAAGATACCAAACACATCCAATTATTCGTCACTTTTGTCATAATCAGGGCTTTGTATCTTCAAAGCATGAAGACTCCCTGGTTGACTTTTATATCACCTTGGCATCCATTTATCCATATAAAGCCCAGCCTCATGACTATGCTGAGATGGTTTTGGAAGTGAATAACACCAAGGCCATACTGTCTAGTCTTTTAAAGCCAAACTATGAGGATAAATCAAAACTGATTGGTGCCATCCTCACACTCACAGAATTCCTTACCAATATTGGAGACCTCTCTGATAAATTAGTCAGGGGAGCTATGGAGACTATGCAACAGCAGGATTCTCACAAATCATTGTTTATTAAATGTCTTGACAAGTGGGGAAGGATAATTCAATTAGCAGGTGACATCAATTATGCACAACTCAAAGTGCAAGAAGCAGAAAAGCTCTGTTCATTGGGAAAAGAAAATGGCAGTGGCTTACATGCTGACATACTGTCACATCTTGCTGAAATATACAAGTTTCAATATGCATTTAATGAAGCTGAAGCTGCATATCAAAGAGCCCTGAAACTTCATGAGATTACCAATGATGCTTTAGGTCAAGGAAATGATTATCATGGGCTTGGTGGCATATATCATATGCTCAACAGGCAGAATGAAGCAGAAGCATCATATCTTAGAGCTTTGGAATTTTACAAAGCTGGTGATTCAGTTTTGAATCAAGGAATGTTTACAATGGACTTGGTATTACATACCAACAACTTGACAAATTCAGTGAAGCAGAAGCTGCATTTCAAAAGGCCTTGGAAATTCATGATGCTGTACATGATATCATATGGCAAGGAAATGATCATCAAGGACTTGGAATTGCATATACAAGCATGAATAGGTTGGATGAAGCAGAATCTTCACTCCAGAAGGCATTGGAACTACACAAGGCTGCCAATGTACTTCAAAATCAAGGAAATGATTATAATAGACTTGGAGAAATATATCTCATTCAAAATAAACTTGATGGAGCTGAAAGTTCATTTCAAAAAGCCTTGGAACTTTATGAGGCCACAAATGCTTACTTGGGTCAAGGAAATGCCTTCAATGGGCTTGGAAGGGTACATTTCAAGATGGGGATGTTGGAAAAGGCTAAGGGCATGTTTGAGAAGGCACTTAGCAAGCACAAACAAGTAAAATCCACAGGTAATGAAAAAGCAGACTTATGGTGGCTGAACAGGATCTCAACTGGTGTGGGGCAGGTAAATTAGAGAATGATTTTCCAGGACATGCTGTAGATACAGTATTTCAAAAAACTGTCTGTATGTTTTGAACATTTGTACAAATGCATATATTACAAAGTAACCAAAGGGAATGATATTAAACAGCCATGGTGCTGGTACTGACTGTGCAGTTAGTGTGTAAGGCTAGAAAGACAAGTTATGTTGACACAGGATGTGTCTGGAGATGCTTCAGGCATCTAGAGGTTTGCTTCTGCTGTAGATTAGATTAGATTAGATTCCGGAGTTTTGGACTTTTTATGTTATCTTTATTACACTTTTCTTTCATTTACTCAGCAGCTTAGTGATGTCCTTAGTAATAGTCCATAGCATGTGATTCTCCTCTGGCCAATGGCCTTATGTTACAAACCCCGTCTCTTCCTGTCCCCTTTTTCCTACCCAACGACGACCCTTCCCTGCCACCCACTCTCCACTACCAGATTACATCTCCATCATGGGACCCATCACATGCTCTTTGTCCATCCCTGTGACCCCTCTGTTTACTTATGTTTGTTCAGTGTTATCTTTGCTTATCACTTATCTTCTTATTGTATGACCGGACACTTGCTTAATTCCCTATCAGTAGAAGCTAAGCTTTATGCCCTCTGCTTCCAGATATTCAGGCCCACTTGACTCCATGATCTTTATCTATAGACACTCACCTCTTTACGTATATAAGCCCTCTGTAGACTACAATGTAGACCTCAGACTCGACTTATTGAATACATCAGTGCTTGTCTTTTGGACTTCCCTTTGCTCCTTAAGGACTCAGTTGTCTCAGTGCTTCTGGCACTTCCTGCTTACCATCATCTTAGAGTACAGCCTCTTTGACTTTGACTTGTCATACTTCACTCCAAGGGATCTAGTTGGTCCCTTATCTGAACCCGTGAACTGCGCTGTCACACAAGTTGTGTGGAACGTCCTGCACTGGACGTAACATCAAGTCGAGTCTCTCATTGTGGCTTCCAGCTGCAGTCAGACCCTCTTTAAAGAAGAACCCATCAAACAAAGGGACGAGCCTGATCTTTCACAACAAGTACTTGGCTCTGCCACCTGGAAAGACTTTGAGTCCGAGTTTGGATACTACGTCTATCACGACGGAAGATACCAACCGGTAGAATATGATGACGAGAAAAGAGTTTGGTATTGTATCCGATACTCAGACAGCCGACACTCTTGGGTTATGACAGGACCTGCCCCACCTGAATTTGGATTAGGGCCGTGGAGAGAGAATCCCCAGCCATTGTTATGGACTCTGAACCAGAAGAGTATGTAGAAGAACACAGCGAAGAAGCACTGGTATTAGCATCGACTACAACCCCAGTTGCACCCGAAGTTGTCATGTCCAGAGCCCTGCTTTGACAACTCCACAGATTTCTATCCAGTCCACCAACACTGTTACCCCATTCTATCAGACCATGTCCACCATTGCCACTCAGCTCCCAGACCCAGCCCCTCCCCCACCTCCAGCCATGTTACCTCCAAACATTCCCCCACCTTCCGGATGCCTATCAGGAGTACTGCCACAAATGTTCACCGGGGATTGTTCACAGAGCAAGAAGTTCATGCTGGAGTTTACGACCTTCAAAAATTTCAACCATGACGTCCCCAAATCATCAACCCCTTCCAACGTGCTAACCTCTTCCTATCTCTGATCAGGGGGAGGCAGTGGACGATTGGACTATGGAGCAGCTGGAGTGGCTGAATGAACAGATTGAAAGTGGTCGCCACACCACCAGTGAAGGGCTTTGGGAAACCATTGCCCAACAATTCAAAGATGCATACACAGATGGGCAGGCCAAGCAGAAGGCCGCTCAAGAGCTTAAGTCCCTGCAAATGGAGAAGGGAGAATTGGATGCCTATGTGGTGAAGTTTAGGAGCCTGGCTAGCAGAGCAGGCTACGATACAGATGAAGAAGCGATGCTGGATCTCTTTTCCCAAGGGTTACCCAACCCACTGGTAAAGAATATTATCCAGTTTCACCATCCCAACGACTGGGACACTTGGGTAGATGCTGCTCGACGACAACAGCAGGATTACCTGGATTTCCAGACACGCTTCGGGGTTGATACCAGGAAGGGAAAGACCTGTGACCAATGGAAGGCCGCCTTTGGAGTCAAACCTGCACACTCTAGTCAAAGAGATCCAAACGCCATGGATACTTCAGCAGACAGAACCTGAGCCAGGGCCACACTCACTGAAGATGAATGACAGACATTGATGAAAGAAGGGCGGTGCTTTTGTTGCAAAGCACAAGGACATATGTCAAGGGAATGCCCAAAGAAGGGGCGCGAGCGGCCGAGGCTACAACTGCTCCAGTACGTAACAACCCACCAACCGTTGAAAAGAAAATGCTGACGAAAGAGAGAAAGCACAAGAAATATGGGCCAATATGATGAAGGAAAGCGAGGAAGTGCGAGCCATTCTAGTAGAGAAGGCATTTGCAAAAAAGGATTTTTGATTGGCTCAAACCCATTGGCCTGGGCATGAGCACTACATGTAACCTCTGTGTATACTAGTTGCTTCAAGTCTCTGAAAATACCAGTACATTTCAAAACTGCACAGAGGATGGCTGACCGTGACATCCTGATTGATTCAGGAGCCACAGATAACTTCATCAGTTCATGAATGACAAAAACTATGGGACTAGGGATGCTGACACTCCCCCAGGAAAAGAATATCTGGAATATTGATGGAACTGCCAACTGAGCAGGAAAGATCACACATTACACCAATCTCAAGGTCCAAGTGGGGGAAAGAACGAAGATTATCCACTTTCTAGTCACCAATCTGGGTGATGAAGATCTAGTTTTGGGATATCCCTGGCTTGCTGCCTTCAAACCAAGGATTAATTGGAGTGATGCAACCATGGACAAAGATTTTTACCCTGTCCTCATCACATCGATAGGATACGACTATGCCGTGCGACATTTGGCAGTGCGTAGGATAGAAGGAGAAGGTGAAGATCCAGGCCACTGTTTCACTACCAAAGCATCGGAACTCGTGCAAAAAGCAGTTGAGGGGCAGATGGAGAAGACGTTTGAGGAGGCAGTACCAAAGGAGTATCATCGACATTGGAAAGTCTTCTCCAAGGAGGAGTCCCAACGTTTTCCGCCCGCGCGGCCATGGGACCATGCCATTGACTTCATACCCAACACCCCATCAGCAATGACTGTAAAATCTACCTGTTGTCACAGGCAGAACAGACCGCGCTCACAGCATTCCTTGAGGAACATCTTGCGAAGGGATACATTCGTCCATCGAAATCACCATACGCGTTGCCATTCTTCTTTATCAAGAAGAAGGATGGCAAACTTCGACCTGTTCAGGATTACGATGGATAAACGCCTACACTCTAAAGAATGCCTACCCCTTGCCGCTCATCTCGGAACTCATTGACACCATGAGGGATAAATCCCTGTTCTCCAAAATGGACATCCGTTGGGGTTACAATAACATTCGGATCAAAGAAGGAGACCAGTGTAAAGCAGCTTTTAAGACCAATCAGGGACTCTTTGAACTGAACGTCATGTTCTTTGGCCTTACCAACTCACCAGCCACTTTCCAATCGATGATGAACCATATTTTCCGCGACCTTATTCTTACAGGCAAAGTGGTGGTGTACATGGATGACATACTAGTGGCCACCACTGATGACCTGACCCATCATCGGAGATGAGTGCATCAGGTGCTAGATATCCTACACAACATGATCTATACCTCAAACCAGCCAAATGTTCATTCGAACAGTCAAGTGTGGAATACTGGGAGTTATCCTGGAAGGAGGACATGTGTGGATGGATCTGGTGAAAGTACAAGGAATTCAGGAGTGGCCTGTACCCACATGCGTCAAAGATGTGCGATCCTTCATTGGGTTTTGCAACTTTATCGGCGATTCATCGAGGATTTTCAGGCATCGCCCAACCACTAATGGACTATTGAAAAAGGATGTACCCTGGCATTGGGGGACGAACAACAATGAGCTTTCGAACAGATTCGGGATATTGTTGGCTCAGAACCAGTCCTTTACAACCCAATCTGGAGAAGCCCTTTGAACTAGAAGTGGATGCGTCCCATTTCGCCAATGGTGCTGTACTAAATCAGCGAGACGCAGCCGGCTCCTTCACCCAGTGCCTTCTACTCCGAGACATTCTCGCCAGCAGAATGAAATTACGATATCTGGGACAGAGAACTACTGGCCATTGTCAAGGCACTACGACACTGGCACCATATCTAGTGGGAACCCCCCATAAGACCGTCATCCATACTGATCATTCTAATCTACTCTACTGGAAAGAACCCCATAAGATCAGTCGACAGGTCGCCTGCAAAGTCCTGGAGCTGGAAGAATATAACTTCGTGTTGAAGCATATTGCGGGAGTCGTAATGCATGGCGGATGCCCTGTCAACGACCAGATTTGAACAATGGAGAAGGGGACAACAGTGACATCACAGTACTCCCTGAAGAGGTCTTTGCAAGACAGCGTCGTCAGTCTCCATGACATGGACTGTGGGCCCAGGTGTCGCAAAACATGAACCAACAGTTATGCGAGTCGTGGGCAGAGGCACATAACCTAAAGAAGATTGACGGCCTATGGTGGAAAGAGGGGGATCATCTCGTTGTCACCGGTGGCGACAACATTAAGAGGGGGGTGATCCATTTTCACCACGACCTTCCCTCTGCAGGACACCCAGGTATTGCCAACACATATGCCCTAGCTAAACGAGACTATTGGTGGCCAAATATGAAGAAGGACATGGAGGAATATGTGAAGGGATGTGCAGACTGCCAGGCTAACAAAGTAAACATGCACCCGCACCCACCAGCACCATTCCCAATCACACCAATGGCATCACAACCATTCCAGACTATCGCCATGGATTTTATTGTCAAACTCCCTACCTCCAGAGGTTTCGACTCTATCTGACCATCACTGACCACGATTGTTCGAAGGTGGCACTGTTCATACCATGTAACGAGTCCATCAGGCAGAGGGAGTAGCTAAACTCTACCTAGACCACGTCTACAGACATTACGGCCTCCCCGAGAAGATCATCTCAGACCACGACTCATGCTTCACATCTGCATTCACCAGAGCACTCTGCAAGATGCTGAACATAACCCAAAACATCTCATGGCATATCACCCACAGACAGATGGACAATCAGAAAGGATGAACCAGTGGCTCAAGCAATATCTTCGGTTCTGGTGCAACGGATGACAGGATGATTGGGCTGACTGGCTCGCCATGGCAGAATTTGCACACAATTCCTGGCCCAATGGTACCACAAAAGCTCTCCATTCTCTCTCATCATGGGGTGGACGCCCCAAGCCACATGGACTGGGAAACCCACAAAGTCCCTTCAGCCACACAGCATATCAGCCAATGGGAGGAGATCAGGAAATTGGCCAATGAAAACCTGCTGAAGGCGCAAAGGACCCTGGCCAAGAAGCCCTCAAGTTCACACCTTATCGGACCAATGACCTGGTATGGTTAGAAGGGAAGAACATTCACACGTCACATCTGATGGCCAAGTTGGCGCCCCGACGTCACGGACCCTTTAAGATAACAAGGAAGCTGTCAGACATGTCATATGAACTTGAACTCCCCCCTTCATGGCGCATTCACCTGGTCTTCCATGCCAGACTATTGACACCCTACAAGGAGATGCCCCTTCATGGAGAAAACTTCCCAAGACCCCCACCTGACCTTATCGATGGAGAAGAGGAGTGGGAAGTAGAATGTATTCTAGACTCGAAGCGACAAGGCCGAGGGTGCAAACTGCACTACCTAATCAAGTGGAAAGGGTTCCCAGCCTCTGACAACTCGTGGGAGCCAGCCGGCGATATCTCTGCCCCGACTCTTATCTCGAAGTTCCACGCCCAACACCCAGAAGCGCCCAAGGACAGTTAAAAGAGCGACCCCAGACCTCGACCAAACCCCAGTACATGCCCCCCAGCAGACTACTACCACTGAACACTTGATTATGTCTTTCATCGCTGCCTCTGCCGCCATCGATGCTTTCGCCTCCCCAATGACTGTTGTAGAAAACTTCCCCTCAGCTCACCCATCCACTTGTCCCTCCTCCCCTATCAACTATGAAGCTGCAGAAGCTCGCATCAAGAACCAGTCCCCCAACAATCAACAATCCATCAGGGTGGTGCAGCAAATGTCTTCATCACAATGCCAGGCATAAAGAGATCGACTGCCCCATCCATGATATGTGCTGTGCGTGTGGCCAGTGTGGCCCATATGGATTCCTTCGCACCCATGCATGTCCGCAGGAGTTGGAGACGTATCAGATGGACGATTGTAATGTAGCTGATGACTACTTGGAGCTGGTGCAGGATGATGACGGTACGAGTCGTTTCTAGCCAGGACTGCTAGAACCAGAAGAGGGGGTGATGTTACAAACCCTGTCTCTTCCTGTCTTCTTTTTCCTACCCAATGACGACCCTTCCCTGCCACCCACTCTCCACTACCAGATTACATCTCCATCATGGGACCCATCACATGCTCTTTGTCCATCCCCGTGACCCCTCCGTTTACTTATGTTTGTTCAGCGTTATCTTTGCTTATCACTTATCTTCTTATTGTATGACCGGACACTTGCTTAATTCCCTATCAGTAGAAGCTAAGCTTTACGCCCTCTGCTTCCAGATATTCAGGCCCACTTGACTCTGTGATCTTTATCTATAGACGCTCACCTCTTTACGTATATAAGCCCTCTGTAGACTACAATGTAGACCTCAGACTTGACTTATTGAATACATCGGTGCTTGTCTTTTGGACTTCCCTTTGCTCCTTAAGGACTCAGTTGTCTCAGTGCTTCTGGCACTTCCTGCTTACCATCATCTTAGAGTACAGCCTCTTTGACTTTGACTTGTCATACTTCACTCCAAGGGATCTAGTTGGTCCCTTATCTGAACCCGCGAACTGCACTGTCACACAAATCATGTGGAACGTCCCGCACCAGACATAACACCTTAGTCCCTCACTGTTTATTGTCTGGCACTTGTGGACTTATTCCCAGTGTGCACAGACCACTTCCCCTGGCCCCTGTGGGTAGGGATCAGCAAGGGTTTTCATACCTGTTACAACTCACTGTCAACTGCCTGGACAGTGGGTTGTATGCAGAGGGGATGATTTGGAAGTGGGGCAAGAAGTGAGAGTGAGGGTGAAAGTGCAAGGACATGAAGCAAACAGCTCAAGGACAAGGGGTGAGAAGCCTGTTGACACAGGATGTGTCTGGAGATGCTTCAGGCATCTGAGGATCGCTTTAGCTGTAGATAAGATTAGATTAGGTTCCGGAGTTTCGGACTTTTTACAATATCTTTATTACTTTCTTTCTCACCTTACTCAGCTGATTAGTGATGTCCTTAGTAATGTGCAGTAAGCACATGATATCTCTTTGGCCAATGGCCTTTATCCCTCTCTGTTTATTGTCCGGCACTTGTGGACTTATTCCCAGTGCGCACAGACCATTTCCCCTGGCCCCCATGGGTATATAAGGGTGTCTGTTTCGTCTCTTCCACTTCAGAGTTTCTTCAACCTCTGAAGTGTAAGTTCTACTATACTTTCTACCATACCTTTGACTAACCGTCTCTTGTAGATACTTGTCTTTCTAGGTCAGTAGAATAGTAATATAGAGTTTCTTCAACCTCTGAAGTATACTTGTCTTTCTAGCCTAACCCGCTACTAACCACAGTTAGTATAACCAGCAGCATGATTGTTTGACAGGTTATGGGCCCTGCTGCTCATACTGACTGTAATTTCCCTTTGTTCATTACAGCCCAACTCGCTCTTGCACACCAAGCTCACAAAAAGCTTCAAAGTCTTTCCCACCGCTTTCTTCCTGTGAGCTTTCCTATTTACTGTCTGTGCACCTTAACACCCCACAGGATGACGCAGTTTACTGCTCATCCTGAACTGTTTGGCTAGCCCTTCGGGGTTCTTGCAAAAGATGATGAGGGACCCTAAGCGGTGAAACATCTTAAGCTCCTTGAGTGCGCACTAGGTATTAGTAACTTTCATAGTTGTAGCTGGGTCTTTGTCCATAGATAGTCTTAGTAGGCCTATAGCCAGAAGCTTGTGGCTTTAAGTCCAGTCAATGCTTGGCTCTATCTGTAAGCCAGGTTTAGTGACCCGCATGTGGAGTTTAGGGTCTAGAACAAGGCATGGGTAGTCACTCCCATGACGCTTGGGCTCGATACAAGTAGGCTGCACTACTATAGTCTATACATAGTAGATATAGTCTTCATCTCTGGGCATAAGAATCCGTTGCCTTTGTAGGGTAACCACGCCCTACCAGAGACAGACTTGTCATCTACTTAGTCATGGCCCCAATCATCTAGGGCTTAATCATGGACTCCACCACCAGCATTAGAGGAAGGGCTATACACCCTTTGTCTCTAATGGAACTTGCGGTTGGCTCCTCCATGACATGACTCCCAGTCTTGATTACACTAGACACTCTGGCTAGTCTACCAGAGCTTATGTCTAGTTGCAAGATTGCGCTAGACAGCTTTTACTATACCTAGAAAGTCGCACAACAAAGGCAGGACCTTTTTAGGTTCTGAAGCATAGCGCCACAGTATGGGGTGGCACTCTTAAGCGAGACCTGGGCACTGGTTCTAACTGCTCCTTGGAACCAGGAACACTTATTACATCTCACAATGCCGTCCTCAATCGTCTTCCCTCCCTCCTCCAAGATGGAACGCCTTGATGGCTCCAACTGGCAAGTTTGGTCGCCAATTTCAACGCCCTCTTGAGGATGAATGGGCTCAGGAGGCACATTATCACTGCCTACCCTGATATGCCGCTCCTCCCAGAGGACAAGGAGGAAAAGGAGAAAATGCAAAAGGAGGTTATCGATCCCATCCTTAGGGAATGGATGGGTGAGGAGGAAATGCTAATAGGTCTTTTGTACCTTAATGTAACCCAGGAGGTTTACTCTCAAGTAACCTCTGATGCCGATTATCCTTCTCTTTTTGAGAAGTATAATAAGTTGGAACGGCTTTATGGATCTGTAGGTAGCATGGCCACATATAATTTGTGGCTTGCCCTGGTGTCCTTCCGTCTTGATGAAGGACAGACATTCAGAACTCAATTACAAAGAGTTCTGGATGCCAGGAGTACCCTTAGGGAGAACGGGATGGAGGTCAATGACCTCCAGATGAGCTTCATTTTATTGAAGTCTCTCCCTGACTCCTACAGTGCCATTGCCGGCTCCATACTAGCCTCTGGCGATCCGGAGCGACTTTCTCCTCAAGACCTTGTGCAGAGGTTCTTAAATGAGGAAAGTTGTCTGGCTGGTCCATCGGGAAGTGGTAGTGCAGTCCTGTCAAAGGCTGCACCTGTCAAATCTAAAAAACCTACAAATTTATCACCACTTCCCGCTGCTGCCCCTGGTTCACAAGGGGTGGTCTGCTTCTATTGCCAAAAGCCTGGACACAAGTCCAATGCTTGCGCAAAGAAGAAGAAGGACCTGGAGAATGCCAAAAAGGGCAAGGCAGGGAACAAGAAGAGGGCTGAGGCCCAACATGTAAATACTATAGCCACCGTAGTTAATGGGAGTGGCAAAATAGAGGAGGTGCATGAAGCACCTCGCATTCACCTTTATGTTCACACCTATAATCTGGACATCAACTCAGATTATTGGATGCTTGATAGTGGAGCAACGGCTCATTTCAGTCCCAACCTTGAAGACTTTGATACATATAAAGTCGACAGCACCCATGAAGTATCACTAGGCAACAACTCCATAGTCAAAACAAATGGAGTTGGCACTGTGGTCATCAGGACTGATCGAGGTTATGACTTGGAACTAAGCAATGTGCTCCACTTGCCTGTGTTGACACAGGACGTGTCTGGAGATGCTTCAGGCATCTAAGGTTCGCTTCAGCTGTAGATTAGATTAGATTAGATTTCGGAGTATCGGACTTTTTATGTTATCTTTATTACATTTCTTTCTCACCTTACTCAGCTGATTAGTGATGGACTTAGTAATGCGCAGTAAGCATGTGATATCACCTTGGCCAATGGCCTTTATCCCTCTCTGTTTATTGTCCGGCACTTGTGGACTTATTCCCAGTGCGCACAGACCATTTCCCCTGGCCCCCATGGGTATATAAGGGTGTCTGTTTTGTCTCTTACACTTCAGAGTTCCTTCTACCTCTGAAGTGTAAGTCCCATTTACTTTACTCTCTACTTCCTTTAGACTAACGCTCTATGTAGTACTTGTCTTTTCTAGGTCAGTAGTGTAGTAATATAGAGTTCCTTCTACCTCTGAAGTTACTTGTCTTTTCTAGCCTAACCCGCTACTAACCGCAGTCAGTATAACCAGCAGCATGATTGTTTGACAGCCTGGAGGACATAAAATACTCTCCGCCAGTGCCCTAGTAGAAAAAGGGGCAACTGTGTTCTTTGATAATAAGAAGGCAACAATAAAATATGGTGATAACATTATAGCGGAAGCATGGAAGTTTGGCAAATTGTATTGGGTACTAGGCAAACACGTCCTATATAGTATCCATACAACTGCATCTGCCTCACTAGAAATCTGGCATCAAAGAATGGGCCACATGTCTAAAGAAGCCCTAAAGAGATATGCTCCTGAGGCGGTAAAAGGCCTCAAAATAAATAATAGCCAAGTGGAAGACAAGCCGTGTTATGGCTGTGAAATGGGCAAGTCCCATCGCCTTCCATTTCCCCCATCTTCAAAGTGTGCATCAGCCCCCCTTGAGATCCTTCATAGTGATCTTGTAGGTCCCTTGCAGTGCAGTTCAATACAAGGGAATCTATACTTTGCCACCTTCTTGGACGACTTTAGCAGATATGCCTTAATCGTTCCAATGAAGTCAAAAGATCTGTTTACACCAGTTTTTAATAAACTGAAGACACTACTCGAAAATAAATTTAATCATAAAATCAAGTGTCTTCACACAGATTGTGGTGGTGAGTATGTGAACAAGGCGCTGAAGGCAACACTTGAAGATTATGGCATAGAGCATAAACTTACGATGCCGTATAGTCCACAACAGAATGGAAGAGCTGAGAGATTCAATAGAACCATTATGGAAAAAGGCACTAGCATGCTGCACGATGCTGGCCTGTCTCTTGGCTTCTGGGAGTGTGCTGTCGAGACAGCATGTCATATATATAACAGAACTCCCATCCGTTCTAATAAGTGGAAGACTCCGCTTGAGCTTCTGGTTGGGAACAAACCAGATGTCTCGTATTTTAAGGTCTTTGGTTGCAAGGCCTACTACCATGTTCCAGAGGGCAAGTGGCGTAAACTAGATCCCAAAGCCAGGGAAGCCGTCTTTGTCGGGTATGAGCCTACTTCTAAGGGCTATACACTTTGGGATAGTCGTACCCGGTCTCTCATCTTTTCATGAGATGTTACATTTGATGAGAGATCCTTCCCATCCCGCTCTGATAAGGACAACAGAGCAGACAAATCCATAGAGCAACCTACAGAAGGTGGCTCCTTTACTTTACCTGGTGGCCAAGTCCAGCCACCACCAGCAGCAGCTACACATGTTCCTGAGGCTCCTCAAGATGAGGAAGACCTAGAAGAGGAACAGGAGGACATTGTACCTCCTCAATTAGCACCACAGCCTACCACACCCACACGCAGTGTAGACACCACACACCCTCAGACTATATATCAGACCCCTCCATCGCAAATCATGGAACCATCCTCCCCTCCCAAAAGAACCAAGGCAATCAGAAAATCACAAAGGATTGCAGACAGAATTCCTCAACCTAATTTTCAGAGGACGAGTCCACGCTCTGAACGATGAGATAGGGCAATCCAAGAAGATTTGGACTTGGATACTGCACGCCCCAATCGCAATCGTCGTCTGAATCCTCGCTTCTACAACGAGGATAATGCAGAGTTTGTGCAAGGTTCTTCCAGACTTGGTCAGATGGATCTGCTTAATGCTGCAGGATTGCCTTATAGGGATCCTCTTACATTTAAAGAGGCAATGGAGTCTGATAATGCCAGTGATTGGCTTGAGGCATGTCAATATGAAATTGATGCCTTAGAAAAACTTAAAGTGTGGCGCCTTGAAGACCTTCCTGAAGGTAGAAAGGCTGTAAAGTCCAAGTGGGTCTTTAAATTGAAAGCAGATGGACGCTTTCGTGCTAGGCTTGTAGCAAAAGGGTTCACCCAAATAGAGGGGGTGGACTTCGATGAAACCTTCTCCCCAGTCACCAGATTTGAGTCTCTTAGACTATTATTAGCGTTGGCCGCGCTTGAGGATTGGGAAATCCACCAGATGGATGTCAAATCGGCATTCCTACATGGTGATCTGGATGAGGAGATTTACATGGAGCAACCTATTGGTTTCATCGTTGCTGGACAAGAGTCCAAAGTTTGTAGGCTACAGAAGGCTCTGTATGGCCTCAAACAAGCTTCCCGAGCATGGAACTTACAATTCCATGCAGTTCTCAATGAACTGAGCTTTACTTGGACGTACTCTGATGCAGGAGTATATGTGTATCATCACCAAGAGGGGGATGGTTCACTTTTCGTCATTTTATATGTTGATGACATCACTATACTTGGGTCCTCCACTAAGAAGATTCAATGGCTGAAGGACTCTCTATCTAGCCGATATGAGATGACTGATCTTGGCGAAATCCAGTCCTACCTTGGAGTTAACATCACCAGGGACCGTCCTAACAAGACACTGGATATCGACCAGACAGCCTATGTATCCTCCATAGTTGAGAGGTTTGGAATGGGGGATTCCAACCCAGTATATACTCCTCTACCCTCTGGCGTGGATGTTCATTTGGTCAAGTTTGAAGACCAAGCATCTACCTCTGATATTAAGAGGTATCAGCAGTTAATGGGGTCTCTGCTTTGGGTACAGATTGGAAGCAGACCAGACATTAGTTTCGCTGTTGCGCGCCTTAGCCAATTCGCTTCCAACCCTTCCCAGCAGCACATGCGACTAGCAAAGTACGTCTTAGCCTATCTAAATGCTACAAAAGACTACAAGTTGCACTATTCTGGAGGGAATGGTGAAGTTGGCCTTCATGGCTTTGCGGACTCCTCATGGGGAGATCAAGAGGACCGCCACTCCACCTCAGGCTACGTCTTTTTCCTTGCCAATGGAGCCATTAGTTGGTGCTCCAGGAAACAAAAGACAGTAGCACAGTCCACCACTGAAGCCGAGTATATGAGCCTTGCTGAGGCTTCAAATCAGGCAGTGTGGTATAGGACTTTTATGCAGGAACTGGGATATGAAGTTAGTTCACCCATACAACTGCATTGTGACAATAAGGGTGCAGTAGATCTTGCATTAAACCCTGTCACAGGAAGGCAATCAAAGCACATACCAATAAAGTACCATGCCATTAGGGAGTATGTAGAATCACACCAGATAGACTTGGTGCGAACCCCCACTGGAGAGATGCTAGCAGATGGCCTTACAAAGTCTCTGCCTAGATCATCTTTTGATCACATGGTAACTGGATTTGGACTAGTGCTGGAATGAAGGAGCTGGAATCTGGAGACCTTGTACACCAGTCTCACTTTCCCACCATGCCACATGAGCACGTTCTCGACCTCGAGAGTGATGCAAGAGGTGTGTAGACTTGCATAAGCGAATCTACAACTCGTATGCAAAACTCACAAAGAGTTAGAGAAGTTGGATCTCTGGCTGGTGACATGTTCATTCAATTGTGAACAGCAGTGTGCTCATTCAATTCATTCCATTTCATGATCGATGCCTTCACCATGGAGGGATGTTGACACAGGATGTGTCTGGAGATGCTTCAGGCATCTGAGGATCGCTTTAGCTGTAGATAAGATTAGATTAGGTTCCGGAGTTTCGGACTTTTTACAATATCTTTATTACATTTCTTTCTCACCTTACTCAGCTGATTAGTGATGTCCTTAGTAATGCGCAGTAAGCACATGATATCTCTTTGGCCAATGGCCTTTATCCCTCTCTGTTTATTGTCCGGCACTTGTGGACTTATTCCCAGTGCGCACAGACCATTTCCCCTGGCCCCCATGGGTATATAAGGGTGTCTGTTTCTCTCTTCCACTTCAGAGTTTCTTCAATCTCTGAAGTGTAAGTTCTACTATACTTTCTACCATACCTTTGACTAACCGTCTCTTGTAGATACTTGTCTTTCTAGGTCAGTAGAATAGTAATACAGAGTTTCTTCAATCTCTGAAGTATACTTGTCTTTCTAGCCTAACCCGCTACTAACCACAGTTAGTATAACCAGCAGCATGATTGTTTGACAAAAACTTGTGGGTATTGATACTCACGGATCCAGGTGATCTGTGGGAAAATATTCATGTGGATCCGGGTATTGATTTTGGCACCCCAGGTACCCACACAGGTACTTGCAGAATACTCATGGGAATATTATTATATAAATTATTTTTTTACTAGGCTCCTCAAGCTAGAACAGAAATGGCTGAAACATGGATTGAACCTAAGGCCTCCAGGAACAAGCTCAGTCCAGTGCTCTAACCACTAAGCCACCCAGCCTCACTAGTAAAGACACACAATATATTATATATAGGGTTATGCAGAATTGATTTTATCACTTGTATCTAATTAATTGTGAATGCATTTTGATCTTATCACTTGTATTATCTTAGATGTATATCTTAAGTATCTAATTAATTGTGAATGCATTTTTGATCTTATCACTTAGATGTATGTCCTAAGTATCTAATTAGTTGTGAATGCATTTTTGATCTTATCACTTAGATGTACATCCCAAGTATCTAATTAATTGTGAACACATTTTTGATCTTATCACTTGTATTAGATGTATATCCTAAGTATCTAATTAACTGTGATCACATTTTTGATCTTATCACTTAGATGTATATCCTAAGTATCTAATTAATTGTGAATGCATTTTTGATCTTATCAATTAGGCATGATCCCAGCATCTCTGTACTGATGCATGCTGATGCATGCATTCTTAAGCCTACCTTCCTAGATAGGAAGGCAATGCATGGTCCAATTGGCATGCCCCACACTTCACATTTTTTCATGTTTTTTCACATTTCTATAGATATTGTAACTGATTCTTGTTTTATTTTGGATTGGATGCATGATCTGACTTGAAACTTTGTGGGAGTGTAGTAATATATATATTCTTTCTGTGTATGTGAGATGAAGAGCTCTGGCTGCCTCAAACCTTACAAGTAAACCTATGAGTATACCCACAAGTACTTGGATCCATGTGAGTATAGGACTCATGGCTCCAGGTGATCTGTGGGAACATACTTGTGCAGATCCAAGTATGGGATTATCTAATCTAAATACCCACAAGTTTGGATCCAGGTAACTCATGAGTGCACTCATGCTAGGCCCTATGTCCAGGCCACCAATTACATCAATACCATCATCCCCACTCCAGTCTCCTCAGAAACAGTCAGGAGAGTGCTCAGAAAAAACTCATTCAAGGCTGTGGTGAAGAAGAAAAAGCACTTGCTTAGTGCAAGGCATAGGCAGAAGAGGTTGGCCTTTTGTTACATCCAGTGTGGGACGTTCCACATGACTTGTGTGACAGCATTCATCAATAGGTAGATGTTACATCTGGTGCAGGACGTTCCACACACTTGTGTGACAGCGTGTTGTCTGCAATCGATAAGAAACCAATAAGGCCTCTTGGAGTTCAGGTGGGAGGAGTCAAAGTCAGAGGGGCTGCTCCCTAAGACGATGTTAAGCGGATAAGTGCCCAAAGCACTGAGATGAACGAGTCAGAGATCAAAGGGGATGTCCAGAAGACAAGCACTGATGTATTCAATAAGTTGAGTCTGAAGTCTACAGTGTAGCTACAGCAGACTTATATACGTAATTGAGTGGGTGTCTAAGAGATAAGAAACGTAGAGTCAGGTGGGCCCAAATATACGAAAGCGGATGGCGTAAAGCCTAGCTTCTGATAGGGAACTAAGTAAGTGTCCGGTCATAAGATAAGAAGATAAGTGACAATCATAGACAAACACAGCGTCAACAGAGATAAATACAATCATGGGGAAGGGAGCAAGGCACGTGACGGGTCCCAGGATGGAGACGTGATCAGGAAGTGCAATGTAGGTGGTAAAGTGGGGTCTGTACTGGGGAGAGTGAAGAAAAGAGGGCTACTCGGCGGAGGTTGTAACATCACCCCCTCTTCTGGTTCTAGCAGACCCAGTGTTACAATCCCTGCTGAGCAACCCCGTTTTCTTCACTCTTCCCAACGACAACCCCTCTTTACCACCCACCCTACACTTCATGATTACATCCCATCCTGGGATCCATCATGTGCTCTCCTCCCATCCCTGTGACCTCCGTTGTACTTGTTGACTCGTTGTTTGCCCATGCTTGACGCTTATCTTGTTATCTCTTATCCCTTTATCTTTATGACCGACACTTACTTAATACCCTATCAGAAGCTAGGCTTTACGCCCTCCACTTTCATATATTTGGGCCCACCTGACCTCATTATCCTTATCTCGTAGATGCCCATTTACTTACGTATATAAGTCCACTGTATCTACCTTGTAGACCTCAGACTCGACTTATTGAATACATTGTGCCTGTCTTCTGGACATCCCCTTTGAATCCTTGACTCGTTTGTCTCAGTGCTTTGGCACTTTCCGCTCAACATTGTCTTAAGGGACAGCCCTTCTGACTTTGACTCACTCACCCGAACTCCAAGGAGCCTTATTGGTTCCTTACCTGAATTCACAGACCGAACTGTCACACAAGTCATGTGGAACGTCCTGCACCAGACGTAACATCAAGTCGAGTCTCTCATTGTGGCTTCCAGCCGCAGTCAGACCCTATTTCGAGAAGAACTTATTGAACGAAGAGACAAAAATAATCTTTCACAGCAAGTACTTGGCTCTGCCACCTGGAAAGATTTTGAGTCCAAGTTTGGATACTACATCTATCACAATGGAAGATACCAACCAGTAGAATACGACAACGAGAAAAGAGTTTGGTATTGTATCCGATACTCAGATAGCCAACACTCTTGGGTTACTACAGGACCCACCCCACCTGAATTTGGATTAGGACCATGGAGAGAAAATCCCCCGCCATTGTCACGGACTCTGAACCAGAAGAGTACGTAGAAGAACTAGTGAAGAAGCACTGGTATTAGCGTCGACTATCACCCCAGTTGCACCCAGAGTTGCCATGTCCAGAGCCCCTGCTTTGACAACTCCCCAGATTTCCATACAGTCCACCAACACCATCACCCCATTTTATCAAGGAATGTCTACTATCACCGCCAGCTCCCAGACCCGGCTCCCCCTCCCCACCACCCCAGCTATGTTGCCATCAAACATTCCCCCACCATTGGGACGTCTGTCAGGTGTATTGCCACAGACATTCACAGGAGACTGATCACAGAGCAAGAAGTTTATGTTGGAGTTTACAACTTTCAAAAACTTCAACCACGATGTCCCCCAGATCATCAACCCCTTCCAGCACACCAACCTCTTCTTATCATTAATTCAAGGAGAGGCCATGGATGATTGGACAATGGAACAGCTGGAATGGCTGAATGAGCAAATTGAAAGTGGACATCGTACCACTAGTGAAGGCCTTTGGGAAACCATTGCCCAGAGGTTTAAGGATGCATTCACCGATGGGCAGGCCAAGCAGAAGGCTGCTTGAGAGTTAAAAGCTCTGAAGATGGAAAAGGAGAACTGGACGCCTATGTAGCAAAGTTCAGAAGTCTGGCTAACAGGGCTGGTTACGATACAGACGAAGAGGCGACACTGGACCTCTTTTCCCAAGGGTTACCCAACCCACTGGTAAAGAACATCATCCAGTTCCACCACCCCAATGATTGGGATACATGGGTTGATGCTGCCGATGACAGCAGCAAGATTATCTTGACTTCCAGACACATTTTGGAGTCGATACAAGAAAGGGAAAGACCCGCAACCAATGGAAGGCCGCCTTTGGGTCAAACCAACGCACACCAGCCAGAGGGATCCGAACGCCATGGATACTTCTGCTGACAGAACCAGAGCACAGGGTTGCACTTACCGAAGATGAAAGGCAGATATTGATGAAAGAAGGAAGGTGCTTTCGCTGCAAAGCGCAAGGGCACATGTCAAGGAATGCCCGAAAAAGGGGGCACAAGCGGCAGAAGCAACTGTTACAACAATCCATAACAACCCACCAACCATTGACAAAAAGACGCCGACAAAAGAAGAAAAGGTGCAAGAAATATGGGCAAACATGATGAAAGAAAGTGAGGAAGTGCAAGCCATTCTGGTAGAAAAGGCATTCGCAAAAAAGGATTTTTGATTGGCTCAAACCCATCAGCCTGGGCACAAGCATTACATGTAACCTCTGTGTATACTAGTCGCTTCAAATCCCTGAAAATACCAGTACATTTCGAGACTACACAGAAGACGGCCGACCGTGACATCCTGGTTGACTCAGGAGCCACTGATAACTTCATCAGCCCACGAATGGCAAGAACCATGGGATTAGGGATGCTGGCACTCCCCCAGGAAAAGAATATCTGGAATATTGACAGAACTGCCAACAGAGCAGGGAAGATTACACACTACATGGACCTTAACGTCCAAGTAGGGGAAAGGATGAAAGTCATATGCTTTCTAGTCACCAATCTAGGTGAAGAAGATGTAGTTCTGGGATATCCCTGGCTTGCTGCATTCGAACCCAAGATCAACTGGAGTGATGCAACCATGAACAAGGACTCCTACCCTGTTCTTATCACATTGATGGGGTATGACTATGCAGCTTGACACTCGGTGGCACGAAGGATAGAGGATGAGGATCTGGGTTACTGCTTCGTCACCAAAGCATTGGAACTTGCACAGAAGACAGTGGAGGGGCAGAAAGAGAAGACTTTTGAGGAGGTAGTGCTGAAGGAGTACCACCGGCACTGGAAGGTATTCTTGGAGGAGGAATTGCAACGCTTCCCCCCTGCACGGCCATGGGACCATGCCATTGATTTCACACCCAACACCCCGTCAGCAATCGACTGTAAAATCTACCCATTATCACAGGCAGAACAAATAGTGCTCACGACATTCCTTGAGGAACATCTTGCAAAAGGGTACATTGTCCATCAAAGTCACCATATGCGTCACCATTCTTCTTCATCAAAAAGAAAGACAGCAAACTTCAACCTGTCCAGGATTACTGGCGGATAAATGCCCACATGGTGAAGAACACCTACCCATTGCCACTTATATCAGAGCTCATTGATACCATGCAGGACAAGTCCTTGTTCTCTAAGATGGATGTCTGCTGGGGCTACAACAATATTTGAATCAGAGAAGGAGACCAATGTAAAGTGGCATTTAAAACCAACCAGGGGCTCTTCGAGCCAAACGTCATGTTCTTCAGTCTTACCAACTCGCCTGCCACTTTTCAGTCTATGATGAACCACATTTTCCGCGACCTCATTCTTACAGGCGAAGTAGTGGTGTACATGGATGACATACTAGTGGCTACCACAGACAACTTGACCCATCATCAAGAGTGAGTACACCAGGTACTAGACATCCTGCGCGAGCATGACTTGTACCTCAAGCCAGCCAAATGCTTGTTTGAACAACAAAGTGTCGAATACCTGGGAGTTATTCTAGAGGGAGGACATGTGGGATGGACCCAGTTAAAGTACAAGGAATCAGGGAGTGGCCCACACCTACGTGTGTCAAAGACGTGTGATCCTTCATTGGATTTTGTAACTTCTATCGACGATTCGTCCGAGGGTTCTCCGGAATCGCCCAACCACTGAATGGATTATTGAAAAAGGATGTGCCTTGGCACTGGGCAGATGAACAGCAGCGGGCCTTTGAACAGATCTGAGATATCATTGGCTCAGAACCAGTCCTCCTACAGCTGGATCTGGAAAAGCCCTTTGAACTCGAAGTTGACGCATCCCGCTTTGCCAATGGCCCATACTAAATCAGAGGGATGAAACGGGACTACTTCACCCAGTTGCTTTCTACTTGGAGACATTTTCATCAGCAGAACAAAATTATGATATCTGGGATAGAGAATTGCTTGCCATCGTAAAAGCATTACTACATTGGCAACCCTACCTAGCAGGAACACCTCACAAGACCATCATTCATACTGATCATTCCAACCTACTCTATTGGAAAGAACCCCACAAAATTAGCCGACAGGTCGCTCGCGAAGTTTTGGAGCTGGAAGAGTACAACTTCATACTGAAACATATTGCAGGAAGTCACAATGCATGCGCAGACGCCCTGTCACAACGACCTGATTTGAGCAGTGGAGAAGAAGACAATAATAATATCACAGTACTCCCAGAAGAGGTTTTTGCAAAGCAAGCAGTCATCAGTCTTCATGACATGGACCTGTGGGCTCAGGTATCACAGAATATGAATCAGCAGTTATGCCAATCCTGGGTAGAGGCCCACAACCTGAAACAAGTTGACGGCTTGTGGTGGAAGGACGGGGATCGTCTCGTTGTCACCGATGGCAACAACATTAAGAGGGGGGTGATCCATTTTCACCATGACCTCCCTTCTGCTGGACACCCTGGCATTACTAATACGTACACCCTGGCCAAACGAGACTACTGGTGGCCGAATATGAAGAAGGATGTGGAAGATTATGTGAAAGGATGTGCAGAGTGCCAAGCCAATAAAGTAAACACGCACCCACACCCACCAGCACCATTCCCAATCGCACCCACAGCCTCACAACCATTCCAAACCATTGCCATGGACTTCATTGTTAAACTCCCCATTTCCAGAGGCTTCGACTCCATTTTGACCATCACCGACCATGACTGTTCAAAAGCAGCATTATTCATACCATGCAATGAATCCATCACAGCAGAAGGAGTGGCCAAACTCTACCTAGATCACGTCTACAGACATTACGGCCTCCCCAAGAAGATCATTTCAGACCGCGACCCACGCTTCACCTCTGCATTCGCCAAGGCACTCTGCAAGGTTTTGGATATAACTCAGAACATCTCGACGGCCTACCACCCACAGACAGATGGACAATCAGAGAGGACAAACCAGTGGCTTGAGCAATATCTTCAATTCTGGTGCAACGGACAACAAGATGATTGGGCTGACTGGCTCACAACAGCTGAGTTTGCACATAACTCCTGGCCCAATGGCACCACCAAGACCTCCCCATTTTCACTTATCATGGGGTGGACGCCTCGAACCACCTGGGCCAAGAAACCTGTAAACGTCCCATCAGCCACGCAGCGTATCAGCCAATGGGAAGAGATCTGGAAATCGGCCAATGAGAACCTGTTAAAGGCACAAAAGGTCCTGTCAGAGAAACCTTCGAAATTCATGCCTTATCAGACCAATGATCTTGTCTGGCTGGAAGGGAAGAACATCCATACGTCACATCCAACCGCCAAGCTAGCACCCCGATGTCATGGACCATTTGAGATAACGAGGAAGCTGTCAGATGTGTCGTACGAACTCAAGCTCCCACCCACATGGAGGATCCATCCAGTCTTCCATGCCAGACTTCTGATGCCTTACAAAGAAACGATTCTCCATGGGGAAAACTTCCCAAGACCTCCCCCTGACCTTATCAATGGAGAAGTGGAGTGGGAAATGGAGCAAATTCTAGACTCACTACGTAAAGGCCAAGGGCACAAGCTGCATTACCTCGTTAAGTGGAAAGGATTCCCAGACTCTGACAACTCATGGGAGCCAGCCAGGAATATCTGTGCCCCGGATCTTATCTCGGAGTTCCATGCCCAACACCCAGAAGTGCCCAAGGATGGTTAAAAAGAACGCCCCCAAACCCTGATTGAATTCCCCAGTACATGCTCCCACAGCAAAGTCCTACAACCACAGAATCCACTATGTCTTTCATCGCTGCCAACGCTGCCATCGACGCCTTCACCGCCACCACCATAGTTGTTGAGAACTTCCCTTCTGCTCATCCCTCTACACACCCCTCCTCACCAATTGACTACAAGGCTGCTGAAACTCAGGTCAAGAACCAATCACCAAACCCGAACAATGACTTTGAACACAGCGAGGAGCCACACCTGAATGACTTGCTAGGTATGGAATTGGATGACGAAGTGCCGGAGTTCCCCTTCTTTGCCAACAACCCCAACTCGTCGATGTATTTCCCCCTCAAAATCACCATGGCTGACGGGATGACCGCCATTGCCAAGTACATCTTCTACACCAATGGAGGAATGGATGTCACAGGATGTATGAAGAAAGATGGCCCTGTCTATGGGGCACCGGTTTATTTAGAGGAAAGGTACACAGGCCGTCTCCACCACACGATGACTGATGAACAACTCGGACACCTGGCTGCCAAGGACTCCCGAGCATTCGCTATTGACGAGGTGCTCAATGACATGCAACTTCCGCGTCTCAAAGCGGAAGTAATGAGACTGCAAAAGAATTTGACATTGCATACGACACTCAACAGGCAGTACAAAGAGCATGCGAAGATGATGGCGCGGTTAACCAATGGGATGTTCCAGGTGGAGCAGGAGTTGGTGGAGATTTGGAAAAGGTTAGAAGTGGGGGATGCATACCAAACTATTGCCAAACGATGCTGCGCATGCACAAGAATCCACGCAGCGAGACTTGCTGGCGATGTGACAGTAAGTACCACATTAGCTGGAACTGTCCCCTCAACTGCAAGTGGTGCCGGCACTGTCGTAGCAACCTCCACTGGAGCCGGTTCTGCATTTTCCGTCATGTAGGAGTTGCCCCCACTATCATCAATCCATCTGGGTGGTGTGGCAAGTGCCTCCACCATAACTCTGGACACCGTGAACTGGACTGCCCAGTCCATGATCTGTGTCACTCATGTGGTCAGCACGGACCATATGGGTTCCTCCATGCCCACCAATGTCTGCAGGATTGTTACGTCCGGTGCGGGACATTCCACACGACTTGTGTGACAGCTCGGTCTACGGATTCAGGTAGGAAGCCAATAGGACTTCCTGGAGTTCGGGTGAGGTGAGTCAAAGTCTAAAGGGCTGCCCCTCGAGACAATGTTAAGTGGAAAGTGCCAAAAGCACTGAGACAAACAAGTCAGAGTTTCAAAGGGGATGTCCGGAAGACAAGCACCAATGTATTCAATAAGTCGAGTCTGAGCTCTACAGTGTAAACTATAGCCGACTTATATACGTAAGGAGGTGGGTGTTTATCAATAAGAATCACGGAGTCAAGTGGGCCCAAATATCTGGAAGCAGAGGGCGTAAAGCCTAGCTTCTACTGATAGGGAATTAAGTAAATGTCCGGTCGTATGATAAGGAGATAAGCGATAAGCATAGATGATAATGAACAAACAAGGGTAAACGAAAGAGATCACGTGGAGGGGTGAAGAGCATGTGATGGATCCCATGATGGAGACGTGATCTGATAATGAAGAGTGGGTGGCAGGGAAGGGTCGTCATTGGGTAGAGAAAAGTAGACAGGAAGAGACGGGGTTTGTAACAAGGATGACGACAAGGAGAACTACACACTGGATGATTGTAATGTAGCGGATGACTATCTGGATTTGGTGCAGGACGATGACGGTATGAGTTGTTTCTAGCCGGGTCTGCTAGAACCAGAAGAGGGGGTGATGTTACAATCCCTGCCAAGCAACCCCGTTTTCTTCACTCTTCCCAACGACAACCCCTCTTTACCACCCACCCTACACTTCATGATTACATCCCCATCCTGGGATCCATCACGTGCTCTCCTCCTATCCCCATGACCTCCATTGTACTTGTTGACTCATTGTTTGCCCATGCTTGACGCTTATCTTGTTATCTCTTATCCCTTTATCTTTATGACCGGACACTTACTTAATACCCTATCAGAAGCTAGGCTTTATGCCCTCTGCTTTCGTATATTTGGGCCCACCTGACCTCATTATCCTTATCTCATAGATGCCCATTTACTTATGTATATAAGTCCACTGTATCTACCTTGTAGACCTCAGACTCGACTTATTGAATACATTGGTGCCTGTCTTCCGGACATCCCCTTTGAATCCTTGACTCGTTTGTCTCAGTGCTTTTGGCACTTTCCGCTCAACATTGTCTTAAGGGACAGCCCTTCTGACTTTGACTCACTCCACCCGAACTCCAAGGAGCCTTATTGGTTCCTTACCTGAATTCACAGACCGAACTGTCACACAAGTCGTGTGGAACGTCCCGCACCAGACATAACAGGAATGACCTTCAGAGACCAGAGAGAGCATGTTTTCTCTCTGAGCAGAGGAGGTGGGGTGCATTGGGAAATTATAATATTCTGGGAATCTAAACCATGGTTAAATAGCTCTATTCCAGGTCCCATCAATATTAAGATAACTATGGTAACCATATATCAAGGATTGGTCACTGTACATTTGGTGGAGCATTGGATGTGAAACAGGCATGAGGTGCAGCATACTGACTGTGATGTTAGCGGTTAAGGCTAGACAAAGAAAGTTACTTCAGAGGTTAGAAGAACTCTATATTACTATACTACTGACCTAGACAAAGAAAGTTCTATGTAAAGAATGTTAGTCTAATAGTTAAGTAGATAGTATAGAAGGCACTTACACTTCAGAGGTTAGAAGAACTCTGAAGTGGAAGAGACAAAACAGACACCCTTATATACCCCAAGGGATGGTCTGTGCACACTGGGAGTAAGTCCACAGGTGCTGGACAAAGTCCAAACAATAAACATGAGGGAGAAAGGCCATTGGCCACTACAGAAATCACATGTTACATGGTGTATCAGTCAGCTACTGCGGAATGTGAGAAAGAAAGTAATAATGATAATGTAAAAAGTCCGAGACTCTGGTATCTAATCTAATCTACAAAGTAGCTAATCTAATCACCTGATGCCTGAAGCATCACCGAACATCTTCTGTGTTCAACATCCCTCCATGCTGAAGGCATCTGGTCATGGATGGGAAATGAGTTGGATGAGCACACTGCCATCACAATTAAATGAGCATATCACCAGCCAGAGATCCAACTTCTCTAACTCTCAAGTGCGGGTTGTGAGTTTTGCATACGAGTTGTAGATTCTCTTATGCAAACTTCACACCTCTTGCATCACTTTGAGGTCGAGAATGTACTCATTTGGCATGGTGGGAAAGTGAAACTGGTATTCAAAGTCTCCAAATTCCAGCTCTTCTCATTCCAGCATAAGTCCAAGCCCATTTACCATGGTTTCAAATGATGCTCTTGGTAGAGACTTAGTAAAGCCATCTGCCAGCATCTCACCTGTGGGGGTATGCACTAACTCAATTATGTGTGATTCAATGTACCCCCTTATGGCATGGTACTTGATCGAATATGCTTTGACCGCCTTCCTGTGACTAGGTTTAATGCCAAATCCACGGCACCCTTATTATCACAGTGGAGTAATATAGGGGAGGATACCTCATACCCTAATTCCTCCATGAAAGTCCTATACCACGCTGCCTGATTTGCAGCCTCAGAGAGGCTCATATATTCAGCTTCAGTGGTGGACTGTGCTACTGTTTTCTGCTTTCTGGAGCACCATGAAATTGCGCCATTTGCTAAGAAAAACACATAGCCTGAGGTGGAGTGGCAGTCCTCTTGATCTCCCCATGAGGAATCTGCAAAGCCATGAAGGCCACTCTCCCCATTCCCTCCAGAATACCCAACTTGTAGTCTTTTGTACTATTAAGATACTTTAAGACATACTTTGCTAGTCGCATATGATCCTGAGAGGGGTTGGAAGTGTATTGACTAAGGCACGCCACAGCAAAACTGATGTCGGGTCTGCTTCCAATCTGCACCCATAGCAGAGACCCCATCAACTGTTGGTACTTCTTTATCTCAGAAGTAGATGCCTGGCCATCAAATTTGACCAGATGTACATCAGCACCAGAGGGAAGAGGAGTATATACTCGTTGGAATCCCTCATCCCAAACTTCTCAATAATAGATAAAACGTAGGCTGCTTGGTCAATCTCCAGTGTCTTATTAGGACGATCTCTGGTGATGTTAACTCCAAGGTATGACTGGATTTCTCCCAAGTCAGTCATCTCATATCGACTAGATAGTGATGACTTCAGCCACGTTATCTTATCATTGGAAGATCCAAGTATAGTAATGTCATCTACATAGAGAATGACATAAAGTGAATCATCCCCCTCCTTTTGATGAAACACATATACTCCTGCATCAGAGTACGTCTGAGTAAAGCCTAGTTCATTAAGAACTCCATGGAATTGAAGGTTCCATGCTCGGGAGGCTTGTTTGAGGCCATATAAAGCTTTTTGTAGCCTACAAACTTTGGACTCTTGACCAGCAACGACGAAACCAGTTGGTTGCTCCATATAAATCTCTTCATCCAGATCACCATGTAGGAATGCTGATTTGACATCCATCTGGTGGATTTCCCAATCCTCTAGCGTAGCTAGCACTAGTAATAATCTAAGTGATTCAAATCTGGCAACTGGAGAGAATGTTTCATCGAAGTCCACTCCTTCTACTTGGGTGAACCCTTTTGCCATGAGCCTAGCACGAATAGTGTTTAAAGGTCCGGTCCGGTCCGGTTTTTGACCATAATGGGACACAACCGGCAACCGCAACCGGTTGTCGGTTGCACCTTATGTCAGGTAACCAGACCGGACCACGAAAAGACCGAAAAACGGTCCTTTTCGGTCTGGTTGCCGGTCCACAACCGGTCCAAACCGGTCCTACAATATGAAAATTATGTAATAAGAAATAGTAGTGTAGTAATAGTCATATCATAATGAGAATGACATTTATCAAAGAGCATATAGAAATGCTGACCCACATTGTTACGCTCAGAGGGGCGTACGCGGTCGAGTGCAGGCGGCTAGGTCACAGAGACAAGGTCGGGGCGATCTTGGGTCGATGCGGAAGACAATAAGTCCGACGCAGGGTCTACCAGAGTCACAGGCTCAGTGTACAAGTCACAAAGGACAAGTACCAAAGGACGAGTTCGGGTGGTGAGACGCAAGGAAGGAAGTTAAAGGTCCACAAGGCTACTGATTGTCACAGGAGCTCAAGATGGGGAACCATCTGAGCGAGACTAGCTAGGGTATATATACAGCTGGTACTAGCTTAGTCATCCGTTCTTATCATGCTTATCTAGACGCTTGTGGTTCTGGACGTGTGACTATGGAACCTTCCATCAGAACCAGTGCCACCGTCTTCCCATGTCAACTAAGGTTCAGGGTCCTTCTGTACACGAGGCATCAAACCTACTGTCATGTGATCTGCTTCTGTACCTCATGCCGTATCCTGTCTTCTGGACTTCGGCATGGACATCATGACTAAGCGGCGATGTCCTGCGGACCCGCGCGGCTACTGTCACTGCTTGTGTGTCCCCATGTCTTGCCATCTGTTTGGTCGCAGGGTAGGTTGTAACACACATGCAGAAAATAAATGGCAACATCTAGGGATTGAACCCAAGACCACCGGGTATAAGCTCAGTCCGGTGCTCTAACCATTGAGCCACCCTGCCTCACTAGTAAAGACACACAATATATTATATATAGGGTTATGCAGAATTGATTTTATCACTTGTATCTAATTAATTGTGAACGCGTTTTTGATCTTATCACTTAGATGTATATCCTAAGTATCTAATTAATTGTGAACGCGTTTTTTATCACTTGTATTATCTAATAAACTGTGAACGCGTTTTTGATCTTATCACTTAGATGTATGTCCTAAGTATCTAATTAGTTGTGAACGCATTTTTGATCTTATCACTTAGATGTATATCCTAAGTATCTAATTAATTGTGAACGCGTTTTGATCTTATCACTTAGATGTATGTCCTAAGTATCTAATTAATTGTGAATGCGTTTTTGATTTTATCACTTGTGCCTGGAATGTCTGTACCAGTATCTTTGTTTGGTTCAACATAGATAATACAAGTGATATGATCAAAAATGCGTTCACAACTAATTAGATACTTAAGACATACATCTAAGTGATAAGATCAAAAACGCGTTCACAGTTTATTAGATAATACAAGTGATAAAAAACGCGTTCACAATTAATTAGATACTTAGGATATACATCTAAGTGATAGGATCAAAAATGTGTTCACAATTAATTAGATACTTGGGACATACATCTAAGTGATAAGATCAAAAATGCGTTCACAATTAACTAGATGCTTAGGATATACATCTAATACAAGTTGTAACACTTTTTGCTCCGGCGAATGCCACTTGTCGGAATTTCTCCCATGGGTGCGGCTCTTGAATTCTGGCATGGGTTACATTGACTAGCCACCTCGTCTGCTCCGTCACCCATCGGTTAATCTTGGGTCCTCTCATTAGGGCCACCACATACAATATTCTGGGGATCTCGTCTTTTATGACTGTTTCTTGGCT
This sequence comes from Multifurca ochricompacta, assembly GCA_022496185.1. NCBI lineage: Eukaryota > Fungi > Basidiomycota > Agaricomycetes > Russulales > Russulaceae > Multifurca > Multifurca ochricompacta. The sequence continues at coordinate 362,028 of WTXG01000013.1, forward strand.
ATTTAGGAAGATGTGGAGCTCTACTTGAGTCCACTAGTGTTCTACTTCAGCTCAGTTTCCATCAAAGAATGGGGGTGGTACCCCTTTGATTCAGTCTCCTGTCGCACCGTCCTTGGGTGTCGTGGTGGTGAGTAACTCAGTCAGTCCTTCTTCAGGGTCCTCTGGATCCACTGATTGTTGTTGCTGTCTAGGCTAGGGTTCAGGAAGTGTAGTCGACATCGGTCCTGGGTTCGACTCTGCTGGTAGCGCATTCCTTTCAACGTCCAAGCAAAGACAAATTACAAGTTCATCCGAGCCATTACAGCACGGGCACCCGCGAGACGCGTGTGTCAGTAGGGGATCCAGTATCCTCTGAAAGGTATGTTCTCTTCGCGAAGCTCTAACCAGCGCGCGTTTGCTTTTAGCTCCGGGTCCACGTTGTCAACTGGTCGTATGGGAAGGACGAATGGGAAGGAGGTCGCCACGGTTGCAAGGCTCGTGTCGATGGATGTCAATAAAGGTTCCTGGAGCAGTCTTGCTTCCAGTCGGGGTTCAAGTAAGAAGTCAGGGTTCGGTGGTTCGGCGTCGTGTGGGATGCTCTCAGTCGGGGAGTCGCTTGCAAGAAGTGCAAAGTGGTTTCGGTTTACAGGTGAGATTCTTTCAAGGCTCTGTTACTGATCGGTCTTCTAGGTTTCGGGTTGGCGACTGGTACTCGAGGGACGCGTCATCCGTCGAAGGCATCTGTGGCTCTCGCGCGGAATAAGACTCGTTGGTCAGGGATTCGGGCAAATGGGACGCGTCGTCATCGCCTTGCGGGTTCGGGTGAGTTCTTTGTTTCTAAGTTCTGAGAAGTCTGTTCTAATGTCACACCCAGGTCTCTGCTGTGTCAAGGTCGTTCAAGCCGCAGTCCCTCAAGTTATGGAGCGCGCGCAAGGTCAAGGTCGAGACTGTCAAGGATCAGTCAAGTCACAGTATCAAGGCGAACCACAGAGGGCCGGGATCGAGGCTCAAGGTCAAGGCTATCAAAAGCAAGTTGATTCAAGACTGTCAAAGCGAACTACAAGAGCTGCGGTCAACGTTCAAGAGGCCCACAAGAGCCGCAGTCGACGTTCAAGAGGCCCACAAGAGCCGCGGTCAACATTCAAGAGGCCCACAAGAGCCACGGTCGACGTTCAAGAGGCCCACAAGAGCGCGGTCAATGTTCAAGAGGCCCACAAGAGCCCCGGTCAATGTTCAAGAGGCCCACAAGTTACAAGAGGGGCACGCGTGCAAGAAGCGAGTCGAAGCAGTGGCAATAGGCCCTGCTGGAGGTCTGTCTTTCCAATATGTTCTGTTTAAATACATGTACTCTAGTGTCTTGTAAGTAAGGTAGAATGCTCAGTATAATGGCTAGCTATGTGAATCTCCACTGGAGATTGAGACTGGAAATGCAAGTGTTGCACTAAGCAGATAAATTGTCACAAATGCGTCACAAACTGTCATGTCGACAAAATGCTTCACGATACTTAGGATACATCTAATAATACTCTTAGTAACCATATATGATATATATTGTGTGATTTTAGTAGTGAGACTGTGTGGCTCAGTGGTTGGAGTGGGAGCGCATGCATGTAGACATGGCTCTGACTGGAGGTCTTGGGTTCAATCCCCAATTTTGGCTATTTCTTTCCAGTTTAGAAGCCCGGGGAATTTCCCCCGGATGACTCGGATCCGCTAGTCGGGTATTCCCATGGCTGTGGACTTTGGCTATGCCATATATGGAAATAGACCGGTTGCAACCGGTCTAAACCGGTTTTCATTGGTCTTTCAATATTCTGTAATAGCATGCAACCAGCAACCGATAAGTTACAGAATCTGGGCAACCGCAACCGGTGGTCCGGTTGCATTTGGTCGCGTCTGGTCCGGTTTCGGTCGCTTTTTCGGTTAGGGCAACCGGACCTTTAAACACTAAGCACAAAACCATCCATCTGGTTTCAGCTTAAAAACCCATTTAGACTTGACAGCCTTTCTTCCTTTTGGAAGATTCTCAAGGCGCCATACATCTAGTTTATCTAAGGCATCAATTTCATATTTACATGCCTCAAGCCATTCACTGGCATTGTCAGACTGCATTGCCTCCTGAAAAGTCAGGGGATCTCTATAAGAGACACCTGCGGCATTTAGCAATTCCATGTGTCCAAGTCTGGAAGAACCCTGCACGAACTCAGCATTATCCTCATTATAAAATCAAGGATTCATGCGACGTGAATGTTTAGGACAGGCAGTATCAAGATCTAAATCTTCCTGCACAGCCTTGTCACGTTGCTGAGAGCGTGGACTTTCCCTAGTAAATACTGGTTGGGAAATTTTGCCAACAATCTTTTTCTTAGATTGTCTCTTGGCACAGGTTCTTTCGGGGAGTTCTGATGGTTCCATGACTTGTGATGGAGGTGTCTGATAGATAGTGACATCATGTGTGTCTTCTCTTTCGGGTGTGGTAGGCTCAGGATTTAATTGAGGAGGTTCCACTACCTCCTGTTCCTCAACCTCGGCATCCTTGTCTTCAGGATCCTGAGGAACTGTGGCTGTTGCTGGTTGAGGCTGGACAAGCCTCTCAACTTCTAGAACAAAAGGCGTAACTTTTTCCTTTTGTTTTCCCTTGCTATCCTTGGCAAGGTTGGATGGGAAGGATCCTTCATCAAATGTCACATCTCTTGACAATACGAAGGATCGAGTATGCATGTCCCAAAGAAGATATCCTTTAGAGTGGGGTGCATACCCGACAAAGACTGTCTCCCTGGCTTTGTGATCCAGTTTACGTCTTTTGTCCTCTGGGACAGTGTAGTAGGCTAAGCAGCCAAATATTTTAAAGTAAGAAACATCTGGAATGTCCCCATCCAGAAGTTCTAGCAGTGTCCTCCACTTATTAGAGCGGATAGGTGTTCTATTGTATATGTGACAGGCTGTTCGCACTGCACATTCCCAGAAACCAAGGGAAAGACCAGCATGATGCAACATACTGGTAGCCTTTTCCATAATGGTTCTGTTGAACCTTTCAGCCCTTCCGTTCTGTTGTGGAGAGTATGGCATTGTCAATTTATGCTCTATGCCAGCCTGCTCAAGTATTGACTTCAGCTCCCTATTTACAAACTCGCCACCTCGGTCTGTGTGTAAGGTCTTTATTTTCTTGTCTGTTTTATTTTCCAAGAATGCCTTAATGTTACTGAAGACAATGTAAAATCACTTTTTGCTTTCATAGCAACAACTAGAGCAGTCCTGCTAAAGTCATCTATGAAAGTGGCGAAGTATAGGTTTCCTTGAATTGAGGTACATTGCAGAGGACCAACTAAGTCACTATGAATGACCTCCAAGGGTGCTGAAGCTCTCTTTTGAGAGGGAGGGAATGGAAGATGGTGTGATTTTCCCATTTCACAGCCATAACACGGCTTGTCTTCCATTTGGCTATTATCTATACTAAGGCCTTTTACAGCCTTAGGAGCATGTCTTTTGAGGGCCTCTTTTGACATATGACCCATGCGCAAATGCCAGGTATCAAGGCTACTTGATGCAGATTTGTGGGAAGCAGTATTTAGATTCTGCATAGTTTTCCCAAAGACCCAATAGAGTCCCATAGCCTTGACACCTTCCGCTATAATTGCATTATTATACTTTATTTTGACCTCAGATGGAGAGAACTCCACTGAACCGCCTTTGTCGGTGATGCAGCTTGTTGACAGTATTCTTTCACTGCCAGGCATATAAAAGACATTATTTAACTCTAACTCATAATTATTGCAAGTTTTGAGTATGACTTTGCCTGTTCCTTCGACTTGGACTATGGATCCATCACCTATTGTCACCTGATGTCCCTTGTGTGGGAAATACTCAGAGAAATCATCTAAGTATGGTGTAAAGTGAGTGGTGGCTCCGCTGTCCATCATCCAAGGATTGCTGCCATCATCGACTTCTTGCGTGTGTTTGGTGGTCATCATATAAAGTGAAATGCGAGGTGTCTCATGCACCTCCTGTATTCTGCCGCTACCATTAATTACGGTAGCTACTTGTGTGGAGTTATTATGTGTACTGGGGCCTTGCCCCTTCCTCTTGTTGCCCTTTTTGCCTGCATCAGCATTGGCTCTGTCCTGTTTCCTTTGCCGACATTCATTAGCCTTGTGGCCCGGCTTCTGGCAATAGAAGCAGGTGACATCATTGGACGATGATGCACCTGCAGGTTGTGGTGTGAAATTTGATTTTTTGGGTTTGTTTTTGTTGACATGGGCTGCCTTGTTAAGGGCAGCCCCAACACCACTTCCTGCGGGGCCAGCTAGTCGGCTTTCCTCATTTAGGAACCTTTGTACAAGGTCCTGAGGGGAAAGGTGGTCAGGAGGACCTGACGCCAGGATAGAGCCAGCAATGGCATTGTAGGATGGAGGTAGGGATTGGAGCAATATGAAGCTCAACTGGAGATCAGAGATCTCCATCCCATTTTCCTTGAGAGTACTCCTCACATCCAACACACGCTGCAACTGGGGTCTGAATGCTTTGCCCTCTTCCAAGCAGAAAGAGGACACAGAACACCACAAGTTGTAGGTGGCCATGCTACCTAATGAACCATAGAGCGATTCCAATCACTCATATTTGGCATTGACAGACAGATAAGTTCTGTCAGAGGCAATTTGAGAGTATGTTTCCAGTGATGTGACCATCACCAGAACTCCCATGAGGACTTCCTCCACCCTGTTCCATTCTACGTACATAGGCTCAGACCAAAGCGCAAAGCGCTTGGCATACTCTTCATCCTTTTCTCCATCCTCCAGCTTAGGAGCATTCAGGAACTCAGGGGCATCATGCGTGATGTGCCTCTTCATCCCATTGATCCTGAGCAGGGCAGTGAAGGACACCGACCACTGCTGCCAGTTGGAGCCATCAAGCTTATTGAACTTGAAGGTGGGTGGGAAGACGATGGAAGACATTTGAGATGATTTAAAAAAAGGGTTGATCCTGGTTCCAAGGAGCAGTTAGAACCAGTTGTCCAGGTCTCATTGAAGAGGGCCCGTCCATTCTGTGGCGCTATGCTTCAGAACTTAAGAAAGTCCTGCCTCTAATGTGCGACTTCTAAGTAGTATAGTAGGCTATCTAGTGCCATCTACAACAAGTCCTAAGCCCACATCAGGGGGACATTGTGTAAATAGATGGGGAGTCATGTCATGGAGGAGCAAACCACAAGTTCCACTAGAGACAAAGGGTATAGAGCCCTTCCTCTAGTGCTGGTGGTGGAGTCCATGATTAAGCCCTAGATGATTGGGGCCATGACTGTAGTAGACTATTAGGTTTCCTCTGGTTGGGGCGAACCCCCAATGAAAGCAGCGGGTACTTCTGCCCAGAGACGAGACCCTCTAGCTACTGTGTAAATACTATAGTAGTTCAAGCCTACTTGTATCGAGCCCAAGCGTCATGGGAGTGACTACCCATGCCTTGTTCTAGACCCTAAACTCTACCAGCAGGTCACTAAACCTGGCTTACGGATTGAGCCAAGCATTGACTGAACCTATAGCCCCAAGCCTTCTGGGCAAGTGGCCTACTAAAACTATGGATGGGACGAAAACCCAGCTATAACTAAGAATACTATTTACTTAGAGCGCACATGAGGAACTTAAGGTGTTTCACCCACTTAGGGTCCCTCATCACCTTTTGCAAGAATCCCCGGAGGGACTAGCCAGACAGATCAAGGTGGGCACGTAAAGCGCACCACCTTGTGGACAGTTAAGGGCAAATAAGAAAAGAATTTGAAGCTCACAAAGTAGACTGATTGGGAGAGAAGTCTCGAAGCTTTTGTGTGAGCTTGAAGATAAAGGTTGGACTGATCAAATAAAAGCACAGATCAGTAAAGCATGGCCAGGGCCCATAACCTGTGAAACAGGCATGAGGCACAGCATACTGACTGTGATGTTAGCAGTTAAGGCTAGACAAAGAAAGTTACTTCAGAGGTTAGAAGAACTCTATATTACTATACTACTGACCTAGACAAAGAAAGTTCTATGTAAAGAATGTTAGTCTAATAGTTAAGTAGATAGTATAGAAGTAGTGATGTTCCGGCCCAGCTTGGCCCAAAAGCCGCGGCTTTGGCTCGGCCTGAGGCGGCTCCGGCTTTCCTGAAGTCTGGGCCGAGCCAAAGCCGCACAGACGGCTTGGCCCTGGCCTGGCTTGGCCCAAGCCACGGCTTTTGACGTAGAACTAGTAGTTTGTTTTCCTTTTTTAGAAATCAAGTTCTGAGACAAGCGCCAGCCACGCGGGCCCAAGTGCACAGGTGAGACGTGCCATTGTGCGAGCTCACATGCACCGGGGCCACAGTCATATATATAACGGGTGCTTCTATCCCGCACTTGCTATGTAAGATTAGATAAGATGTAAATGTCGTAGTAAACTCAGAGGTGATAAAATCCTAGTTGGAAAGCTGCCCAGAACGCGGAGATTAATGCACGCGTAAGGCTTGAAGCAGTCAGAGGACTCTGCCTTGCTTATGCAGCAAGAATAGACCTATATTGAACTTTGCTAAGAGCCTACAGCCCCAAGAGGACAAGATCAGCTGGGCCTGAGTAAATACAAAGATAAACCGCACCTACAGCCCCAAGAGGACAAGATGGGGTCTGTAGCGTGCTACAGGGTGTCTTTAAATACGTTCTAGTACTATCCTATGAAATAGCAAAGCCGATCGAGCGTGCAATGTAAATCTAAGTAGTTATCAGTGGCTTACTTTTCTAAGTACCCTGACACATCTTGTTTACTAACGCGCGATCGTTTCTGCTGGTCTGGCATTATCTAAAATACATACTAGACTACTTTAGATCACTCTATAATCAAATCGTCAATTTGTATTACTCAAACAATGGCCGCATGTATCTATAATGTCCATTGCTGCATAGGGCAGCAACTACTTCGCATTGCGTGGACCGGGTCAGAACGGTCCGAACTCCTTCTTATCTTATCTATATCTAAGAAGGTCGACTTGTATAACACACGCACCCTCAGGATGGCTTTCAAGCGGTCCGGGATGCCAAAAATGCGCATCCAGGACAATATACTTTGTCTTTATTGTTGTTAAATAGCCTTACTATATCCCTTATGATGTATCTCTTGTTACAATGTCCCATTAGTAAAGTACTTGTAAATACTTTTAAAGGCGGCTCAAATCGCCTTGAATAATCATCGAAGTTATTCCAAAGACGCTCCCTCTCCTGCTCACATTCTAAGTCATTCCAACTCATTGCTATCCTTCTTTCATATGCTAGCTCCGCGACGCCACTAAACTCGCCCACGAACTCCGCGTCCAAGTTGCATCGACACTATCGGTGTCCATCCCTGAGCCATCATCTTCGTCCTCCATCAGCATATCATTCCAACCCTCAGCATCAGACCCTTCTTCAGACCATTCTCCACCGTCATTGCCATCCTCCTCATCTTCACCATCTGGGTTGATCTCTGCTTCAAGAATTGAGGAAGGAGCTGGTTCTTGAAAGAGTAGATCATGTTGTATTGCACATTTGACACCCTGCAAGGCCTCGACAATATCTCCTTTGAGTCGGTTTCGATGTTTGGTGATTGTAATGCCACCCTGCGAGAATGCGCGTTCACTTGACACAGAAGATGACATGATCGATAGATAGTCGTGAGCTAGTGAGGCCCACGCAGGATGATAACGAGAGCAATTGACCTGAGAAACTTTCATGATAAGATCATTTGAACTTTGAACCGTCAGGTACAACCACTCACCCCCCACCATTTAATCGCAGACCAGCCATCCAGTACCTGCTCGCTAACATCCATGTATGCATCAAAATGCCGAGACCATGGCCTGTCAGGGTCCTCTGAAACACCAGGGTGTGAATTAGTAGTATTATCCTCATCGTCACTAAGTTCGCGAAGTAATGTACGAATCCCCCTTTTGGTCTTCTTCGACGTCGCAGATTCCTGGGGATCCAAATCCGGACCCAGTAGCAGATACCGTTCCTTGAACTAAAACACGATGAGCATGCAAAGTAACGATGAGAAAATGTTTCGCTTACCACTTCTTCAACACATTTCATGACATCATGCTGAAGTTTCGTCGACCAGTGCTTCTTGAAATACGACATTTTCTCCTTTGGATTGAGGACTAACAGAGAATCAGGAGTGTCATTGGCATGAATAATGACAACGTACTCATTGCCAATATGTAGGCTGGTGAGTATGCTGTCTTCTCATAATACTCATTGATCTTCATATATGCGGCCTCGAGGGCAGGAAAAAATTGCTGGTACTTTGGACATTCAGCACGAGATGACCATGCCCTATGAAGTGCTTCAAGGGCTGGTATGGCTAGGTGGAGGGTTGATGCTTGCTCAGACAAAAAGGCTTGTTGTGCATTATCGGCATGCTGGTAACATTGTCTCATATTTGAATAGGGAGAGCATGAAATACACATACCGCTAGTAAACCAATAAACATGTCGACACGCTGCCATTCATCGCTGTCTAGCTTAAGCGCACGGATCTTATCACGCTTTGCAGCATCGGTCTCTTCCCAACGGAGTTCATCTACAAAAGTGTCAATGGACTGTAAAAAGTTGGATATAAGATTATCAATGGTGGAGAAAATCGTGTGTGCTCACCGTTTTATGTCGTTCAGCCCTGTCTAGCATTAGATATGTTGAAGACCATCAGACTTTCATGTCAACGATAAGTTGGACAGGTCTTGCAATACCGGCCTTCGACTGAACGGTTTTCCACATTGCTTTTTGCTTTGATGATGACCGTTCCTTTATTACAATCAGCTTTCATGCTTCAATTAAAACAACCTGATACATACTTTGACTGCAATTGCCCTGACTAACCCCACCTCATCGCGACTTGTTGGAACATGTGCTTCAGTGTTACGTCCGGTGTGAGATGTTCTGCACGACTTGTGCGACAGCTTCATTCGTATGTTCAGATAAGAGACCAATAAGGCCTCTTGGAGTGTAAGTGGGTGAGTCAAAGCCAACGGGGCTGTTCCCGAGTGGCAATGTTAAGCGGAAAGTGCCAAAAGCACTGAGACGATCAAGTCAGAGGTTTCAAGGGGAAGTCCAGAAGACAAACACCGATGTATTCAATAAGTCGAGTCTGAGGTCTACATTGTAGTTACAGTGGACTTATATACGTAATTGAATGGGCGTCTACGAGATAAGAGAACGGAGTCATGTGGGCCCAAATATACGAAAGCGAAGGGCGTAAAGCCTAGCTTCTGATAGGGAACTAAGTAAGTGTCCAGTCGTACGATAAGGGATAAGAGATAAGGGAAAAGGAGTCAATCATAGACAAAGCGAGACAAACAGAGACAAAGTCAATCACGGGAAGGAAGTAAAGCACGTGACGGATCCCACGATGGAGACATGATCTGGTAATGTAGGGTAGGCGGCAAAAAGGGGTTGTCGTTGGGTAGGAAGAAAAAGACGGGAAGAGACGGGGTTCGTAACATCACCCCCTCTTCTGGTTCTAGCAGTCCCGGCTAGAAACGACTGTACCGTCATCATCCTGTACCAGCTCCAGGTAATCGTCAGCTACATTACGGTCATCCATGCTATACGACTCCAACTCTTGCAGACACGCGTGGGTACGAAGAAACCCATATGGACCACGCTGGCCACATGCACGGCATAAGTCGTAGATGGGGCAGTCGATTTCTTTATGCCCAGCGTTATGGCGAAGGCACTTGCCGCACCAGCCTGACGGGTTGGTGATGGTTGGTGCCACTCCTACACGTCGGAAGATGCAGTGTCTGCTCCAGTGGAGATTGCTTCGACAGTGTCGACACCATTTGCGGTTGAGGGGACAGTTCCAGCTTATGTGATACTTGCTATCACATCGCCAGCAGGTTTCCCCTGCGCGGGTTTTCATGCAAGCGTGGCATCTCCAGCCGAGTCGGCAGTAACGTCGGGGCCGCACCCAAGGTTCGAGGGGGAGGGGTCGTGCATAAGTGTCTGCGTACCTTTCAGCAATTGTCTGGTACGCATCCCCCCTTCCAACCTCTTCCTGATATCCACAATCTCCGATTCCAACTGGAACATCCCATTTGTCAGCCTTGCCATCATCTTTGCGTGCTCCTTATACTGTTGGTTTAGCGTCCTCCTCAAGGTGATACTCTTCCTCAGCCTCATGACTTCCGCCTTCAAGCGCGGCAGTCTCATGTCGTTCATCACCTCATCGATCGCGAAGGCGCGACAGTCTTCCGTGGCGAGATGCCCCAACTGTTGTCAGTCAACGTGTGGTGGAGTCGACCTGTATACCTCTCCTCCAGATAGACAGGAGCTCCGTAAACCAGCCCATCCTTCTTCATACACCCCGCCACATCCATTCCGCCATTGGTATAGTAGATGTATTTGGCGATGGCTGTAGATCCGTCGGCCATTGTGATCTCCAAGGGGAAGTACATCAGGAGTTGGGGTTGTTGGGGATGAACGGGAATTCTGGGGCTTCGTCATCGATCTCTCCATTGAGCAGGTCGTTGGGGTGGGGGTCTTCGCGATGGGTGAAGTCGTCATTTGGGTTCGGGGATTGGTTTTTGATTCGGGCCTCTGCGCTTCATAGTCGATAGGGGAAGAGGGGCGCGTGGAGGGGTGAGCAGAAGGGAAGGCTTCCATGGCCACAGTGGTGGCAGTGAAGGCGTCGATAGCGGCGGAGGCAGCGATGAAGGAGGAAGACATGTTAAAGTGTAGTTAGGACGTTGCTGGTGAGGCGTTGTTCTGGGGGGAAAAGTCTGGAGTTGGTTCCCCCTTTTTAACTGTTCTTGGGCGCTTGGGGATGTCGTAAATGGAACTCCGCAATCAGGTCGGGGCAGAGATATCCCCAGCTGGTTCCCACGAGTTGTCAGAGTCTGGGAAACCTTTCCACTTGATCAGGTAATACAATTTGCGCCCTCAGCCTTGTCGCTTGGAGTCTAGAATGCGCTCCACTTCCCATTCTTCTTCGCCGTCGATAAGGTCAGGCGGGGTCTCGGGAAGTTCTCTCCGTGAATGGAGGTTTCCTTGTAAGGGGTCAGAAGCTTGGCATGGAAGACTGGATGGATCTTCCATTTCGGCGGCAACTGCAGTTCGTAAGAGACATCTGACAGCTTCCTTGTGATTTGGAAGGGTCCATGGCGTCGGGGCGCTAATTTGGCCGAGGGGTGTGACGTGTGAATATTCCTACCCTCGAGCCACACCCAGTCATTGGTCTGATAAGGTGTGAATGTGCTTGGCTGTGCTGCCAGAAGCTGTTGCGCCTTTACCAGATTCTCATTGGCTGATTTCCGCAGCTCTTCCCATTGGCCGATTTGTTCGGTTACTGACGGGACATTGATGGGCTTCTCTGTCCATGTGGTGCGTGGAGTCCAGCCCATGATAAGGGAGAAAGGGGTGGATTTTGTCGTCCCATTGGGCCATGAATTGTGAGCGAATTCTGCGGTCGACAGCCATTCTGCCCAGTTGTCTTGCCTGCCGTTGCACCAAAACCGGAGATACTGTTCCAACCATTGGTTCGTCCGCTCAGACTGTCCGTCTGTCTGTGGATGGTATGCCGTCGAGATATTCTGCGTGATGTCCAGCGTTTTGCATAAGGCTCTCGCGAATGCCAATGTAAAACGGGTATCTCGGTCAGAGATGATCCTTTTAGGGAGTCCGTAATGACGGTATACGTGGTTCAGGTATAGTTTCGCCACTCCTTCCGCTGTGATAGTTTCGTTGCAGGGAATGAAGAGGGCTGCTTTGGAACAATCATGGTCTGTGATTGTAAGGATAGTGTCGAAGCCTTGTGATTTGGGCAGCTTGACAATGAAGTCCATGGCGATGGTCTGGAAAGGAGTCGATGTACTGGGAGTGATGGGAAGCATTGGTGGGACTTTTGGGTGCGTGTTCACCTTGTTTGCTTGACATGATGCACATCCTCGTACGTAGCTCTCAATGTCTTTTTTCATATTGGGCCACCAATAGTCTCTCTTGGCCAGGGCATAAGTGTTGGCAATGCCTGGATGGCCAGCGGAGGGAAGGTCGTGATGAAAATGGATCACCCCCTCTTAATGTTGTCGCCACCGGTGACAACGAGTCGATCTCCATCTTTCCACCAAAGACCGCTGATTTCTTTTAAATTGTGAGCGTCAGCCCATGAACGACACAGGTCTTGGTTCATATTTTGGGAAACTTGTGCCCAAAGGTCCATATCATGGAGACTGACAACGGCCGTCTTGGCAAATACCTCTTCTGGGAGGACAGTGATGTCGTTATTGTCGTCTTCCCCTGTATGCATGTCTGGTCTGCGCGACAATGCATCTGCTCTAGCATTCTGACTCCCAGCAATGTGTTTCAGCGTGAAGTTATATTCTTCTAATTCCAGGACTTCTCGTGCTACACGTCGGCTGATCTTGTGGGGTTCCTTCCAGTATAAGAGGTTGGAATGATCAGTGTGAATGATGGTCTTATGAGGGGTGCCTGCCAAATAGGGTCGCCAGTGTCGCAACGCCTTGACTATGGCTAAAAGCTCCCTATCTGTTACGAACCCCGTCTTTGCCTGTCTTTTTCCTTCTACCCAACGACAACCCTTCCCTGCCGCCCACACTTCATTACCAGATCACGTCTCCATCGTGGGACCCGTCACATGCTCTTCGCCCATCCCCGTGACTCACTTGTTTGTTTATGTTTACCTATTTGTTTCCTTGCTTATCGCTTATCTCCTTATCATATGACCGGACATTTACTTAATCCCCTATCAGTAGAAGCCAGGCTTTACGCCCTCCGCTTTCAGATATTTGGGCCCACTTGACTCTGTTTCCTTATCTCGTAGACGCCCACCGCCTTACGTATATAAGTCCGCTATAGCTACTCAGTAGACCTTAGACTCGACTTATTGAATACATCGGTGCTAGTCTTCTGGACTCTCCCTAGATTCTTGAACGTCTGCTCGTCTCAGTGCTTCTGGCACTTTCCGCTTACCATTGTCTTAGAGTACAGCCTCTTTGACTTTGACTCGTCACCTTTTGCTCCAAGAGATCTTATTGGTCTCTTACCTGAACCTCCGTACCGCGCTGTCACACAAGTCGTGTGGAACGTCCCGCACCGGACGTAACATCAAGTCGAGTCTCTCATCGTGGCTTCCAGCCGCAGTCAGACCCTCTTTAAAGAAGAACCCATCGAACGAAGGGACGAGCCTGACCTTTCACAACAAGTACTTGGCTCTGCCACCTGGAAAGATTTTGAGTCCGAGTTTGGATACTACGTCTATCACGACGGAAGATACCAACCGGTAGAATACGACGACGAGAAACGAGTTTGGTACCGTATCCGATACTTGGACAGCCGACACTCGTGGGTTACTACAGGACCCGCTCCACCTGAATTTGGATTAGGACCGTGGAGAGAAAATCCCCCGGCCATTGTTACGGACTCTGAGCCAGAAGAGTACGTGGAAGAACACAGTGAAGAAGCACTGGTATTAGCGTCGACTACAACCCCAGTTGCACCAGCAGTTGTCACGTCCAGAGCCCCTGCTTTGACAACTCCCCAGATTTCAATACAGTCTACCGACACCGTCACCCCATTTTACCAAAATATGTCTACTATCGCCGCTCAGCTCCCGGACCCAGTACCTCCTCCCCCTCCACCCCCGCCAGCCATGGTACCACCCAACATTCCCCCACCATCGGGGCGATTGTCAGGAGTACTGCCCCAAACATTTACTGGAGATCGGTCGCAAAGCAAGAAGTTCATGCTGGAGTTCACGACCTTTAAGAACTTCAACCATGATGTCCCCCAGATCATCAATCCTTTCCAACGCGCGAACCTTTTCCTCTCCCTGATCCGAGGGGAGGCGGTAGATGACTGGACCATGGAACAGCTGGAGTGGCTGAACGAACAAGTTGAGAGTGGTCGTCGTACCACTAGTGAGGCCTATGGGAAACCGTCGCCCAGAGATTCAAGGACGCATTCACGGATGGGCAAGCCAAGCAGAAGGCTGCTCGAGAACTCAAGTCCCTTAGAATGGAGAAGGGAGAGCTCGACACTTATGTAGCGAAGTTCAGAAACCTGGCCAACAGGGCCGGCTATGACACCGACGAAGAGGCCACACTGGACCTCTTCTCCCAGGGGTTGCCCAATCCGCTGGTGAAAAATATCATCCAATTCCATCATCCCAACGATTGGGATACATGGGTCGATGCTGCCCGCCGACAGCAGCAAGATTACCTCGACTTCCAGACGCGTTTTGGGGTCGATACGAAGAAGGGGAAAACCCGCGACCAGTGGAAGGCCGCCTTCGGGGTCAAACCTGCGCACACCAGTCAGAGGGATCCAAATGCCATGGATACCTCTGCTGACAGAACCAGAGCCCGGGTGGCACTCACAGAAGACGAAAGGCAGACATTGATGAAAGAAGGAAGGTGTTTTCGCTGCAAGGCGCAAGGGCACATGTCCAGAGAATGCCCGAAAAAGGGGGCGCGAGCGGCAGAAGCGGTGGTCAAACCAGTCCAAAACAATCCACCGACCGTCGACAAAAGGACAAAAGAAGAAAAGGCGCAGGAAATATGGGCAAACATGATGAAAGAAAGTGAGGAAGTGCGAGCCATCCTAGTAGAAAAGGCATTCGCGAAAAAGGATTTTTGATTGGCTCAACCCCATCGGCCTGGGCACGAGCATTGCATGTAACCTCTGTGTACACTAGTCGCTTCAAATCTTGAAAATACCAGTACATTTCGAGACTACACAGAGAACGGCCGACCGTGACATCCTGGTTGACTCAGGAGCCACCGACAACTTCATCAGCCTGCGGATGGTGAAGACTATGGGACTAGGAATGCTGGCACTCCCCCAGGAGAAGAATATCTGGAATATTGATGGAACTGCCAATTGGGCAGGGAAAATTACACATTACACCGACCTAAACGTCCAAGTAGGGGAGCGAACAAAGACGATACGCTTCCTAGTCACCAACCTAGGCGGAGAAGATTTGGTTCTGGGATATCCCTGGCTCGCCACATTTGAACCTAAAATCAATTGGGGCGATGCGACAATGAGCAAGGACTCCTATCCCGTGCTTATCACATCTGTGGGGTATGACTACGCAGCCCGGCACACTGTAGCAATGGTAACGACAGAGGAGGATCCAGGCTACTGTTTCGTCACCAAAGCATCAGAGCTCGCGCAGAAGGCGATAGAAGGACAGACGGAAAAGACATTCGAAGAAGTAGTGCCTGCGGAATACCATAGACACTGGAAGGTATTCTCAGAAGAGGAATCGCAGCGCTTTCCCCCTGCACGACCATGGGATCACGCCATTGACTTCATACCTGATACCCCATCAGCACTTGACTGCAAAATCTACCCATTGTCACAGGCAGAACAGACCGCGCTCACAACCTTCCTAGAGGAGCATCTTGCGAAAGGATATATTAGACCGTTGAAATCACCATACGCATCGCCGTTCTTCTTCATCAAGAAAAAGGATGGCAAACTTCGACCCGTTCAAGATTACGACGAATAAACGCCTACACTGTGAAAAACGCCTACCCCTTGCCACTTATTTCGGAACTCATCGACACCATGAGGGATAAGTCCTTATTCTCCAAGATGGACGTCCGCTGGGGATACAATAACATTCGAATTAAGGATGGGATCAATGTAAAGCGGCTTTCAAGACCAATCAGGGGCTGTTCGAACCGAATGTTATGTTTTTTGGCCTTACCAACTCACCTGCTACCTTCCAATCAATGATGAACCACATCTTTCGCGACCTCATTCTCACTGGCGAAGTAGTGGTTTACATGGACGACATATTGGTTGCTACCACAAACGACCTGACTCATCATCGAAAGCGAGTGCATCAGGTGTTGGATATCCTTCACGAACACGACCTGTATCTTAAACCCGCAAAATGCTCATTCGAACAGCCAAGCGTAGAGTACCTAGGAGTTATCCTAGAAGGGGGATGGGTACGGATGGACCCTGTAAAGGTGCAAGGAGTCCGGGAGTGGCCAGTGCCTACATGTGTCAAGGACGTACGGTCCTTCGTTGGTTTCTGTAACTTCTATCGACGCTTCGTTCGGGATTCTCAAGGATCGCCCAACCATTGAACGGATTACTGAAGAAGGACGTCCCCTGGCACTGGACGGAAGAACATCAAACGGCTTTTGAACAGATTCGCGACATCATCAGCTCGAACCGGTCCTGTTACAACCAGATTTGCAGAAACCTTTCGAACTCGAGGTCGATGCATCACACTTTGCAAATGGCGCCGTACTAAATCAGCGGGACACAGCGGGACTCCTTCACCCTGTAGCCTTTTACTCGGAGACATTCTCGCCAGCAGAACGGAATTATGATATTTGGGACAGGGAGTTACTGGCTATTGTGAAAGCATTGCGACATTGGCGACCATATCTAGCAGGAACTCCTCACAAGACTATTATTCACACCGATCACTCCAATCTACTGTATTGGAAGGAACCCCACAAAATTAGTCGAAGAGTTGCGCGCGAAGTCTTAGAATTGGAAGAATACAACTTCGTGCTCAAACACATTGCAGGGAGTCGCAATGCACGAGCGGATGCACTGTCGCGACGGCCGGACTTGAACGATGGCGGAGAAGATAACACCAATATTACGGTGCTCCCCGAAGAGGTCTTTGCAAACACGGCGGTTGTCAGTCTTCACGATATGGATCTATGGGCCCAAGTGTCCCAAAATATGAATCAGCAGTTATGCGAAGCATGGGCCGATGCACACAACCTGAAAAAGGTTGACGGCCTGTGGTGGAAAGACGGGGATCGACTCGTTGTCACCGGTGGCGACAACATTAAGAGGGGGGTGATCCATTTTCACCACGACCTTCCCTCTGCAGGACATCCCGGCATCGCTAATACATATGCCCTTGCTAAACGAGACTACTGGTGGCCGAACATGAAGAAAGATGTGGAGGAATATGTGAAGGGATGTGCAGACTGTCAGGCCAACAAAGCAAACACGCACCCGCAACCACCGGCACCATCCCCAATTACACCGACAGCCTCACAACCATTCCAGACTATCGCCATGGATTTCATCGTCAAACTCCCCACTTCCAGAGGTTTCGACACGATCCTGACCGTCACCGATCACGACTGTTCAAAAGCGGCGCTATTTATACCTTGCAAAGAATCTATCACAGCGGAAGGAGTGGCCAAACTTTACCTGGATCACGTCTACAGACACTATGGCCTCCCTGAAAAGATCATCTCAGACCGCGACCCACGCTTCACGTCCGCATTTGCTAGAGCGCTCTGTAAAACGCTGAATATCGCCCAGAACATCTCTACAGCGTATCACCCACAGACAGACGGACAATCGGAAAGAACAACCAGTGGCTCGAACAGTACCTTCGGTTCTGGTGTAACGGACGACAGGATGATTGGGCGGACTGGCTAGCGACGGCAGAATTCGCACACAACTCTTGGCCCAATGGTACCACAAAAACCTCCCCATTCTCACTTATCATGGGATGGACACCTCGGGCCACGTGGACCGGAAAGCCGACGAATGTCCCTTCAGCCACGCAGCGTATCAGCCAATGGGAAGAGATTCGGAAATCAGCCAATGAAAATCTGTTGAAGGCACAAAAGACCCTAGCGGAAAGACCTTCGAGGTTCACACCTTATCAGACCAATGACCTGGTATGGTTGGAAGGGAAGAACATTCACACGTCACACCCCACGGCCAAATTAGCGCCCCGACGTCACGGACCCTTCAAGATCACAAGGAAGCTGTCAGATGTGTCATATGAACTCGAGCTTCCTCCCGCATGGCGCATCCACCCAGTCTTCCACGCCAAGCTGCTGACACCTTACAAGGAAACACCCCTGCACGGGGAAAACTTCCCAAGACCCCCACCTGACCTTATCGACGGAGAAGAGGAGTGGGAAGTAGAACGCATTCTAGACTCGAAGCGACAAGGCCGAGGGCGCAAGCTGCATTACCTAGTTAAGTGGAAGGGATTCCCAGCCTCTGACAACTCGTGGGAACCAGCCGGAGATATCTTCGCCCCGGTCCTTATCGCGGAATTTCATACCCAGCATCCAGAAGCGCCCAGAAACAGTTAAAAGGACAGTCCCAAACCCTCTTGATTTCCCCAGTATATGCCACTTCAGCAATTTACTACCACCGAACACTCTATCATGTCTTTCATCTCCGCCTCTGCCGCCGTTGACGCTTTCGCCTCCCCCATGACTGTTGTGAGAACTTCCCGTCTGCCCACCCGTCCTCCCGTCCCTCTTCCCCCATCGATTATGAAGCCGCGGAGGCCCGTGTCAAGAACCAGTCCCCAAATCCAAACGACGACTTCACTCACAGCGAAGACCCCCATCCCAATGATCTACTCAACGGAGAAATTGACGATGAAGCCCCCGAATTCCCTTTCATTCCCAACAACCCCAACTCCTCCATGTATTTCCCCCTAGAAATCACCATGGCCGACGGGACCACAGCCATCGCCAAATATATTTACTACACCAACGGAGGAGTGGATGTGGCGGGATGTATGAGGAAGGATGGGCCGGTCTATGGGGCTCCCGTGTATTTGGAGGAAAGGTATACAGGTCGACTTCATCATACACTGACCGATGAACAGTTGGGACATCTTGCCGCGGAGGACTGCCGCGCCTTTGCGATTGACGAAGTGATGAATGACATGAGGCTCCCACGCCTGAAGGCAGAAGTTGTGAGGTTGAGGAAGAACATCACATTGTGGAGGACGTTGAACCAGCAGTACAAGGAGCACGCGAAGATGATGGCTAGGCTTACGAATGGGATGTTCCAGCTGGAACAAGAGATTGTCGAGATCAGGAAGAGGCTGGAAAAAGGAGATGCGTATCAGACGATCGCTGAAAGGTACGCCGACACTTACGCTCGACCCCTCCCTCCTCGAACATTGGGCGCGGCCCCGACGCTGCTGCCGAGTTGACTTGAGATGCCACGTCTCCACGAAAACCCCCGCGGAGAAACTTGCTGGCGTTGCGACAGCAGATACCACATCAGTTGGAACTGCCCGCTCAATCGCAAATGGTGTCGCCACTGCCGTAGCAACCTCCATTGGAGCCGACACTGCATTTTCCGACGAGTGGGAGTGGCCCCGACGATCAACAACCCGTCAGGATGGTGCGGCAAGTGTCTTCGTCACAACACCGGGCATAAAGAGATCGACTGCCCCGTCTACGACTTATGCCGCGCGTGTGGCCAGCGCGGCCCGTACGGATTCCTTCGTACCCACGCATGTCCGCAGGAGTTGGAGTCGTACAGCATGGATGACCGTAATGTAGCTGACGACTACCTAGAGTTGGTTCAAGATGATGACGGTACAAGTCGTTTCTAGCCGGGACTGCTAGAACCAGAAGAGGGGGTGATGTTACGAACCCCGTCTTTGCCTGTCTTTTTCCTTCTACCCAACAACAACCCTTCCCTGCCGCCCACACTTCATTACCAGATCACGTCTCCATCGTGGGACCCGTCACATGCTCTTCGCCCATCCCCGTGACTCACTTGTTTGTTTATGTTTACCTATTTGTTTCCTTGCTTATCGCTTATCTCCTTATCATACGACCGGACATTTACTTAATCCCCTATCAGTAGAAGCCAGGCTTTACGCCCTCTGCTTTCAGATATTTGGGCCCACTTGACTCCGTTTCCTTATCTCGTAGACACCCACCACCTTACGTATATAAGTCCGCTATAGCTACTCAGTAGACCTTAGACTCGACTTATTGAATACATCGGTGCTAGTCTTCTGGACTCTCCCTAGATTCTTGAACGTCTGCTCGTCTCAGTGCTTCTGGCACTTTCCGCTTACCATTGTCTTAGAGTACAGCCTCTTTGACTTTGACTCGTCACCTTTTGCTCCAAGAGATCTTATTGGTCTCTTACCTGAACCTCCGTACCGCGCTGTCACACAAGTCGTGTGGAACGTCCTGCACCGGACGTAACACTATCCCAGATGTCGTAGTTCCTTTCAGCAGGGGAGAAGGTCTCGGAATAGTACGCCACTGGGTGAAGCACTTGTGCGGCATCTCTCTGATATAATACTGCCCCGTTCGCGAAATGCGAGGCGTCCACCTCTAGTTCAAAGGGGTGGCTCAGATCTGGTTGGATAAGTACTGGTTCTGAGCCGACGAGGTTTCTAATCTGTTCAAACGCCTGCTGCTGTGCGGCATCCCAATGCCATGGTACATCCTTTTTCAGTAGGTCATTCAGTGGTCGCGCCATGCCCGAAAATCCCTTGACGAATCGTCGGTAAAAGTTACAGAATCCGATGAATGATCGGACATCCTTGACGCAGGTCGGCACGGGCCACTCCCGGATTCCCTGTACTTTTACGGGATCCATGTGCACTCGTCCTCCTTCCAAGATGACCCCTAGATACTCAACACTCCGTTGTTCAAAGGAGCATTTGGCAGGTTTGAGGTAGAGGTCATGTTCATGCAGTATGTCCAGTACCTGATGTACCCGGCGTCGGTGGTGGTCCAAATTATCTGCAGTGGCTACTAGAATGTCGTCCATATAGACCACTACTTCTCCGGTGAGAATGAGATCACGGAAGATGTGATTCATCATGGCCTGGAACGTTGCCGGCGAGTTTGTGAGGCCAAAGAACATAACATTAGGCTCGAACAACCCTTGATTTGTTTTGAACGCCGCTTTGCACTGGTCACCTTCCTTGATCCTGACGTTGTTATAACCCCATCGCACGTCCATCTTTGAGAAGAGGGACTTATCCCTCATGGTGTCAATAAGTTCGGAGATGAGCGGTAGGGGGTAAGCGTTTTTCACGGTGTATGCGTTAATCCGCCGATAATCCTGAACTGGTCGCAGCTTGCCATCCTTCTTTTTGATGAAGAAGAAGGGTGAAGCGTACTGCGACTTGGATGGGCGAATATATCCTTTTGCCAAATGTTCTTCCAGGAACTCCGTTAATGCCACCTGCTCAGACTGGGACAGTGGATAGATTTTGCAATCTATTGCTGTTGGCGTATCAGGGAGTAAGTCTATGGCGTGGTCCCATGGTCTGGGAGGTGGAAAACGCTGGGATTCTTCCTCGGAAAACACCTTCCAATGCCGATGGTAGGCACTCGGCACTACATTGCTGTATGTCTTTTCCACCTGCCCTTGTATTGCCTTTTGGGCTAGTTCCGACGCTTTAGTGGCGTAACAGCGTCCTGGGTCTTCTCTTCCCGTGCTCGTGGCTTTTATCATTGGGTGTCTGACTGCATAGTCATATCCTATCGACATGATGATAGTGGGATATGATTCTTTATCCATTGTCGCGTCAGCCCAGTTGATCTTGGGCTCAAACGCGGCAAGCCACGGATATCCTAAAATAAGATCTTCATCTCCCAGGTCCGTAATCAGGAAACGAATGTTCTTCATGGTTTCTCCAACCTGGACCTTCAGATCCGTGTAATGAGTGATCTTTCCAGCGCGATTGGCTGTTCCGTCAATGTTCCAAATGTTCTTTTCCTGGGGAAGTGCCAGCCGTCCCAGGCCCATTGTTTTGATTAGTCATGGGTGAATAAAATTGTCTGTGGCTCCAGAGTCCACTAAAATATCTCGATCAGCCGTCCTCTGTGTAGTTTCAAAATGGACTGGTATTTTCAATGATTTGAATCGACTAGCATACACAGAGGTAACATGGAGTGCTCGTGCCCAGGCCGATGGGTTTGAGCCTAACAAAAATCCTTCTTTGCAAACGCCTTTTCTACTAGTATGGCGCGCACTTCCTCACTCTCCTTCATCATGTTGGCCCATATATCCTGAGCCTTCTCTTCTTTTGATCGCTTGTCCACGGCGGGGGGGTTGTTCTGAACGGGGTGTTCCGGTGCCACCGTGGCGACAGCAACTCGCGCTCCCTTCTTGGGGCAGTCCCGGGACATATGTCCCAATGCTCTGCAACGGAAGCAGCGTCCTTCCTTCATTAGTGTCTGCCGCTCGTCTTCCGTAAGTGCTGCCCGAGCTCGGGCCCGATCTGCAGAGGTATCCATAGCGTTTGGATCCCTCTGGCTGTGTGGTGCGGGCTTCACTCCAAACGCTGTCTTCCACTGGTCTCGGGTTTTTCCTTTTTTGGTGTCAACTCCAAACCTTGTCTGGAAGTCAAGGTAGTCTTGTTGCTGCCTCCGAGCAGCATCAACCCAAGTATCCCAGTCGTGGGGGTGGTGAAACTGAATAACATTTTTGACAAGGGGGTTGGGTAATCCTTGTGAGAAGAGGTCTAACGTTGCCTCTTCGTCTGTGTCATAGCCGGCTCTGTTGGCTAGACTTCTGAACTTGGCGACGTACGCGTCAAGTTCTCCCTTCTCCATTCTGAGGGACTTTAGCTCCTGGGCTGCCTTCTGCTTGGCCTGCCCATCCGTGAAGGCATCCTTAAACCGCTCAGCGATGGTCTCCCAAAGACCTTCACTAGTGGTACGACGCCCACTTTCGACTTGTTCATTCAGCCATTCCAGCTGTTCCATGGTCCAGTCGTCAACCGCGTCCCCCCGAATCAGGGAAAGGAACAGATTGGCTCGTTGAAAAGGATTGACAATCTGCGGGACGTCATGGTTGAAGTTTTTAAAGGTTGTGAACTCCAACATGAATTTTTTGCTTTGTGAGCGGTCCCCAGTGAACGTTTGGGGAAGCACTCCTGATAATCGTCCAGACGGGGGAGGAATATTTGGTGGTGCCGCCACTGGGGCTGGTGGGGTGGGGTCTGGAAGTTGGGCGGCAATGGTGGACATGTTCTGGTAAAACAGGGTGACAGTGTCGGTGGATTGTATAGAAATCTGGGGAGTTGTCAAAGCAGGGGCTCTGAACGTGACAACTTCGGGTGCAACTGGGGCTGTAGACGATGCTAATACCAGTGCTTCTTCGCTATGTTCTTCTACGTACTCCTCTGGTTCGGAGTCCGTGACAATGGCCGGGGGATTTTCTCTCCACGGGCCTAATCCAAATTCAGGTGGGGCAGGTCTGGTTGTAACCCAAGAGTTTCGACTGTCCGAGTATCGGATACAATACCAAACTCTCTTCTCTTCGTCGTATTCTACCAGTTGGTATCTTCCGTCGTGATAGACATAGTATCCAAACTCGGACTCGAAATCTTTCCAGGCGGCAGAGCCAAGTACTTGCTGTGAAAGATTATTCTTGTCTCTGCGTTCGATGAGTTCTTCCCGAAAGAGGGTCTGACTGCGGCTGGAAGCCACTGTGAGAGACTCGACTTGATGTTACGTCCGGTGTGAGATGTTCTGCACGACTTGTGCGACAGCTTCGTTCGTATGTTCAGATAAGAGACCAATAAGGCCTCTTGGAGTGTAAGTGGGTGAGTCAAAGCCAACAGGGCTGTTCCCGAGTGGCAATGTTAAGCGGAAAGTGCCAAAAGCACTGAGACGATCGAGTCAGAGGTTTCAAGGGGAAGTCCAGAAGACAAACACCGATGTATTCAATAAGTCGAGTCTGAGGTCTACATTGTAGTTACAGTGGACTTATATACGTAATCGAATGGGTGTCTACGAGATAAGAGAACGGAGTCATGTGGGCCCAAATATACGAAAGCGAAGGGCGTAAAGCCTAGCTTCTGATAGGGAACTAAGTAAGTGTCCGGTCGTACGATAAGGGATAAGAGATAAGGGAAAAGGAGTCAATCATAGACAAAGCGAGACAAACAGAGACAAAGTCAATCATGGGAAGGAAGTAAAGCACGTGACGGATCCCACGATGGAGACGTGATCTGGTAATGTAGGGTAGGCGGCAAAAAGGGGTTGTCGTTGGGTAGGAAGAAAAAGACGGGAAGAGACGGGGTTCGTAACATTCAGGGTCCTTTGGGTCAAAATGTGGAGACTCGCTGTATGTGGATATGAGCGCCTGAGTTGCCAAGTTGATGACATGTGCAAGACAGCTCCAGAGCATCATTAATCGCTGAAAATTGAAAATTGCAAAACACTCACTTGATTTTCCGCTTTCACCAATTGTATTTTTTGCCAGTCACGGCCCTCAAACGCGCAGCCACTTCCTGCATCATCGTAAAATTGCTAGATGCGTTATCACATGTAACGTGACCAATCTGTAATCTATCAGTGAGTGCAAGGTCACATACAATATGTATCATGACACCAGCTAGCCTACCTTGTGGGTGACGCCGACCCGTTTGATAACTTTAAATAGGGCTTGACCCAGCCGCTCACCATTGTGAGCATTGTTAACTTGTGTGAAGCCAAGAAGGCCACTCTTGAGCTCCCACTGTGTCGGTGTCGTTTCCTCAATCCAGTGGCCAGTAACTGCAAGATAGCCATCTGTGTTTTCCGCTTGCCATGCATCACATGTCAGATTGACTTCCCCAGTGACCGTCGGACCCTACACAATATAAGAAGGTAGAACTAATTATCTAAGACATGTACTTACATTAAGCCGCGCCTTCAACTTCGTCAGATGGTCCTTGAACGTGCATATGATTTCAGCCTGCGTTGACTTTCGGCCTGGGACTTTCACACCATTTGTGGCGCATGCAGCAATATTGATCATTTCTTTAAATTTTGGATGTTCGAGGGCCTGTATTGGCTACAAATAGAAACAGTCATATTAAATGAGGACAAAACTCAAAGAGCCTAGCTTACCTGATCACTTGCAACCAGCCATTCAATTGCAGCCCGATGAAAAGTCTTATCAGTATATGGAATAACCCGCTCTGTGGGTTTCTTCTCCCGAAGGTCGTGGTCCAGGACTCGGGTTACAAGTTCGGCAGCCGCTTTGCGCTTTTTGATATCGCCCGGTAGTTTGGATTCATACATAGCACCTTGAGCCCATTTCCGGTATATTCCCTATAGAAAAACTATAATAAGACACGGTGGAGAGTAATAGCAATAGACTTACTGAGTGGTGCGCCTCCAGATGGCGGCGTAACGTTGTAACTTCATTAACGAGGCTCTTTTTGTCTCTGCAAGAATTGATTTCATTCAGGAATATAAAAAACTGAAGTATGAGGTACATATGGGCAGAGTTTACAGCGGCAATATTTCTTCATCTTTCCATTGATGGTCTTCACAACAGGAGACTGAAAAAAGTGGTTGATGTTGCGTCGTTTATCTTCACATGATGGTGCATCTTCATCGATTGGCTGGACATTGACATCCAACAGAAGCCCTTCATCGTCGACATCCCTTGGATTTCCTAATGATGCACATGTCTGCTTGGCTGTGATGACATACAAGTTCAGAATGGAATAATGCTTTTTGAACAATTACACACCTGTGGTAGACCTTTTATCATTGTCCACTTCATCCTCACTACTTGTGTCCTCGTCACTGGTAATAGTATGCTTTCTCTGTGAATTTCTGGTGGCACCAAGTGTAATATGTCGCTTTTTGGCTGCAGCACAGGTGATTGAGAATTTTATTTGAAACACAAAAAAGACTAAAACGTACGCGGCTTGGGCTGGTCATTGCTATCCTCATCTTCTTCAGACTCAATGTAAATACTTGCATTGATGTTACGTTTGGGCACAGATGTTGGTGCAGAACCTATGGTCTCGACAGAAGTGTCTCTATCAGTGACAGATGTGGTTTCTTGGGCCCATTGTGAATGAAACTCCTGCACTGCTTTGCGTTGGAAAGATAGTTCGGGCCGTGCTGCGTTGTTGGCATCGGTCAGCTTTGAGGTCGGGGCAGTTTGGCGTGATGGTCGTGTTTGGACAGTTGGATCGGCATCAGAACCACTAGTAGGTGGATATTAGCCACGAGACGAAATAGCTGAAGATGTGTGAAAACGTACCGAAAATGTTTGAGTTCCGTGATTAGTCGCTGTAGTTTGATCTCAACAATATCCAATGGAAAATTATCCGCCCAGTCAATTTTAGACAGATAAGAACAAACACAACCTAATCCAAGCTTTCCTTTGCGAATATATTGCAAACGGCCAGAGGCATCTCAGCAATCCTCCCCAAACATAGCATCAAAACACCTGTTAAATGTTTCGTGAGCCGTCCCCCGTTCCTTTGTATTCATGACACTCCAGATCTTATCCTCCTTCGTGCCTTGTTGGACAGACCGTGGTAAATTATTTGAGAGGGTGGTAATAGCTTTGACAAGAGTCTTGATCTCTGAGATTGTGGACATTTTCACAGACTTGAAGCGTTGATTTGGAGGGGATCGAGGGAAGGAAAAATCTGATTGAAAAAAACTACACGAGTTGTACATATATATGCAGGAGCTCCTGCAACAAGAGATGTGTTAGACATTTGTGGTTGAGGGCGGATATCGCTGTCAGAGTGAACGTATCGCAAAACTATATCGAAGTTCGAAATGCCATGATGCAGTGATAAACATGTTCACGTGACCTAAATCATCCACTTCGTGTTCAGATATGTACGATTGCTGTCCCAGATGCGCGTTTTCTGCATTCCATGTCGTGGAGACTAACAGAGCTGATTTGAGCTGCCCAGAGTGCCTCGCGTGCATGTTTACTCAAGATCTGACCCTCGCAGTCAGGAGAGCGCCGGACGATGCGTCCACCCCGCACTTTTCGCGCGTTACGCGTTTACAGAACTGCCCTATGCAGCACGGACATTGTGGATACTCGCGGACACTGTGTCAGTAGATAGAACAATAGGTAATTACCAGGATAGTCTAACAATAGTCTAGAATGTATTCTAGAGGGTGCCAGACCGCGCAAATAGACCACACGTAACCAAACAAGACACAGTAGTATGGAGATATGCTCTTATGCATCCCATAACTGATTGTTGTCTTATTTTACATCAGACGCATGATCCGACTTGGCACTTCATAGGATAACAGTAGATATGTATATAAGACATCCTATAACATGCTGCAGACCCCATCGTGTCCTCTTGGGGCTGCAGGTGGGTTTACATTGTATCTAGGCATAGTAGGAGCTGATCTTGTCCTCTTGGGGCTGCAGGCTCTTGGTATTGTCAATATAGGTGTATTATTGCTGTACAAGCAGGGCTGTTCGTTGCTGACTACCTCAAACCTTACGTGTGCATCAATCTCCGCATTCTGCGCAGCTTTTGACAGGCATTTTCATCATTTTCATTGTCTACTTAATTAAGGACGCTTTTTATCATCTTATCTAATATTTCCTTGTAATCGGGATTGTTGCACCCATTACAATTGCTATTGTTGCTAAAATTATGGTCAAAAGCCACAGCCTGAGCCGGCGGCTTTGGCTTTTAGCTACTCTGAGCCGGGCCAAAGCCCTTGCTGGGCCGTCACAACGGCCCGGCTTGGCCCCAACGGCCCGCTTGGCCCAGCTTCCAGCTTTGAGCCAGGCCAGGCACATCACTATATAGAAGGCACTTACACTTCAGAGGTTAGAAGAACTCTGAAGTGGAAGAGACAAAACAGACACCCTTATATACCCCAAGGGATGGTCTGTGCACACTGGGAGTAAGTCCACAGGTGCGGACAAAGTCCAAACAATAAACATGAGGGAGAAAGGCCATTGGCCACTACAGAAATCACATGTTACATGGTGTATCAGTCAGCTACTGCGGAATGTGAGAAAGAAAGTAATAATGATAATGTAAAAAGTCCGAGACTCCGGTATCTAATCTAATCTACAAAGTAGCTAATCTAATCACCTGATGCCTGAAGCATCACCAAACATCTTCTGTGTTCAACATTGGATTCTGATATTTCTGATACCCCCTCACAAAACTGAGTCAATGAGTCCCCAATTTGAAATGGGCATAGCTCCACAGGTTTTGATCAGAATTACATAATCATCATTGCATTACATAGCCCTTATCTTGTACCTTTTATGGTATACCAAGACTTTGTTTATATTTGTTTTGGTTGATGCAATATTCAACAAACAGTGCAAAAGTGCAAAACATTGACTCAGTTTTGTGAGGCACTGTAGGTACTAGTGACTCAATATAGACTTCTACTACAAAGACTGAGCTATTTGCTATACAGTCTCCTACAAGCTAAAATAAGACAATTTATGTTACAGGAGTTAAATAGGAGACATGATATGGCAGAAGGCTAAAGCAGTGGCCAGGGGTTGATATAATGTAAACTACAAGTCCTTCAGAAAATGCAGCTAAAACTTGATTTGACGCTGTAAAGCCGTGGCTTGGGCCTAAGCCGGGCCTAAGCCGGCCGGAAGCCGTCGCTACGGCCCAGGCTTGAATTTTGAAAAGCCTGAGCCGCCAAAAGCCGAGCCTAAGCCGCGGCTTCAGGCCGAGCCGAGGCCGTCACAACACTATCGAATCGTAACCACTACGCATTGGCTGCGTTTCATTCCCTCATTCCCTCACTCAATCACAATCATCTACTACAACATCAAAAATGCAATCTAAATCGTCTACACTCAAGGAAACCTTTCGTAGGGTCTTTTCACCGCCTAGTGGCAACAAGCAACCAGGTCGTGAGTATTGTTTAGTACTAATTTTTCTGGCCAGCTTCAGACCCATCCTCTGTAGCTGTTAACCTTAACTCTGACCCTGACTCATCGGAGCTGATCGGAGCGGGCAGCGACATTGCAATGAATGCTATTCAAACTTCTTTGGCCGTTCTAAAGGAAGCAAGTGCCTTGGCGAGCAAGATCCCTTATATCGCTCCCATTGCGGGCCTCTTACTACAAGTGCTCCAAATGCGAGATGTAAGTACCGTGAAGCTCCTCCGACCATCGCCTTTACTGATGAGCACATGTCTAGGAGGTGAAACAATTCAAGGGAGACTGGGATATAGTTATGCAAAAGGTGGCGAATGTCGCGAGCGTCGTCGTCGACGTTGGAGAGTCGGCTCGAATGCATAACCTGAACGAAGAAGACCTCCCGGCTGATCTACGAGATGCATTACGATCCCTCCAAAGGTGCGTCTTATTTCCTCGTCGCCGTTCTTCTTCCACGATCTAATCGAACGAAGTGACTTACATGGGATTGAGGGTGCGCTGAGAGAGTGCGCCGATGTGAGAGGGATCAAGAAGATCATTCTTCGTGGTGATATGCTACGCAAGGTCAAACAATATGATGTGAGGTTGTCTAACGTCCTTCAAGTTGTTCAGGTGTGCCCTACATCGGTCGATGAACCCGAAACGAAACACTGATTACTACATTCGCAGACAAGGCTAGCTTTCCGAATTCGTCTAGCACAGATCGTTCAAGATCGTCAAGTAAGTAGCACACAGATCTCAGGTAATACTGGGGATTGACTTGTCCAATAGGTTACTCACGCTGACCTGGGCGAGATCACCACGTGAGGGTTCTTGCTTCTACCTTCCGCGCTGTCATGTATTGATCTGCGTGGTCCAGTTCCGCGACACAGGAACCAAATTCACCACAGTTGTTCTTCGGTCGTGATGCCGAACTCACCCAAGTCATAGACATGATTTTTTCCAACATCCGCTCTCGTCCAGCCCGCATCGCCATTCTAGGACCTGGTGGCTATGGAAAGACCACCCTTGCTAATGCTGTGCTCACGCACCACCGTATTCAAGAACACTACAAGGATGCCAGATATTTTGTTGCCTGCGAATCGGTGTTCTCATCTGGGGCTCTCTTGATCGAACTTGCGAAGGCACTTGGCGTCTTGCACAGTGGTTCAGATGCATCTTGGCCACACATTCGTACCAGACTCAATGCAAGAGAGTGCATCCTCTGCCTTGATAACTTTGAATCACCTTGGGACCAGGATGGCAACATCCAAAGCTCTGTTGAGGAGTTACTATCAAGGATTACAGAATTACACTATGTCACTGTGTTGGTCACAATGCGGGGCACTATTCGGCCAGCCCGGACCCAGTGGACACGCCCCACCCTTGCCCCATTGAGGACCCTTGACCATAATGCTGCCAAGGAAATCTGGGAGCACATTGCTGATGACTTTGATGCTTCTGCAGAGGAACTTATAAAAGCAGTGGACCATGTTCCTCTTGCTGTTAGCCTGCTGGCTCATCTTGCACAGGCAATATCATCCACATCACTATTAAAGGAGTGGAATGAAAAGCACACAGGGCTTGTTCAAATGAACCAGGGGCACAGATTATCAAGTCTTGAACATTCTATCCAGTTATCCATTAATAGCAAAAGGATGAGAGCTTATCCATCTGCCAAGGGATTACTTGGAGTTCTCAGCATGCTACCAGATGGGATACATGTCAAACAGTTGGAGAGGTTTCAAGCAATTCTCAATGATATAAATGTCACCTTAAACCTACATGTTCTCCAGCAATGCAGCTTAGTAACAGTAATTGGAGAAAGATACCAAACACATCCAATTATTCGTCACTTTTGTCATAATCAGGGCTTTGTATCTTCAAAGCATGAAGGCTCCCTGGTTGACTTTTATATCACCTTGGCATCCACTTATCCATATAAAGCCCAGCCTCATGAGCATGCTGAGATGGTCTTGGAGGTGAATAACACCAAGGCCATACTGTCTAGTCTTTTAAAGTCAAACTATGTGGATAAATCAAGGCTGATTAATGCCATCATTACATTCATGGAGTTTCAGACCAGCATTGGAGACCTTTCTGATAAGCTGATCAGAGGAGCTATAGAATTTGCACAACAGCAGCATACTCTCAGGTCATTGCTTATTAGATGTCTTGACAAGTGGGGAAGAGTGTACCAGTTAGCAAGTGACATGAAAAATGCACAACTCAAAGTGCAAGAAGCAGAAAAGCTCTGTTCATTGGGAGAAGAAAATGGTGGTTCCATACATGCTGACATACTGTCACATCTTGCTGAAATCTACACATTTCAATATGCATTTGATGAAGCAGAAGCTGTTTATCAAAGGGCTCTAAAACTTGATGAGGCCTCCAATGACACTTTAGGTCAAGGAAAAGATCATCAAGGGCTTGGTGACTTATATGAGATGCTCAACAGGCACAATGAAGCAGAAGCATCATATCTTAGAGCTTTGGAATTCTACAGGGCTGCTGATGCAGTTTTGGATCAAGGGAATGTCTACAATGGACTTGGTATTACATACCAAAGACTTAATAAATTCAATGAAGCAGAAGCTGCATTTCAAAGGGCCTTGGAAACTCATGAGGTTGTACATGATATCATATGGCAAGGAAATGATCATCAAGGACTTGGAATTGCATATACAAGCATGAATAGGTTGGATGAAGCAGAATCTTCACTCCAGAAGGCATTGGAATTGCACAAGGCTGCCAATGTGATCCTCAATCAAGGAAATGACTACAGCAGACTTGGAGATCTATACATCATTAAAAAAAGGCTTGATGCTGCTGAGAACTCATTTCAAAGGGCCCAAGAACTTTATGAGGCCGCAAATGATCTATTGGGCCAAGGAAATGCTTATTATGGACTTGGAAGGGTGTATGTAAAGACGGGAAGGTTGGAGAAGGCCAAAAGGAGGTTTGAGACGGCACTTAGCAAGCATAGAGAAGTACAATCCAAAGAGAATGAAAATGAAGACCTCCGGTGGTTGGACTGGATTGCAACTAGGATGAGACAGGAGAATTAGTAGGTTGTTCCTGTACATACACCAAATATATCATGGACCCAGTAAATTTCATTGTTGTCATAATTTCCATGTATTTACCATATGATTTGGTTCCTGCACATTTCAAGGTTTCCCTCCAGTCATCCAGTGTTGAAGGTTGTTCCCACACAGTCACCTAGGTTCCAGTAGGTACCAGTGGATCTGCAGTACCAAGTGACTTCCAGTTAAGGACCTCTATATTTGTAAATGTTCCTTAGGTTTATCTCTTCTAAGCGTATCTGGAAAATTAAGTTGCAATCCCATCAATGCCCCTCAAACTCTTGAAACCTACTCATGTTGCACACAGTTGAACTGTAGACCATGACTTAATAGAGGCTAATGAGATTCTTTTTTGTTTCATTCTTCAATATGACATTGAGACTGCACTGACAAATTGACTGCGTGATCCAAGGCAAGCACCAGCGGCGCCGATCCGATCGAAGATAATATTACCGTGTCCTGGTCTAACAACAATCAATCGCGTATATGCAACAAAATAGAAAGGGTGTTCATGCCATCGTGACTGTACCCACGCCATTTTCTAGCTTGAACCTCTTCACACCATCATCGACGCCCCACGGCACCTCGTCCTCCCAATGACTGACAACAACGACAGCTGCTCCTCACTGACACCACCACCACCTTCTCTCAAGTAAGCCCGGGCAGCACGAACCATACCTTCGTCCATACCCGCCCATACCTCGTCCAGTAACACGAGCGGTGGACGTCCGACGAGAGCACGCATCAACAACACCATACTTTGGACGCCAGCGGGGATCTCCGCGAACGAGAGTCGCGCAAATTCTTCCACCAACGTCGCCTCGCCTTGTGCAGTGCCGTCCCAAGTGTGTGGTCCGAGACCACGCAAAACTTCCCAAACGCGATCGGCGCGCCATTTACGCTCACCCTCGTTCAATTCGCCGCCGTCACGGGCATGCCAATTCCTACGCCCACGCCGAGCCCGCCTGGTCCAAGGGGACGAACCGCCATCGAATCCCGTTGCGATGGCCTCCCACACGGTCATATTGCGCGCGCGTGGCCAGGCGTTGTACAACTCTGGAGAGACAACGCCGATGCGTGAACGGAGCTGGACGGTCGCGTGCGCAACGCGGGGGATACCGAACAGGGTGAGTGCGGAAGTGGGAGCACGTTGGGTGTAGGATTGTGGATGATCGCCAGTTAGGACAGATAGGAGTGTGGTTTTTCCGGAACCTGGATGGGGGGAAAGAAACGCGGCGGGCGTTGCTTGTTCGTTAACTTTCTTTTTTTTTCTTTTGCGCAAGTTTCGGCGTGGGACCAAACCAACTTACCGTTTGCTCCTTGGAGATGCCAACGGTCCCCAGAACGGATGGTCCAGTTGATGTCTTTGAGGACCTTAAGAATCCAAGTGTTAAGGTAACATGTATATGACATTGAGGAATGGAAATATCCGTCGTACGTGTCGTTCATGGTAGCGGACGTTGACATTTTGCATGTCAACCAAGACCTCAGAGTTTGAATTTGAAGTGTGTACGACGGAGGCCGCTGAGCGAGCCGTTTCTCGAATATGTGCATGATCTAACTCGTTCAACATCATTGATCTATCACCTGTCTTCACACGCCCGCCTTGTACCAAAGCTATATGAGTGATCCACTCCGGGATTGGGTCTTGCAAGCGCAAACCCATGATAATACGGGGATTATTGGAAGCGTGAAGTGAATGAAGAAGAGAGAGAAGTCTAGGACGTGTCTTGAAATCTAGTCCGGCTGAAAAAAAAAAAAACGGACCCCCATGAGCGGAAACCAAAGCATTTTGTTACTGAGAAACACGACACCTACTCAAGGGTTCGTCAAGAAGAAGGATGTCGGGTTGCTCTAAGAGTGCTTTCACGATCCTGGCGCGGCGGGTCTGCCCGTTACTAAGAGCTACAAGAGGAAGATCGAGCAGATCACCGAGCTCTAGTTTATCAATCAACTCTTCGAATCGTCGTGCCTTCTCTTCTTTCTGTGAAGTCGGGTCCTGCTGCTCGTGCTCGTGATACGCCGAAAAATTGTTGGGAACGATGAAGGACTTGATGGAATCTCGTACGAGGCCAGACTCCTCTGGGAACATACTTTGCCGGAGGGTGACGCGATCCTCCTCACGTACGACACCATACCGCGCAGTATAGTCGTAAAAGGCACCACCCGAAAAAGCAGGTTGACGATGGGCAAATGAAACAAGGAATACGGACTCGTTTATGGGACGCGACTGTTTGAGCGAAAGAGACGGGAAGGGACCTCCAGGTGGAGGTGGAGATATGCGCATGTTCCCTAGAAGCGTCTACTTTATCGCAAACGCGGGGAAGGAGGAGAAAAGAAAAATATGCGATTTAATAAGTTATAGTTGTAGTGACGTTGCTCACCTCGAGCAAAGCTGTCTTCTCACTAGCACCAGATCCAACGACTGCCCAACTCTCTCCTTCGCGCACTGTCCAATTGACATCGCGGAGGACGGGTTGCGCGGAGTTGGGGTCACCGAAACGATAGATGTTTGCCTTTGGGATACACAAGACATCATAAGTTGACGGTGACTGCGCGATGGCAGTGTAGTGATAGTGACAGCGGTGTAAGATGTGTCTCATCCAAGTCGAGCCTGGCTCAGTCAAGACCACCAAGACCAGACCGACCAGACCAAAAGGGACCAAGGGACCCAAGGCAAGCGGGAATATCGGTCCGGAGTAGTGTAGAGGCCTCTCTTCTAAATCTCTGCTCTGCTCGCACTCGCACTCGCAATCGCACATGGACACATGGAGCCAAACTATGACTATGACTATTACGCTCTCCTTGGAATCACACGCTCAGCTTCTCCAAATACAATAAAAGCTGCATACCACCGTACGCTTCTCCGATTACACCCCGACAAGCAGAGACAGCAAAGGAGAAGGAGTGTCCATGACCCAGCACCAGCACCACTGGAAAATGCAAATGTTATTGGACTACTCCATGACGCTTTTATAACACTCTCTTCAAATACACTTCGCACTGCATACGACGCACACAGCAAGCTCAGTCACACGGTTCCGCGTCCAGCGCAAATAGTTTCATTGGATGATTTTGATTGTTTAGAGGGAATTGACAGCAGTAGTGGGATTTCAATTTGGAGTCTTACATGTCGTTGTGGTGGGGTATACAAGGTCACCGAGATAATCTTGAAAATGGTCATCATCTGATCGGATGTGGAGGGTGCTCTGAAGTTATATGGGTAGGATATGAAATGGTGATGATGGATGAATGATACGTAAATGTAAGACTCACATATATCATCACTTTACACACACACATCGTGACGCACACGCGAGAGGAGACGTATGACAGGGGGGGAGGGGCGCAAGGGCAACCTTTAGGGTTTATCTGATGCTATGACCACCACCCTATCCTCAATTTTACAATCTCTTTTCTCTTTTCGCACAGGTTCAACAACCGTGTTTGCAGTCCTCTTTTACTTCGCCGTATTCCTATCCCTCTATCTCACGCAATATGGCCCACAAGTGCCTAGCCTCGAAAGACAACACGCGTTCGGCTTGAGTGTGGAGAGTGCATATAGAGACCTTCATAGGGTACGTTGAATAAATCACTCGTCATCCAACCCTACATATCCCTCCCTGTCTTGGTCAGATCGCAGAACGCCCTCACCCTTACAATTCACGCCAAAACGATGTCGTCCACGATTTCTTACTAAGCCGATTACGAGGCATCGCAAAAGGACACAACTTTGTTCATGTCGATGATGATACCCGAACAAATGCGACCTTCTTGGACGGTCCAAAGGCTGTTTATTTTGAAGGAAAAAACATTCTGGTAAAAGTCGACGGGACAGACGACGCAGCTGAAGGTGAACCCCTTTTTTTATTTTGAAAAAGGAACTTAAGGGGGGATGGGATCTTGAACTTGAGTTGGACTCTTTAAGGTCACGGCGTCCTTTTCTCGGCTCACTTTGATTCGGTCTCAACGGCCCCTGGCGCAACGGATGACGGCATGAGCGTGGCGGCACTTGTACAAATGATCGACTTTTTGTCCAAGAACCGGCCTAGGCGAACGGCAGTCTTTAACCTCAACAATGGGGAGGAGGATGGCCTTAACGGAGCACACGCGTGAGTCCAACACTCATGCACGCTTCTCTCTTTACATATGGGTTCTATAGCTTCCTGCGACACCCGTGGTCCAACTTGACGTCTAGGTTTCTCAATATCGAGGGTGCTGGATCCGGCGGGTACGTTTCCTACCCTCAGCCCACTCACATTGACCTACCGAACCTTTTTTTTCCTTCCCCAAGTCGCCCTTTCGTCTTTCGAACCACTTCATACGACGTCCTCAATGCGTTCCGTTCCGCCCCGCATATACATGCGGATGTTCTTTCACAAGATGCATGGGATCGAGGCGTCATCCGTTCGGACACCGATTATTCCGTCTATTCCGCCCCGCACGCTCAGCGTGTCTCTCGCTCCGCAGGAAATAAAAAGATGGCTAATGCGACCACCATCGTTCATGGATATCGTGGCGCTGGAGGCGGCATGCAGGGTGCAGACGTGGCCTTTTATCACGCACGTTCGCGATACCATACCATGGACGACTCTATCCGTGGAATGGGGGATGGGGGCGCGCAGAGGTCCCTTTGGTCCTTGCTGGAACTGCTGCGCAACGTGGGGGATAGTATTCTCAACAGCAAGCCGAACGACGAAGCGACGACCGATGAAACTGAACGCGCCGTCTATTTCGAACGTAGGTTAACTTTAGGTTTTTGAGAGGTATCACCACTTACGCACGCACCCCGCACGACAACAGTATTCGGCGTTTATCTCGTCGCTTTTCGTTCCCACACGTTCCTGCTCGCCGAGATTATTCTCCTCGCCATAGGCCCCATCGTGCTCGCCGGGCTTGGTTACCTCTTACTTCAGCAAACCATCGCCTCACCTACCCTCCCTTCTCGGGTTCAGTGGGGTTCGGGTTTTCGAGGGTACGGTCGATTCTGGCTAGCTATCGTTCTGGGTGCCGGTGCCCAAGTCGGGCTGGTGTATGGTTTCCTCAAGCTGAATCATAATGTTTGTGACAACCATTCTTTTTTTTTAGCTTTTTTTTTTTTGGTCGACTGACTACATACATTCATACCATCGTCGGTTGATTTGGCAGACTGCTCACGCTCATCCAGTAGCCACTTCGCTCTCCGCTCTTACTCTGGCCTACCTGTTTTTAGCGATTCCGCTTCAAGTCGCCCAACGAGTGAGGCCCATTCCACCGAGCAAGCAACGATCGATCATCCTGATTGAGCTTTATGCGCTCACCTGGGTCCTCCTCGTCGGCGCCACGGCACTGCTGGAACGACTGGATGTGGCGGGGCTATATTGGGTCGCGCTTTGGAATGCGTCTTTACTTGTTGCGGGAGTTTTGAGTGCGTTTGAAGGTCTTTGGGGTACGGGGAAAGCGGGCAGGGTGATCCTTCCTCGAGAAGAAGATGATGAAGATGAGGGGGGGAACGAGCAAGAAGATTTGCCCTACCGCACATCACGCCAACGCGAACGGCAAGAAGAGGAGGAGGCTTCCGAGACCGCACCTTTACTCGGGCAACGGCGGCAGCAGCGGAAGGGGCGGAAGCGCGTTTCGCCCGACTCATTCGTTGGTACTAGACGAGAAGACGCAAGACAAAGCGTATTTCTGGTGGATTTTCCAGTTTTTATTTTCTGCGACGGCACCCGTGGTGAATTTGGCTTCCATTTTTGCGATCTGGATCGGTGCCATGCCTCAAACGATCCCCGACGGTGGTTGGGTCGGCATAGGTACGTTGATGTTTTGTTTTTTTTCTGTTTTTCCCCTCTCACAATTCCACTCACTGCCAGTGTATGCGCCCATCTCGCTGCTCTCATTCCTCATGCTTCTTCCATTGGCGCCGTTCATACATAAGGTCCATCGCTTGCTCACCCTCGTCATCTTGCTCGTCTTTATCGCCTCTACCGCCTACGCTTGGCTTGCTACCCCGTTCACACCAGACGCACGGCTGAAAGTATTCTTCGCGCACGAGGTTCAACTCACGAATTTGAGTAGAGCTGTAACGATAACAGAAGGGACGAGGCCGCCGAGTCCTCCGCGGTTGCAGCCGTTGACGTTGACGGGAGCTGAAACGCAATTACATACGATCGGGGATTATGGACGGGGTCTCGCTGCCAGGCTCCCATCGTCATGGCATGATTGGCGTAACGGTGATGATGATGACATTAGGGTGGATGTGGGGGTACATTGCGAGGAGGGCATGAGGGGATTGACGAAGTGCGCTTGGAATGTCCCTTCGGCTTTTTATCCGTGGATCCCTACCGGAAGCAGTAATGGAGCAACAACGCGAACGCAAGGGAAATAGGTGATGGGGGAAGGGGTGACAGTTGGATCGTCGCGAACGTCACAAGACTGGGACCTTTATCGCTCCGGATCGAAATTGAAGGTTTCGAGACTCGAGCGTGTAGGATTTT
The DNA here is from genome assembly GCA_022496185.1 of Multifurca ochricompacta. Lineage (NCBI taxonomy): Eukaryota > Fungi > Basidiomycota > Agaricomycetes > Russulales > Russulaceae > Multifurca > Multifurca ochricompacta. The sequence goes on from WTXG01000013.1 coordinate 399,968, forward strand.
CGTTGACAGTCATGGGATTAGACGATATCGTGCGCGAACGCGGAGTGGTGGGGGAAGAAGGGTTGAGCAACATGAGGAAGAAAGATGGGATGGAGTGGAGAATTTGAGATCCCTGAGGAGGGGGAGGAGAGGATGGATGTGCACGTGTTAAGTCTCTGGGCACGTGATTGGAACTCTAACAAGTTTGAAGTCGAACTCGACGTGGACGACGACGACAACGATGGAGATGATGAGGTATCGCCGCCCTCACCACCACCAAGAACAAGAATAATGGGTCGGGTATCGTGTTTATGGAATGATGGACCGCCGGGTGGTGCGAGGATACCGGCTTTAGAAGAGGCACGAGCATTTTTACCTGAATGGGTCGCGGTCACCAAAGCTTCCGATGGACTTTTAGAAGCCGTCAGTGGTTTTGTAGTGTAGTCTTGTGTCTTGTGTCTTGTGTCTTGTGTGTCATATGTCATATGTTCAGTTCAGTGAAAGGGAAATCTCCTTCTTTTTCCCTTTTTCCTCCCTTATCTTCTCATGATCCCCTTTGACGTCTAACCGCAGCCGCAGCGAGTGAAAGAAGAAAAGATAAAAGCCACTTGACATTCACTTGCATATAAACCCTCCTCTCATTCCCTCTCCTTCACACACACACCCCACCCCTACCTTTTACCCTCTTCCTGCTCTGGTATAAAGAACGATGCCAAAACGCATTAAAACGCCACCACCCCCGGATGATGAACCTCGTTACTTGACGATCGTACATCCATACCCACTGAATGCTAATTTAGAATTGCTTGCCGATCGATATACTCTCGCCCTTTGGTTGGCCTGTTGTACTGGAAAGGATGTCTTGTTCGCCATGTTTCACAAACCCACTGTGAGTTTTGTTCCTTTTGCTCCCCTTCCTCATTTGGTGGTATCGAATTTTATTTTAAACAAACCCATCCAAGTCCCCAGGAATGGTAATCATCGAGGTAGACAGAGACTTTGACCGTTTCGATGACTTGTTGGGAATGCACTCTTGGTCAAAGTTTTTGTTGAGACCGACTGAAGAAGAATTGGACAAGTCTTCAAAAGTGTTTTATTGTGCGTACAACTCGGGTCGTTTAGTAGAGAAGAGCGGTAAGTTAAATATAATTATAATATTTATTACAATTAATTCATTTTTCACATTATTCATACTCACAAACCTTCTCTGCTCCTTCGCAGGTTGGAAGCGTGTAACTATTGAGGAACATTGGTTCAATGGATGGAACAAAAATAATTCGTGAGTTGAACAATCCTCTATCCATTGTGTGTTGTGTGTGTGTGTGTTCATATGTTTTCCCCATTGTCCATGCATGTCCATTGTAGCAAAATCAAGTACCCATATCCAAAGACTACATACTGTGCGGTCCCTTCAGAGGCAAAGACGGGCACACCAATGTGCCGTCCTCTTCCACAAAGCTCCTTTCCACCCCGCCCGTCTACCGGCACCACCAGGTATTCGCGTCTCATTCTTCTTCGCCCGCCCTATCCTGGTTTTTTTTATCTTTTTCCTGATCTGTTCTTGCTACCACAGTCGGTTCGGCCGAATGGCTTGCCGCTAGAAACGTTAATGACTCGGTGGAAACGAGTAGCACAACGTCATCGAGGAGAAAGGGTAAAAAGTCGGCACCACAGAGCGATACTGCCTCGATCACAAGCGCCGGTTCTAGAAGCGCACAATCTCCTCCACCTCCTCGGTTACCTCCTGTCGTATCTCCTGTGCCTGTCTCAGCAATAGAGAAATACCGCGCGAAGCAAGATGCTTGTAGGTTGTTTTTTTTTTTTTTTTTTCTTTTTCCTTTTCTTCATTTTGGCTGTGATATCATCCTACGACGGGAGAGCATTTACTTTGTCGATCTGCCACTTTTAGGGAAACGTGGACCTCCTTCCACTACCTCTATACCTTCATCCGTGGCATCCCCAGCTCCCAGCGCCGCAAGCAGCCACCGTGCTACCAGCTCACGTTCATCAAAAACCTTCGCGTCTGCTACTGGTGGACCACCCAGTCTCGGGAAGCCTCCTAGCCAATTTGGCGTATATGAACGCTTCGACTGGAGCGATGAAGTCGATCGTTACGAGGCGAATCAGCACAATAGGGATAGGCGGAGACCGCGAGCACTTCGGCTACAAGCGTTTCCTTCGATCTCGGTCCCAACGGATACAAGTCCGAGACCCACCGCCCGCCACCCAAGGACGGCCCTATCGAACCTTCGCAAGAGTATGATTATGAAGAGGAGGATCGGCCGCGACGAAAGTTGGTCGATGCGATGGCCGACCTCTTTGATGATGAAGACTTTGTCGCACCCCCTGCTCCAAGAGCACCCGTCACCGCCTCGGTCAGGAGCGGTAGTAACAATGTTAGCTGGGGCGTCGGGGAGAACGATTACACGCCATGGAACGAAGTGGCCGGAACGCCTGCCACTGCCCCTGCCGTAACGCGTGGTCAGTCTCGAGCTGGAAGCGAGACAAATGGTGGGGGCGAAGGGATGGAGAACCCCTGGCATAATTACAGCGCGCCTCGTCAGGATCCCCAAAAAATGAAGAAGAACGGCGAGTGGTTTTGTCCCGAGCACGGACCGACGTGTAGCCCTGGTATTTGCAAGGCACGTGCTCGAGTCGAGCGTGATGAGCGGTGGAGAAAGGAGAAAGAGGAGAGGGAAGAGGAGAAGAGGATAAGGATCGCGGCGAGGGAGAAGAAGAATAAGAAGAGGGCTGAGAGGGAGGCGGCCGAGGGAATGGGGCGCGATCGGCCGCCGCATCTTGCAAGAGGCAGCTATAGTGATGGCAGTGGGACCGAAAGTAATGGTTCGCGCACCGAAGGTGTGTATACCCTTCCATGTGTACCTTTTTTTTTTTTTTAACATTTCAACCCGAAACCACCTATGCGGTGTTGCCACTACTCTCTACAGGCTCACGCTCGCGCACGGCGAGTCCTGACCCCCCCCTCCTCGTCCTCCTCGCCCAGGGCCTGGTGGATCTGGTGGACCTGGACCTACTGCGCCAGCAGCGATTGGTCCAGGCCAAGAGGATTGGACGGCATCCAGGCCGCTATGGGATGATGACGCTCGGTCCACAGTGAGCTCTGCACGTCGCGCATGGTCCATCGCCGAGAACGAGGAAGACGAAGAAGAAGATGACAATGGTGATGATGATGATGATGATGATGATGATGATGATGATGATGATGATGATGGGGATTGGGGCTTGGAAACGCGCAGCGTCGCGAGCGTTCGCACTCGCATCAGCGCGTGGACGACGAACAATAGCAATAAATCCAAAGGCGGCGACGCCGACGGAGACGGCGCGTGGGATACTCGTAGTGTCACGAGCGCGGTGAGCGCTCGAACTGCGGCTTCGTCTTCTCGCTCATCTTCGTCGTTCCCCTCCTTGAGGAAGGAAGGCGATACTCCAAACTGGGGAACGACAAACGATAAGACTTCTACGTGGGATACGCGCAGTAATGCGAGCAATCGTACTACTGCTTCATCCGCAAAGAGGAAAAAAAGTGGTCGTGGTGGTCGTGGTGGTCGTGGTGGTGGTCCTGCTCCTGCTCTAACTCCTGCTCCTACGCCTGGATTCCCAACGTTCGCTGAAACCGCTTGGGGAGACCCGATTGCCGCCGCTCAGCTTGCTGCTGCTACTGCTGCTGCCGCTGCGAAGAAGGAAAAGAAGGCGATGAAGAAGGAGAATAAGAAAGGTGGTGGTAGTGGGGGTGATAACGACTCTGTGAAGAAGAGTTCGACGATGGCGGCAGCGGGGTGGCGGGGAAAAAGTTGGGCGATGGCAGTGGTGGGGATGGTGGTGGGGGTAAGAACAAGAAAAAGAGCGGGAACAAGAATAATAAGAACAAGAACCAAGTGGCGGGTCAGGAGGTGCAGTTTGGACAACAGCAGCAGCAGCAGCAGCAGCAAATCCCTGAAGGTGGTTTTGGTGATTCGTGGGGAGATTCTAATATTCCGTGGTGAAAGATTTTTCCCTTCCGACCCCAATGTCCCTCTTCACGACGCGACTATACCGCATTTGATAGCAGCAGTAGAAAAAGAAAAAAAAGAAAAAGGCACCGCGATTGGTAGGTGAACCGATGGTATATTAAAGTCCATATATGTTGTTGGTGAAAACAAAACGAATGAGAGAGATACAAAGCATGGTTACGAAAGAAAGGGATAAAAAAAACTCAGCCGAGATATTTCCATATCAGATAGAAACAGAAGAACGTGAACACAACGCCAGCCCAAAAGATGTACATGTCCTGCGTGCTACAGATTCACGTTAGCCCAGGAGGAAAATTGAGAGGGGTAACTGCAATTCAACCATGACTCACCTCCTACGATCGATCCATCCGATGACATCCCGACTCAACCCAAGCGTATTTGCTGCGTCACGCAAACGACGTTGCGTACCCTTGAGTACGGCGCGCTGATCCACGAGTCCATCGAGGACCTCCCTTCCCTGAGCGAGATAGTCGTCCAGACGCGCTTCGGCGCCTTGTAGGAAGGTGTGTTCATGTAGGACGTATTGTCCCGGCTCGGGTTGCGGAAGGGGTTTTCGGACGCGGAGTTAATTGAGGATGTGCCGTTGTGTAGATGTGGATGTGATGATGAGGAAGAGGAAGAGGAGGCGAACGTGGAGGAGGTGGATGAGGGAGGGGCGAAGCGCCGGCGAGCGTCAGGGGTAAGCGGTGTTCCTGTACTCGTGGAGAAAAGCTCTGCGCGTTGCGCCGTTGCGCGCTGATAAAGCGTGAAACAATAAGAGGAGTTTGGTATTCTCGTTTTTTTGCTTACCTCTTCCTTGATGCGCTCAAACTCTTTACGAAACTCAGCATAGTCGGTCTTGAACTTTTGCACTCGTCTGTTTTTTTTTTTTTTGGGGGGGGCGGGTTTTAATAATGATTTGATTTGTGTCACACCCTCTTCCTGTCAGCCAACTGTGATGATGGTGGTTTAACTTTTAACACGTACGAAGTTGCTTTCTCTTGCTTTGCTTTGATTATCTCTCTTCGGGCCATAGAGTCGTAATCGTCTATCGTTCGACTCATCCCTGCTAGAGAAGCAGATATCTGCCCTAAGCGGAACATGATGCCAAGTCAAGTCAAGTCCACGTGTAGAATGGAAGGAAAAAAGACCTAGTAAAGAGGCAGATGCATCACCGCCCCTCAGACGCTCCAAATCTGCTTGTATAGAGCTTGATTGTCGTACACCGAGTGTATAGAGTGAGTTCATGATTGTCCGTGTTGTAAACCTGTGAAACCTACGCCTATGAACCTTGAGAGAGAGGTACCGATCAAGGTCACATGATACGTGAGAATTAGTTACTTAAATTAGAACCCACCACCGACGAAGACGAAACACGAAACACGAAACCGAAACTGTTTAGCGAGACGACGACGACGATTTCATTTCAACAGAAAAAAAACTCTGATGTGAGTCAGGTTCCCCCCACCCCACCCTCGGCTCGGCTGAGTCCTAAACAATTCGAATGGATGATGATAAATCTATCACACACCGTTATTGACACGTAAAAGTACCCTCTCCACCCTCTCCGCTCAACACACACCTTTCCTGCCGTACTTATTTAGTACATAAGCTCAACGATCTGTAGTAATTTTGGGGGGCCCTCATCACACACCCTTCCCTATCTGTTCTGCACAGGCACGGCAGCAGGCGGACCATCGTAAGCTGGCCCCTTGACCCTGCTACCCTAGGTTTTCTTTCCTGCTTGACACGTATGCATCCACTTCGATCCTCACTCAATCCGAGCATCCTCCGCTGCAACTACTATTCTCTGCTATACGCGCATCCCTAGTTAGTTCACCCACCAACTTTCCCCAATTCTGTCTGTTTTTTTTGAATGACACTCATTTTGACAGATTATGACCCGTCGTCCTACGTTCCCCTTACCACTCGAGTTATTGGACATGATTTTCACTTGGGCTAGACTCGAGCCTCGGAAAGAAACCGCGGACTTCGGAACGCTTGTCGCGAGCTCTTCCGTGTGCAAAGCCTGGAGGGCGCCTGCTCAAGCGCTGCTCTTCCGTGATGTCCCCATTTCCTTATGCCATAACAGGCGCTCCCTCCTCATCCGCTCTCTTTCTGAATGCCCCGATCTTGGACGTCATATCCGGTCTTTCGGCATGGAAATAACCAGTCCTCCAGTACCATGGGGTCGCGACCCTCCACCGGAAGAAGAGTCCCTAAAAAGATATCGTCGCAGGGTGGCCGACTTTATTGCCATCCTCACTTATGCCCCCAACCTCACACGAGTGAGCATCGACATCGACGGCGAATTCGACACTGCGGATATCTCGAAACTCGTCTCACTCAACCTCCGTCATGTAGAAGTTTTAAACTGGGAAGGCCGTCCAACTTCTTCAGTTCTTTATTTGCTCCTTACCTTGTGGCCATCTATACGTCATCTCCGCGTAGACAACCTTTATTTTGATCCCCTTCCCGAAGACCGCCGTCCCCCCTCGCTCCACAGCCTTTGCGTGCGTGATGAGCTGTCCGAAGGCTTCATGACGTGGCTCCTTCCTACCGATGACATGGGGCCGCTCCGCGAGTTGCATATTGAGAGCCCCCTACCGTCATACCGGATATTCAAGGACATTCAAGCCCACACACCTACCTTGCACATCTTGACGGTGGAAAATATCCCGCCCCAGAGCATCTTGGACGCGTTAACCGTGTTGAAAGAGTTCGCATTCCGCGAGCCCCCCCGATCGCCGTTCCATCTGCCGCGCAGCGTAGAACGGGTCGGGTTTCATCCGAAGAAGGATCATCAGCGACGGCTTCAACCATACCTGGACAATCAGCCCATCGGGAGACGAGAAAAAGGGGATGGCGATTCGAGAAGCATAGATGAAACGACGGGATACCTGACAAAGGCTCTGACAGACCTTCCAAACTTGGCCATCGTCAGTACTACCCGCCAAACCCCCAAAAAGATCCAAGCTTCTCTTGAGGAGTTCTGTCGTGAGGCCAAGGTCGAGTTTTCTGTTTATGACCGTACTGTGGTTTATTCGGTGAGCTCCCTCGGCCTACCTCTCCCCTGCTCTAAAGTTTTAAAAAACAAATCTTCAACACAGCCCTGGCACAGTCTGATTTGATTGAGTATGGCTTGTTTGTGCCGTAGTAGGTTTATGAGCAGCTGTTTCTATGCGCCTTACCGCCTTTCTTATAATTTTCTTCGCGCGTGGTTGTAGTCAACCAAGACCCAGTTGAACCGTCTAGTTATCTTATCTTCTCTAAACTTCAGCCGCAAAACAAGGAAAAAGGTGTTCTTAAACCATCTACGGATCGTGTGGCACTCGCGTCGCGGATAAAGACAAAGTTCGCTCTAGTTCCTAAAATGGAAAGCATGACGCTTGATTTGGAAACTGATGTTTCCCCCGCGCCTCGCCCTCACTACGATGTACCAACTTGGGGTTCACTAGCTTTAGACGCCAGGAAGAACAAGAGTCTCTTGTACTTTGGTTTTGCTCTCCGCCTCGGTTTCCTTGTGCTCTTACTCACAACCTTGTTCCTCACCGTCGACGACTAAGACGTCTTGTTTCTTCTAACAACCTACTAACGATGTTATTTATAAGTCCTTTTTCGACGGAGTCCCTCCAAGGAGAGAGCCCTGCGCCGCCACCTCTTTTTCTGTGACCCACGTTTTATCTCTTCCTTCCTTTGAATGTCTCTCTACTCTGCAAACATGGAAATCGTACAATGCGAACCCGAGGGCACCTTCACAAACGACCTCAACAAACTTGTCTGGTTTGTCAAGCGGTACAACAACACAATTCCCGAATACATTAGAATCTCCCGGATGTACCTTTTTGGCACTCCCATCCGTCGTACAGGCGCGTTTTTCGACGTGCAACCCCTGGGTAAAGTTTCTCTCTTTTTTTTTTTTTTATTTTTGGTGCAAGCCTTCGGCTTTGCCTATCCCACCCTTCCACCCTCCCGAATCACTCACCTAATTGCACCCTTTCCATTCCTACATTGTATGCACGTGCTGTAACAGATGCATCCGGTTGAAGTTACTCTCCAGCAAGCAAGAGAATAACGATGAGGCGGTTGTCGATGACGAGATCGATTTCCCCCTCGAACCGAACGGCGACCTCAATTTCACCGTGTCAAGTTATGGTGGGGCATTAAGACCTGCTTGGTGCGTTTATTCAACCCCTTCTCCCACTCCCATATTTTTACCGCCGATCACTTATGTGCTTTATTTCCCCAAAACAACTGCGATTCCTGGTGACCCCTTTCTTCATTAGCCACTCGAACCATACAGCTGGAAGATCTTCCAACCGCGCGACCGCAAAAAGATATCTGGCGTGGCGGTCCACAACCTAACATACGGCAAACAAAACAATATCTTTCTCATATGTATGTAATAACATCGAATGTCCCGCCCCATTATTATTATTATTATTTTTCCCTGCCCCCCCCCCCCTTCCCTCTCCCACCGCGCGCTCTAACTAATAAACCTTTGCTTTTTTTTTTGAAAATAGTTTTGCCAAAGGAGTTGGACGAGTATAAGCGAGAAGAGATGGGCACTTGGAAACATGAACTCAAATGGCAACGTCGCATATTCATGGAAGATCCAGTGTGGTATTTCAATCGCCTCGTCGGCTTCTGCTTTATTTTCTGGCTTCTGTTCTCTCTCATCCCGGAAGCTTTCACGGTCTTCTCATCGGCTATCTCTGCGCTCGCTTTTGCGTTTTCCGTCCTTGTTGGTTGGGCGCGTTGGGTGCGCGAGATCATGCTCACACTCCCATCGCAAGCGCGCACACGCTCGTTCTGAGGAGCAAAAGAAAAAAATCGCTTGCTGCCCCCTCCGATTTCTTTTTTTTTTTGACTTCTTTTCTATATTTTTATATCGTCGCCCTCACATGCTATTGCTTTTTTTTTTTTTTAAAGTTCCAACTCAAAAAACACATCTATCCTCATCTTTTGTCTTGTCTTGTCCATCCGTCTCTCAAAGTTTCAACTAGGGCAGCTCGCTCTCTCCATCGACCTTTTTTTGTGTACACATATTTTTTACTTATGCGCTCCCTTCTTATGGCCCTTCTCTTCTCCCTCTCACGTCTATGCTCTCATATGCCCTACCTCTACCCTTATATGCCTTTCTCCTTTTTATGTAAGTCACCCGATATGTAATGCCCGTCATCCAACAAAGCACTTGTACAAATAAATACGCACTGACAACGTTTCAAACGTATCATAATCCTTATTGACTCGAGAGTCGGGATATTACAACAAGGTGTGGGGGGGGGAGGACACCAAACTAGCCAAGTTGCTTGCTTATTTACTACTACTCAACGACCTCCTCGAACTGGTCGATAACCTCGTCGATCCACACCTCAATCTCCTCCTTGTCTTGCTCCTGCTCTTTCTCTGTCTCTTCTTGTATCCGCGCAACCAGCTCACCGCGCGCCCTCCGCACCTCCTCGACCTCCTCCCCAACGCGCACGCGCCACGCGTTCCATTCGTCTACGGCGCGCTTGCGTTGTGCTACAAGTTCAGCGCTTACGGTCGTCTCCTCTGCCGCATCTGCCTCGTCAAATGCGCGCGAGTACTCCTTAAGATTCTTCCGAATCGTTCGTTTCTCTTCTTTCGTCAGTAATGAGGGTGCACGCGGTCGCCAAAGGAACTGCTTGAATCGGTCCAAAAGTCGTTTTTCTATCTCCTGCCCGCGGAAATCCCAAATCGCGTACCCATTCTCGACCTGCAGGCACCCCCGCCGCCCCCATGAATGGTGGTGAGTGGCCATCATCCTCTTCGGAGCGCGCAGGAGTTACGTTACCGTGTGCGTCCAGGCACTCGCAGCTGTGGCGAGATACCGCCCACTCGGATCCCACTCAACATCAGTCACGCCATAATGGTCCGCGATGCCGAGTTGCTGGATACTGGCGCTCCATTCTTCCTTTGGTGCTTCTTTCTTGATCGCGTCGTCCGAGTTGAAATCGAGGTCCCAGAACTCCAACTCAGATTTGGACGTCGAACCGACGGTCGCGAGCACGACATGGCGTCCACGCGGTGACCATCGGATGGTATTCGTTGTCCGACCTGCAAGCGTGCCTGCAGAGAGATTTGGTTAGTGAGTGCTGTGAATAAATTTGGAAAGCGACGTAACGCACGGAGAGGTTTGAAGTCATTCTTGCTACGGTCGAGCTGGTAGAAACTGACGTCTGTCTTGATCGTAACACCCGGTCCCGGGTTACCCAAATTGGGATCGCTACTTGATACGATGGCGAAGCGCTCGCCTTTGGGCTCCCATGAAAAGTCCGTGACGGTGTCTGTGATTGTCGCGTCAAAAATCAATCGAACGATGCAGCGGACAGGTCACAGCACCTTTGAGCTCGACAACCTCGACAGGAAAGTCCTTCTCGCGGACACGGAAAATCTCTAGATTGCAGAAAATGGACTTTTTCGTCTTGGTGTGGCGATCGACACGCACGCAGAGAAAGTCGCCCTGATTTTGCCAATACAACCGACACTTAAACAAAACGTCAGCCCAGATGGCAAAAGGTGGTGCACGTCTGCATATATCCATACCTCTGATACATTGAATAAATTTTTCTGGCGGAGAACTGTCCGATCAGGGAAATTTAGAAGTGTGACACGGGCAGGTTGATTGGCAACTTCCGGAGTCCAATACGCGAGCATACTCTCCGTAGGTTTTTTAGACGCCTTTGTGGCGTCTTCTCGTTCCTTTTCTCCATGAGGACACCACTCGAAATCAACTACGCCCTCGATCTTGAGGCTTTTCTTTCCTTGCAGGCCCATGCTTGGCAACTCGTACACGCTGATCTGCTGACCTGGACTCAGCCTCGCGGTATACTTGTCATCCGCGCTCCACTTGAGGGCAGGCCATGCCATTTGCTTTTTCGAACCCTCACCCTCAGGGTGGATAGAAGGAAAGCTGCGTAACAAGTGGCCAGTCTTGATGTCCCAAACGGCAATGTGGTTTCCTTCGTCCTCGGGAGAGAAAAAGCGCGGGCCCTGAGGCATATCATCCGCCACAACGATAGGCTCGTGGGACCAGGTTACAAGATATTGCTCGCAAGGCGAAAAGTCGATCAGTCGGACGAGGGGGTGGAAGAAGCGTGCTTGGAGCTGGAAGGAGGGGCCACCCCATAATCGGATGCCCTGTCTGTGGAGGGTCGCAATATATGTGCCGAGTGGTGACCAAGAGACATATAACTCTGTTCGTAGATTTTGCTACGCGCAGTGTGGAGTAGAGCGAGTGAGCGAAAGATCAAGTAGGATGTGGGTGGGCAAAACGCACGTGATCTTCATAGGCTAATTCGCATTGTGAAGGTCGGCCATGCCAGCGTATTGAAACTTCATCTCCGCGGTAAGTCACATATTGATCACGACCCTGGAGATCTGCCAGCCAAGCACGCAAATGCTCCTGCGGTGTGTCAGCTCGCCCAGCCAGAATTACAACGCGGAATTGTGGGGCGTACCTTTGGGTGGTATTCTTCGCGCTGGGGCTCTACATACGTCTCAGTTAGTTCAACAAACTTCTCAATATCTGTAAAGCGATTGACGAGGAAAGTATGCTTTGCATCGAATGGATGTCCGTGCATTTCATTGAGAGCATAATTGGCTGCATCGGCGGTTCTAAATTCGATAAACGCGTACCTATGCGGGTTCTACTTTCAGAAAGTACGGGGCGTGAAAGGGTGGGGACTCACCCATTGCTCTTTCCTGTCTTGTCATTCCATGGCATGGATATATCATCAGGTTTGATTGCAGCGCCTTTGCGTGTAAATTCTTTGGCAATCTTCGCTGAAAGCTTCTCAAATTTTGATTTATCGATAACGGGAACGCCATCAACGACTAGAATGTGGTCAAAGCCCTCTTCTAACCGAACCTTGTACCTAGAAGATGAAACCTTTTCGTCCACTGATGTCACGATTATGACGGTTATTTGAGCACGCACTTTTCCTCAATATCTGAAAAGTCGATCCCCTCATCAAGCTCATTCGAAATTGCCATTATGTTGCTTTCGCTTGCCGACTTGATTGACTGATGACTGAGACCAAGGATTGAGAGGGTCAATTTTTGTTTGCGTGAGCGTGACACCCCTAGTCCGGTAATTGCCGTGCGCACATGATATTGTAGGTGATAATGGTGGGTATCATTTATATATTATTCATTTATTAAATGCAAGGGACCCCATAGTGCAATAAACAATCCACCCAGGGGAAATAAGTGATTGGCGTCTTTGGTGCTGTTGAAGACTTTCAGTCTTTGTCTTTCAATGCCGTCCGATCTGTGCATTGCGCCTCTTTTGTTTGAACGTCCCTTACATATGCTTCGGTCGGTCCAGTTAGATGGGCATTCAGTCACTCTTTATAAGCGACAGGTCGGTCAGTGATCATCTATACAGGTTTTTCGAGTGCGTTGAGTGAAGTTTTTTAAGCTCCTCGACCGCCGGGGCAATACGGCGGACCTCAACCACTGTTACATTGCACAATGACAGCAGTATCGTAAACTATAGATTGGGCGATACGAACCCTTTTGAACTCTCTTCCAAAAACGCCACATCTGAAGCCAGGCATAGCTAAGGACCGTCGCGCAACGAAATAGAGTAGCCGCTCAACTAGAGCCTTCAGAAGGGTTTTAACTTTATTAGTTGCGGCCTTATGGGACATCTTTGTCTCGCTACAATTCAATTTCGTGCACTTACCTCTAGCGAAACCAGGTTTCAGGCTTGACCCTATTTCATTTGCAAAATGCCTAGAGTGCCTCAATCCTTGCCACAGCTGTCTTCCTGTCACACAACAGCCATGGTGGTGCAGCATGTGATCTGAGTCAGGTCCTGTCAGCAGATCAAGCAAGCAAGGCTCAAGCTTGATGATGGTGGTTCAAGGAAAAGAAGGATGACATGACTTTGATTTGTAATGATAATTTGCTGATCAACAATAATTTCCTTTTTAAAATAAATATTTAACGATAACTTCCTTAATAGCTGATCCGCTATCTAATTAGATAGCTAAACCCTGCGTTTGCGGTTTTTATAATCTTTATCTGATCTTATTCCAACTGATTTGTAATGATATTTCGTTGATAACTTTCCTTTTTAAAATAAATATTCAATGATAACATCCTTTTAAAATAGATATTATTACAAATTAAAGCCGTATGATAAGATTACCACTTTAGGGATGTCAGCGGTGGGGGGAGAGAGGGGTGAGCTGGAGTACGTGTCTGTTACAAACGTTCTGCGTCACTCGCGTCCTGCCCATCTTACCTACGATGTCCACGCTCTCCATCAACTGTTTTTTGCTTGGAACTGACTCGTCAAGAATCTTCACGGTCGAGATTCCGAAGACCGAAAATGTCAGCATCCTCAAAGACTTGATCAAGGAGGAACAGTCCCCTCACCTCAATCATATAGATGCCTCGGAGCTTACCGTCTGGAAGGTATCCCTCCCTGAGGACGCCATTTCGCCAGAACTCACAGTCGATGGTGTTAAAGCATTGCATCCTTTGAAGAAGATCTCTTCGATTTTCGGTGAAGCTCTGGTGGATGAACATGTACACATTTTGGTACAAGCACCCGCTGGTGCGCTCCATAAATGCTTTCTTGACTTAAGTTGACATTTCCTTTGGTCCCAAATTCTTTCGTCATCTCCATTCAACCATCTCTCCTTTCATCTGCAAATGCGATGGTCTCCATTCTCTTTCCGAAACGCTGCCAATTCCTACATTTTAATTACACCTTCAAAAGTGAGCCAGCCTGTCGCAGCTCCCGATTCCGCACAACTTCTCTCGCTCAACTGTTCCGTTCTCCGAGCGATTGGAAGCGGAATGACATCTTCGTGGTCGAGATTCCGAAGACCAAAACTGTCAGCCTCCTCAAACGCTTGATCAAGGAGAAACAGTCCCCTCGCCTCATCATCTCGATGCCTCGGATCTTATCCTCAGCCAGGTCTCCCTACCCGTGGATGATGACCTCAAAGAAAAACTCAAAAATGTCGATCTTACACCATTGAATCCCATCCTACCACTTTCGCTAGTGTTTCTCGTGTCGAATGGGATTGCCTGCACGTTGTCGTAACGTTCCAGTTCTGGGCGAGCCGGATATGACTCACCCCGCCGAACAAGGTGTGTTTCCATTTCTGCATTGTCATCGTGTGTGTAGACGACGCATGCCCTAGCACACCATCAGATTATTAAGGATGCAAACGCCGCCGCCGCACCATCAAGCGTTTCCAACAACCCTGCCATGTTCAAGTCGGAGCAAGAGAAACGCCCGATTTATGACGGACGCCCAGCTAATCGTGGAGGCCCTCCCATCGCGATATATCACACAGCTTTTGCCCAACTTAAAGATTCATTGCAGGATCTCAACAAGGTGGTCGACCCACACGAGGTGAAACGCGTGGGTGATACCGCCAAGTTGATCCTGGCATCGACACAAATATACGAGACGGAGAGGGAACGCGCCAGTATAATCTACCCATATATATGCAGCCTTTTGGGGATCGAACTACGTGAGAATGTCGCCACGACTACTGGCGGGAAGAACAAGGCTGAAAGCAATGCTCTGGTTGAGCAAGATCTCGATGATAAGACGTTCGGCAAAAATGTTGCTATTGTGGGCCATCTGGAGCTAAAGAATGAACTCGGTGTCGCAGGACAATGTGCAGTCCAAAATACGCTAGGGTTGCGTAAGTTGCTCACCAATGACAAGGTCTGTCGCCTACACAACTACGTGGATGTAAGAAACTGAACGATGTCTTCCACAGTACAAGGATATACGTTATACAACTTGCTGTCCCTGCATCATCATATCCATCGCTGGTCCATACATCATGTTCGGCGGAGCAATCTGCGCCGATATCTTCGTCGCCGAGGCATTTACGAATTTCATCTACCTTGGCGAGACCAAGGAGCAGATCATGACCCTTTCCCAGATTTTTGCCGCTGTTGCACATGCCTTGGACACGCTCAAAGAATACTATCGTTGTCTAAACTAAACCCAGGCCCACCCAACGTGAACCGGCTATTTCCTCAGCCAACCTATACCGCCAACAGGCACCCGCAAGGGTACTAACAATCTTGAGCCGATTTAATCACGAGGGACGCGAGCCGGACAACTATGAACGTTCACTTTTTAAGGGGACATATAATGACCGCCCAGTCCTCATCAAGTTCTGCCAAGCATACGACGGAAATGCCCATAGCATCGTCGCCAAGGCTGGCTATGCACCACAGCTATTCTTCTGCGAAAGACTGCAAGGCGGGGTGATGATGGTCATCATGGAACTGGTTGTTGGCAGGGATGCATTCCATCATTTCGGTAGCAAGACTATTCCCTCAGATCTGTTGGACGACGTGAAGGCAGCGATCTCCATCCTTCACGATGCGAATCTTGTATTTGGGGATATGCGCCGGCCCAACATTCTCGTCAAGAAAGAGATTGACAGATTACGAGCGCTGTTGATTGATTTTGAATTGGTTGGAGAAGCAGACCAGGCACGATATCCGCCTTTTCTTAATAATTCGGGAGAGATTAAATGGGCTGAGGGCATACGTCCGTATGGGTTGATGAAGAAGCAGCATGATTTAGACATGATTGATTTGCTCAATCATTCCGTCGAGATGATGACTTGATCAGGCATATCAGACGATAATCTTTTGGAGGTTGTGCGTGACATCAGGAAACGTAAAAAATATTTCTTGTAGGTTAATTAGGAGAGAGCATGATGAGAAAATGTTTATGTCGCCTTGCAATTCAGTTGTTCTCTTTTCTTTTCTGCAGATTCGTTTAATTTTTGGACCACTAGGACTCATGCATTTAGGGTCTCCTGTAGCGGCCAGGAGGGTTTTGTTGAAGTCTGGAAGCTGCACGGGGCATTGTTAGGCACCGGGAGGGCTGGCTCATCCAGTATGAGTCCCACGCAAGGTGGGTTTATTGGTTTCGTTGGACGGTTTGGGGTATGGTGAGTCATTGCGGTTGTCTATGCTGACATCCCTAAAGTGGTAATATTGCCACACGACTGTAATTTATAATAATATTTATTTTAAAAAGGAAAGTTATCAGTTATTAATGAAATTGAAATATTTGAAATATCGCATCGCTCGCTCCCCACCGCTCAACATGTCATGTCAAACGCGCAAGTCTATGGGAAAGGGCTCCGATGCCGGTGACGGTGATCACTTTACACAGCGGGAATTTGACAGCGATAGTAACAGTGTAGAGTATCATCGGCTCAAACCTGGAACTTGCTTCGCCAGTGAGAGATAGGCGGTAAAACTTGACTCGAATATCAGTGTTAACAACCGTCTCCCAGTCATTTTGTGCAGTTTGACACCACTCCTATTCAAAATGACTTGCTTCTTGCTCAGACAGTAACCTGTCAGTAAAGTATTGCTTCTGCTTCTGTCACCCTGCATAGCGTTTGCAATCAATTCGCGTCTGCCGTGTCGGATGTTTTCTTCTCCTGTAAGCGTTCGCACATTATCACTCCCTCGCTCTCACACACTGATCTGGGGAGAAAGCCGAACCTCAGTATACTTTCAATATCTTTCACGCGTTCGTTTCGAGCTCTGAAGCTTCTAGCCTGTTCCGTTGAACCTGGCTCTGCAGAAGACGTGAGCATGATCGTGCCTACTAACATTATTGTCGTCACTTTTTGGCTACAAGGGTATTGACCTCAACATCTCGTCGTCGTTATCGCCGTCGACATGATAGTTGAAAATTGTGGGACAGACACGCACGCCCTTTGCGGTCAAGAGTGGGGGACATAACTCTAACACTTAATTTCCGTCAACTCCTGGCGTTCATATCGCCATGTCCCGTTCCAACGACATCAAGGTCAACGCCGAAGCTGGCACGGATACCCGGTGTTGGCGTTGACGGATTCTTACTCGGTGGTGATATGTGTCAACTTCCCGCACCTATAGGGAGAGTCTCTCATATGATGCATGGTCACTCAGGATACTCTCACATATCTAATCAACATGGACTTGCAGTTGACAATATCGTGGCTCACGAAATTGTTTTCCCGAATGGTACAATCAAAACGGTGAAGGCAGACGATCACGATCTATGGTTCGCTCTCAGGGCATCGGTTTCTTTTGTCTGACTTTTTCAATCTCCAGGATGGTGGCAATAACTATGTAGGTAGTTATTAGATCCGTCCTAAACGATGTTAATAGTCCTTTTCAAGGAATCGTGACCAAGTTTACACTTAAATCACACTACAAGGGACAGTATGCGCGAAGAATTTGCCGGTGTTGGTAGTGCCACTCGTTGGGTATATTAGCATAATGGGACGTGAACGTGCATACCATCCTAATATTTGATTTTTTGTGAATATTGCCGTTGTTGCCGATGCGCAGTTCGAATAGTTCATATTGAAAGAAACGGCACGCAACGCAACTACATACATTTCATTTCACACATACTTAAGTTCCGTCGTTCATAGGGAGTACATCAAGGATGAAAACGATCAAAAAGAAAAAAAGGGGGCGGATTTCCGGTTCACCAAGTCGGTATTTCTCGGTCTCTTAGATCTTGAACCCGCCCGTAAGACGCATGACGTTAAAAGGATCATACCCCTTCTAATCCCTCGCAACCGCTTCAGGTTATCGCCATACAACTTCTCCAGCGGCGTTCCAAAGAGGGCATAGTTGGGATAATGCGCCGCGTTCCTCACGTCTTGGCCGTCTTTTATTCCGGCTTCGATCACCGACTCGCTCAGTTGGCGCATGTTGTCGTACATATACTTGTCGAGGGATTTGTCGGACCACCCGAAATAGAGGCTTGACGGGTGGACAATCTGGGAACGATCGGGAGGGTACGCGGATGGTTCTCCGTGTGTGAGGAAATCGGACTCGAACGGATCGAGGCTGAAGACGATCAGTAGGTCACTGTCACGCTTGCTAAGTTTGTCACCCCAAGACTGTTGTTACACACATAATAGCATCAGATTTCATAAAAGGGGGGGAAGATAGAAGAGAACACTTTGATAGCTCACCTGAAGGTCGTTGATGACCGCTTTCAGGAACGGCGCTGTGTAACGCAACACAGGAATGCCGTCGAAATAAACCCTTTTTTGTTTGAAAAGTGGGCAGAAGGTTCGACGGTAGGTCTAACGAACATGTGCTTACCGCTCGTATTCAGACGGGGGGATGCTCAAAACGAAATGTGTGAAAGAACCCTCAATGATGGACTTGACAGAATTTGGTAGTTTCAACAGATCATCGTAGAGGCCATCAGGAGGCTTTGGTCCATCGTAGAAGAGCACCATACCAAACACAACCTGCCCCAGTCATCAATGAAACAAGTTGCGCGTGAAGGCCCCCATGTCTTCTTACCGTGCCGTTACTATATGTTATCTCCCCCAATTGCGATCCCTTATGATCGTGCTCTTTCGAGAGGAAATCAGCGAATGCTGTATAGGCCGGTTCTATCTGGTCTCCTTCGAAGCCCAGAACAGCCCCCTAGGTTGTCCACACCATCAAAACACGAAACATAATCCCTGAAAGGGAGGCAAAGACGTACCCAAACATCCGTTTGTTTATGTGTTTTAAAAGTGAACTTTGTAACAATTCCCTGATTGATAACGAAATGATCGCCAGTATTGTAGATCATCAATCCTCGTCAAACTCACGTAATTGTTCATTCCTCCCTAATGTTTGGGATTGCCGCTGTGAGACCACTACATCTAGAGCTGCTGTTTAAATGTACCTTGAGTGCGAAAAAGAGATCCTCGTCCTTCTCGGTCAACACCTTGACCTCCCCGTTTGGCAACACGAGTTCAAATGCCGTGACGGTGTCCACCGTGAGCCCATACTGGTTGGTCTTCCAAGAATACCCTACCGCATAAAAATAATGACCGAAGCAATGAGATACATAAGTAAGACACTGGAATGAAGCTGACCTCCGCCAAGCGTGAAGCCCGCAAGGCCAACACCGACCAGACGACCTCCGACAACGTTGAGGCCCTTGGGAACGAGGTAAGAGTACACATCAGTCCAAGTAAGCCCTGCTCCGATATCGACAGTCCCAGAATCCTCGTGGATAACAATATCGTCGAATCGGGACATCGAGATATGCACACCGGGAGTTGACGAAAAGCCGGGATTTGCAGTATGCCCAGAGCACTTGACCGCAAAGGGCGTGTGCGAGAAGCCGAGTTCGCGAAGCTTGGCAGGTGTCCCGAATTAGCGTTGCCAGCGAGTGCGTAGAGCCGACATAGGTAAGGGGGCCTACTTACAATGAGGCCAACATCATGGGGCGTACCGGGCCTCACTGAGCACGCGGATATTTCACTGCTCGAATTGGCCCAATGAGAAATATCTTCGTTGAATTCCGGAGACTCTTTCAGTGAAATTCTCGTATCAGCAGCAGCGGATGAAAGGCGCGCGCCATGAGGTGCAGGAGAGGGGTAAAGGACATGGAAGGATACCTGGATGGAAAACTTGCGAGGCAGGCGAGATCGATTTTGCTATAGCCTCACAGGTAAGCTGGTAATCATGAGTCAGAGGTGCCTGAGCGACGGGATCATCGACATCCCAATTGAGCTGTCCTTTCACAGTCGCGACAAGGAAGGCGGAAAGAACAAGAGCATGACCCAGAAAAGCGGGTTTCAGCATGATTGCAGGACGGGTTATAAGAGCCCGTGGCGGAAGTATATGCTGAAGGAGCCCTATTCGCAGCCTTTATACTCATCTCATTCATACCCGAAGATTCCACGGGGTGAAAGAGAACACAGGTACATAGAGGTGCATATTGATGAACCTCAGCGAATGAAGAACGATATCATTAATCCTGGAACTGTCTATGCGCGCCATATCAGTGACCCTTTAGTTTGGGATGGCTCCACTCAAACCATCGGGTACCGAAATGAAGTGTGGTCGGTCTGTTGTCGGTCTGATTGGGAGTATAACTCCAGCAAGAGCGCCACGCCGGTGCCACACTTTCCATGAGCATGAGTTATAACCATCGTGATTTAATTTAAAAAAATGCTACTTATATTCGTGAGTTGAGGAGTTAGACGTTAGCTAGACACAAATTGTTGAACGTGAACATGACACCAAGATGTTCCAATGTCACCTTTTAACTTCGTGAGTGACTTGATAATACAAACATGGAAAGGAAATAAATGCAAAGACAGAACCGCTGGTGTCTCCGCAACGCCCCCAACTTTGTACAATCAGATCATTCAAACCACTTCCATGCCTCCTGGCACGTACAAGCAAGTGCCCGTGCGTGCCAATCACGGACCCCTGGTGGGTTATTATTTTTCAAATGTTTTCAAGCGTTCTGCGCGTCATTTTGATTCCAGTCGGAAAAAGTCGTCAGCCTGAAAAATCACTCTCGTACTCATCCACCTCCTCCGTCTCATTGAAATGCAGTAACGCCGGTAATAAATGCATGTGCGTTTGAAAGGCGACGGAAGAAAGTGTCAGATAAGCATAACTCGGGTGCGGCATAGTACGGGCGACAAAATAGTACCTTCCCTGCATTTTGGCGTTCCAAGGCCCGGCCCTTATTTATGAGCACGATCATGTTGGCTAAACCCGGTCGATGAACGATAACAGCGAGAGAAGTACCTTCCGTCTGGTCTCTGGCTTGCAGGAATAATCAAGTCGCCGTTAGGCGCGACCACGATTCCCGCGAGAGCGGCATCAGTGGCAATAGGGCCGCCTTCGCGTGCGACATGTTAAGTGCTATTTCTCCTGAGACGTGCAGCCAAAAGGGTCGTTGGAAAGAAACCAGGTGCGAGGCCTTCCCTCTTGAGCTCCTGAACCCTTTCATCGTCATGTTGTGAAGGGGTCTTCCAGAATGCGCAGGCCACATCCACCTTTGCTGGGTCTAACGGCGCAGCGGGTTCCCCAAGGTGGCAGTGTGTGGCACGAACTGGATACCATGTAGTCGCGTGAGGGAACGGATCAACTAGAGGTAGGCAAAAATGGAATCGCGAAATTTGCAAACACTACCGATCCAAAGACTTCAATTCTTTCTACGTTCGTTTACGTCCCTGGAGAAGTATGGTCAGACGTCGCTTGTCGCGCCGCGGCTAAAGCTCGGTTGTTACGACTACTTCCGTATTCTACGACGGTCCCGTACCTCCGCCTGGGATTTTCGATGGTTTCATTGATCTCCTGACTCTTCAGCGGGATTTGTCAACTAGGCCGTTCCTGGATCTTGTTAAGAGTCAAGTCTCCCGAACCATACCTACTGGCGTGCAGTGAGCGACTTGTGGACCTTATATACCGGAATCTGTTCTCATTTAAATATTAGTGGCCTCGTTCGTGGGTTCGGACCTACTCGGTATTCGCTCTCCTACCTCGACGACATGATCGGGCAGATTTTGATATGGATATTCTTGATTATTATTTTTATTAAGTGTGATAGCCAAGTGTGCACTAGTATTGGTAAGCTCACTGATTGACCTGAAAGTGTGGGTGTTGGCTGCCGTTAAACCCTTTACCGGTGGCATGCTCAGCCATGGCGGTCCATCCGCCTACCCTCCGGATCGCTCCCAAACTTTCTTCTCGTCAGCTTTGGGCTATACGTGGTCAAATTCCTCTGTGGATGAGATCATGACCCGCGCCATACGCAAGAATGCAGACAATCTGCAAGCCGCGGCTCTCAAGGAAGGGCAGAATGTGGCGCATGTCGTGGTGTACCCGAACTATTCGCTACTCGATACCCTGCTGAAGGACATGTACGGGAATAACGTGAACAGGTTAGGGAAGCTGAAACGGACCATCGACCATAAAAATATAATGGGTCTCGCTGGCGGGTTCAAGTGCGGCAGTATGTCTGAAAACCCTACTTCCTGGCTGTTATGTGACAAAGACATTGGCCATTATATAAGCAAGTTATGATCCAATCAATTCAAAAAAAATTCAATGAAACATTGGGAGCATGACCTTGATTTGTTCGGGGTGCTTGTCATTGTGACAACCTCATGAGATCTCATACACCATCAGTGCTCATTTATGATTATGAATGATCATGACACACTCTAGGTGGTGTTGTTTTGTAAACCTTCACTGTTACAAGTAGTTATCTTTCCTGCATGGGCAATGCGGCCTATTGAACGAGCGCCCACTTGGTAGCATAACAAACTGAATGGTGTAGTGAAGTGATGACGGTATGACATGTGCTATGCTATTTTAGTACTATTGACCGGATCACCGGATCGACTTTGCTCCATTTGGGGTCCTGCCGTGCGCCGGGTGTGTGGCGCGGCAGAACAAACCAAAAACAAACAAAACAGCACAATTTCTATTCATGAACGAAACCCCCGATCCAATCAATCCGAAGGGGCCATCTTATGGAAGGACGAGATAAGGCCATGGAAGCGTTTAATGACCGGTAAGAATGGCTACGGACGTGAGCAATGCATAGTAAAGTGAGGGTAAGATTAAGCTGATTCCAGCTCGCGCGACGTCTTATCTGATTTTTTTGTTGGAGCCGTATGCACTACCGTTCACGTATGCGCGATTTGTTACCGTTCCGAGAACTCGACAAATGACCCGCAGTTATGCCCCAAATCCAGGTGAGTCGAGCGGAGCCTTGTGGGTGCATAAGGTTAAGGAGAGAGAAAAAAAATAAAAGAATGGAACGAATCGAGGCGTTCCTTTAGCTCCAAGAACGCAAACACGAGAATGAGTTGATGTTAAGGCTTTTTTTGAAGCCCTCGGCGAATGTGAAAACACACCGTACATATGATTTCTATCTGCATATCACATTATACTATCTATCTAATTCAAGTTACCTGGGCCACTGGAACGGAAGGACACAAGAGCTAGCCCGACAATAAAGGGTGGTGACATTGTGGAGCAACTGCTTCTTGGAACTCACCAATACTAGCAGTATCTCATCACGCCCCCATGATCAGAGAGTCCGAGATAAGTTCTTCTGCCCTCTTATCCCTAGGAATGAAAGAGCATGGGAACTGAGTCGGCCGACTAGAGAAGTAATCAGTTTTTGTTTTCAGGCTCTGCCTCGTTTTGACCGAAAAAAAAGACGCCAACATTACCTTACGAGGTTTCCGGTATAGTTGTACTCAGAAGGACCCTTTACACCTTCTTCACCTTTTGGTCCTCTCTTGATGTCAAAAGCCGAGAGCAGAGAAGCGATAACTATAAACAACGTCGCGTCGACAAAGTACCTTCCAGGGCAAATACGTCTTCCATATCCAAATGCCGCTGACAAAGTAGGGTCGTCGCGCGCACTCCCATCGGGGTTGATATAACGCTCGGGTTTGAAGGCGTCTGGTTCCGGATATGCCTCTGGGTCATGGAAGATTGCCCTGCGATATGTTTAGAACCACCCTAAATGGATCCAGTGGATTGCATACCAGGTATTTCCGATCACCAACGCGCCTAATAGGGGGATATGCGCATGCGTGGCCAAACGTTATACTAAGATGAACCTGGCGCAACAAGACAACACACACCTTTCGGTATGAAATATCCCTCGTACACGTCATCCTTTGTCGTTGCGTGAGGAACAGCTTTCCGATCATCAAATTCTCCGCTATCTGATATTGTTCTAGTCCAAACTCACCTAGAGGCCCAACAGGCTTCCACCTTAGAGTTTCCTTGCACAACGCTTCAATAAACGGCAAGCTTGGACGATCCTCAAAAGTAGGGAGCCGTTCTCTCCCCGTAACGGCGTCAAGTTCGTCTTGCGCCTTCTTCTGGATTTCGGGGTGGAGCAAGATCGCTACCAAAAAGGTCATGATGGCAGCCACCGTCTAAAAAATAGAAGGGTTGAGTCTGCCGACATGTTTACAAATCAAGGGTTTGCGATCTCGTACCGTCTCCGCCCCAGCTGTGGACAATCATGTCAACGTAGTCCCATTGCCCTTGGACATTATTACAGACCTGTGTACAACGTTCCCAGGGCCCCAAGCATGGCTTGCTCCGCTTTGTCATGTTCTGTTCCGGTTAGCTTTTCTAATTCTTTAAGCTGATCGAGAGCAAGGGATGGTTGCGCGGTGCCGTTGAGCTATAGGCCCGGGGTGAACTCTCCAGGAATTTCTACCACAAATTTCTTACTTACAATACCGCGTTTTACAAAATCGATTGGATCATTGATGACCTCTTGCCCTATATCGTAAGCAAACCGGGCAAGCGGTTTGTAACTGAACCATGGTAACCATTCAGGGATGTGCCGCACTAAGGAGATTACCGTAAGTTAAATACCCCTCTCTCCCCTGTACATGAGAGATGAAACAGTACAAAAGGGAAGATTGTTGACAAGAAGAGCGCCTGGAAGCGTAACTTCTCTTGAAATTTTGGTCAACTTTTGAGCAGCGTGGATTTTCCGGTCGTCAGGCCCTTGGACTTCATAACCATACCCCATAGCCAGTATCATCTCTCCCTGAAGGCTGTAGGGAAATTAAGACCAGCACCTTTCAGATAGGCGTCTCACTAACAGTTCAATGTGTGCTTCCCATTCATTGGGTCGCGTCAACATCCGATTGAGGAGTACGCGTGCCTGTGTCTGTTGCATAGGGCGATACTTTGCTGCAGGCCCCGGGCGGAGCCCACGATCAAGAATCTTGCGCCCTAGACGCCAAATCTCAGAATATCTTGCAAACGCCATATTCCACTGCCATTCTGCCCTGAGCCGTGTCAGCCTAAAAAATAAAGTGAAAATTTGAAACCCAAGCAACGTACATTTCGTGGAATGGGACCACGGTACGATCGGAGTAGATGTCGCCACGTTTCTCGAGCAAATCTTTTACGGACTTGAGATTGTTTAATACCACGATGACTTGGCCAAAAACGTGGAAGGACAATATAGGCCCTGACCGTTCTTGTTATAAACGAGTAGAAAGAACACACGTTGTCGAGGAGTGATTCGTACCATATGTCTTTGATAATTTGGTATATGCAAGCCATGAAAATTCCTGGGGAATATCTCTGATGTTTCCGATAATGGGCAGAGGTCGAGGACCGGGAGGGTAAGATAGTCCACCCCGCCTTCGACGGCTATGGATGGCCTGGACAGCGACGAGGAGAGAGAGGAAGACAAGTAAATCAACGAAGATGGTCCCAGTTGCGAATGCCATGTTTGTGGAGGTCAAGTGGTCGAACCATCGAGCTTTTTTATGTCAACAACTAGCATGATTGCTCCATTCTGCTATTTCTATTTTTATTCAAGTCCAAGTTCCATTGTCTAGGGCTGAGGTATCCCGGCACGAGGCCGAACTCCATGCTTCGGCGAAATCCTTGGAGTGAACTAGGGAGAGAGACTAGCGAGATTTTTTCTTATTTTTTTCCGATATAGTCTCTGGTCTGTATTCATGCAAGTGAAGTCTCAACACAGCTATGGTGAAGTAACATTAGTTATAGACCCCTGGCACCACCGGTCATCCGTGGTCTCGTGCGCGCTTTAGGAAAATGACGGTAAGGGTTGTGTGGTATGAAGGGGTCGTCAAGGGGTCATCTTCTCTCCGAGTTACGAGACTGAAAGCAAGCTACCAGCGGAGCGGATCCTGAGACGACCCGTATTATGCGCGAGCTCGTATGCACCGGAGCCACTTACTTTTACTTACTTTGCCCCGTTAAGTAGTCTCACCGTCTTGAGTAGAAAGATTGCATCTAATTACTTTTAAAGTGCTCGACTTTACCCTAGCAGATAGTAGCACAGAGAATTGAATTGCGAGGTTTCTCCACATCCTTTCCGAGTTCATCAAATTCTTTGAGACAACCCCTGGATCGACGACATGGATGCAAGTTGTTGAGATTGAATGCGCGCTGTAGGAAAGCTACTGAATGTCAAGGAGGTCCGGAATGTTAAAGGTTGCAAGCAGGAAATAGGGAAATGAGACACAATCGACTATTCCCGTCACATCTTGTCATTCTACCTAGTGAGCCCAGAACTCAAGCTGTTCGCGTCGACGTGGAGTTAAAGTTAGAGAGTGGGTGTAAGAGGTCGCGGAGCAGAAGATGAGGAGGCGCCCTGATTTATTATATAATAAAAATAAAAGTAAAACACATCAATGGCATTAACAAACATGGGAATTCGCACGGAGAAGGAGGGAACGGTTCCCATGCCGCTCCTTTTTCCCGTGGATGGCTCATGTGCACGTTCGTCGTTGTCGTTGACACATAAAGCTAGCTCCGTGACAAGAATGATCCAACCCTTCCACTTCTTTCCGATTAGTGGGTTCTATTCCTCAGAGTCGTAATAATGCGTGCCAATGCCTTTACGCTCGGAGCTGTGCTCACCCTGGTTGTATCAGCAAGAACCAGTGGGGCTTGTCCGGATGGGGAACATGAACATGCATACGAGCGACGTGCCGAACCCATAGTTCATCTCACACCACCTTCGCGGCCACTCGTTTGGGGAGATATCAATATCATCCATACTACAGACAGTCATGGGTGGTTACTCGGACATCAAAAGGCATCCTTCCCGGAACCTAGTTACAGGTGATTGGCTTATTGTAAAGTAAGCGAATGTTAACGCTGATTCCTTTTTTTTTTTCTAAGTGGGGATTTTGGTGACTTTGCATCCTTTGTGGCGCATATGAAAAAAATTGCCGAGGTAGGTCAGGGAGGGAGGGGGGAGTAATGGGTGGTGGTGACTGACTGAATCGTGTGATGATTTGACCTAAATTTTAGGAGAAAGACGTTGATTTGTTGTTGGTTGACTCTGGCGACCTCCATGACGGTACGATCATTCCTCTTTGCGAACTTTGTGAACTGACAATTGCGATAGGTACCGGTCTCGTTGATGGTTTCCCACCGGGTGGCATCGACGCCCATGATGTATGCATCCTCTCTGCCTACATCTGCTAAAATTCACCGTCTAAAAAGGCCAACAAATTCTTCGACCAACTACCCTACGACGTACTTGCCATCGGAAAGTGCGTTTTTTTTTTAATTTAAAATTTTTTATGTTTTGTTAATTGGGATTTTCTAACGCGGTCGTCTGCACAAAGTCACGAGTTGTACATCTATGCGAACGCGCTTGACATGCATTTGAACTTTGCTCCAAAGTTCCACGGCCGTTATCTTTCGTCAAACGTCAACATCACCGTTGCCGGTCCAGGTGGTACACCAGTCAGCGTGCCTGTTGGAAGTCAGTTGTATTGATCGATGATCAAATCATGCATCATCTAACATATGCGTGTTTACGTAGGTCGCTTCGCCAAGTTCAAGACGCGAAAGTGGGTACATCCGAAGCATGCGTAGGGGTACAGGTTGACGTCTCGTGTCGTCTAGGGGTCGCAAGGTCACATCTCTTGGCGTCCTCTTTGACTTTACCGGCAACGATCACAATACCACTGTACAAAAGGTGGAGGATATGGTGAATGAAGCCTGGGTAAGTTAAATCCCTCTTTCACGCTTCACTCTCCTTAGCTCATTCTAATTAACCGTTATAGTTTGCTGATGCGATCAAGGAAGAGCCCGACTTCTTCCTCCTTGTTGGGTACGTTCCCCTTTTTCTCTCATCGTAGGACTGAACTTTGACTATTAAAGGCATATGCCCGTGGCACGTGACAAATGTGAGGTTACTCTCATGACGCATTTAAGCCTGCCCTGGCTTTATTAACACCTGGGCAGGGCCACTTGTCTTCAACGCAGTCCGGGCTGTACATCCGACCACTCCAATTTTAATCTTCGGGGGGCACTCGCACATCCGAGACTGTCGTAAGTATCGTAATCGTGGGCATCTTTTGCCTTGAACGGTCCCTTACACGTGCTCCAGTCCAGTTTGACGGGCGCTCAATCGCTCTCGAGAGTGGACGGTACATGGAAACCGTCGGTCAGTGGTTATCTGTACAAGTTGAAAGTAGTATTTCATTGAGCCTAACGCTTATACAGGTTTCTTGAGTGAGTAGGGTGAAGTTATTTAGCGATGGATGACTTATTGATCGGTTTCTAGGTGTGAATCTCGATCATCAAGGTAGCAAGGCAAACCTCACGGTCAACCGTCGTTATCTTGACCCTAACCGTGTCACCTACGAGGTATGTCATTTCTGCCTGCGCACACCCCCATTTTGCACAGTGTATTGAATCTGGTTTCAGTTCCACTCGAACCGCCGTGACTCGTCTTTTGATAGTCCCCAGGGCCGAAAAATCACAAAGGGTCTTCAGGATTTGTCAAATCGATTCAATCTCGACTTGAAGTTTGGAACCGCGCCACAGGATTACACCCTTTCGCGGGATCCCTTCCCATCGAATGGTTCGTTGCTAAGCCTCATCGTCGACCAGGTCCTCCCGACCGCATTGACTGTCAACAACTCTCGGGCAAATATCCCGAATATCATCATCACCAACTCGGGAGGGCTCCGATTTGATATTTACGCGGGACCGTTCACGAAGAACGATCAGTTGACGGCGTCACCATTCACGGACGCGTTCCAGTATATACCCAACGTGCCGCTCAGCGTAGCAAAATCTGTCTTGCCGGTCCTGAATGGCGGGGGGAATAATGGGAGACGTGAGCTATCGTCTGCGGAGGAACGCTATGCGCGTGGGGACGTCGACGAACGGTACGGGAATTGGCTCGCGGAGATGCATGAGCGAGCTGGACCGGAACGACGCGCGGCGCAGAATTTGACGCTTGGATATGTGACTCAAGACGTGCGTGTGCTTTCTTCTTTCATTCCTTTTGCTTGGTTGTGACCACCTCTCCTTTGTATAGGCGTGTCCTGGTATTGGAGATGACACTCTGCACACGCCTCTGCCGTTCTTCCCTTCTCCGGGTTTTATAAGCTCGACTCCACCAACGGGGAGTGTCGATACGGCGATCGACCTCGTATTTGTGGATTTTATTGCGAGTGAGGTGTTAAAAGTTCTCAATGGCTTGCAGACGACCAAGACGTATACGAGCTCGGACGTGTTGTCTTATACGTCGATCTTGTTAAATGAGGTGCTGGGCGTGTTCGCGCAGGTAAAGTGGAACTGAAACTGAACGACGGGCGACGATCAACTTTTCACTCTTGTGTCTTGTTCGTCTCATCTCCATCCGTCATCTCCTACCCTACCCCTACCCCTACCCCTAAAACAGGAGTTAAATTGATATTTAAATTTATCGGAGTCTGAAATAGGAATATTATATTGACTTATTGACCTATAAAAGTAAAAGTGAAAGGGCAATAAAGTGTATGTATGCACAATTTAATGTGTTGATTTAGTTTTAGTTTTAGTTTCAGTTTTAGTTTAGTGTGTGTTCGTTGTCTTGTGCCCTCCCTCTCCCTCTCCCTCTCCCTCTCTCCCCCTTCCTCTCCATCTCTCCATCTCTCACTTCCTCCCCCCATTCTTTCTCTTTTCTTTTCCCCCTTCCGTTGTTCAACCTATTGGTTGAAAGCTTGCGCTCGCTTTTTCATTGTTGCAAGCGTAGGCCAGCTTTATCTATCTATCTATAAAGTACACCGCACCCCTCTCTTTTTTTGTTTTTCGTGCGTGTCTTTTTTTCTCTTCTTTTTTTATCCATCTACCAACTCCTCCACACTCTTTTCCCTCCTTCCCTCTATCCTCACATACCCTCCTTTTCTCCTTATTCAATTCATTTCTTTTTTTCCTCTGCCCCTCTGATCTATCTTCTTCTTCTCTACCGCTCTCTCCCGTCGTTCCCTTTTTTCTTTTTCCCTGTCCTTTTCCATCCACTTCCGTTTCGCAATGGACGACGCACAGACCGCCTTTGCAACTCAGTATCCTCCCTACGGCTTTGATCTTGACATGATGAAGGTTCATCTTTTCTCTTACTTCTATTTGTTTTTTTTATTTTCCCAGGTCATTGATCGATCATTTCCTTGGTTTTTTTTCACCCTTCACAGCGTCCCATGGATACTGTTGGTGGTCCTGATGCCAAAAAGGCCCGCTGGTCGCCCAACTCATTTGGTGCACCCACCGTTAACGGTCTCGTCACCCCTACCACTCGTGATGCATTTGCCAATTACGGTTACGGCTCTCAGGCAAGCATCCCTCAGGGTTTCTCTAATGGCTCTCCGCCTTCAGGCTTTGCCGGGCCTCTCTATTCCACTTCTATCAATACCCCTGGCCAGATCAGCCCCAGTACAGCTAATGCCTTCGCTCAGCAGCAGGCCCAACATCAAGCCCAACAACAACAGCAGCAGCAGCAAGTCCAGCAGCAGCAGCAACAACAACAACAGCAGGCTCAGCATCAGCAACAGCAGCAACAACAACAGCTGAACGGCAGTGCCGGTTATGGTTTTGGTGGTTACAACATGCTCGGAATGGGCCTTCCCAGTGTGGGCATGCTTGGCGGATTTCCCTACGGCAACCAGGTGGCCAACTTTGCCGGAGTATGTATTTTGCTATTTTCGTCTGATCCGTTAGCATGCCTGCTCACATAATAAACAATTAACGACAGGGCTTCAACCCTCCTCGCACACCCTCTCTTGGCATTGCGTCCCCCAGCTACTCGGGTGCAGCTCTCACTGCAGCTCTTACCGCTTCCAATAATGCCACGGGCCGTACTGTCTATGTTGGCAACCTCCCCGCGACCGCCTCCGTCGATGAGCTCCTCAACCTCGTCCACTTTGGACCGCTAGAGTCGATCCGCGTCCTCCCTGAAAAATCGTGCGTTTTCCTCTCCTTCCTCGACGGCGCCACTGCTGCGGCATTCCATGCCGATGCAACCATCAAAAAGCTTTCCTTGCATGGACAGGAGCTTAAGATCGGCTGGGGAAAGCCCTCCCCCGTCCCGAGTCAGGTTGCGCTTGCCATCAGTCAGAGCAACGCGAGTCGTAACGTCTATCTTGGCGGATTGGACGAGGGCACGACGGAGGAGCAACTTCGCGACGATCTTAGCCGTTTTGGTCTGATTGACCAGGTCAAGATTGTGCGTGACAAGAACATTGGATTTGTGCATTTCCTTAGCATTTCAGTTGCGACAAAGGCAAGGAAATGTTCTTTGTATTTTTGTTTCCCTATGTTGATTATTTTTTTCTTTTTTCCACCCTTGCAGGTCGTGAACACGCTTCCTACAGAACCCGCATGGGCAGGAAAGCGCGTCAACTATGGCAAAGACCGCTGTGCATACATCCCCAAGTCACAGCAAGCTGCCGCACAAGCTGCACAAGCTGTTGCCGCGCAGTCACTTGTCGCGCAATCCGCCGCGGCATCGCTTAGTCCTATCAATACCAATGTTGGCGGCGGCTTTGGGGCGTTTGCGCCTTACTCACCATTCACACCGGAGGGTTTCGGGGTCCCTGGGAGTGCGAACAGGACCGTATACCTAGGCAATGTTCATCCCGAGACGACAACGGAGGACCTATGCAATGGAATCCGCGGAGGTGTGCTGCAGAGCATACGGTATATGCAGGATAAGCATATAGCTGTACGTGTGATCGCGATCAGCTCTTATGAATTTGGGGACTGATCTGGTTATGCCCATCAGTTTGTGACGTTTATTGACCCTGCAGCGGCGCTCACTTTCTTCCACGCGGCGTCATACCAGGGCTTGACGCTTAACAACCGGCGGCTCAAGCTCGGTTGGGGTAAAAATGCAGGCCCGCTTCCGCCTGCGCTTGCTCTCGCCGTGCACTCTGGCGCAACACGTAACGTGTATATTGGTAGTATTGAGGACTTTGAGACGTTCTCTGAGGACAAGTTAAAGCGCGACTTTGGAGAGTATGGCGATATTGAACTCGTCAATTTCCTCAAGGAGAAGAACTGCGCGTTTGTCAACTATACCAATATCAGCAACGCCATCAAAGCTATCGAAGGCATCAAGAATAAGCCCGACTATGCCAACCTCAGAATCGCCCATGGCAAAGACCGCTGTGCGAACCCTCCCAGGTCTGGCCCACAAGGTGGCGGGGCTATTCGCCGTTCCGCTTCGGGTAATGGCCCTGTCTCGGCGGCACCTGGATCAGACGACCAGGAACTTTTCCAGGTCCCGATTGATGGTCCTATCGCTGGGATCAGCGAGGTCGACCACTCTGGCGAGGTCGGTCCCGAGTTGATAGAGCCGCCCGCGGAAGCTTAGGCATGTACACCCCCGGCTTATCAAGAAGATACCCTGGCCTTGTCTGTCCGTTTGTCTGTCTATTTAACTGTCTCTCGCGTCTGGACCGAAAATGCAAACACGCACACACGCTCATAACGCAACGCACAGCCTCTGAGGAGTGGATCGGTGGACGGTGTAAAATGGAGAGCGGTCCACCTACCTTTTTTTTTTTTTGACTTCTCTTCGCTAGTCTGAGCTCATTGCAAGGAGAGAGAGAGAGGGAGGGGCATTTGTTGGTTCGTTCTCCATCCTCTATCGAATATCGTTATTCCCCTTCCCCTTCGCCGTCGTCTCTTTTTATCAAAATTTTGTGTCAGATTGTGTTTTCCCTCCGTGCGTAACCACTATATGCCCCCCTCATTTTTTTTTTCTTTCCTTCGCCTCAGCTTCGCTCGTTGCTCTCACAAAGAGACCCCCGCCCTCTCGTAAACCCTCTCGTATCAATACCTATCGTATCGTATCGTACTATATTACAATACGTATTTTTCTCTCTCTCTCTGACTAAACTGACAAAGAATCATCTTCATTTCGGGTACTGGCGTGGCCCTGAAAAAGGCACAACTCCATTTGATGGGATCAAAATATGTGTGACTGGGACTGTGACTGTGTGACATGTTGTTCATACCACACCACCACCACACATTTGTATAAATATGATGGGTAAAATTTGTAAATGTGATAGGCTATGATAAATCATTCCTCCCAGATTGTTAATCTAATGGCGCGCATTGAGTATTGTCGGAGGCGCAAAGGAAGGCCAAGTTTCACCTTTTATTTATGATGGCTTAATGGCTTGCTGCAGCGGCACGCGATCGACATGCGCAGTCGTCTTGAGTGGGAATGAATCGTCTGCACCGGTTCCCTAGGGTAACTCATATTAGGTGGTAGAGCTGGAAAGGGAGGGAGAGAGAGAAATAACAAACGCACAAATAAGTTGAAGGGGAAACCGATATCGAATTTTTTCGCGCTCTCAATCTTTTGGATATGTTCTGGCGTAAGCGAGATGTCGAGCGCTTTCAAATTGTCCCGCAACTGATCAATTTTACGCCCGCCGACGATTGGGAAGACATATGGCATCTTGACCAAATGGTACGCGATCGCGACTGATGGGGGGGACCAAGGCACCGCATCAAAAAAAAATAAACCATTCGAGGGTCCAAGTAGCAGGTTAAGAGTTAGAGTTAAGAGAGTTAGTAGTGCGGTAGCGGGACGGAGAGAGAAAGAGAGAGAGACGAACCGGCGGTAATGTTTCCCTCGACACCTACCTCCTTCGCTATCTCTTCCAACACAAGTGACACCTTGCGTTCTTCCTCATTACGCTCCCAACTTGGCGAGAAAACCGTACGACCATTCTCCCCACTCTCGCGTCGTCGCGCTTCTTCAGCATCCGTACGGATTTTACCACCCCCTAGAACTCCCCAAGGTGCAAGGGCGAGTCCCTCTGAACGAGCCATAGGGATAATATCTCGCTCAAAGGAACGATCAAGAACGCTCCAAAGTCCTTGATAGATCGAGAATGGAGTTTTTCCGTGATCCTTGGCGTATTGGTTCGCTTTGGATACTACCCATGCTGGAGCGTCCGAGATTCCCTATTATTTATATCAAGTATCACGCAGACGGGGTGTGTGTGTCAATGCAAGTTCAAGAGGAAAAAATGGAGGTTTCCCCCCCCCCCCCTCTGCGTACCAGGTAGAGGACTTTTCCTTGTAGAATGAGCGTATGCAGCGCATTTATGACTTCCTCGACGGAGGTACCGTAGTCCCACCAATGTACGTAAAGGATGTCAATGTAGGACGTGCGTAGCTTCTTGAGCGACTCGTGTATGGAAGTGTGCAACGATTTTGCGTGATTGCCGGTGTAGTTTACTTTGTGGGTGATATTGTCTTGACCACGCTTATAATTTGTCGTGTACTTAATGACGTCCAACCCTCATTATTAAAGCACGTGGAAGATCGTTTTGAGAAGGGCGTCTAACTCACCTTGGTAGCGATGACGAGTTGGTCACGAATGCCTCGCTTTTCGGCCCATTCACCGATGAACTCCTCAGAGCTCTCGTCCTGGCTAAAAAAAAATAGATATATTCAAGTTCAGAAAATTAAATTAAAGTAGCATGGGAAAAAAAAAACACACTAGTTGTTGGCAGTATCGATAAAATTCCCCTAGTGGTCGCGAGTCATCATCATCAGAACTTGAAAGGGAAAATTTAAATGAGTAAGTGACTTACGCCAAAGTCAAAGTACGCATCGAGAAGCTTGAATGAAGTTTCCTTATCCATGGAACCCATACCATATTCATGCCATTTGTCCCCAATGTTCATGCCACCGAGACATAATGGGGACACGCGCACACCAGCGAGTGGTGAGAGTGTCCTGTAGCGAGCAAGTTTGGTGACGGGAGGTGGAGGGATAGCGAAGATAGCCTTTGTCGACATGGTCTCAATAATTCAAAGAAACAAAAAAAAAAAAAAAAAGGGAGAGAACAGTCCCCATCAAATTTCATTCACACTTTTAACTGTGACCCATGTCCGTGTGACATGAACAATTATGTCAGTTGATTGTGTACCGGAACTCGATGTTAATAAAAAAAATCTGCTCTGCTCTACTTTTTGAAAAAAAATATAAGTGCACGTGCTGAGACATAAGCGCCGGCAATATATTGTGAAAAAAGGGTAAGCGCCACGACGTCAAGCCAGAGATATCTTAGATAGACAGAGAGCACCATTGTTATTTGGGTTGGGGAGAGGGGGTGGGGGGGGGGGAGGAGGAGAAGGGAAGACAAAGGACGTCAAGCCGGGTATCACCGGATCTGTTGTTACCCTGGTCTCTTCAACTTGACTCAATTAGACGGCCTAATGGCTTGCTGGACAGGTACCCGGTCGATATGAGCCGTTGTCTTGACGGGCCAAGGATCATCTAAACTATTTCGCTATATAATATATATGTATGACCAATCAGTAAGAGCGAGTAGCAAAAAGAAGAAATACATCTTACGAAGATGTTGTACGAAAAACATGGTTCAAATTCATTCGTGCTCTCTATCCTTTGTATCTGTTCAGGTGTGAGAGAGATATCAAGCGCTTGCAGATTCTCTCGCAACTGATCTACTTTGCGGCCACCGATGATGGGGAAGACATATGTGCTTTGAGAAGGTGATATGCAATCGTCACTGAAACACACACACACACACACGGGGTCAGCACCGGTAACACCAAAAAGGATGAGACAATTTTGACCCAGGTTTTATTTACCTGCGGTAATGCTTTCCACGCCAACTTCTTTGGCTATTTCCTTCAGCACAAGACATACTTTCCGCTCTTGATCGGTGCGTTCCCAGTTTGGAGACATTAACGTTCGACCATTCTCCCCACTTGACTTCCTCCGCTCTTCCTCTTCGTCTGTTCGAACTTTTCCGGCTCCGAGAACCCCCCAGGGTGCAAGTGCGAGACCTTCTGAACGTACCATTGGTAGAATGTCACGCTCGAGAGATCGGTCGAAAATGGACCAAGGTCCTTGATAGATCACGAAAGGTGACTTTCCATGATATTTCGCATATTCATTTGCTTGACCACTACCCACGCTGGTGCACCTGAGATTCCCTGTGGGGTAGGGTGGGGGGGGGGGGGGTAAAAAAAATAAGTAAAACGCGATTGGAGAGATTGACGTGCCAGGTATAGGACTTTGCCTTGGAGGACAAGGACGTAGAGCGCACTCATGACCTCCTCGACTGAAGCCGTGTAATCCCACCAATGGACATAAAGGATGTCAATGTAGGAGGTACGCAGTTTTTTGAGCGATTCTTGGACAGAGACATGCAATGACTTTGCGTGGTTGCCAGTGTAATTTACCTTGTGTGTGATGTCATCCCGTCCTCGTTTATAATTCATCGTATACTTTTGTACGCGTTAAGATAAGATAAGATTAGATAGATATCATCGAAATAAATAAACCTTTGTCGCGATGACGAGCTGATCGCGAATATTGCGCTTTTCGGCCCATTCACCGATGAACTCCTCGGAAGATTCATCTTGACTGAGCCACGTGATCGACATTAATATAAAATCATCTAACAACAACAACAACAAAAAAAAAAAAACACGCACTAGGAGTTGGCGGTATCAATAAAGTTACCCTAAAAAACATTATTAGTCAGTTTAATGAGATGGGAAAATGTTTCCAAATCGAGTTGAAAGTTACTTAACGCCGAGGTCAAAATATGTGTTGAGAAGATTGAATGAAGATTCTTTGTCCATGAAGCCCATACCGAATTCTTGCCATTTATCTCCGATGCTCATCCCACCAAGACACAGTGGGGATACACGAATACTCGCAAGTGGCGAGAGGGTGCGATAGCGGGCAAGGCCAGAAACTGGAGGCGGTGGGAAGGTCAGAAGCGGTTTTGAAGACATGGGACCCTGTACTTGGTTGGATAGTAACAGCGCCCTCCTCCTCCTTATATATTGCTGAACTAATGTGGGGTTCTCGATATGAATCGCACGCTACGGTACAGAGGCTGGTTTCCAACTTTAAAGTTTAATATAAAGGGTTGAGGTAGTATGGTGGCAAGCACTAAGGTTCAGGTGAGGTGACTAATATTTATTTATTTTGCAACACTCTCTTCATTTTATTTTACATCAGACGTTTTACACCGGAATACGGGGTGAAGAACAACTGAGAGTACCGAATCAAACCTTCGACGGCCTAATCGCTTCCTGGAGAGGTACACTGTCCGTATGAGCGGTCGTCTTGACCGCAAAAGAGACTTCGGCTCCCGTTCCCTGAGCAGAGCACAGAGATCTTAGAATGACCAAAGATGCAACGCAATGGAAAATAAGCTTACAAAGAAGTTGGCCGGGAAGCCAAGGTCAAACGGTATAGCGCTGTCGATCTTCTGGATCTGCTCAGGAGAGAGGGAGATGTCAAGAGCTAGCATATT
Organism: Multifurca ochricompacta; assembly: GCA_022496185.1. Taxonomy (NCBI): domain Eukaryota; kingdom Fungi; phylum Basidiomycota; class Agaricomycetes; order Russulales; family Russulaceae; genus Multifurca; species Multifurca ochricompacta. Next base: position 436,889 of record WTXG01000013.1, read on the forward strand.
CTCCCGCAGTTGCTCGACTTTACGACCACCAACGATCGGGAAGACGTAAGGTGTCTTTATGAGGTGGTATGCGATCGCCACTAGCCCATCCATATATCAGCAGACGCTTTGAAAGAAAGAATGGAAAGAAAAGGAACATACCAGCAGTAATGCTCTCAACACCCACTTCTTTCGCGACCTCTTCCAGTACGAGGCACACCTTCCTCTCGTCCTCAGTGCGCTCCCAATTTGGATTAGACATCGTTCGACCTTGTTCGCCCTCTCTCTACGCCGTGCCTCCTCTGCGTCTGTTCGAATTTTTCCTCCACCAAGGACTCCCCAAGGTGCGAGCGCAAGTCCCTCTGTGCGTGCCATCGGGATGATGTCGCGCTCAAAGGAGCGCTCTATGGCGCTCCATTTACCCTGATAGACCACAAACGGCGTCTTTCCGTGATCCCTCGCATATTGGTTTGCCTTGGACACCACCCACGCTGGCGTATCCGAAATTCCCTGCGGATGGTGGGAAAAGGTAAAGATTTGGTTTTCAATGTTGAACATGCCAACGTACCAGGTAGAGGACTTTGCCTTGGAGGACGAGGACATGAAGTGCGTTCATGACCTCCTCGACCGAAGCCGTGTAATCCCACCAATGGACGTAAAAGATGTCAATGTATGAGGTACGCAGTTTTCTGAGCGATTCGTGGACAGAGACATGCAATGACTTGACGTGGTTGCCAGTAAAGTTCACCTTGTGCGTGACATTATCCCTGCCTCGGGTAAAATTGGTCGAATACTAGGCGCGCATATATCATCAGAATGGTGGGTGGTCAACGGACAGGCGTCAGCGCCAAAGTCGAGCGCACTTTTGTGGCGATGACCAGCTCATCGCGGATACCGCGCTTTTCCGCCCATTCTCCAATAAACTCCTCAGAAGACTCATCTTGACTGGAGAATAAATTAACTTTTGTTTGACTAATCGATAAGAGCACTCACTAGTTATTGGCAGTATCGATGAAGTTTCCCTAGTAAATAAGTGGGCTCGTGGGAATATTCAACCAAAAGAACACCAAATGAATGACTTACGCCAAGATCAAAATACGCATCGAGAAGCTTGAATGAGGTTTCCTTATCCATGGAACCCATACCATAGTCATGCCATTTGTCCCCAATGTTCATTCCGCCTAGACATAGCGGGGACACGCGTACACCAGCGAGGGGTGAGAGGATGCGATAACGGGCAAGCTTGGAAGGTGGAGGTGGAGGGACGACCCAAAGTTTAGACATGACTTTCTAATCGAGGAGGGGAGAGATAGATGTATGCGGATGGAAGGATATTGAGATGAGACAAGTTCCCCAAGACATCGACATCCCAACTCTTTATATATCCCAACTATATCCCACGAAGACGAAGACGGAAGAGGGTGGAAGCAAAAAGGGATGAAGTATCATAAGCCATATTGACCTTGACTTGCTCCTTGCTCCGTTCACTTCTCTGCTTGTTGCTATCTTCCTTCTTCTAATCAGTCTCTTTCACGTTATCATCATTATCATATCATACTTCCGAGGAGTCACGTGCAGTAAATCTATACACGTCATTCCCACTAATAGCTCAAGCCGAGACTCCGAGACTAGACTGAAACTTGAGACCCACTTGACCCGCCTGTACGTCACTGCTTCTGATCTTATCAATCTTATCTTCTTATTTATTTATTATCTTTCACTCTCCCTCACACTCCCACTCTGATGATCGATTCGCTCATCTGTGCGCTACACCCGCTGAAAGGCTCACTCACAGTCAGGAATACGAACCGCTCTGTGGGTGTGACTGCCATCTAGGAATCCATCCCATCACCTCTCGACCCTGACAGTTAGCCCTCCCCTGAACGATGTTGGGAATTCATGATGAACAGCTAGCTAGCTACTCTCGAATACCTGTGTGGAACATTTCGCCTTTGGAACCCATCCTACTAGATGAGGATAGGAATGTGAACATCTAGGGTGAATAAAAATCGCGAGAACCTCGAGGAGGCCTGACTTCTACGGTCGCCCTCTGCGTACCAACTTTCGTCGTTCATTACTAGTCATTCTCTCCATTATGCTGTGTCGTATCTCCGCTCTCTCCATCTATGTCGCTGCCATTCTGGCCACTTTTGCGGTTGCGACGCCTGTGGGTGTTCCTTATCCAGACGACTCGAAGTCTGTGCCGTATCAGAGCGTATCTAAATCCTACTCGTACCCGCCTCCCATGAAGTCTTATTTGGAGGACAAGCCCAAGCCAGAGGACAAATATTATCCCACAAAGTCTTATCCGGATGAGAAGCCAAAGCCCGAGGAAAAGGCTTACTACCCCTCAGCTCCGCCTCAGAAGTCAGAGAAGCCTAAACCCGAGGAGAAGTTCTACGGTCCTCCCCCTCCTCCCTCCCCGTTGAAGGAAGAGAAGCCCAAACAAGAGGAGAAATCTTACCCGACACCGTCTCCGTATCCGCCACCGCCTCCCCCGCCCCAGAAAGAGGAGAAACCATATCCGCCCCCGCCACCTCCGAAGGACGAGAAGCCCAAGTCAGAGGAGAAACCGTATGCGCCACTACCTTCGCCTCCTCCTCCGCCACCCTCGAAGTCTTACCCAGAGGAGGCCAAGTCTGAGGGGAAATCTTACCCGCCACCCGCGGAGGAAGAGAAGCCCAAGTATGAGGAGAAGCCATACCCTTCGCCACCGCCCTCGAAGTATTACCCTGAGGAGGCCAAGCCTGAGGAGAAATCTTACTCGCCACCCGCGGAGAAGCCATACTCTCCGCCGCCGCCCTCGAAGTCCTATCCAGAGGAGCCTAAGCCCGAGGAGAAATCCTATTCGCCTCAGGGTTCTTATCCAGAGGAGCCCAAGTACGAGTCGAGGCCTTACCCGCCTTCAAAATCCTACTCAGAAAACCCCAAGTCCGATGAGAAAGTTTACCTGCCGCTGCCAAAGGACGAGGACGAGAAACCAAGGCCTGAAGAGAAACCTCAGTCTGATGAAGAGGAGGAGGATCAGTCTAAGCCTGACGATGATAAGCCTTCTCATGAGGAGCATGAGGACAAGGATGAGGAACCTTCCCACGAGGAGCACGGGGACAAGGATGAGAAGCCTTCTCATGAAGAGGATCATGGGGACAAGGATGAGAAGCAGAAGCAGAAGCAGAAGTCGCAGGCTCCCAAGAAGGAAAACCACAAGTGCGCGATGGGAAAGCAGAAATCCAGCAACGTAGGTCATGATTGATGTTTGTCATTCCTGTTTGCTTGCTTCTTAGACGCTTCCCAGTCATTCGACCCCGATATTACGGATTTTATTGAGGACTTGAATTCCGCCATGGATGATACCGAGCCGTTCACTGTCCCCGACTGCTATTCTATCGATGATGAGGTTGACAGCGACGGGTTGCGACGATAAGCCATTTTGTTAAGACAACATTTAGTTTGTGCGTGCCACGTTTCCCCCCTCGATACTCTTCATTTGTTGACCTGTCTGGTTATCCGGTTACCAGAATGGCTTTGGAACGCTCGATTTTTTGAGGGGCCAGAGCGAGGTTATAACATTTTTTTCACTCTTTAGTCTGCCATTCTTTTATATATATACATTCATATATTCAGCGCACTTGTTTCTCTATAAGAAAGACAGTTGGCTGTAATGCCTTACTTTATAGCGAGCTGAGTCACACGAACACAATGTCACGTGCCTGTGGCATTCTGGTACCAAAAAAAGTCTGTAATAAATGCCCGGTGTAATTTCAGTTGTTGAAGAAGCGCTTCAACAACAAGCCAACAAAGTGCGAAGCGAAGATTATAGAATCACCGTCTCGAGCGAGTTACAACATACTTGTTTCTGCTGAACCGACAGTTGAGTGCCTGGCTGACTATTACGGAAAGTGGTGCCTTATCTTCATGTCTCCCAGTTGTGCGACGGTCCTATAGACATCGCCGCTGTGGGGAGAAGAAACTGAGAGATCAGGATGCTGGTGCGTTACGTTCTCAACCACAACCATTGCATTCCTAGGAATTTCATCGAGCACATGATGAAGTAGTCACCCGATTTATCTTAATTATTATCCCTATTTGAATTCCTCACCCCGAGTTCAAGATCCGCTATTTGAACCCCATAGATCATTCGGCTCGCCCTGTCGGGTCGGGGTCGGAAACAAGATGGCAAGGCAGGGCGGTGGCGAGTCCAAAATTCAATTCATTAGGCGTTGGTGATATCACGTGCAATGTTCAAGAGCTGTGCCGAGCGCTGCATGCATGGGAAACGTGCTTCTTCATCATCATCATCATCTTCATCAAAGAGACAGGACATTTATTTTGTACTGTATAAGAGCACTTGTTTCATTTGTCGTGCATTTAGATCTTAGTGTAAGTACAACGAACGAGACGTACACGACAAGCGTACAGTCTTTCTGTCCCGCTTAGTCCCTTCAAACGTCCGTCCGTCCGGTAGTCCCACAACTGACTTTTTGTTGGAATCCATATCGAAGGTACCCAATATCTAGATCTAGATATTGAAGACGTCTGGCAATTGAATACTAACCCCGAATTGGTCTTCTTCCATAATCGCTCATCACCTTTCATGGATTTGTATGCTTCTCTTGAATGTGATCGGTTTCCGTGCATGCATTTTTGGGTGGCGAATCTAATCTACGTTGCATCCATCCTTCATAATCGCGATCTGTACGCAAATGCAGTATACGATTACCCCGACCGGTGGTTATCAATGTGTTCGAAGTACAAAGTTTCTGTCTGTTTAATGGCCCCAAGTTGGGAGAAGGAATTCAAAATCTAACAACATATAAAAGCAGGCAGTCGATGGGCCTGAGTTCAGCAGTTCCCAGTGGTTCTCAGGTGGTTCTCCGACTTCTCTCTCTCTTCATTGCTATTCCTGCTTTCCATCATGCTTTCGCGTTTCTCTTCTTTGTTCATCTACGTCGTTGCTGGTCTGGCTATCTCCGCGGCAGCGACACCTATGGGACCACCCCGCGACTATGATGGTTCGGCGAAGTCACCGTCCAAGGGCTCGTCATATAACCATCCTTCCTATTCGCCGTCCAAGTACCATGACGAGAAGTCGTATTCGAAGCACTACCCAGAGAAGAACTACGGGAAGTCGTATGCGGTATACTCTCGTGATGAGAAGAAGTATCCTGAGGAGAAGAAGTACTCTGATGACGAGAAGAAGTACCCTGAGGAGAAGAAGTACCCTGAGGAGAAGAAGTACCCTGAGGAGAAGAAGTATCCTGAGGAGAAGAAGTACTCTGAGGAGAAGAAGTACCCTGAGGAGAAGAAGTACCCTGAGGAGAAGAAGTACCCTGAGGAGAAGAAGTACCCTGAGGAGAAGAAATACTCGGAGAAGAAGTACTCGGAGAAGAAGTACCGCGACGAGAAGTACTCCGATGAGGAGAAGCACTCTGACGAGAAGGAGAAGAAGTACCCGGAGGAGAAGCACCACGAGGACGAGAAGCACCACGAGGACGAGAAGTACCATGATGACGACAAGCACCATGAGGACGAGAAGCACCATGATGACGACAAGCACCGCGACAATGACAAGAAGCACGACAACGACAACAATCGCCATGAGGACAGTAGGTCTGGGGGATCTGTGGGCGACAACCAGTGCAGCTCGGGGAGTCAAACGTGTTGTAATCAGGTCACCGAGGTAATTGATCATGATCATCTAAGCTTTCCCCTTCGTTTCTGACGCACTCTTATTAGACGCGTGGTGCCCAGGGAACCCAGTTGCTTAGCATTTTAGGATTGCTCGGTGTCGATCCCGACCTGATTCCTGACGTTGACTTGGACCAAGACAATTCATTGGTCGGAACAGGTTGTTCATCAGATGACACTCAGAGACCAGAGCGTGCACTAATACGGCCTTGTGCTGCACGGGTAACCACTTTGTGCGTCCTTCATATTCCCCCTTTTTTTCTTTCCTTTCTCTGAACTTGAAAACTTTTATGTCAACAGAGTGGCTTGATTTCGACGGCTGCTCGAGGATTGAGTTCCCCCTCGTTGGCTAGTGTCAATCTAGCCTCAGTTTATTGTGCTTCTCGACGGGAACGACATTTTATACCCGCCACTCTTTTGTACACACACGCGTTCCTTTGTAACGCGCTTGTTTCCATCGTATCATACTATTTCTACAAATATAATTTGTAATAATCTCCAACCTTGTCCAAGAACTACGACGACGACAATCAGCTCGCCGTGCCGTGTAGAACCCAGCAACGACATGGTAAGTACGATTCTTTGGCGTAAATAGCTTTTGTTTATTTTTGTTGGCTAAACGTACAAATAATGCTGCAGTAGAGTACTTGCAAGGGAGGGTTCAAACCACAAGGTGTAAAGAAAAACAAAATAGAAAAAGATCGTTGCAAGAATCGTGAGCGTCATGGCCCGGGGGATGGGAGCATCGTCGTCATCGTTGAGTTGCACAAGGAGGTCATCTAAATCTTCATCTCCATAAAGGGATCTGTCGAGGGCTGCCTACAGCGAGCAGAGCGGATTTGATCTCTTCTATGTCCTCGCGTACCTTTGCAAGACGAGCCCGATTATGGTCAGTGCCGCTGCTTGCTCAGGCGAGGTAACAGTACGCCGTGACGCGTTGCGCACACGCATCCGATACTTTTGTTCGATGCGGATGTGATGAGTGAGCTGTGTGGGGTGTGCAGTCGGTCATTAATACGGTTTCTGCCGGTATATGGACATATGCTGTACGCACCTTGAGACGTAAGGCGATGTCCTCGAACTTGACCTTGAACTGGGAGATGCGCTGGAGGACGTTTCCTCTGTACGCGGCGTCCGCGTCCTCGCGGACGCGCTGCGCGAGGAGCGCAAGGCGTGTTAGATTTCTATAGGGAGCGTTGGGAGCATAGCGTGTCAATCCGCCAGTCAGTTACCTTGTGGGATCGTATGGTTGACGTGTGTGAACGAGCTAAAACGCACCTTTGAAGAGAGGCGGTAAACTCGTGTTGCTTCATGTACCACTTGCTCTCCGTGTCACACATGTTTTGCAGTTGCAGTTGCCACTCAAGCGCGGTGGGCTGTCCGCCCTCCGTGCCGAGTGATGGTTGTCGCATCGGGGGCCAGATGAGCGTGATGATGAGCGTGAGGTCTGCAAGGGCACGGTAAAGCGCCGTACAATCAACTTCGACTGTACGCAGCGCGCCACCGTCGGGCATCGTCATGATGTTTTTCCATTCGTGTGCGAGGTCGTGAAGCGCCTGTAATTTGTGAGAGGTATGCAAAGAGCGGGGGGAGGGGGAGGGGAAGGGCCGTAGTTCAGTTAAAGGGAAGTTCGAAGTCGAAGCGCTTACTTACGGATTGGATCGACCTAATGTCATTCCCACCTTGTGCTAGCTGCGATAGGATCGGTCCGCTGTCGAGTGGGCCTGGAATCTGGAAGGGGGGTGCTGCTGCTGCTGCTTCTCGTTGTTGTGAGTATTGGGGGGGGGGAGCGCGAGCGCGACAATGGCCGTTCCGTTCCGGTTCCGGTGTCGCGAGTCCGATGATCTGCATGCTTTGCTTCGTCGGTGTGTGAGCAGCTCGGGGATCGGCGTCAACGGGAGATCGCTCAAGGGCGGAGCTGTCGACGGGCAACTGCCGAATGACATGACGGACTGGGATGAGTTGCTCTTGACGTCCCAGGGACAGTCTTCTTCTTCGAACACGAATTTATCTTGGCACGTCTCCGCTACGGGTACGGGTAGGTCGGCGATGAGACAGTAGGGTGTGGTTGGTTGTCCCGGATTAGGGATTGATAAAGATAGGTTTTGTAAGCCGAGTCCGTCGAGTTTAAAGTCGAGCGTGAGTGCCATATGGTCCTGACGCAGATCCGCGACCCACGTTCCTTTGATGTAACCAGACTCAACCCTGGATGGATTTACGGGTTGTTCCTATTGAGGGGGGAGGGGGTTGTCAGCGAGGGTTAATAGGACTCAAAAGTGAACGCATACGGTTGTCGGTATGGCATTGGGCTGTGGTTTCAGGTACGTCGAGTCATACTGCAATGGTGGGCCATCTGGTCCAATCCTGGCTATGGGAAATGAAGGGTCCGCAATAACGCGATCGGTATAGAGATCTGATATCGAAGTAGGGTTACTTCCAAGGAGGTTGGCGACGGTGTTCACTATATGTAGTGCCTCCTCTGTAGCTGTGAGCGCGTCATGCCGAGGAGTTCCAGTGGTGCCAGTATCGGCGAGATGTAAAGACGCATCTGGGGGACTGGGGAGGGTATCATTGGTCACAGTGAGTTGATTGCTACCCTGAGGGACCGCAACCTCAGGCGAATGAGGAAGATTCGTGTCTGGTCGAACATCTGTAACCTGGTAAGAGTGAGGCAACACAGTCCGGTTGCTGCACCATGAGGCAGAGTCAGAAGGGGTGCTAGGGGATGAGGGAACCGAGCCGAGTGCGCTAGGTCCAGAAATGTCAGAAAATGGGCCCACAGAAGTGGGGGACTGAACGAGCGGGTTGTCAAATCAATGTCGAAGGGGGATTGTTCGGATTGGGTGTTCAGCCTCGGAGGCACTTCATACAGCGACGTGGGGGTTTCGAGCGGTAGCTCGGGTAAGTCAGGCGACATGTGAGGGGCCGAGGTGACTTCGAAGCATGCTGGAGGAGTATGGAACGAATGGTTGGGATTGGGGTTGGGGCTGGGGTTGGAAGTCTGAAAAATGCATTGCATGGAAGCAAGGGTAGGGGTGAAGGGGCTCCCCAGGGTGTCGGCAGATACCTCCGGAACTGACACACTGGGTCTTTGCTCGAATTCTGATTCAGAAGGCGAGTGGGGCAGACGAGTCTGTACCACGATCAACGGCGTATGGTTTCGGGTAAAGATGGGCGCGGGACGTCGGTGATGGTTAAAGGGTGACTTTGGAAACGGGGATACATGTGTTCGATTTGGGGAAGATTCGAGACCTCCACACAGAGGAAGTTTGTGACGTACAGAACTTGGATTATCGCAACTACAAGAGTGCACGTCTAGGACGTTACCTTGAGCGTTAATTGCTCGTCCGGAAAGTATGGGTGTTCCAGAGCTCGCGTCGATGTCTAGGTTCAAGGACAGGGATGTACCCACAGGGTCTTTCATGAAGATTGACGCGCCACCGGGAAGTGGCACCTGGAAACGACCAGCGTTCTCATCGTCTTCTTGATAGCGGTAAGCATTTTCGTCTGCGTATGGCCTTGAGAATGAGTGACAATGAGCATCGGACTGTGCCAGAGTGGCAACTTCAATCTCAAGTGGGTTGAGAAGATCGGGGGTGTTGGCAACTTGTTGGTTGTGATACATGGTGACAATTAGTATGAGGTTAGCTCGTGAATATAGTTTGCGAAAGAATAACAAGTGCGAGAGAGCAACAGAGAGATATGGTATGAGGTCCAAGTAAAAGAGGATTCAGGTCGTCGTGGAGAGGAGCAGAAAGAAAAATCGAGAGAAACTTAAGAGACAGGAGAGAGGCACTGTAATGGGGTCGATCTACGACGCCACAAACCAGGAAACGCAGCAGAGGTTTGCGGAAGCCAAAAGAAAATAGTTCCGATACTTATACAAGCCCGCGACATCTTCTCGGCGCTCCGAATTGTCAACAAGACTAATTCCGGGTACCACCTGATGGATGCAGAACAATGGAGAGTATCCACGTTATCGCGTAGAACAAGGACATATAACCAATGAGAGAGTAATACATATTTTCCGATCAGCTATCGTAGCGACTGAAAAGATCGCTCGGCTGTAATATAGCAGGTCTTGTTGTTTTTGCCATTGAAAAAAGACAATAACATCGTTAGTGATAGTGACACGGGTGCCAGGTACTAGTACTTAATAGTAATAGTACTTGGTCGAGGCCAGGGCACTGTCATATCACGTGCACGTACGCGATACATTGATCATGTGACATGAGAGTGGCGACGCGTTCTTTGTTTGTTCAGATTTTGGCGTCAAACAATGCGTAAGTTCAAGTTCAAAGTTCCAAGTTAGTCTTCTTCAGTTAACCACTCTCCAACCTACTCGTGAAACGCTCATGTTACCTTTCATCTTTGCCTTGATTTTTGCTGTTGGCATGCCCTTTTTACCTTCTGGCTTGTACAGAACCTTCCATCTTCCAACCTTGAGGTTTAATTTTCTTTCAGCTCGCTTCGCACCCGAGCAAGTATTTGTCCCGCCCCCAGATGTAACGCTGTCTCTTGAAAGAAGCTACCAGAAAGATAGCCAAGACCTCGACAAGTCTGTTCGCCACTTGGTTTTTCCTTTCATGTCTAGTCCCAACTGCTTGAATGATGCCGCAGACGCCCCTACATGCACCTCACTTTCACTTTCAGATTATCCTCAATCATCTATCTGGGATCTATTACGCTCTCAGCTTTTGTATCAGCTCGCAGAAGCTATTATTATCATGACCCTCTCATTCTTTGTTGCCACTGCCCTCCTTCCTCGTCGTTGTCTTCCCACACTCATGGAACGCCTCTGCACCGCTCTTTTTCTCTGTTGGCAATATAATCCGAAAACTGCCCTGTCTTCTTTCCTACAAGACGTATTTTATAGTGTACACAGATACTGGATGGGTGATAGTGTTTCCATGAGCCAAGTTCCAGGAACGCAGAATAGCCAAGCTCACCAGGCCGCACTCGAGGTTCTCGCTGATATCTCAGCAAGGGTATTCTTTTCAGACGATACTACTGGAACGATCAGTACCGCCTCCGCTCTACAGAAAAAATCGGCCCTGATCCTGTGGCTTCGAAAGCTGCTAATCTCTGTTCTCACAGCTCCTCAAGTATAGCCTTGGGCGCTTCGTCTCACCTTGGAGAAATCACTCCGCCTAGAACAGAAATAAATACATCGGCTTTCGGACAATCTGCCTCTGCCCATTCCACAATTACTCTAACTGATCCTTCACACCCTAGCGTTGCCGATCCAGTCACACCACTTTTCCAAGGATAAGTCCACCATGTACTGTCGAGGCAGCTGGGACTTGTGGCGAAAGATCACTTTTCATCACATCATCTCCATGTCATGGCTCCTCACGCACTTTTCTCTCTGTTTCCATGAAGGACTTATACAACTCGAGCCGGCTCGGCGCTAAACCCACTTCACACGCAGCACCTTCTGTGAGGACCATCAAGCCAACTCACCTGGTTTCACTTCTGTTTCATCCTGCGGCCCCAACTCTCTCAGGGAAAATGCGAACAGCGTTCTCAGCCTAGAACCCGAAAAACTGCAAACAACTGGCCATAGGAAACTGTCGCTAGAAATATACCACAGCAGACGCAGACGATTCAAGTCAGATGGTATCCAAGTTCGCGCCGCACACTGCCGCCTTGGGGAACACGCTGCGCCGTTAGACCCAGCAAAGGTGGATGTGGCCTGCGCATTCTGGAAGACCCCTTCACAACATGACGATGAAAGGGTTCAGGAGCTCAAGAGGGAAGGCCTCGCACCTGGTTTCTTTCCAACGACCCTTTTGGCTGCGCGTCTCAGGAGAAATAGCACTCAACATGTCGCACGCGAAGGCGGCCCTATTGCCACTGATGCCGCTCTCGCGGGAATCGTGGTCGCGCCTAACGGCGACTTGATTATTCCTGCAAGCCAGAGACCAGACGGAAGGTACTTCTCTCGCTGTTGTTGTTCATCATATCTCTGCTCACTATGCGGTGTCTACAGTATGCGCAAGGAGATAAGAGTCCGCCCTGGCCACCCCCTCCGCGAACCTCTTGCCGAAAAGTACCGCCCTCCAGCGGCACGTAGGAGGACGCCAACGTGGGGTTCCTTTGTGCATGAGGTCTCAGCATCACCTCCCCCCTCGCCGTACGGACGTGCCTTTCCATCACAAGTCACACCTGTAAGCATGCGCCAGAAGTGTTTTTTACGTCAAGGCAACTCGCCCGCGTGCCTATCGGACAACTGGCGTCGTTCAAGTTCTAGCCTGACGATGATAGGAACTCCGTCAGCTACTGAAAAGGTTGCCCCTATGGGACTCCCAACGGAGAGGGTTAATATGTCGCCAGCTACAGTAGAGAGCCGTGGGCCTGACGAGTTGCCGAAAGTTCCAGCCCCAACAATGTCGGTTCCGCAAGCGCTGGCGACGAGGACAATGGCTTTTACAAAAGCGTTAGAGCCCATCTTGTCAGCCTTGGCTGCGAAGCAAGCTGAGGCAAGCAATCCTATGGATGCGTCTGCTAAGGCATTAGATAGCCGGACCAGTCAAGGACCAGTGGCACCAAGCTCGACGCCAGCCACACTAAATGCGGGAGAGGAAGACCACGGCGCATTGCAAGATATTCCAACGATTTTGTCAGTACCCTCACCGAAGGCTGTCATACCACCAGACTGTCCTTCCTTGGTGACTGCGGTGACACCCGCGACATCCGAGACGCTCACAACATGCGCCACAGATGTTATTCAGACGGGTCCCCCCGTTTCTGACCGGGATGCTGATGGTACAGCGCATGAAACCATCGTTTCACCGAAGGGGCCACCGTGCAAGCGCAAGCCATCAGGCCAGCCTCATGTCCAGCGGGCCGTCAAAGGATCCCAACCAAGTGACTCTCCAGTATCGCACCGGCGCCCGCGCCCCCGTCGTTCGGCACCACATCTCGGAAAACAAGGCAGTAGGCGGCAAGAGCAGGAAGCGAAGGGGCAACATGCAACGCAGACGCAAACGCCAGAAGTCTGGAACTCAAAGCGACGGCGGATGAGGACGGCCAGTGTGAGGGGGACGGGGAAGGTCACTTTGGGTGAGGTTGACCTTAACGGACAGATCGTCCTCCCTGATGGAACGGGGTGGAAAAGTGGTTCGTCAGGAGTGGCTAGGCACCCGCAGCAGCACCATCAGAAAGAGCATAGTACAGCTATAATAACCGCATAGGGACGTGTTCCTCTCAGGTCTAGTAGTACTAGTACATTTCGTGTCTCGTTTTGTAGTATTTTCATATTTTTTTTAAAGAGGACGACGTGGGGTTTCCTCGATTTTGGTTATCACTAAATAGTAGTCAATAACCTCCTTGAGCCTATCAACTTGTCTTTCGGAGGTTGGAACAGGGTACTAAAATGTATTTGTGAATAATGGGGCATGCTTTATTGTTTGAGCACGAAGTACTGAGGGCGGGACGGGGTTGAGCCAGCACAGCATGATCGTATTCACCTGCTTGCTGCTCATAAATAAGGGCCGGGCCATGCCAACGCCAAAATGCAGGGAAGGTACTCTGAAGGAATGTACTATTTGTCGCCCATGCATTGCCGCACCCGAGTTATGGCGAGACACCATTTTGTCTTGCCCAAATAGTGGTTGAAAACCTTATCTGACTCTTTTTCGTCGCCTTTCGAACACACATGCATTTATTACCTGCGTTACTGTATTTCAAGAAGATGGAAGAGATCAGTACGAGAGTGAATTTTCAGGTGACAACTTTTTCTCCGACTACCTCTTACGACGGAATCAATGACGCGCAGAATGCTTGAAAACCTTGAAAAATAAAAACCCGCTGGGGGTCCGTGATTAGCGCGGGCACTTGCTTGTACGCACCAGGAGGCATGGAAGCGGTTTGAATGACCTGAACGTGCAAACTTTGGGGGGTTGCGGAGGGCATTGATCTGTGCCTAGAGCCTGGAGCCTTTGTTCGTCGTAACTTCCACTATCTTCGCATTTTTTTCCATCACGAGGTTGAAAGGTGACATAGGAACATCTTGGTGTCATGTTAACGTTCAACAAATTGTGTTTGTCTAACGTGGAACCGAACGAAACGAACATGCGTGGCGTTTTATTAAATCACGGTGCGGGAGTTAAACCCCCAACTTCCAATCAAACTGACCACAGACCGACCACACCTCATTTCGGTACCCGATAGCTTGAGTGGCGCCAGCCCAAACTAAAGGATCACTGGTATGGTGCGCGCAGACAGTTCCAGGGTTATAATATCTTTCTACAGGATCACTGGTATGGGGCGTATAGACAGTTCCAGGGCAGGGTATGATATCGTTCTTCATTTGCCGAGGTTCATTCCATGTATCTGTGCTCTCTTTCACCCCAAGGAATCTTCGGGCATGAGTATAAAGGCTGCAATAGGGCTCCTTCAACATATCACTTCCGCCACGGGCTCTTATAGCCCATCCTGCAATCATGTTGAAACCCGCTTTTCTGGGTTATGCTCTTGTTCTTTCCACCTTTCTTGTCGCAACTGTGCAAGGACAGCTCAACTGGGATGTCGATGATCCCGTCGCTGGACATGCACAGACACCTCTGACTCATGATTACCGGCTTGCCTGTGAGGCGATAGCAAAATCGATCTCGCCTGCCTCGCAAGTTTTCCATCCAGGTATCCTTCCATGTCCTTTACCCCTCTCCTGCACCTCATGGCGCGCGCCTTTCATCCGCTGCTGCTGACACGAGAGTTTCACTGAAAGGGTCTCTGGAATACAACGAAGATATTTCCCACTGGGCCAATTCAAGCAGTGAAGTATCCGCGTGCTCAGTGAGGCCCGGTACGCCCCATGACGTTGGCCTCATCGTAAGTAGGGTCCCTTACCTACGTCGGCTCTACGCACTCGCTGGCAACGCTAACTCGGGACACCTGCCAAGCTTCACCAACTCGCCTTCTTGCACACACCCTTTGCGGTCACGTGCTCTGGGCATGCTACAAATCCCGGCTTTTCGTCAACTCGCGGTGTGCACATCTCGTTGGTCCGATTCAACGATATCGTCATCCACGAGGATTCTGGGACTGTCGATGTCGGAGCAGGGCTTACTTGGAGTGATTTGTACTCTTACATCGTTCCCAGGGGCCTCAACGTTGTCGGAGGTCGTCTGGTCGGTGTTGGCCTTGCGGGCTTCACGCTTGGCGGAGGTCAGCTTCATTCCGGTGTCTTACTTATGTATCTCATTGCTTCGGTCATTATTTTTATGCGGTAGGGTATTCTTGGAAGTCCAGCCAGTATGGGCTCACGGAGGACACCGTCACGGCATTTGAACTCGTGTTGCCAAACGGGGAGATCAAGGTGGTGACAGAGAAGGACGAGGATCTCTTTTTCGCACTCAAGGTACGTTTAAACAGCAGCTCTAGATGTAGTGGTCTCACAGCGGCAATCCCAAACATTAGGGAGGAATGAACAATTACGTGAGTTTGACGAGGATTGATGATCTACAATACTGATGACCATTTCGTTATCAATCA
The DNA here is from genome assembly GCA_022496185.1 of Multifurca ochricompacta. Classification (NCBI taxonomy): domain Eukaryota; kingdom Fungi; phylum Basidiomycota; class Agaricomycetes; order Russulales; family Russulaceae; genus Multifurca; species Multifurca ochricompacta. Next base: position 452,054 of record WTXG01000013.1, read on the forward strand.
GGGAATTGTTACAAAGTTCACTTTTAAAACACATAAACAAACGGATGTTTGGGTACGTCTTTGCCTCCCTTTCAGGGATTATGTTTCGTGTTTTGATGGTGTGGACAACCTAGGCGGCTGTTCTAGGCTTCGCAGGAGACCAGATAGAACCGGCCTATACAGCTCTCGCTGATTTCCTCTCGAAAGATCACGATCATAAGGCAACGCAGTTGGGGGCGATAACATATAGTAACGGCACGGTAAGAAGACATGGGGGCCTTCACGCGCAACTTGTTTTATTGATGATTGGGGCAGGTTGCGCTTGGTTTGGTGCTCTTCTACGATGGACCAAAGCCTCCTGATGGTCTCTACGATGATCTGCTGAAACTACCAAATTCTGCCAAGTCCATTATCGAGGGTTCTTTCACGCATTTCGTTTCAAACCTCCCCCTGAATGTCTACGAGCGGTAAGCACATGTTCGTTAGACCCACTGTCGAACCCTCTGCTCACTTTTAAAAACAAAACAAAAAAGGGTTTATTTCGACAGCACCCCTGTGTTGCGTTATACAGCGCCGTTCCTGAAAGCGGTTGTCAAGAACCTTCAGGTGAGTCATCAAAGCGTTCTCTTCTATCTTCCCCCCCTTTTATGAAATCTGATGCTATTGTGTGTGTAACAAAAGACTTGGGGTGACAAACTTAGCAAGCGTGTTAAGGACCTATGGATCATCTTCGGCATGGATCCTTTCGCGTCCGATTACCTCACACACGGAGGACCATCCGCGTGGCCTCCCGATCGTTCCGAGGTTGCCTACCCGTCAAGCCTCTATTTCGGGTGGTCCGACAAATCCTTCGACAAGTATATGTACGACAACCTGCGCAAATTGAGCGATGTGGTGACCGAAGCCGCAATAGAAGACGGCCAGGACGTGAAGAATTCGGCGCATTATCCCAACTATGCCCTCTATGGAACGTCGCCGGAGAAGTTGTATGGCGATAACCTGAAGCGGTTGCGCAAGATCAGAAAGAGGTATGACCCTTTCAAAGTCATGCATCTTACGGGTGGGTTCAAGATCTGAGAGAGCGAAGAATGCCGACTTGGTGAACCTGAAATCCGTCCCCCCTCTTTTTTTTTTCTTTTTTACGTTTTTTCATCCTTGATGTACTCCCAATGAACGATGGAACTTTAGTATGTGTGAAAGAAATGGAATGAAATGTAGTTATGTTGCGTGCCATTTCTTTCAATACGAAATTATTCGGAAAAAAAAAAAAAAACATGTTCAATGCCCTCTGCGTGCTGGTTTATATACCATGATGGCAACTTAAGCGCGCAGCGCGGGTGAGTGAGCCTAGTTCTATACAGAACAGAACAGGAAACGAGCCCCCAAGCTAAGGGTGTCCCCCCCAATGGTAATGTAAGAATGGCTCTGGCGTAGAGCATGAAACCTCCAGCTATCGCCTCTCCTCTCTTTCATTTCAAACCCTGGATTAGAGCACTTATGATCTAGTTCTGTATTTTATCTTTTATCTTTTTATCAGTATATTTGCATTCCGGGCCGCATGCCCGTCCATTTCTTTAATCCAGTTTCACTACTCCCCGTCTTTATTGCCAGGTTTTCACCTCTCCGTCTACATCGCTCCGCTTATTGCCTGGCTTCATCTCACTTGTCTCCTTTCAATCCTAATTCATCCTCGTTCTGCTTCATAACTAGGTCTCTCTGCAAGTATATAAGGGGTACATACAATGCTTGTAGTAGAGCAGCTAGTGAGCCAACAGAAGCAGAAATCAAAACAGCATTTCTCTCCCTTTCTTTATCTTTCTTTTGTCTGCTAAATAACTTCTTGATGACATTGAGTGCAAGGTGAAATGGAACCAGCAAGCAGTAGATTCGCAAGCACAATACACCCTCCTTCGAAGTCTTAGTTATCTCTGGGACTCCTTCTACGCTCTCTTCTACCTCTCTCCTCTCGGGAATACTTTTCCTCACACTCACCGCAGATTGGATCCGTACAGTAAGCACGGGGTGCTACAGATATGGCGAAATCGATATGCCCCGCCCCATTCACTATATCCAAGAACTCGCGCACATCGGCAACAACGGCAAAAAAACCAACACTGGCAATTTTTTTCGCGCACGGCAGATCGAACTTTTTACTTTACTTAACTCTTTTTTTTTTTTTTACTCTACCATCGGGGCTCAGAAGAGGTCCGAGAGAGAGTGGCGTATACTGTGATAGAATTGGTTATAGTATGTCCGTCAAATGCATGTGTAAGGTGATCAGTCCCGGGATATAAAATGCTGCAAAAACAAAAAAAACCCTGTCATGTGAATTTCTGAAATCACGGGTGGTGGGGGGAGAGGGGGGGTGGGGGGGGACCAATGAGTGGTATTTTTGATACCCGGTAGGCCATAGGCTCTTGAGAATGGATTATCCTCAAAGATGTTGATTTTTCATGAACCAGGTCCCCCCCTCCCCTTTTTCTGTGTATGTAAGAAGCCGTACGTACGAATTGCATGTGGAGAAGAGAGACGTGCAGAACTGTAAGAATCGGTATGTATTGTTTGGGTTCGAGTTGGCTGGCCTAACTTTTCTTTTCTTTTCTTTTCTTTTTTTTTTCTTTTTTCATCCCTCGATGTCCTTTTATCCAAAACAAAAAAAAAAAGGGGGGGAGGAGGGGGGAGGGCCTCCTCTTTTTCATTGGCCTTGGCCTACACCTGACCCCTGCCCTAACCTGGATGAATCAATCAATCAAATCAATTAATGAGGTGTTGTTCGAGCAGCGCGCTCATGTGATTCGGAAAAGTCGGTCCGGCAGCCCATTTACCGGGCATATCGGTGTATTCGACAGAGTTAACAAAGGCAAGAACGCTTCGTGAACGGTTGAGGTCATGAAACCTTCAACGCCTTCACATCCACCCCTACCTTTGCGTTCACCACTCTGTCCATTAGCGGTAGTTGTAGTGGCGGCAGTGACGGGTGAAGAAGGGCATATGATGGTCTCGATGGGGATACCGAAATCCGAGCGATGTTTTAAGAACCGTAGTAAAACATTGCCTTCCACCCCGACACTGTCGTTGATACCTCCGCCTCCGCCGCCACTGTTGTTGTTGTTGTTGTTGTTGTTGTTGTTAGTGTTACAGCAGCGGAAGATATAGAGGGTTTGTAAGTTGGGTAAGAGCGGAGATGAGGGCGTATTATCTGCGTTCAAGAGTGCACCTATGATGTCCTCTGGCGTGCTGACGAATAAACGGAGGACTTTCACTGTTGGTAGACAACGGAAGAAACGCGCCCAGGAAGTGCGGAAGAAGCGGCCCCAGGAGTAAGGGAGTGGGCTAGTAAGCGTGAGTTGCGTCAGGTTAGAGAGGTCGACGTGTACGGATGAGGTTAGGAAAAGGGTGGCAATAGCGTCTGCTGGGTCAGAGAAAGAGGAATAAGGACAGAGAGATTCGAGGGAAGTGCGGTGGACTCTGACGCTGAAACGCGTTTCGTGGTTGTGTAGACCATGGAAGACAATATTGTTTTTAGCCGGTTTACCTGGCGCGTAGTTTGTCGCTTCCAAGTGTAATTCTGTGATCTTCGACGTCGTCGTCGTCGAGTCGAACAGTGTGATGGAGCGGTGGGAAGGATCGTACAGATCGAAGCCCGAGTATTTTGTAGGGTCTAACAGGAGGAAGAACTGAGTGTTTTCGAGGTTTGGCAGGAGGAGGTGCTCGAAAAGCTTGACGGTTCCAAGTACGTTATCAAAGACACGCCCTTGGAACCAATGCAACTCTCTAAGTTTACTCAAAGCCACCACAGATCTCGGGGTACATTCAAATGTATGAGGGACCGAATCTAAAAGTGCGAGATAGTCCAAGTGCGGGGCGGCCGCCAGGCAGCCAAGCAACGCATCTAAATCAAAGACCCTATCTGCCAGGGTCAGTGATGTGATGGCAGAAGAGAAGTCCGTTTGGAGCGGTAACGCTCCTCTAAACGTCAGCTGTGTGAGGGATTGCGAATCGTTTAGGAGAGAGTGGAGAGGTGGTAGTGAGCCGCCACCCCCGTCTCGACTATCATCGGGAAAACCATATTCGATCATGTGAATCGAAAAGTGCTCGAGTAAGGGCATCTTAAAACCGCACGCGGAGAGCGAGCGATAAAAGTCATAAACGCGATCGCCATAGACGACGATGTGTAAGCGCCGAATGCGGGAAGCATGTGGAGCCACGATGGAGTGGAACGCCTTGAGGCCGTCCTGACGCATGTAAACCGGGGTGGAGACGTCGAGTGGCATGCTCTTGGATCGCTGCATGAAACATTGTGCGGCTTGGATATCGTCATCTTCACGGATGATGGACCAGAGCGAAGGAGTGGATAGGATGATACTCCTCCATCTCTGGCAAACATGTGATGCGGGGACGACGTGAGCGCCAGATCCAAGAAAGTCAAATATATGTGCGAGAAGCTCTGTCGGAAGGCGATTGATGGGATGTAAGTGGCTTCTCAGGATGGCGACGTCATGCAAAACACCAGAGATCAGAGTTTCTGCTTCAGCGAGCTATAGGAACAAGGAAATGTGAAAAACAGTGGGTTTAGAATTTTTTTTTTAATTTTTTGTTTTTTTCTTCGAGGGTAATGGCAAGGAAAAGAAAAAAAAAACGAACCTCGTTCGCCAATATGGCGCTCGAACTGTAATTCAAGCAAGTCTCTCTCGTATTTGGGAACTCAAAGGCCAGGGCTCGCGCGAGCCGTAGTACCAAAAGGTGTCCGGTAGAGAAATCAAGACAGGACATTTTAAGATCTGAAGATAGTGTGGGATTAGGCATCTAGAATTTTCCATATCATGTACAGGCACCATCTCACCACAAGTAATAAAGATACTTGTACTTGTATGGGGGTGAGCGCACCCCGTATCACGTGGACCAACAGTCGGGTTTGTTCGGGAGCAATGGAGCGAAAAGAAAAAAAAAAAATGCTTTCGCCTATATTTTCCAGTCAGCCCGAACCTGAACCTGAACCTGAACCTGGAGTTGACCCTGAGCCCAAGCCTTGTTGTTCTGGTACACGATGAGCGGTGAGCGAGGTGAGCGACGAGCGATGGAAGTTCGGGGGCCGTTAAGTTTTACGGCACGTGATCAAGATTGCATTCGAGATCCGCGGACTTATCATCCTTTCTTTTTCTTTTTTTTTTATCCCTTTATCCTTTTATTTTCCTTTCAGATTAGCTGGGTTTCAGCTCGGTCAACACATTCCCCAGCAGGTGAGTATATTAAAAGCATCCGATGACTATAGCTAGCACCGATCGATATCCATCCAAGTTAATATGAGCGGAACAATCGGAACTCGGAACAAAAAAACAAAAAGGCAACTGCCAGATTATAAGATTATAGAGGTGGTCTGCGTTGTCCCCCAAGTTTCGTCCACAATTTAGAGCGGAATCAAATGCCCCGTGATACCGCCAGAGCCATGCGGAAATCAAACATAACAGCAGATTATAACAGCACAGCAGAACACTCGTCAGCGTCTGTGCGGCGTTTTCCATGACGACCGCCTCGTCGCGCACCCGAGGCTAGGCAGAGCAGAGTACATATGAATAAGGGCTAGGGTTGAAACCCTGGATTTTCAAAAAAAAAATCATGCTGATTGATGATGTGATGAGACAGGTGGGCACGGAGTTGCTGCACTTCCATGTTAGCAACATTTCAAGTCTCTACACATACACAGCAGCATCCATCTGACTCGGGTTCTTGGATGTTGTTAGTTCACTCTCGATTCAGTCAAAAGAAATCGCATCTGCGACAGCAAAGCGTTGCGATAGACATGAAATTAAACACTGCTTTTTATTTTTCCTGCCTCTTCAACTGTTTTGCCTTTTTAAGTTTCTGACCGTTTCTATGCACACTTTTTAAACCCGGCCGGTGACAGGGTTCAATGTCGGTAAGGAAAAATAATACTGCAGAGACTAAAGTAAGCGACCTGAAACGCGCATTTTCTCGGAAGAATGGAGGGCCTTACGAGAGCAAAAATCACGTCATGACGAAAGTACATTCCCATTCCCTTGCCCGTGCCCCGCAGACTGCTCTGCTACGCCTAAGCTAAGGCAAGCGACAAAGGCGCAACGAGATCATCGGCATCATCATGCTGCTGTATCTCCTCCTTCTCCTCCTCCTCCTCCATCTGGACATCCGCGCGTTCCTCCCTCACTGGTGGAGCGTTGTCATCAAGCTCAACGTTACCGCTACCCATGTTGTCCAACTTCATCACCTCCACCATCCATTTCGCACCTTCTTCCCACCCGACGGCCTCCGCCTCGCCAAGCGGTGAACGGCCAGCGGCATTTTTTATATCAATCAAGTCTACCCCGGGACCACCCGGAAAATCTACAAGTGCGCGGGCGGTGCCAAATTGGGAGTTGAGTGCGGCCCAGTGGAGTGCCGTTGAGCCAGAATTATTCTGGGCCGATAGGAGAGAAGAGGGTACGATTGGAAGGAGGATGTTGAGTAGCTCTGTGACGACGCTCCTTCCGAGGTTAGGGGGTGATTGGTGATTGGTTATATTTAAAAATAAAAATGAAATTATATTGAAAAAAAAAAAAAAGAACACGCGTGGTTTCACGATCATGCACCGCGGATTAAAAGAAAAGGAATGAAGATTCGGACCCAAGAACTCACCTGTGTGGCCATTGGCAGAGGCCATATGTAGTAGTGTGTTTCCGTGGTCGTCACGAACTTGACCGATAAAGTCAGTACCGAAACGGTCGATGAAGGACTTGACATCGTCTATGTCACCGTAGCGACATGACAGAATAAGGTCTTCGGTATCGTCGGGAGAGATGGCCATGGGTGGATTGAATGATGATAAAGATGATAATGATAATGATGATGATGATGAAAATCAAAAACGAAGCCTAAATGGAGTAAATGCCGGGAACCGACTCGGAGCCTTAACCAAACCACACCAACCCAACCCAACCCACCAATATCACTTCATTTCATTTCATTCATCATATCGTTCATTATCATTATATTTATTATTATCACCCACACTACTCACTTCACCAAAACCTTACCCTACCCTGACCGCTGACATTGACACTGACGCTGGCGCTGTGCAACCCAACAGCCCCGTGAACTTGGCCTGGTTCCGTCGGGTGATCCATTTTATTAGCTCAACCTGATGTCCCTTGACAGTTATCGGCATCCGGTCATTCCTATCTCACGCTCTCCCTTAGGCGCACACCCAAAACTAGATTCAGACCTTGGAGACCATGTGCTCTGGTGATGGAAGGGAATCACCAACGATACTTTAGCCTACTATTATATATATGCTCCTCTTCATCCATAAACAAGCGCTCTCCCTTTATCTGGGTCCAATCCCCAGATTGTATTCCTAGCAAAACCCTGACCGGTTCGCGAACATGTCCCATTCCACTCCCGCAACTTACCTTGTCTGGTCCCTCTTGTCCTCCTTGGTAAGTGTCTATTTCTTCAGGTTATCAGTTCAAGAATTTGATGATGTATTGCCTTCACTCTGTGCCTCTGCCCGCTCTCAGTTGGGGATCTTTCTGGTTTATCATTTATGGTGTTTTGACCGCTTCCGATGCTTGCGGTAAGTATCTGTCCTTTGAACATATACCCCCCCCTTTTTGACCATGTCACCAGCTGGAATCAGGGCTCACAAGGCACATTCAAGCGCGTCATGACAGTCCGTGAACCCATCTACACTTGCTTTCATCTCGCGCCTTCGTCTTAACAGCGTTTCTGGCAGTACTCGTACTTGCTGAGCGTGCCTCTCACAATTACATACTCCGCTGGTTTCTGCATCATCAAGTACACCGAAGGTTATATAACTTTACCTGGGTTCGGAGGTGAGTCACACTGTCACACCTTTTGGCTTTTTCTTTTCTCCCTCCCAACCCGTACAATCCTAGTCATTGCCAGACCTTATCAACTCTGGACCCCTGCGCACAGAGCAGCCATCTTACCGTTGTATCTATGCCTCGCTTGCGCCTGGGGCCTTGAAATGTGAGTCGTTATCACGTTAATGCTCGTATCCACTCTCAGACAGTTCATCCATTCCATCGCCCGCGCTAACGTACGCGCCTGTCTTCCGACTCCAGGGTTACCCATCTTGAAGGTAAGGCGCTATCTTTGGGCGTTCCACCTCTCTTCCTCCGCTAAGGAATGAAACGCTGAACCTTGACTTTGACTGGGGTTTTACACCTCCCTATAGAATTGTGCTTTTGGCTCTTTGTCGTCAACGCAGGATCGGCACAGACGGATTGGTTTCGTAGTCTGTATTTCAAAACGTGGATCGTTGGCTCTGGCATCGCAATTCTTTACATGCCACTGGTGACCGTTCTCACACGATCGGATTTAGTTAAGGTATCGTGTCAACTTTCGACTCGCTACCGAGCAAGGCGGCCGTACTAACCACATCATAATAGTGCGAGGCGTACATGTTTCTCGCAGGTAGCTTGGGAAGCCTTTCGCTTACGTTGTGGTTCATCCCCGTATTGTAAGCGCTCCCACACCCTTCAGCGCCAAAGTTATCGCACTCACATCGATCTGTAGACACCTCTTCCAACCATTCCTAGGCAATCTGGTTAGTCCACAACATTTTTTTTTCAACTTGTTTCTAGTGCTAACGTATGCTGGTGAATTCTTCAGCGAAGGGAGGGCGTTGATATGAACACTATCATTCGCCTCACCAAATTCCACGAGCTCAATGTACGTAAAGCATGTCCTGGCGTTATCTCGACTTGGTGTCGCTAATCTCCGCCCCACCACCACCACCACTACAGACAATTCGTATCCTCTTTCGCCTTCTCTTTGCGGTACCACTTTGCATCCTGGCAATCGATGGTATTCGGCCCCATCAGCACGTGAACGACTCGCTGTATGTAGCAACTCATCGTAGCACTCTCTATTTTTGTCGACTCACACACCTCATTGCCTTTCTGACAGGTTTGCGACTGGTACGTAATTTTTTAAATTAGCCCCGTAAAATGAATATGGATCGGATGTTGATGACTGACTGAACTCCACAGAGTTTCTTTCGATGCTCGGCGGGTTCGGGGTTGTAATCTCATCCGGCATGACGCTCGTGGTGCGTTTTCCTGTGTGCTCAGCAAAGTTACGCCCATGTCTAAAGCACGTGTTCTGTTACACAGATCTTCTTCCCTCGTTCGATAGAGAAAGAGATAGTAGCACATGATGCAGGCATTCGGAGTCGGGGATTCTTCGGCTCACGAAACCATCTCACTTTTGTCTCGCATGAACAAGAGTTGTACGGGACGTATGACGTGGAGGATATAGGGTTCGACAGCAAGGGGGTCTCTCCAACTTCAATGCACCCACCCCTCTCTTGCCTGTATACAACCAGAACGTACGGTCACACATACGGAATTACCACACTTACAGATGCATCAATCACCAACTACGCCCGGGACTACGACAGCGGTGGAACCTATCCGTCTCGCTCCGAATCGCCGCCCGCCCTCACTCTCGCACGAGACGGTGAAAACCCAGGGTCATAATATGGATAGGTTTAATAATCCCGCTACGAAAGTATCGCGGTTGAGACAGAGCTTTCGCTCACCTCACTAATGGGGTACGTCACCCCTACTACTACGCCCACCGGGGGTTTTTTTTTTCCGTTGGCTGCTACTGACTTTACTTTTTGGAACTTGCTTGTATTGCTAGGCTAATTTTATATTACCATATACCCAGTGTTTCACGAGAGTTGGTGATGTTACGATAGGGAAGGTGGGGGGGGTTCAGAAGTTTTGGTGAAAGCGCGATTGTTTGTTCGGAAGGGCGCCGGTTCAAAAAAGATATATTACAGTCTGGTACTCGTTTCGATTGCGATCATCAAGCTGCTGACCCGTATCATTATTTACACTTACACTTTGTACTCTTTCCTTACTTTTTTTTTTTACTTTTTTTTGTTTTTCGCTTTATATGCATTACCGGTATATCATCACCCATCACCTTTATCGTAGTCGTCGTGTGTCGTGCAATCTATTGAGTTGTTTTTTCTGTGTTCCGTTTTACATTCCTCCCCCCCTCCCTTCGATTGGGGCGCACAGGAAATCAAGGGCATAAGACAAGAAGGGCCAGCGAAGCAAATCACATCAAATCATATCGGCGTATCAATTAATTGGCCATATAATGCCAATGAGCGCTACGCCACTTTGGGTGCCATCACGATTAGAACAGCATCAACAACAACAACAAAATGTCAAATGTCAACACAAAATGTCATCTCACGCTAAAATAAAAAAAAACAAGTTGACAAAAAAAAAAAATTTTTTGGGGTGATATTTTGGGGAGGGGACAAGACGACATGTGGCCAGGAGAAGTCTTTGTTTTCTCACCTTCACACTTCTTCCCGCGCCACCTAAGTCAGGCCCTCCACCCCCCTTCACTTGATTAGATTAAATACTGGTAGGATGAACAAATGAATGAATGACACGTAGAACAACAAAAATCGTAATCCCAAGAAAGCAGAGAGGTACGTATCAATGTGAAAAAAAAAAGGAGGCTTATGTGATAACAACCAACCGACCAGGATAATTTTTGTTTGGTGTCCTTGCCACGTCACATAACTCACAGGTCAACTCTGGGTGCAACCAACTCCATTGGAAGGGTGGACGGACGGAACATTATATATGATGATGAGGAATGGATCGTAACACGGGCGCTGTAATGATCCGTCAGGAGGTCTTGGTCGAAAATTGAACTGAACTTTTGCTTTTTTAACCCGCTTTGACGTGGATGCATACTGGGGCTGTGTGTGTACAGTATGGTCCCCTCCCCCTCTCACCCTCAGGCTGTGCAATCGGCGCTGTTCTCGAAAAAAAAAAAAAAGAGGGGGGGGAGGAGGGCACGTCAATCGATCGAATGAGTTTGTTTGAGGCGCTACTACCACTTTGCTTGTCAGTTTTATCGGTCCCAGCAGCAGCAGAAGAAGAAGAAAAAGACCTCTGACTCAAATCAGAATATCTACCTCGTAACTCTTTTTTTTTCTAATTAAATCAACCCGATAGTTTCCATGGCCAAAAGGGTCGGTCCTTCATCGCAGTTGACTTGCTATCAGAACTTCCACGCGTGACAATCAGGATGTGTGGTGTGGGTGTGTGTAGTTGTTTTAAGATCGATCGACGCTAGCTAGCATGGCATTTGCAGACAATCAGATAATATTGATATGATCGCGGTAAAAATATGCCGCTTTTTCTGCTCAGCACAGATATCATTCGTAATTGAATAGATTTTGTTGCTTAGCATATAGGCACGCCCCCTTGAGAGAAAAAGTGTCTGTTTGGATTACTTGGCATTGTTCGCCCTTGAAATATTGTTTGTAAGAGAACACGGCAATCCCGCGTCGTTCACGTCGCGTGATGTAACGAGACGTGTGGCCACTCGACGCGCGACCCAGCCAATGGTATGGACGAACACTCTCTAGCGCCGGTTGAACACTCTCCATTAGTCATTGAACTTGGACATTTCTCGTCGCACCAGCCTGCTAAATTATTCATTTTCCACGTCGCGTTTTATTGTCCAATGCCCAGGAATATCATATATTCTGACGCCTCTGTAGAACCAGAGAGCGAGTCTGAAGCGCTTTCTATTCTACCAGATGCCGAGGAAGAACATGAAGTAGAGCCTGAGGAAGAGGAAGAGGAGGAAGAAGAAGTTGAGGAGGAGGAAGTTGAGGGTGAGGGTGAAGGTGTTGATGATGATGATGATGATGATGATGATGATGATGAAGGTGGTGGTGGACGATGACGATGACGGGGAGGAAGGCGAAGAGGGTGACGAGGTCATGGATGAAGGCGAAGAACCAGAAGAGGAGGAAGAAGAGGAAGAGGAGGAAGAAGAACCGGTTGATGATGGTGAGGTGCAGGAGGTGTGTATAGTTTTCCCTCTTTTCTCCTTTGGATTCTCGTCTAATGCATTATATTACAATAGTCAGACTTGGACGAGTTGTCTTCACCGTCGGCGTCTCCGCCTCCAGCCCAGACAACGCCTTCCCGCACATCCCGTCTCAAAATCACGCTCAAGCTCCCCACTCAAAAACCTACTCGTATCCGTCGCTCCGTTCACAAGGATAGCGACGTTGAGTCTGAGGACGACGAGGATGACCACCCTCGTGGTGGCGAAGCCAAACGACCTCTAACCACGCGTCAAGCTGTCCTTGCGAGTGTAGTTGGATCATCTCACGTTTCGTTAGGTATGTTCTTTTGTTTCAGCTCACTGTGAGAGAGGGAAGGGACTTTTTTCCCTCCTTTCCCACCTCCCCACCCCGCCGCGGATGACCCTTATTCAAACGCGCGTCACTGGTACTAGATGAGACTTCACGCAAGAAAAAACAATTGAACGAGGCCGAAATCGCTCTCAGACGTGAAGAGACGGCGCGTAAACGCAAGCACCTTTCCGAGAAAAAACTAGAAGATGAGAAGGCGCGCACTCAATCTTCCTTCCCACCCCCTTCTCCCCCTCCCCTCCTCATCCATTTCACACATCTGACCTTCAACACAACACAGGCAGAGACTATCAATCGTCTCCTCAAGAAGAAATCAGGTACGCGGAATAGGCGAAACGCACTCGCCAGTGCAGAAGATCGTACACCGGTCACTCAGACGGGGAACGGAACACCGGCAGAGGGTGAGCTCGATGAGGAAGAGAATGTAGATGGTGCGCTCGCGCCTGCAACGGTTGAGGCGGTCGTCATCGTCCCGACAAGCTACCGATGGATTTCGACTACGCGACCAGCACTTGACGCACCCCCTGGAGAGAAGAGAATGACCTTATCGTTTTCGGTACCCGCGTCGTTACTGCCAACGACAACGACGATGACGCATTCGCATTCGCATTCTACCACGCGTGACGCGGATGGAGATTTCAAAATGGAGGGACAGAGGCAAAAACAACAACAACAACAACAACAACAACAACAACAACAACGTCAACGTCAACCGTCATCCCCATCACAGGCGGCTCAGGCCGTTTGTGACGTTGACGGTTGTACGGCCAAGAGGAAGTACAGGCTCGTACGTGACTGGGAGCGCGGAGCGTGCGGAATGGAACACCTACACTTTTTGGAGAAAAAGCAAAGAAAGGTCACTGCATGAGAGAGAGGACACACCCTCTGAGGTTCTTTGGTTTTTTTTTTTTTGGGGGGGGGGGTTGGCGTATTGATTGATCCTCGTCCGTGAGTTTTCTAAAACCAAAACCAAACTTTTGGTGGAAAACTTAGGACTTTTTTTTTTTGCGAACCTTTCTTTCTTTTTTCAGGGCATCCCCCGATACAAATGGAAATTTGGTTTTCGCTGGCTTTGGGATGTTCCGACATGGCGTCTCATGGTTCTCGATCCCTTCCCATGCATAAGCTCCTCAACCACCCCACCAATGCACTGAGATCAGATACCAAACCCTACGGACAAATCGTTATTGTTGTATTATCTGGGGACCAAACCGATTATTAGAGTTTGTTGTATTTGATTTGAGCTATGCGATGCGCCAATCTCGCAACATGTGTAGCATATCTCGGAACGCGAGATCCCGTCCAAGATCCACCTATGGCGCAAATGTGTTACAGAAGGGGTGCTTGTTGTTAATGCAATATGCCCTATTTATTGTATGAACTCAAGGAGGAAAAAGTCCAAAGTCCGATACCCTGGGGTACTGTATTTACAGGTTGGTGTGGTGGATACTTTACTTTGTATAGTATAGGTTCATATAACAAGGACCAAGATAGCTAGAGCCTAGGGCGGGTAGTAGGTACGGTGAAACCAAAAAATGTAATTCACCCAAAAGCCAAATGCCCGGACAAACGACGACAACTGTCTGGCCGCCGGCCCAATGTAAAAAGTCAGCCCTTGACCCGACCAGCTTTTAATGGAATTGAAGAGAGTGTGTTAATAAAAAAGATGTTAGGTGCTGATTTATTTGGCTTCAAGCTCAGCTTCAGTTTCCACCGTGTAAGATGAAAATGAACTTCTTCGGTACATCATGGGTGTCCTCGTCGTGTATATCAGCCGGTCCGGTGTCAGATTCCGGCTCGGGTCGTGAACCACGTACCACAGTGTGCCCTTCTCGTCGCTCGTCGTCGTTCATCGACCATTAGTTCCAAAGGGAACTACTCGAGAAAAGGATGTGGTAAGCTTAAAGGTGTTTATAAGCTTTCACTAGATGCTAGTGCTGACCTTCGTATAATAATAAAGTAAACACGTTTTGAATGCACAGGTCTCCATCCGTGCACCTTGCTGCAAGCAGTGGTTTGATTGCTCCGAATGTCACGCTGAGAATCAGACACATCCACTAGCACGAACCACGGAGATGACCTTCGTCTGCAAAAAGTGTAAGAAGGCCTTTCGGAAAGATATGACAGCGTATGAAGAGAGTGACGAGTATTGCCCACACTGCGATAACCATTATGTGAGCTCCGCTTCCGTCGAAAAACCAACTTTAAAAAACACTTATGCTGCTGGCTGACAATATATATAATATATGATATCCCCTCATCATTTTTGATAGGTCATCGATGCGAAGACACCACAGGCTGTTATCGGGATCGAGGGAGAGGATGCACGCGTCGATGCACGGTATGATCGCCCCCTTCGCGTCACGCTTATGCAACTGAATTTTGAGAAACACACACTTTTTTTTTAAATTTTTTTTTACTTAAGACTTCTGAAGGATGAGAGGGTGAATTCGGATGGCTCACGATCTTTATTTAAACAAGATATTTCTGACCGCCTTGGATAGTCGTCGTTGTCGTTTCGTGTGTTCATGGGTTTATCAAGTGAAGTTTTATCTGTCTGTTCCTTTTTATACCCTCTTGTTCGGAGAGAAATACCAAACATTTTTCCGACGACGGCAACAACAACATTATAAATGCATGTTGCGAGTTACGCGTCACCCCACCCCACCCACCTCCCCCTTGCCGGTTTTGATTGGCCAAACCCGTCTCTTTCCGTACTCCGTGTTTTTTAGCGGTGTACCCCACTTGGGGTAAAGAACGTGATATCTTTGTCCATAGCCTGAGCCAGGACTGTCACTAATGTCACCTAGACTTTGAGGCGGGTTGTGGTCTGTCCTATACTCTATTAAGAAGGTCCAGTCGTTCAAATCACTACCCCCCACTGCTAGACTGCTCGTCTTGTCCGGCGTTGGGAAAGTTATGTGTAGACGCCTAGTTCCTCCTCCATTGGGTACCGAACTGTCCATCTGCAATGTATCTGGCCTCCGGTAATGGACGTGTGGACGTGTAAAATTCTGACAGGCCATATTGTTGTTATTATTTCTCACAATCAGGTTTTACCCCAGCTTATGAAAATCTTTGTTATTAATGTACTATCAAAGCAGAGGTATAATCAACCACGCAAATCTCAGCAGCCACCTTGACGCAATGCTTGGGGTTCGGGAAAATCATCTCCTATCCTATTTTTAACTTATTGAACCGTCAGGCGTTGACGTCACGATCTCCCACCTGAACAGTCTTGGCTACTGGCCCCCTTCCTCACTCGAGAATGCAATGCGGCAGGCGGCAGGGTCGGCACTGGTAATACTGTCGGATGTCGGGGGGTCTGTATTTGGGTATGCTTCCATTCCACTTGGCTCTGGCTCTAGATCTACAACACGGCGTTCTACAACGGGCGTTGATGAGTCTTTACCCGGCGGCAGTAGGCCCCTTCATTCAACTCTCAAACGGTTACCCCGCGAATGGGGGGGGGGGGGGGACCCAACTTTGGCCTTCTAGTCCAGTTTGTGATTGATCTGGTTGGCTAGACGCCTCCTATACTCTAGGTGGTGACGCAACAAAAACGAAACGCAGATTGGCGCAATCCGACGGTCCCCGATGGTCACATCCGCGTCGTGGCGTTATGACGGATTGCGTGTCTGTTTGGTGCGATATATAAAGATAAAAGTTGTATGGCGGCGGTGTACCTCACCCATACCTTTTGCATTCTCGACACTCATCACACCCACTAAACTACCCCCCCATAATGGTGAATCCAGTGACCGTCAATCCATCTTCTGCCGCACGCCGTCTCTCGGTCGGAGCATCCGACTGGTTGTGGGTCGTAACGGGGATCATGGGTGTCTCAGCTTTGATGGTCTTGATGTGGTCAAAGTTGGTAAGTGTTTTTTATTTTTATTTTTTGGGTTGACGTCGACTTAGCCTGGCACGGTTTTTAACCTTTTTTTTTTTCTTTCCTGCCTGCTGAATAGCAACCACACGGGTCACGGGCGTTCCATCATATGGCTACGGCTATCCTCACAGTGTCCACAATAGCATATTTTGCTATGGCATCGAACTTGGGACAGACGTCTGTTAGAACCGAGTTTAGGAGTGGGCCGACCCGCAGCATCTTTGTGCGTTTATTCCCCCCCTCCCCCCCCACCGACCACGCTTTCTTTGCTGATGGTCAACTGGGTTTAGTATGTGCGATATATACAATGGTTCATCAATGCGCCTCTTATTCTCCTCATGTTGCTCCTCACGACCGGTCTCACACTGTCCGATATCTTCCTCACCCTATTCATGATCCTCGTCACAGTCGTCGCAGGGCTCGTCGGCGCGCTGACCCCGACATCTTACAAGTGGGGTTTCTATGTCTTCGGCAACTTGACATTGCTGTATGTTTTGTAAGTCTTTTTCTTTTTTTATTTATTTTTCGTTCGGATATCTCATCCCGTTCTTTCTTGCCTTTCGCTCGGCTGACTGATGGGATTGTAGCTTTACGTTGATATTTAGTGGTGGGCCTGGATCCCGCTTGCTCTCGCACAAGACTTTATTTGGCCGCGGGGCAGGCTACACCATCTTCATATGGATGCTCTATCCGATCTGCTGGGCTTTCTCCGAGGGTGCGAACGTCCTCACTGTCGACCACGAGATGATATTTTATGGGATCCTCGACCTGTTCGCTGGCCCTCTTTTCCTTTTCATGTATCTGGCTGTGCTTCGCAGCATCGACTATGATTCTTTCGGGTTGCAATCCGGTAAAGCGTCCGATTACGTGGGTGTTCGCCCGTCTGAGAAGTCCAGACCTCCTGAAAGCATTATCGCGGCGTGAAAAGAAGAAGAAAGGGAAAAAAAAAATGAAAAAAAGGAAAAATGAAATTGTATGTGGAAAATAAAAGAGTAAATTTATTTATTCCCCCCCCCCCTCCTTTTCCTCGCGCCTCGCCATACTCTGTGATTTTTATATGAATGAATCCTATCCTATGTATTTCTTTGCTCTCGCTCTCGTTAGTTTATAATGCTGTCGTTGCACTAGTAAATAAATGTGTGTATTTCTAGTAGAAGTGGTAGTAGTACGAAAGCCAAATGTTTCAAGGCCCAAGGCCCGTAAGCCGGACGCTAGAGTAAATTACCATATTCGGTGGGGCACGTCCTCGACTCTTCTACACTCACTCACTCGAGGAGATTTTTAGCACTTGGCCTTGGCCACGGTCGCTTCACCAACAAGCTCCATCTCCTTTCCCAATCTACCACGAGAAAAAAAAACAAGGAGGCGTGTGGTTACGAAATTAAATAAAAAAGAAGAATCCTTCGCGATATGAATCTGTCTTTGTACGTCGTCAATGCGTTCATCATGCTCGATACGGATGGACATCGCGTCTTGGCGAAGTATTACTCGCCCAAAGGACGAACACAATTTGGGGAATCGGATCCCAACAAGGGGTTACAAGGATTGAAGGAACAAAGGGCGTTCGAGAAGGGTCTGTTCAGCAAGACGAAAAAACCGGGTGGTGAGTTCAACGATGATGAGTACGATCAAATGTATGTTTGATTATTGATTATTTTCTATGCGTGTATAGGCGACATTATATTGTACGACGGACATTTAGCGGTGTATAGACATTCGCTGGACCTCATCTTTTACATACTTGGGGGACCATTGGAGAACGAACTGATGTTGCAGTCGGCGCTGTCCACGTTCATGGACGCGATACATTTGCTATTGCGAAATCAGGTAGAGAAACGGGCCGTACTAGAAAATTTGGACTGCGTGATTCTCTGTCTGGACGAGACGATCGATGATGGGTGCGTTAACGTTTTATAAAAATTGTTATTATATTATAATTAATTATAATTATTTTAATCACTAGGATCATTGTAGAGACGGATCCAACGACGATAGCGTCGAGGGTGAGCCGACCGAGGGCGGACACTACAGAGATTGTGATTAACGAACAGACGATATTGAGTGCATACCAGACTGTGAAGGAGAAGATGCAACAAAGAATTGGACAATTTTAGTATTTAATTACATAATTAAATTGGCTCAGGCCCCAGGGCCCGTGATTTTTTGAGCGAGTGAGTGAGAGTGGAGTGAGTGTGATGGGTGGTGTGATGGGGGGGGGGCGGTGATCATCCCATCCCATCCCATCCTAATTCAACCACCATCATCATCATGTCTGCTAGGCGACAGGCATCGACTACTTCCCTCTCAAAATATGCTAGGGATAGCTCTCCAGATCCTACTCCTCGTTCCCTCGACTTTTGTAATGCTTTTTGGGGTCCCGGTGATGTTGGCGTCGACGTTTTATTTGCCAGAATGCGCGGTGCCGCAAGGACAATGGAGAACTTCGCAACTTTTGGAAAGAGAGGTTAGAATCTATTATCTCTTTTCCTTTCTTCTTGGAGTGGACAACGCGTTTATCATTTTTATAAAAGAGCTGTGATTGAGGAAGACTATGCCAAACGGTTGGGAAAACTTGCCAAAGTGACTTTGGGTAGGGATGAGATAGGGTGTGTGTTTACACTCCATCTCTTCTTTTCTTCCTTATTAACCTTTCCTTTCTCAGTGAATTTCGGAACTCCCTCGACACTCTTCGTCAAGAATCAGACAAGCAATCCAATTTCCACATGCAACTAGCTCAGCAAATACGGAATGAGCTTGAAAATCCTGTTTCCGCCTTTGTCACTCGTCAGGCTCAACATCGCAAAGTCTATCAAAGTACGATGGAGAAACAATTCAAAACCAAGCAGGCACAAGAAGCTCATGTCAACAAGGCCCGAGAGAAATACGAGCAAGATTGTCTCCGTATAAATGCGTACACCGCACAAAGCACCCTCGTTCAAGGCAAGATCTCGAGCGCATCTCCGTCAAACTCGAACGTGCTCAGCAAACTGTACACGCCAACGAGCGCGAATTTGCCAACTTTGCGCGTGCTTTGCAAGACACCGTAGCAAAATGGGAGCAGGAATGGAAACAATTTTGCGACAGTTGTCAAGATCTCGAAGAGGAGCGTATGGAGTTTACCAAGGATAACGTTTGGGCTTATGCTAATGCTGTCTCCATCGTTTGCGTTTCCGATGATGAGGTATGTGTGTCCGTGTGAATATACATGTCTTACGGCCCCCAATTCCGTGTCCCATCTGATGGCTGCTGATCCTACCTCATGACCATCTCTAGTCTTGTGAGCGTTTACGTCTCGCCCTCGAGTCCTTCGAACCGGAGAAAGATCAAGAAAATTTTGTCCGCGATTACGGGACAGGAAATGCCGTGCCAGATCCTCCACAATTCGTCAACTATTCTTCTTCTGAAGGTGCTCCTCTCACATCTTCGGCCTCAAAAGTCACAAGCCGTCCGGCCCAATTCACCCGCTCCACACAACGCATGAACCGACTTGCCAGTGCACCGCCTCAGTCCGACGACGAACCCTTTATCAACACTGCCGGTGTTGGCGCCGGTAATCGCAATGATCCCGTACCCGCCCGCGCCACCAGCCTTTCTAGGACGAGCACACGTCGGAATACCGCTCAGACAAACGGTCATGGCAACATAAACGGGTTCGCCCCTGGTTCCTCGCCGCCCGCGACGGCGCCCCGCGCTACTGGTAATTTCACCGCCCAGGCGATAACCCAACACAACACGAACTTGTCGTGGGTGAAAATACGTACAAGGTCGATCTTTCCAAGGATCAACAGGGTGGCTCTCGTGCTTCAAATACCACCTCAAAAGTCGGCGATGAGACTGATCCCATGGTGCAAGCCATGGCAACTCTCCGTACCGCGGCAGGATCGAGTGTTGGTCGTAGTGGAACGCGCAAGGCAACTACAGAAGTTCCTTTACCCGGCGGCTCGTCCACTTCACCTTCCAACGCGCTCATACCACCTACCAATGTCTCCTCTTCGAGCAGAAATCTTGATTACCGCAACTCTGCAGAACTTGTCGTTGGTGTCCACCCAGCTGCGCAGGCTCCCCGCTCGCGTTCAACCTCACCCGCCCCACCGACTGCCAACTTTATGCAACCACCATCACAGGCACCGGCGTCTGTGGTAGATACTGTAATTGATACTTACCACCAGAGTTCCCTGGCGAGCGTCGAAGTCGATCCAATAGTCGTCGCGCAAGCTTCAATGCAACGCAGCCCACCCCCACGTCATCCCATATTCAAGGAGGTAGCCAGGGCAGTCATCTGGAGCGCCCAGTTAGCCGAGACGGGCATACTGGCATTGGTGCCAATGGCCGTTCCCGTAGCCCATCCCTCAATCACCCTGCTTCCCGGAGCGTCTCGCCTGCTCCGCATTCTGGGCCGGTACGCGTTGGTAGTGTCAACCAAGGGGATCAAGGTGTAGGGCAGTATCGGCCACGACGCCAAACACTGTAGGTATTGCCCTCGACCCACATGGAAACGTTGCATGGACTCGATGGCGGACGTGTACCGCCAGCAGCAGCAGCAGCAACAACAACAACAACAACAACAGCAACAACAACATCAAGTGGTCCAAGCCAGACAGGTGCAGCAAGCACAAGCGCCTCCGCCAATGCAGCCGCCACCACCTACTCCAATGCAGTATCAGCAAACTCCAGCTCAGTCACAACAACTTCAAGCACCCGGTGGCGTTGCTGCGCGACCCTCGCAACGCCAGCCGAGTATTAGCAATTCATACGGTGCTCCCACTCCATGGCAGACCGCCGCGGCACCACCACCTCAGCAATACGTTCCGCCACCACCGGCTCAACAGCAAGTCCCGCAGCATTCGCCCGCGTACGCACAAGCACCGCACCCATACGCGAACGCGCCACCATCGCAAGTGTATCATAACCAGCAGGTGAGCTATGGCATGCAGCAACCGCAGCAACCGCAGCCAGCAGCAGCAGCAGCAAAGACAGCAAGTAATTCAGCGTGGCGCTCCGAGCTCGAGCGGGGGAGATTACTATGTGCCACAACAACAGACGTTCGGGCCGCCACCCCAGCAGCAACAACAGCAGCAGCCATACCAGCAGCATGTCGGGTATGGGAATAGCGGGTATAGGCCGGTCAGCCCTGGTCCTGTGAACAGGACGCCATCGCCACAACCAATGGCGCTTACGCAGCCGCCAACACAACCTCTTTCGGAGCCGCCGACGCGGCAATATACGGAGGACGGACGGGGGGTGCTCTTTTATGGTGCGTATATTCTCTCACACACACACACTATCTCTTCTGAATATGGGTCTCATTGGGTATTGTGAACAGTGCGCGCATTGTACGACTATACGGCTACCATCCCGGAAGAATTCGATTTTCAAGCGAATGATATCATCGCGGTCACGGCTACGCCGGAAGATGGATGGTGGAGTGGGGAATTATTGGATGAGAAGCGACGCGTGCCAGGCAGACACATTTTCCCAAGTAATTTTGTGCATTTGTTCTGAAGAAAGGGCGGGCTCTCCGCACTCTTTCTTTTTTTATTTTATTGTGTTTCTTAGTGGGTGGATGTATAAGTTGGACTCGGTGGAATGAGGTGGGAGGAAGAGTACTAGTGGGGGTAGGGGAAGTGATAGTTGTTAGTATTTATTTATGCTCCTTTTCTTTACCTTGTGAACTCTCTCAATTTAACATAACCATAACATAAACAAGCCCCGTGGTGGGACGTTTTGAATGGATAAAAATGAAGCTCATTGGTTCGGTATACTCGTTCGTGTACATGCTTATCTTCAGTCGTCGTTGTTATACGTCGTGCGTGCACCTTAACCCCGCCCCCGACATGTTAACGCCGCGCTGCAGGCTCTAAAGGAGAAAGGGAAAAGGGTAGGTCAATTAACCTCAACCCTAAGTCTCCAAAACTCGAAGGTTGTTCGGATCCTCGTAATTGGATATTCTGCAGTTCAACTCGACATCCCCCTTTAGCAGCAAAGACACAGGGGTCAGTCGTCGATATAAAAAGCTTCGAATTATTTGGATCCTCTCATCACTCACGATAATGGCTATCTTCGTAGAACTCTTCCTTGCCCTCTCTTTCCTTGTCGTTCTCCAAACCATCCGTAACCGTAAAAGAGCAGCCGGTCTACCGTTACCCCCAGGTCCTCGACCTTTACCCCTCATTGGCAATGTCTTTGATATCCCACGCAATTATTCTTGGCTCAAGTATACCAAGTATTCCAAGGAACATGGTATCAATCATCCTTTTTCTTTTCATACCCCCCACTCACAACTAGAACGAACAGGCCCTATATTATCCTTTCAGGTTTTGGTCAAGTCATCGTTGTCTTAAACAATCTCAAGTCGGCGAAAGATTTGCTTGAGAAACGAGCAGATATTTATTCTGATCGTCCTGTAATCCCATTCTTCGAAATGTATGTTTGCCAGAGTGGCGGTGTTCCCTTTTTTTTTTTCTTTTCTTGACCGATATGGCTTAGGGCTGGATGGGAGTGGTTGTTAGGCCTCGCAAGATATTCTGAGCCTTGGCGTCTAGGACGAAAGATTCTCGATCGTGGACTTCGTTCGGGAGCTATAGCAACTTATCGACCCATGCAACAGGCAAAGACACACGCACTTCTCGGCGACTGTTGGCAAAGCCTGATGAATGGGAAGCACACATCGAACTGTTAGTCTGACAGGTTATCAGAATGATGCTGGGGGCTTTTTTGTTTTGTTTTTTTTTAAAAAAGACGGTTACATAGGCTTCAAGGTGATTTGATACTGGCCCTGGCGTATGGTTATGACGTCCAAGGACCTGAAGACAGGAAACTCGGCGTCACTAAATTGTTCGTCAAAGTTATTGCAGAGAACACACTTCCAGGAGCTCTTCTGGTCAACGATATCTCATTTGTAATGAATGCCCTATCTCTCATCCATCACCCTTTTTTTACTTCCCCCCTTTTTTTTTTCTTTTTAGTGCGTTACATCCCTGAATGGTTACCATGGTTCAGCTACAAACCTCTTGCCCGCCGTGGCCACGATTTGGGGAGAGAAGTCAGAGATGACCCGATCACGTTTGTCAAAGCGAGTATGGTAAGTAAGATATCAATATTTCTGATATGGGAGAGTTTCACATGATGAGTAAATAGCTCAATGGGACAGCTCAACCCTCGCTTAGTCTGGAACGGCTTCAAGAATTAGAAAAATCAAGTGCAAAGAGCGTGAAGAGGGAGAGAAAGTGATGGCTGATGCTATTGGAACCTTATATACAGGTCTGTATTAATGTTCAAAATATAAAGACTGGCGCCACATTGACATGATCACAGCCGGCGCGGACACTGTATGTCTGCAAACTTTATTTCCGACATATTTACCGACTCGACCACTCATTTCCTAGACCGTGTCTGCCATCATGACCTTTTTAACAGCGATCTTGATCCGTCCTGACATACAGAAGCGAGTACAGGACGAACTTGATGCCGTTACGGGGAGAGAACGGCTCCCTACTTTTGAGGATCGTCCCAAGTTGCCTTTTGTTGAAGCAGTGTGTAAGGAAACTCTAAGGTGGAGACCCGTCACGCCTCTGGGTGAGTTTAATCTATACTCTATCTGCTGTTATTATAATCAATCTGAACATGTTTTTGCGATCGGGAAGCTATTCCTCATGCAACCACAAAGAGTGATGTCTACGAAGGTTTTTTCATACCCAAAGGTGCTTTTTTCTCTTTGTTGTGCAGGGTTATAATTTGTGAATAACGTTTTGCTCCCGCGTATATCCCACCAGGCTCCGTGGTGATTGGAAATACCTGGTATGTCAATTTCTAATTCGCACACGCTTTTTGAGATGGGTTTACCAACATTTCTCACAGGGCAATTTTACATGACCCAGATGTATATCCGGAACCTGAAGTCTTCAAACCTGAACGTTTCATTAACCCGGACGGGAGCGTGCGTGAGGATCCCGCTCTGACAACCGCGTTCGGATATGGAAGACGGATTTGTCCTGGAAGACACTTTGTCGATGCGACATTGTTCATTGTCGTCGCTTCCTTGCTCTCAGTTTTTGACATCAAGAGAGGACGGGGAGGTGAGGGTTCCGGTGCTTTTGAGTACTTGGAGACGTATACTGGGGACCTCACAAGGTAAACTTCTTTCTTTCGGAAGGGAGGAACGGAATTGATTTCGACTTGTCCATCTAGTCGGCCGAATCCGTTCCAATGCGCTTTTGTACCTAGGGATAAAGGGGCCGAAGAACTACTGATCGGTCTTGATGGATAAGAGATAGAGCTCTCAAGCAAGCAAGCAGGATGTATGTAAATGTAGAAATTAGTTTGGTAGATGTTGGAAAGATGAAATGAAATGCCAAAGTAGCGTTTCTAGCTGTGAAACTCTTTCTCAACGTGTGTGGAGAAGAAGAAACTTCAAACACTCACTTACTCTTGTAAAGATGCCTCGGGCGTTGAGCATGAAACCTCCATCCTCTCTTCCATTACAAAACCTGAATTAAATCACTTATGATCTAGTTCTAGTTTATTTTATTGGTACATTTGCATTCTGCCTGTCTATTGCTTAATCCAGCTTCACTGCCCCTGTCTTTATTGCCTAGCCTTGGCATGATGGCTTCTGTAAGGTGTGAGCGTTGGGCATGAAACCTTCGGCCGCCTCCACTCTAGGCTAACTCTTCACAAGAGCCCCGGACTAGAACTTTTCTGATTATTTGATCTCGGTTTTAGACACTCTTTACTATATACTTCAAAGCGTTTAATGCATGAAAGTTTCATCACATCGCGCTCCGGGCCGGCTTCCCGTCCATTCTCTAATCTATCTATCTCATTTTCTTCACCTCTCCGTCCACTCCTTACAATCAATTTCATATCTTAACTGTTGCCTGCACTTCACCGTCACACCACCGTCACACCACCGTCTTCAGGTTGTACAAAGGAACAGTTATCAAACAAGGCGCAAGGTCAATCGGCACCGTCATCGGTAACATCCAGCACAATCCTACTCTCGCCGATTTCATTGCGTCGCGCGGGCTTCCGGCTTTCCTCCTCTCTGCTCACCGCTCACCTTACTCTTTAGGGAACACACTTTGCCTCGCACTCACCGCAGATTGGATCCGTACGTACACTCTCCAGGCTCGTTCTGCGGAGCCGGGTTGCTGGAGGGAGCATTTCAAGGGGGGGACTGTGCCTGTGAGTGTCGATGAGGCCCTATACCCGTTGTCGGTCGGCCATAAGCCACACCACCATACTACGGCTGGCCGATTAAAGCCGCGCCGCGTTGGAGCTTGATGATCCATGATCGGAGGAGATCTAAATATCGGCCGAAAGCATCATTTTAGTAGCCCCCACTGAAGTTAAGTAACTGGCGGCACGTTCATTCAATCCGTGGGTTTTTTGTGTTCCTTAAAAAGAGATGAACTAGAGAGAGAGAAAGAGAGAAAGAGAGGGGAGGCGATGAGATGAGATAATTCATATATCCTATGGGGACCGAGTAACTTTGAGATGGCTGGCTTATTTTAGGCCGTGCGTGCTCAAATGCTGCCTGAGAAAGTTGCTTGTAAGGAATGAACGGGCATACGGCCCGGAACGCGCACCGAATCCACCAAAGTGCCTATATCTTGTGAGCCAAAGAGGTCGGGTGCTGTGCTGAGCGTCCGAGCTATCGCTGATGTGATCCTTCACCGTGGGGGATCAGATCGACCATCGCAAGTTCTTGATGATGTAAAAGGTAATACTTATATGATTTGATAGGTACCGAGGAGAGGAGAGGAGTAGGGCTGCGCACCATACCCGTAGCTTACAGTATGACGGTGCTGTAGTACGGTGCCATACCCATACCGTACCAGCTCAAGTCAATCATCGAGACAGACGGTTACGGGTACGGAAAACACCGTCTGAACCCGTCAAAAAACGGCCATAGACGGCATTAGACAGCATGGATGGCAGGGCTTTAATCTTGTCATTAAGCCACCAAAACTCCCCCACTATAGTATCTTTACCTATTTAGATAGTAGATAAGTGTTAGCTAAATATGGTAAAGATAAGAGATAAGATAAACTAACTAATACTCACTTCAGTTTATGTTGTTACGCCCGGTGCGGGACGTTCCACACAACTTGTGTGACAGTGTTCGTTCGGGATCAGATAAGGGATCAATAAGACCCCTTGGAGTTATGTGGGAGGAGTCACCGTCAAAGAGGCTGCACTCTAAGACAGTGTTGAGCGGAGAGTACCGGAAGTACTGAGACGATCGAGGTAGAGCCCTTCAAAGGAGTGTCCAGAAGACAAGCACCGATGTATTCAATAAGTCGAGTCTGAGGTCTACAGGGTAGCTACAGCGGACTTATATACATAATCCAGTGGGCGTCTATAAGATAAGATATCGGAGTCAGGTGGGCCCGAATATACGGAAGCGGAGGGCGTAAAGCCTGGCTTCTGATAGGGTATTAAGTAAGTGTCCGGTCGTAATGATAACGAGATAAGAGATAGAGAGATAAGGGTCAAACATAAGCAAACAACGAGTCAACAAGTACAATCGGGGTCATGGGGACGGAAGAAGAGCATGGGACGGGTCCCAGGACGGAGACGTGATCAGGAAGTGTAAGGTAGGCGGTAGAGAAGGGTCATCATTGGGAAGAGTGAAGAAAACAGGGGCGGACGGCAGGGATTGTAACATCACCCCCTCTTCTGGTTCGAGCAGACCCTGCTAGAAACGACTCGTACCGTCATCGTCTTGCACCAACTCCAAATAATCATCGGCTACATTACGCTCGTCCATGGTATAATTCTCTTTATCTGAGTCCTGGGGGCATTGGTGAGTGCGGAGGAATCCGTAGGGCCCGCGCTGGCCACACAAGCGACACAGATCATGAACTGGGCAGTCCAGTTCACGATGTCCAGAGTTGTGACGCAGGCATTTGCCACACCATCCAGACGGATTGGCAATTGTCGGGGCGGCTCCTACGCGGCGGAAAATACAAAACCTACTCCAGTGCAGGTTGCTTCGACAATGCCGGCACCACTTGCGGTTGAGAGGACAGTTCCAGCTGAGGTGGTACTTACTGTCACAGCGCCAGCACGTCTCCCCACGTGGGTTCTCATGCAGTCGTGGCATTTCAAACCGGTTCGGCAGCAGCACAGGAGCAGCCCCAATGATCGTGGAGGCAAGGGTTGGGCATATGTATCGGCGTACCTCTCAGCGATTGTCTGGTAGGCATCCCCTTTCTCCAATCTTTTCCGGATCTCCACCAACTCCTGCTCTATTTGGAACATCCCGTTCGTCAGCCAGGCCATCATTTTCGCATGTTCTTTGTACTGTCGGTTGAGTGTGTTGCGCAAGGTCAGGTTCTTCCGCAGTCTCATCACCTCGGCTTTGAGACGCGGAAGTCGCATGTCACTCAGTACTTCGTCAATGGCGAAGGCTCGCGAATCTTCGGCCGCCAAATGTCCCAGCTGTTCATCGGTCATGGTGTGATGCAAACGACCAGTATACCTTTCCTCCAGATAGACTGGAGCACCATAAACTGGACCGTCCTTTTTCATGCATCCAGCCACGTCCATCCCTCCATTGGTGTAGAAGATGTATTTGGCGATCGCGGTGGTCCCATCACCCATGGTGATCTCGAGTGGGTAGTACGTGGATGAGTTCGGGTTGTTAACGAAAAAGGGAAATTCAGGGACCTCGTCGTCCGATTCCATACCCACCAGGTCATTTGGGTGTGGCTCTTCACAATGTTCAAAGTCGTCGTTGGGGTTGGGGGATTGGTTCTTGACTTGGGCCTTGGCAGTCTCGTAGTCGATGGGTGAGGAGGGGCGTGTGGAGGGGTGAGCGGAAGGGAAATTCTCGACAACTACTGTAGTGGCGGTGAATGCGTCGACGGCGGCGTTGGCGGCGATGAAAGACATAATAGATTCGATGGTTGTAGGACGTTGCTGTGGGAGCATGTACTGGGGAATTTGCTCTGGAGGTTGTCGCCCTTTTAACTGTTCTTGGGCGCTTCTGGGTGTCAGGCGTGGAATTCCGAGATAAGGGTCGGAGCAAAGATATCCCCGGTGGGCTCCCACGAGCTGTCTGAGTCTGGGAATCCTTTCCACTTAACAAGGTAATGTAGCTTGCGCCCTCGGCCTTTACGTGCGGAGTCTAGAATTCACTCCACTTCCCATTCCACTTCTCCATCGATTAATTCAGGGGGAGGTCTAGGGAAGTTTTCCCCATGCAGGGACGTCTCCTTGTAGGGTGTCAACAGCCTGGCATGGAAGACTGGGTGGATTCGCCACGTAGGGGGAAGTTCGAGTTCATATGACACATCTGACAGCTTCCTTGTTATCTTGAAGGGTCCGTGACGTCGGGGCGCTAACTTGGCTGTCGGATGTGACGTGTGAACGTTCTTTCCTTCCAGCCACACCAAGTCATTGGTCTGATAAGGTGTGAACTTCGAGGGCTTCTCCACTAGGGTCCTTTGCGCCTTCAACAGGTTCTCATTGGCTGATTTCCTGATCTCTTCCCATTGGCTGATACACTGTGTGGCTGAGGGGACGTTCGTTGGCTTTCCAGTCCACATAGCTCGAGGTGTCCATCCCATGATAAGTGAGAATGGAGAGTTTTTTGTGGTGCCATTGGGCCAAGAGTTGTGTGCGAATTCTGCTGTCGCTAGCCAGTCGGCCCAGTCGTCCTGTCGTCCATTGCACCAGAACCGAAGATATTGTTCAAGCCACTGGTTTGTCCTCTCTGATTGTCCATCTGTCTGTGGATGATAGGCCGTCGAGATGTTTTGGGTTATACTCAGCATTTTACAGAGGGCCCTGGCAAATGTGGACGTGAAGCATGGGTCGTGGTCTGAAATGATTTTTTCTGGGAGGCCATAATGTCTGTAGACATGATCTAAGTAGAGTTTGGCTACTCCTTCTGCTGTGATGGACTCATTGCATGGTATGAACAGTGCCGCTTTCGAACAGTCGTGATCAGTGATGGTCAAGATGGAGTCGAAGCCTCTGGAGGTGGGGAGTTTGACAATGAAGTCCATGGCGATGGTCTGGAATGGTTGTGACGCTATTGGTGTAATGGGGAATAGTGCTGGTGGGTGTGGGTGTGTATTCACTTTGTTGGCTTGGCAATCTGCACATCCCTTCACATACTCCTCCACGTCCTTTTTCATGTTTGGCCACCAGTAGTCTCGTTTGGCAAGCGCGTAGGTATTAGCAATGCCTGGGTGTCCTGCAGAGGGAAGGTCATGGTGAAAATGGATCACCCCCCTCTTAATGTTGTCGCCACCGGTGACAACGAGTCGCTCCCCGTCCTTCCACCATAGGCCGTCAATCTTCTTCAGATTATGCGCCTCTGCCCATGATTGGCATAACTGCTGGTTCATGTTTTGTGACACCTGGGCCCATAAGTCCATGTCGTGGAGACTGACGACGGCTGTCCTTGTGAAGACCTCTTCAGGGAGTACTGTGATATCATTGTTGTCCTCCCCCCATGGTTTAAATCTGGTCGCCGAGACAGGGCATCTGCTCGTGCATTACGACTCCCCACAATGTGTTTCAACACAAAGTTATATTCTTCGAGCTCTAGGACTTCGCGAGCGACCCGTCAACTGATTTTATGGGGTTCTTTCCAGTAGAGCAGGTTGGAGTGATCAGTGTGGATGACAGTCTTATGGGGGGTTCCTGCTAGGTATGGTCGCCAATGTCGTAGTGCCTTTACAATGGCTAGTAGCTCTCTGTCCCAAATATCGTAATTTCGTTCTGCTGGCGAGAATGTTTCTGAGTAGAAGGCAACCGGGTGAAGTAGTCCTGTTGCATCCCGCTGATTGAGCACAGCACCATTGGCGAAATGGGAGGCGTCAACTTCAAGCTCAAAGGGCTTTTCTAGGTCTGGCTGTAAGAGGACTGGTTCCGAGCCGACAATGTCTCGGATCTGCTTGAAGGCTCGCTGTTGTTCATCTGCCCAGTGCCAGGGTACGTCCTTTTTCAATAATCCGTTCAATGGTTGGGTGATGCCTGAGAATCCACGGACAAAGCGTCGGTAAAAGTTGCAGAATCCAATGAAGGACCGCACATCCTTGATACACGTGGGTACGGGCCATCCCGGATTCCTTGTACTTTTACCGGATCCATCCGCACATGCCCTCCTTCCAGGATACTCCTAGGTATTCCACACTCGGCTGTTCAAACGAGCATTTGGCTGGTTTGAGGTACAGATCGTGTTCGTGCAGGATGTCTAAACCTGGTGTACTCGTTCTCGATGATGGGCTAGGTCGTTGGTGTGGCCACTAGTATGTCGTCCATGTACACCACTACTTCCCTGTGAGAATGAGATCGCGGAAGATATGGTTCATCATTGATTGGAAAGTGGCGGGTGAGTTGGTAAGGCCGAAGAACATAACATTCAGTTCAAAGAGTCCCTGATTGGTCTTAAAAGCTGCTTTGCATTGTCTCCTTCCTTGATCCGAATGTTGTTGTACCCCAGCGGACATCCATTTTAGAGAACAGGATTTATCCCACATGGTATCAATGAGTTCGAGATGAGCGGCAGGGGTAGGCATTCTTTACAGTTGGGCATTTATTCGTCGTAATCCTGACAGGTCGAAGTTTGCCGTCTTTCTTCTTGATAAAGAAGAACGGCGATGCGTATGGTGATTTCGATGGACAAATATACCCCTTTGCAAGATGCTCCTCAAGGAATGTCGTGAGCGCGTTGTTCTGCCTGTGACAATGGGTAGATTTTACATCAATTGCGATGGGGTGTCGGGTGTGAAGTCAATGGCATGGTCCCAGGGTCGTGCAGGTGGAAAACGTTGGATTCCTCCTCAGAGAATACCTTCCATGTCGATGATACTCTTCTGGCACGACCTCCTCAAAGTCTTTTCGGTATGCCCTCTACTGCCTTCTGCGCGAGTTCTGATGCCTTGGTGTGAAGCATAACCGGATCCTCTTCTCTTGTCTGCCCTGCGGACCGCCGAATGTCGAACGCATAATCTACCCTATTGACGTGATGAGAACAGGGTAAAGTCTTTGTCCATGGTTGCATCTCCCCAGTTGATTTTGGTTCGATGCGGCGAGCCAGGGATATCCCAGAACTAATCTCTTTGCCTAGATTGGTGACTAAAAAGCGGATGACCTTGTTCTTTCCCCTACTTGGACATTGAGATCAGTGTAGTGCGTGATCTTTCCTGCTCGATTAGCAGTTCCGTCAATATTCCAGATGTTTTTCTCCTGGGGGAGTGCCAGCATCCCCAGTCCCATGGTCCTTGCCATTCGTGGACTAATGAAGTTATCTGTGGCCCCTGAGTCAATCAGGATGTCACGGTCGGCCGTTCTCTGTGTAGTTTCGAAATGTACTGGTATTTTCAAAGACTTGAAGCGACTAGTATACACAGAGGTTACATGGAGTGCTCGTGCCCAGGCCGATGGGTTTGAGCCAATCAAAAATCCTTTTTTGCGAAAGCCTTCTACTAGAATGGCTCGCACTTCTTCACTCTCCTTCATCATGTTGGCCCATATTTCCTGTGCCTTTCTTCTTTTGTCGGCGTTTTCTTCTCGACGGTTGGTGGGTTGTTGCGTATGGGAGCAGTTGTGGCTTCAGCCGCTCGCGCCCCCTTCTTCGGGCATTCCCTCGACATGTGTCCTTGTGCTTTGCAACGAAAGCACCGTCCTTCTTTCATCAATGTTTGTCGCTCATCCTCAGTAGCGTGGCCCTGGCTCGGGTCCTGTCTGCTGACGTGTCCATGGCATTTGGGTCGCGCTGAGCAGCATGTACGGGCTTGACCCCAAAGCTGCCTTCCACTGGTCTCGTGTTTTCCCTTTCTTTGTATCAACTCCAAAGCGTGTTTGGAAGTCCAAATAATCTTGTTGCTGTCGTCGGGCAGCATCAACCCATGCATCCCAGTCCTGAGGGTGGTGGAACTGGATAATGTTTTACCAGCGGATTGGGCAATCCTTGGGAAAAGAGGTCTAATGTTGCCTCTTCATCGTATCATACCCTGCCCTGTTGGCCAGGCTCCTGAACTTGGCGACATAGGCGTCTAGTTCTCCCTTTTCCATTTTCAGGGACTTGAGTTCTCGGGCCTTCTGCTTGGCCTGTCCATCCGTATATGCATCTTTAAATCGCTGAGCAATGGTTTCCCAAAGCCCCTCACTAGTGGTGCGACGCCCACTCTCGATTTGTTCATTCAGCCACTCCAGCTGCTCCATGGTCCAGTCGTCTACGCCTCCCTCGGATCAGAGAGAGGAAGAGGTTGGCGCTTGGAAAGGATTGATTATTTGGGGGACGTCATGGTTAAAGTTTTTGAAGTCGTAAACTCTAGCATGAATTTTTGCTTTGTGAACGATCCCCTGCGAATGTCTTGCGAGCACCCCTGATAGGCGTCCAGAGGGTGGGGGATGTTTGGTGGTAACATTGCTGGAGGTGGAGGGGGAGGAACGGGGTCTGGAAGCTGAGCGGCGATTGTGGACATGTTTTGGTAAAATGGGGTGATAGTGTCTGTGGACTGTATGGAGATCTGGGGGGTTGTCAAAGCAGGAGCTCTGATCGTGACAACTCCGGGTGCAACTGGGGCTGTAGTCGACGCTAATACCAGTGCTTCTTCGCTGTTTTCTTCTACGTACTCTTCTGGTTCAGAGTCCGTAACAATGGCTGGGGGATTCTCTCCACGGCCCTAATCCAAATTCAGGCGGAGCGGTCCTGTAGTGACCCAAGAGTTTCGACTGTCCGAATATCGGATACGATACCAAACTCTTTTCTCGTCGTCGTATTCTACCGGTTGGTATCTTCCGTCGTGATAGACGTAGTATCCAAACTCGGATTCAAAATCTTTCCAGGCGGCAGAGCCAAGTACTTGCTGTGAAAGATTATTCTCGTCTCTGCGTTCGATGAGTTCTTCTTTAAAGAGGGTCTGACTGCGGCTGGAAGCCACGATGAGAGACTCGACTTGATGTTACGTCCGGTGCGGGACGTTCCACACGACTTGTGTGACAGCGTTCGTTCGGATCAGATAAGGGATCAATAAGACCCCTTGGAGTTATGGGGAGAGTCACGTCAAAGAGGCTGCACTCTAAGACAGTGTTGAGTGGAGAGTACCGG
>WTXG01000130.1:0-106322 GCA_022496185.1 Multifurca ochricompacta
GAGGCCGTAGTGTCTATAGACATGATCTAGGTAGAGTTTGGCCACCCCTTCTGCCGTGATGGTTTCGTTGCAGGGTATGAACAGTGCCGCCTTTGAACAGTCGTGGTCAGTGATGGTTAGGATTGAGTCAAAACCTCTGGACGTGGGGAGCTTGACTATAAAGTCCATGGCGATAGTCTGGAATGGTTGTGAGGTCGTTGGTGTAATTGGGAATGGGGCTGGTGGATGTGGGTGCGTGTTCACTTTGTTGGCCTGGCAATCTGCGCATCCCTTCACATATTCCTCTACATCCTTCTTCATGTTCGGCCACCAGTAATCTTGTTTGGCAAGAGCGTAGGTATTAGCATGCCTGGGTGTCCCGCCGAGGGAAGGTCGTGGTGAAAATGGATCACCCCCCTCTTAATGTTGTCGCCACCGGTGACAACGAGTCGATCCCCATCCTTCCACCATAGGCCGTCAATTTTCTTTAGGTTATGCGCTTCTGCCCATGTTTCGCATAGTTGTTGATTCATATTTTGCGACACCTGGGCCCACAGATCCATGTCGTGAAGGCTGATGATGGCCGTCCTGGCGAAAACTTCTTCTGGGAGCACTGTAACATCATTGTTGTCTTCTGCACCATTATTCAGATCGGGCCGTCGCGACAGGGCATCTGCTTGTGCATTGCGGCTTCCTGCAATATGCTCAGAACGAAGTTGTACTCTTCCAACTCTAGAACTTCACGGGCGACGCGTCGGCTGATCTTATGGGGTTCCTTCCAATAGAGCAAGTTGGAGTGGTCGGTATGAATGATGGTTTTGTGAGGGGTTTCCTGCTAGGTATGGCCGCCAGTGTCATAATGCTTTTACTATGGCCAATAACTCTCTGTCCCAAATGTCATAATTCCGTTCCACTGGCGAAAACGTTCCAAATGAAAGGCGACCAGGTGAAGGAGTCCCACCACGTCCCGCTGATTCAGCACGGCACCATTCGCAAAGTGAGATGCATCAACTTCGAGTTCAAAAGGTTTCTGCAGATCTGGTTGTAGAAGGACTGGTTCTGCGGCAATGATGTCGCGAATCTGCTCAAAAGCCTTCTGTTGTTCTTCGGTCCAATGCCAGGGGACTTCCTTCTTTAGCAGTCCATTGAGCAGTTGGGCGATCCCTGAGAATCCCTGGACGAAACGTCGATAGAAGTTGCAGAACCCAATGAAGGACCGCACGTCCTTAACACATGTGGGCACGGGCCATTCCCAGATTCCTTGTACCTTTACTGGGTCCATCCGGACCTGTCCTCCCTCCAGGATGACTCCTAGATATTCTACGCTTGACTGTTCGAATGAGCATTTGGCAGGTTTAAGGTACAGGTCATGTTCACACAGGATGTCCAACACTTGGTGTACTCGTTCTCGATGGTGGTCAGATTGTTTGTTGTAGTGACCAGTATATCATCCATATAAACCACCACTTCACCCATAAGGATGAGGTCACGGAAAATGTGATTCATCATCGATTGGAAAGTAGTGGGCGAGTTGGTGAGGCCAAAGAACATAACATTGGTTCAAAGAGCCCTTGATTGGTTTTGAAAGCTGCTTTACACTGGTCTCCTTCCTTAATCCGAATATTGTTATAACCCCAGTGGACATCCATCTTAGAGAACAGGGATTTATCCCTCATAGTGTCAATGAGTTCCGAGATGAGCGGCAAGGGGTAGGCGTTCTTTACAGTATAGGTGTTTATCCGTCGGTAGTCCTGAACTGGTCGAAGCTTGCCATCTTTCTTCTTGATGAAGAAAAATGGCGACACGTATGGTGATTTTGACAGACGAATGTACCCTTTGCAAGATGTTCCTCGAGGAATGCTGTGAGTGCCGTTTGTTCCGCCTGTGACAATGGATAGATTTTACAGTCAATTGCCAATGGGGTGTCAGGTACGAAGTCAATGGCATGATCCCATGGTCGTACAGGCAGGAAACATTGAGATTCCTCCTCAGAGAAGACCTTCCAATGTCAATGATATTCTCATGGCACTACCTCTTCAAAAGTCTTTTCTGTACGTCCCTCCACTGCCTTCTGTGCGAGCTCTGATGCCTTGGTAGTGAAACAGTAACCCAGGTCTTCATTCTTTTCCTCTACCCTGCGTACTGCTGAATGTCGAACGGCATAGTCATATCCTATCGACGTGATGAGAACAGGATAGAAGTCTTTGTCCATGGTTGCATCACTCCAATTGATTCTTGGTTCAAAGGCAGCAAGCCAGGGATATCCCAAAACCAAATCTTCTTCGCCTAGGTTGGTGACTAGGAAGCAGATGACTTTTGTCCTCTCCCCTACTTGGACATTAAGATCGGTGTAATGTGTGATCTTTCCTGCTCGATTGGCAGTCCCGTCAATATTCCAGATATTCTTTTCTTGGGGGAGTGCCAGCATCCCTAGTCCCATAGTCCTTATCATCTGTGGACTAATAAAATTATCTGTGGCTCCTGAGTCAACCAGGATGTCACAATCGGCCGTCCTCTGTGTAGTCTCGAAATGTACTGGTATTTTCAAAGACTTGAAGCGACTAGTATACACAGAGGTTACATGTAGTGCTCGTGCCCAGGCCAATGGGGTTGAGCCAATCAAAAATCCTTTTTGGCGAATGCCTTTTCTACTAAAATGGCTCGCACTTCCTCGCTTTCCTTCATCATATTGGCCCATATTTCCTGTGCCTTGTCTTCTTTCGTCGGTGTTTTCTTTTCAACAGTCGGCGGGTTGTTACATATGGGGGTGGTTGTAGCTTCGGCCGCTCGCGACCCCTTCTTTGGGCATTCCCTCGACATATGTCCTTGTGCTTTGCATCGAAAGCACCTGCCCTCTTTCATCAACTTGTCGCTCATCTTCAGTGAGCATGCTCTAGCTCGGGTTCTATCGGCCGAGGTATCCATAGCGTTTGGGTCGCGTTGAGAGGTATGTGTGGGTTTGACCCCGAAGGCGGCTTTCCACTGGTCACGAGTCCTTCCCTTCTTGTGTCGACCCCAAAGCGCGTTTGGAAGTCAAGATAATCCTGCTGCTGTCGTCGAGCAGCATCGACCCAGGTATCCCAGTCATCGGGTGGTGGAACTGGATGATATTCTTTACCAGCGGGTTGGGTAACCCCTGGGAGAAGAGGTCCAGTGTCGCCTCCTCGTCCGTGTCGTAACCGGCCTGTTGGCCAAGCTTCAGAACTTTGCCACATAGGCATCCAGTTCCCCTTCTCCATTTTTAGGGCTTTCAATTCTCGAGCAGCCTTCTGCTTGGCCTGCCCATCTGTGAATGCATCTTTGAATTTCTGGGCGATGGTTTCCCAGAGGCCTTCACTAGTGGTATGACGACCACTCTCAATCTGTTCATTCAGCCATTCCAGCTGTTCCATTGTCCAGTCGTCCACAGCTTCCCCTCTGATCAGTGATAGGAAAAGGTTGGCACGCTGGAAGGGTTGATAATCTGAGGAACGTCATGATTGAAGTTCTTGAATGTTGTGAACTCCAACATGAACTTCTTGCTTTGCGATCGGTCTCCTGTGAATGTCTGTGGTAGTACACCTGACAGTCGTCCTGAGGGTGGGGGAATGTTGGGTGGTACATGGCAGGCGGTGGGGGAGGAGGAGGAGGAGCCGGGTCGGGAAGTTGGGCAGCAATGGTGGACATGTTCTGATGAAACGGGGTGACGGTGTCGGAGGATTGTATGAATCTGGGGAGTTGTCAAAGCAGGGGCTCTGAACGTGACAACTGCGGATGCAACTGGGGATGTAGTCGACGCTAATACCAGTGCTTCTTCACTGTGTTCTTCTACGTACTCTTCTGGCTCAGAGTCCGTGACAATGGCCGGGGGGTTCTCCCTCCACGGTCCTAATCCAAATTCAGGTGGGGCGGGTCCTGTAGTGACCCAAGAGTGTTGGCTATCCGAGTATCGGATACGATACCAAACTCTTTTTCGTTATCATATTCTACCGGTTGGTATCTTCCGTCGTGATAGACGTAGTATCCAAACTCGGACTCAAAGTCCTTCCAGGTGGCAGAGCCAAGTACTTGTTGTGAAAGGTCAGGCTCGTCCCTGCGTTCGATGGGTTCTTCTTTAAAGAGGGTCTGACTGCGGCTGGAAGCCACGATGAGAGACTCGACTTGATGTTACGTCCGGTGCAGGACGTTCCACATGACTTGTGTGACAGCTCAATTTACGAAGTCAGGTAAGAGACCAATAAGACCTCTTGGAGTTCGGGTGAGATGAGTCAAAGTCAAAAGGGCTGTTCCTTAAGACGATGTTGAATGGAAAGTGCCAAAAGCACTGAGACAAAGGAGTTAATCGATCAAAGGGGGATGTCCAGAAGACAGGCACCGATGTATTCAATAAGTCGAGTCTGAGCTTTTACAATGTAAGCTACAGTGGGCTTATATACGTAAGGAAGTGGGCGTCTGTTGATAAGGAATCACGGAGTCAAGTGGGCCCAAATATCTGAAAGCGGAGGGCATAAAGCCTGGCTTCTACTGATAGGGAATTAAGTAAGTGTCTGGTCGTATGATAAGGTGATAAGCGATAAGCAGCGATAAGGGTACATAAATATGAGTAATCAAGCAAGTCACGGGGAGGGACAGAGGGCATGTGATGGGTCCCACGATGGAGACATGATCATATAGTGAAGTGTAGGTGGCTGGGAGGGTTCGTCGCTGGGCAGGAAGAAGAAAGTAGGGAGAGACGGGGTTCGTAACAAAGGTGGCATTCAAAACAAATCAAGGGTTGTTCGAACCCAATGTCATGTTCTTTGGTCTCACGAACTCGCCAGCAACATTTCAGTCCATGATGAACCACATCTTCCACAATCTCATTCTTACGGGAGAAGTAGTGGTCTATATGGATGACATCTTAGTAGCCACCCCAGATAATTTGGACCATCATCGAGATCGCGTGCATCAGGTATTGGACATATTACACGAACATGACCTGTACCTCAAACCAGCCAAATGCTCCTTCAAACAACGAAGCATTGAATATCTAGGAGTTATTTTGGAAGGAGGACAAGTGCGCATGGATCCCATTAAAGTACAAGGAATCCGGGAGTGGCCCATGCCGACCTGTGTCAAAGATGTCCAATCATTCATCGGGTTCTGCAACTTCTACTGACGATTTGTCAAGGGGTTTTCAGGCATAGTGCGACCATTAAACGACCTACTGAAAAAGGATGTACCATGGCATTGGGACGTAGCACAGCAGCAGGTGTTCGAACAGATTAGGGACCTCATTGGCTCAGAACCAGTACTTATCCAGCCAGATCTGAGCCACCCCTTTGAAGTAGAGGTGGACGCCTCTCACTTTGCAAATGGGGCAGTGTTATACCAGAGAGATGCCACACAAATACTTCACCCAGTGGCATACTACTCCAAAACCTTCTCCCCAGCCGAAAGGAACTATGACATCTGGGATAGGGAGCTCTTAGCCATAGTCAAGGCATTGCGACACTGGCGACCCTACCTGGCAGGAACCCCTCATAAGACCATCATCCACACCGACCATTCCAATCTATTATATTGGAAAGAACCCCATAAAATCAGTCGACGTGTGGCATGAGAAGTCTTGGAGTTAGAGGAATATAACTTCACGTTGAAACACATTGCCGGAAGCCAGAACGCTAGAGCAGATGCACTGTCATGCAGACCAGATATGCATACAGGGGAGGATGACAATAATGACATCACTGTCCTCCCAGAGGAGGTATTTGCAAAGACTGCTGTGGTCAGCCTCCACGACATGGACCTTTGGGCACAAGTTTCCCAAAACATGAACCAGGAACTATGCCGTTCATGGGCCAAAGCTCATAATTTGAAGGAAATCAGTGGTCTTTGGTGGAAAGATGGGGATCGACTTGTTGTCACCAGTGGCGACAACATTAAGGGGGGGTGATCCATTTTCACCACGACCTTCCCTCTGCTGGCCATCCAGGCATCACCAACACCTATGCCCTGGCCAAAAGAGACTATTGGTGGCCCAATATGAAAAAGGACATTGAAAGCTACGTACAAGGATGTGTGTTGTGTCAAGCAAACAAGGTGAACACACACCCAAAAGCCCCACCAATGTATCCCATCACTCCCACTGCATTGACTCCTTTCCAGACCATCGCCATGGACTTCATTGTCAAGCTGCCCAAATCGCAAGGCTTCGACACGATCCTCACGATCACGGACCATGACTGCTCCAAAGCAGCCCTCTTCATCCCCTGTAACGAAACTATCACCGCCGAAGGAGTGGCAAAACTATACCTGAATCATGTATACTGCCACTACGGACTCCCAAAGAAGATTATCTCTGACCGAGACACCCGTTTTACATCAACATTTGCAAGGGCCCTATGCAAAACGTTAGACATCGCACAAAACATCTCTACAGCGTACCATCCACAAACAGATGGACAGTCTGAGCGGACAAACCAATGGTTAGAACAATACCTCCGGTTTTGGTGCAACGGCAGGCAAGATGACTGGGCAGAATGGCTGTCAACCGCAGAGTTTGCTCATAACTCATGGCCCAATGGAACGACAAAAGCCACCCCTTTCTCTCTTATCATGGGCTGGACTCCATGCACCACATGGACAGATAAGCCCACCAATGTCCCATCAGTAACCCAATGGATAAGCCAATGGGAAGAACTACAGTGATCAGCCAATGAAAATCTGGTAAAGGTGCAACAGCTTCTGGCAGCACAGCCAAGCACATTCACACCTTATCAGACCAATGACTGGGTATGGCTCGAAGGCGGGAACATTCACACGTCACACCCCTCAGCCAAACTAGCGCCCCGACGTCACGGACCCTTCCAAATCACAAGGAAGCTGTCAGACATATCCTATGAACTGCAGTTGCCACCAAA
This sequence comes from Multifurca ochricompacta, assembly GCA_022496185.1. NCBI lineage: Eukaryota > Fungi > Basidiomycota > Agaricomycetes > Russulales > Russulaceae > Multifurca > Multifurca ochricompacta. The sequence goes on from WTXG01000130.1 coordinate 6,861, forward strand.
ATGGAAGATCCATCCAGTCTTCCATGCCAAGCTCCTGACCCCTTACAAAGAGACCTCCATTCATGGAGAGAACTTCTCAAGACCCCCACCTGACCTTATCGATGACGAAGAAGAATGGGAAGTGGAGCGTGTTCTAGACTCCAGGCAAAAAGGCCAAGGGCACAAGCTGTACTACCTAATCAAGTGGAAGGGATTCCCAGACTCTGACAACTCGTGGGAACCAGCTGGGGATATCTTTGCCCTGGCCCTTATCTCGGAGTTCCACATCCGACACCCAGAAGCGCCTAAGAACGCTTAAAAGGAAGAGCCCCCAGACCCCATCGATTCCCCCAGTACATGCTCTCTCAGCAATGTCCTAACACCATCCAATCTATCATGTCTTTTATCGCTGCCAACGCTGCCATCGATGCCTTCACCGCCACCACTGCAGTGGTTGAGAATTTCCCTTCTGCTCATCCCTCCACGCGTCCCTCCTCCCCTATTGACTACGAAGCTGCTGAGGCCCAGGTCAAGAACCAGTCCCCGAACCCAAACGACGACTTTGAACACAGCAAAGAGCCACACCCGAATGACCTCTTAGGTATGGAGTTGGATGACGAGGTGCCAGAATTCCCGTTCTTTGCCAACAACCCCAACTCCTCGACCTACTTCCCCCTTGAAATCACCATGGCTGACGGGACTGTTGCCATCGCCAAATATATATTCTACACCAATGGAGGAATGGATGTAGCTGGGTGTATGAAAAAGGACGGCCCTGTCTATGGGGCCCCGGTCTATTTAGAAGAAAGGTATACAGGATGCCTTCATCACACGATGACTGATGAGCAGCTCGGGCACCTGGCTGCCGAGGACTCTCACGCCTTTGCAATCGATGAGGTACTAAACGATATGTGCCTTCCGTGTCTCAAAGCCGAGGTGATGAGACTGCAGAAGAATCTGACATTACGCACGACACTCAACAAACAATATAAAGAGTATGCAAAGATGATGGCAAGGCTGACCAACGGGATGTTCCAAGTTGAGCAGGAGTTGGTGGAGATCAGAAAAAGGCTGGAGATAGGGGACGCATATCAGACCATCGCTGAATGGTACACCGACACATATGCACGACCCCTTCCCCCACGATCATTAGGGGCCGCCCCGAGGCTGATACCAAACTGGTTTGAAATGCCACGGATGCATGAGAACCCTCGTGGAGAAACATGTTGGCAATGTGACAGTAAGTACCACATTAGCTGGAACTGTCCCCTCAACCGCAAGTGGTGCCAGCACTGTCGCAGCAACCTCCACTGGAGCCGGTTTTGTATCTTTCGCCAAGTGGGAGTCGCCCCGACAATCGTCAATCCGTCAGGATGGTGCAGCAAATGCCTCCACCACAACTCCGGACACCGCAAGCTGGACTGTCCAATCCATGATCTGTGCCACCTATGTGGCCAGCGCAGCCCATATGGGTTCCTCCGCACCCACCAGTGTCCACAGGACTCGGACAAGGAGAATTACACGTTGGATGATCGTAATGTAGCCGACGATTACCTGGATTTAGTGCAGGATGATGACAGTATGAGTCGTTTCTAGCTGGGTCTGCTAGAACCAGAAGAGGGGGTGATGTTACAATCCCTGCTGAGCAACCCCATTTTCTTCCACCTTCCCAACAGCGACCCATCTTTACCACCCACTCTGTTACGAACCCTGTCTCTTCCGGTCTTTTTCTTCTTGCCCAATGACAACCCCTCCCTGCCGCCTACCCTTCACTATCAGATCACGTCTCCATCATGGGATCCATCACGTGCCTTGCTCCCTTCCCTGTGACGGTCTTTGTCTTTGTTTGTGTTACTGTACAAGTGTTTGACTCGCCATTGCTTATCTCTTATCCCTTATCTTTATGACCGGACACTTACTTAATTCCCTATCAGAAGCGCGGCTTTACGCCCTCCGCTTTCGTATATTCGGGCCCACATGACTCCGTCGTATCTTATCTTTAGACGCTCATTCAATTACGTATATAAGTCCACTGTAGCTACCTTGTAGACCTCAGACTCGACTTATTGAATACATCGGTGCTTGTCTTCTGGACTTCCCTTTGTCTCTTGAAGATTACCAGTCTCAGTGCTTCTGGCACTTTCCGCTCACCATCGTCTTAGAGTACAGCCTCTTTGACTTTGACTCATCACACTCGACTCCAAGGGATCCAATTGATCCCTTATCTGAATCCACGAACTGCGCTGTCACACAAGTCGTGTGGAACGTCCTGCACCGGACGTAACACACTCTACACTTCATGATCATATCCCCATCCTGGGACCCGTCATGTGCCTTACTCCTGTCCCCATGACTTGCTTTGGCCTTGTTGACATACTGTATACCCATGTTTGACCTCTTATCTCTTATCTCTTATCTTGCTATCTCCTTATCTTTACGTTCGGACACTTACTTAATACCCTATCAGAAGCCCGACTTTACACCCTCCGCTTCCGTATATTTGGGCCCACTTGACCCCGGTTCCTTATCTCATAGATGCCCATTCAATTACGTATATAAGTCTGCTGTAGCTACATTGTAGACCTCAGACTCGACTTATTGAATACATCGGTGTTTGTCTTCTGGACTTCCCCTTGGAACCTTTGACTCGATCATCTCAGTGCTTTTGGCACTTTCCGCTTAACATTGTCACAAGGGAACAGCCCCTTTGACTTTGACTCTCCCATTTGAACTCCAAGAGGTCTTATTGATCTCTTATCTGAACAAATGTACAAAGCTGTCGCACAAGTCGTGCAGAACATCTCACACCGGACGTAACACCTTGACTTGGTCTTTGTATGCTGCCTGTGCAAGAAGGTGGCCTTATCTTTACCCAGTTGCTTGAATGTGGCTGTAATTGTTTGTGGATCCAATATGCCTTGAATTGTTGTGCTGCATATGTCATTTGCATTTTTGGCATTGTCAGCAGATGCAATTATTTCAGCACCCCAGCATCTCCTTGCATGCTTGCGCATATTACTGGTTGAATTTGCATCACCTTTATCCAGGTATCGTCTGACCCCCCTTGATTTGCAGCTATTGGCAGCACACTGAAAAGTGTGGCAACAATGGCCTTCAACATACTCAACAATTGGAACTGGCCTGAAGAAGGCATATATGGGTGCTGTCCATTCCTTGGTCAGTCGTTCTGTCAAACATCAGCGTTATGAGAGACTAATATGAAAATGGTTTTTTTTTTACTCAATTCAGTCTCATCATCCTCACTCTCACTGTCCAACTTGTCCACCAGCTCCATGGTCCTGTCACCATCTGCATCAAGTACACTGCCAACATTGGTTGCCTCATCTTCATCTTTGGATTCCTCCACTGTTGCATGTCTTGAAGGCTGTGACAAAGTTATTGAAGCTCTTGAGGCCAGGGTTGATGTGCGACTTGATGCTGTAGATTTGCCAATAGTGGATCCCTTTCGAGATTGAGGGAGGGATTTAGTACATGTTTTCTTCACTGCACCAGAAGCTTTTTTTTTGTACTTGTTGTTTGTCATAGCAGATGTTTGAAAATTACAATTTGTTTTTTCATTCATTTAAAAAAAAGTAAAACTACTGACTAAGCTTTTTTTACATTACTATAATGGGTATGGTATGGGTACAGGTTTCTGATGGGTCGGTAAACCCATACCCATACCTGTACCCATGGCTAAACCCACATGAAACCCATGGGTATACCTGGACCCGTGACATGCACTAAACATCCTATCTAATCATCTCTGTATACTAGATTTTAGTTGTGCTTGTATAAAATTGAAAGCAGAATAATAAAATAAAAATGGAACAATGAATTATCTTAATCTTCTGAACATAAAATAAGAGTCATTGAGGGATCTTAAGCAGCCACAAATGAATGCATTGTGTATCTTCTTGGTCCAGGAAGTCCTGGGCTGGGTATCCGAAATGCACAATGCAAGTAAAGAACTTGCATGCATTTTCACGGGTGACCCACAGGTAGCCCATGGGTTACCTGTACCCATAGTGACAGGTACAGGTATGGGTACAGGTACCAACAAGGATACCCCAGGGTTACCCCTGCCAATCACTAGTTACAGCCAGGGCCCATAACCTATTGAATGCAGCTGAGGTTAGATAAGCACTACCTAAATGAGTAGCAAGATAATTCAGTTGTGAATAATCAAAACTATACATTAATTAGTCTTTACCTAAACAGGTAGCAAGATAACTACACAAGTAATGTTAGCTATACATGTGGTAAAGATACAGTAGCCCACAAAACCATTCCAATGTTTGGCCATCCTGGAGAGATTGACCTACCACACAATGAGAATAATTTCCAAAATTAGTAGAAATTGGTAGATGATAGTGTAGCATCTAAGCTTCAATTAGAGCCTATACTAATGTCAATTGAGTCAGTGGTTCATGATATATAAAATGTTTTGTGAGGCATTATCATTGGAACGGTTTTGTGGCCAACATGTGAGATGACAAAACCAGTATCTGGTGGTCATGCAAATGCATTGACAGTCATGTGACAATGTTAAATAAGTTAAACATACACCAAATAATCATCAACAACACTTGCTTCTTACCATGCATGCCCTCTCTGCTGCCAAAAGGACTCACATCATCTCCCTCCTCACTTCAGGCAAATCTGCCCTTAAAGTGTCAACTATGACTGGCCATGGCACTATTATCATCTCAAGATGGGTCATAAATACTGCCCTTACCATCCCAAGTCAAATGGAGGGAGACCAAGGAAGCTGACAGAGAGAAATGCTCAGCATGCTGTTTGCCTTATCTCCTCTGGCAGGGCAGACACAGATGTGGAAGTGACTAGAGCACTTCAGAAGTTGTTAATGGGTTCCTCTATCAACATAATATGCCCATCTATCCTCCCATCAAGTTTTCAAGCCATAACTGGCCCCTCCCATATCATACACCCCCATTCCATCATACAGTAACCCACAAAACCATTCCAATGTTTGGCCATCCTGAAGAGATTGACCTACCACACAATGAGAATAATTTCCAAAATTAGTAGAAATTGATAGATGATAGTTGTAGCAGCTAAGCTTCAATTAGAGCCTATACTGATGTCAATTGAGTCAGTGGTTCATGATATATAAAATGTTTTGTGTAGCAATGTCATTGGATTGGTTTTGTGGCCTATTGCACTTATGATGGAATGGGGGTGTATGATATGGGAGGGGCCAGTTATGGCTTGAAAACTTGATGGGAGGATAGATGGGCATATTATGTTGATAGAGGAACCCATTAACAACTTCTGAAGTGCTCTAGTCACTTCCACATCTGTGTCTGCCCTGCCAGAGGAGATAAGGCAAACAGCATGCTGAGCATTTCTCTCTGTCAGCTTCCTTGGTCTCCCTCCATTTGACTTGGGATGGTAAGGGCAGTATTTATGACCCATCTTGAGATGATAATAGTGCCATGGCCAGTCATAGTTGACACTTTAAGGGCAGATTTGCCTGAAGTGAGGAGGGAGATGATGTGAGTCCTTTTGGCAGCAGAGAGGGCATGCATGGTAAGAAGCAAGTGTTGTTGATGATTATTTGGTGTATGTTTAACTTATTTAACATTGTCACATGACTGTCAATGCATTTGCATGACCACCAGATACTGGTTTTGTCATCTCACATGTTGGCCACAAAACCGTTCCAATGATAATGCCTCACAAAACATTTTATATATCATGAACCACTGACTCAATTGACATTAGTATAGGCTCTAATTGAAGCTTAGATGCTACACTATCATCTACCAATTTCTACTAATTTTGGAAATTATTCTCATTGTGTGGTAGGTCAATCTCTCCAGGATGGCCAAACATTGGAATGGTTTTGTGGGCTACTGTAATCTAAGTAAATACCCACTTCAGTTGTGAATGGTCAAAACTGAAGTGTACACTACAGAAATAATGTCCTTAAATACTGTAAAGAGTGTGCTGTGCTATGGTCATAAAGGATTGTATCTTTAATCATAAGTAATCATAATAAATGAGTGGAATGTCAGTAAGTATATTACAATGTCCACTTAACTCCATCTTGCACCGGCAACTCCGGTCACCTCTGATCCGGTCCAGCCAACTCTGATCCATTACCGGCTCAACAAACTTGACTTTACAGTATTTCAACTTCTTTCATGCTCGACGTACAGCAATGGCTGTCATACACCAAACGAGACGGAGGTGCAGAACGCAGCCATTCAAACACCGCACTTCCTGGTGGGATGAAGCACGGACCTGCCAACCACGCAGAGTGATGTGAATACTGCTAGTCGATGAACAGTTGTATACCCCAACCCCACGTCCAACGGTCGGGCGATGGGGTGGTGGCTAGGCTCAGTGCTCAATCGGGGTGGCAGAAGGATGTAGAGTCCTAATGGGTCGTGGGACTGGCCCTTTTCCACTCTGGGCAATACACGCCCCTAGGTTCCACCTTCACGCTTGTTTGCTTCTTGTTCACCTGGCTCTTCGTATACACCCCACAAACACGTGTTGATAAGTGTTACCATCTCTAGGAGTTCCCAGCGTATTGTATCATCTTGGTTGGCCGCAGTGCGTCCTCGCTTGCTTTTGGCTTACCTCGCACAGCTATTCTGGAGCATGTTCCTGCACCGTCTCTACTGACACCTGTCAGACAAAACCGGTGCAATCTGCCTGCTCGCCATCTAAAGAGCCGAAATGCGTCGGTACGGGTGGCCAGAGGCGACAAGTGTCCCGGAATCTCACATAGGAGGAAGAGGTTGACGTCACAGGATGCTGCTGGGCTGGGGCGGACGTGGTCCTCCTCATCAGTCGTGGAGAACAGGACAGGATTGGAAAGTCAGCCAGGGCCAGGGAGAGCAGGACCAAGGAATCGTGGTAAACAAGGCGGGAGATCGCGGAGATGACTACGCCCTTTCAAGTATATTGATTACCCGGAACGAGCAAAGAAGAGGGTGGTGAGCCGTGAAAGCCAAGTCAGTCGAAAGGAAGTCGAATCGAAGGAAGGAAGATCGACTAGAATTGTATTCCATCAGTCATATATAAATAAATAAAATTCTATCTTAACCAATGTTTTCCCTTCCCTTTCGCACGCACCCCTCTTCACTTCAACGGGTATCTGTCTGTAGTGAATAGCGCGCGCGCGCGCGCTATCGCACTTTGGAGCTCCAAGCGACACGATACAGGTCCGCCGCGTACTGAGGACAAGGCGGCTCTCTACTCTGCACGGGTTCTATGATCCTCTTTCCTTCGCGTACATCGCCCACCTCCCAGCAGTAGCGAAAAACAAATTTTAATCACCAAGTGCCTACCACCGAGCCTTCCTTACCAGTCTGTTCTAGTTCAGCTCGGCGACCTTTTGTACGCCGTGAAAAACTCGAGTCGTAGGTCCAGCACCCTGTTCAAACCGTCGTCAAAACCACATTGGTGGATGGGCAATTTTTTTTGAAATGATACGCACTGTGTCGGTTGAATTTGGCTGGTAACGTGTTCGTGCGTCATTGTATATATTTGCTCGCAATTGGCACGCACGCACGTGGCTATGGCTCTATCGGTACCCATCCATCCATCCATTTAAATCGGAGCGCTTTCTGCGCTTCCCTTGCGCATAAAGTCTAGTCTCCTCCGTTGCCTTGTCTGGTGCTGTGCAAATAGTAGACGGTCAGCGCTAACCAGAAAGGGGATGGGGGCTTGGCATCCACGCGCAAAACCGTAAGGTCTGACTGATATGCTATGTCACTTGACCAAAACCTTAGCGCAAATCATACGGCGTTGCTGCTTCTGTTTCCCTTTCACTGCTGCCCCGTATCCCCCCTCCCTTCCCCCCTCCCGTCCGTAGCTAGCTTCTTGCCTCATGATGGTGTATCTTCGCGCCATCGTCCTCTCCTTACTTGCAGTCCACTCCTTAGCCGACCTTAATGCAGGCTTTTCGTCCTACGACAACGATTTCATCGAGCCAAGCTACATTCTGAACAAGAACTGGAATGCGACGACTTCTGTCGCTCAAGAGTCGATCGTACAGTGGGCAGACTTTCTGGCTGCGCAGGGACCATGGTGTACGTGCATGCGCGTCTATTCTCTTCCATATTTCTGCGCTGACACTGGGGAGGAACTTGTGTTGGGATTATTGCAGCTGTCACGACCTCCAAGCCTTTTCTTGCGCCGTCAAATAATACACATGACTACCTCAGCTGGTCACCATAGTACGTCAGATACAAAGGAGCCCACGTTCATTATTGACCCTAAATGCTCATCCCATATCTCAGTTGGTGGCCGAACTGCACTGGCGTTGGTAATACCACGGAACTAACCCCGCAACAAAGTGCATCCCTTTTGTCCAAATTACCCTTTGCACGCGCGCTGACCCGTTGTCTTTTATTTCTGGACGTAGTTTGGGCCACATGCCCGTATTATCCGCGCGACGGTGAGTTCAACCCCGATATCCGCACGGTCAACAACACGGGCGCCTTCTCTGCCCTGTCCGATGCGGTCTTTTATAACGCCCTTGCATGGGCGACCAACGGGTCTTCCCGCTATGCGTTCAATGTCGCAAGCTGGATCAACACTTGGTTCCTCGCTCCGGACACGTACATGAATCCGAACCTGAACTACGCCCAGGTAGTGCGTGGGCCTGGCTCGGGCGCCAACCTTGGCACGCATACGGGCGTGCTCGACCTCAAGTGCATGGCGAAGGTTGTCAATGCCGTGCTCGTCTTGCGCGCGGGAAAGGCGCCAGAGTGGACTGACGCGATAGACACTGGCCTTGTCAGTTGGACAAAGACATACATTGGATGGCTCACGAGTAGCCCGATCGCACTAGGCGAAGCTACTGCAGCAAAGTGCGTCACTCCCAACCCTCTTCGGATGCGCTTTACCGCGCCGAGTGAGCATCATCCCGTGGACTGATTGTCTTGTGGGATCATTTGCAGCAACCACGGGTCGTTCTATTATAACCAGCTCGCGGCGCTGCAAATTCTTGTGAATGACATTGCAGGTGCTAATGCGACACTCCAGAAGTATTTTTCTACCTTATACTTGAAGCAGGTCGATGCCAGTGGCGAGCAGGTGAGTACTTTGTCCTAGAACACAATTACAGCCCTGACACGCAGAGCCAGCCCTTTGAGGCCGCGCGCACGCGGCCGTATCACTACCGCTCGTACAACCTTGCGGCGATGATCGTACGTCCGCAGCTCTTCAAACTGTCGTGCGCAACCTACTGACCAACGCCACATGCGCTCACAGACCAACGCGCGTCTTGCTGCGCATGTCGGCTTCAATGCTTGGAATCTGACCACTTCGGCTGGTGGCACAATCAAGGCCGCGCTTGACTTTACGATGAAAGTCCCGCCAGGTGACGAGCCCGCTTCGGAGCTCTTCTATAGCGTAGGCGCCGGCGCAGCGGTGTACGGCGACCCGGACGGTGGGTACGCTGCGTTTCTTGCCCGCTCGGAGCAGGACTACCCTGCGCAGCCATGGTTCTTCTGGAACCAGCCGCTGAGTGACTCCGGGTGGGTACGCACGCACGCGGGTAGTGCCGGTGCCGCGACGCCATCGGGATCCAGTTCGGCCGCGGGTACCACGGCAAGTAAGGGAAGCAGCAAAAACTCGAATGATGGTGCACGGGTCTTACTCGGGACTTGGAACAGCCTGTTTCTCGGGACAACGACCTTCGTGCTGGTACATATTCTTCTTTTTGCATGATCAGTGTACCTTTTCCTTGCCGTTTTTATTATTCGCGCTCAGCAGTGTGTACCAAATGGACTATTTAGGGTAAATGATCGTACCACTCGTTGGTTGGTTTGTTACTTCAGAAGAGTTGGATGATTAACCAGTAGATATGTGCCTGATTGACTTGTGCCCTCGATGGATAGGTAGTGACATAGTTCTGTTGTTTCAGTATTAGAGGCCACTACCGCCACCGGTTCGGGTCGTAGCTCTTTCCCCCCCTCAGCCGCTAAAGACGTCATATACCCTATTTTATCCGATCATATCCTCAAGTCCGCGTTTTATAATTACCCTGTATGTGTGTTGTGTGTATGAGTGAGTATAATAAGAATCATGAGAAGATATCGGTTTCGAAATTAATAACAAGTGAGATCAGTTAGGTTGCGATAATTATAGGCTACTTAGTTAGAGCAAAAATGTGTGCTATGCTAAGTGAGCTGAGAACGAGGATGGATTGTGATTTTTGCCTGATTCTGATATTCTGCTTTGCCCCCGCCCCCGATCTTCCCAAAGTTGGTGGGACCCTAACCCCTCTTCCCCCCGGCCCCCGGGGAACGTGCGGGTTTCACGGGCCCTTTGCATGCGTGTGTGCGTGTGCGTGTGTCGCATCGTGTCGTACTCAGCTCAGACATGGTGGAATAGATGGATGTAGATGGATAGATAGATAGATAGATAGATAGATAGATGGCTGTCGAAAAAACAATACTACTGGCAACGCGTCATAGTTTCCGTTCTCGTTTCATGTATGCAATTTTGTATCTTGACTCTTCTCTCAAGGGGATTGATTGAGACACATGCCATATACCACGAGTAGAGTTAAAAGTTTAAAGAAAAAAACAGTACCTTCTTTTGCCTTGCCCCCGAACTGGGGCCACGGGGGTTATCAATGATTTTCGTTGATGATGATCGATTAGAGATTGGGAAGTTGAAGTTGGTGGGGGGAAGGTGGGGGGGGGTGGGGAGAGGTGGGATGAAGAAAAGAATAGAATAGAATATGATGTTTTTGTTGTGTACTTCCCTCGCCCTTCCCCGTCCCGCCCTTTCCCCTCCTCCGACCTTGACGGTCTCCACACGACGAAAGTCCGTTTAGTTACTATTCGCTGTGATTAGGGCCAAAGTGGGAGCTTTTGCTTATTGGACGGGGTCGTGGTGGCCGCGTGTACCCCCGTATAATATTTGACTCCATTTTCCTCTGATTTTTGACGATCTCGGACCGACATGGGACAAAAAAAAAAAGTGAACCATTAACGTAAACCGCAAAATTGCTGGAAGTGGAAAAAAACAAAACAAAACAAAAAAGGCAAATGCGCCCTCATTTTTTTTTATTTTTTTTTTCATTTTCTCCCCAACCAAAAAAAGAAAACGGCGCCGTTTCCATGAGGCAATTTTTGAAAAAATTTTGTTGGACAGATTCATGTGTTTATGGTGTGTATGTGTGTATGTGATATGTATTGCATATTGTTACGTTACGTGCGTGTATTGAATGTGAGGAACTTCTAAGCAAAAAGAAGAAACAAAGAAGAAAAAAAAAAGCAATGAAGAGGAAAGATGGGGGGGCAGCATTCCTTAGCAGTAGATATGCAGTAATCGGTGGTGTTATACAAGTGATGCTATTAGTCGTGGACTTGAGTATTAAAAGAATTGCCCGAAGGGGTATGGTATGGTTGCTTTCTAGGGGCCGTCACCAATATCATCATCACGGATCATTATCACCTAAGAGACCAAAGAGGAAAATGTCTTTTCCCTCCCTCCTGGGAGAAACAACAGGGCCAGCTGACAAGTGAAAGGGAAGAGGAGGGTAGGGGGGGGTAGGGGGGGGGGGGGGGGAAATGAAAACCTATTGCAGCAAATACCGGGGTGAGCCATAAGTCAATCAAAAAAGCAGCGCGTTGTACGCACCATCAGACATCGTCATCCCAGCGCCACATATTCGCAACACAAAAAAACCTCTTCGCTCTATCAACCCCTCTGACTCGCGCTTCTCAGACGGGTGCCACCAGGGAACCCTCCAAGGCGCTCAAAGTTGCGTACAAAATCGCATTGACGGCCCGTCTCCGGACTCTGCGGGAATCGTCTGCACTTCTCAACAGACTTCCACTCTTCCGCGATGTACCGAAGCGCCTCCGTGCCATCTCTAACCGTGCCCGATTCGATTAGCCAACAGCCAACGACGACACCGGTGCGACCGATGCCTCCGCGACAATGCACGGCAGTCGTCCGTCCTCGACGAGCGTTGTCCATGAGCACGTCAAGGATTTGTCGAACGTAATTGACCGAACGGGGGAGACACCGATCAGGGATAGGAAAGGAATGATACTCGATTTCGCCCAATTGAACTTCCTCTCCTAATCTCGCGACGTGTGCGGCGAGATGCGGAGCGTAGGGGGAGAGTTCCCCCGATTCGGTGAGGTCGATGAAGGTACGTACTCCCGCGCGTAGGAGTAAGTCAATCTTTTGCGAACGGTTCGCACGCGTGGGGGTCCATGGATATTCGCATGCGACGAGCAAGGGAGTCGCCCAGTACGAGTTGGGGAAAGGTCGTGGACGGTGAATGTGACGTCCCATCGAAATGGACATGGGAATGGAAGTGAAAGAAGAGGCCCTAGTGCGCTGCTGCACCAGAACATTAGAGGATTCGACGGAGCAGGATATGGATTCGGATTTGTAAGTCATCCCAAGAAATAAGAGAGATGAAGGAAGGAAAGAAGGATTATTCGCTAGTTGGAGTGGGTTCAGATCTGCGGACTTGGGAGAGGGGGTGGCAGGTCCTTTATGTATGGTGCGCGTATATAATAAGAAAAAAAAAAAGCTTCTATAATGAAGGGTCGTTGTTGCGGTATGGAGGCGTTTGGCTTAAGCGAAAAAGCGAAACGGAGGGGTGGGGTGGGGGCCCTGGCCAATAGCACAGCCGCGGGCGCTTATGTAATAGACCCCTAATTTCAAAAACCACGGCCAGGCCGGGCGTTGGCTGCTGCATGTATCTGTCTGCCTGTTGTCTATTGTGTCTTGTCCTGTCCAGACTCACTAAGTAAGCGCCGCTCGTGCATGCGACAAAAGCATGGGATCTTCCCCTTCGCCCCAGACGGGTACAGCCCTTCATTGGGGGAGAGGTTTTTGTTTTTGTTTTTGTTTTCAAGAAGGCTCGCTGTCTGAGCAGCAGTAGGAAGATGGCTTCCACATACCATATCTCTACTTCTCTTCCCCAGACGATAATTACTCCCATCCACTCTGATAGACTTTGGTCCGGCTCGTGGATTGAGATCTAGGACCCCCGAAACGGGCATCTGGAGATGGGATTAATTTTAAGATGAAACTGGTTGCGTGTTGCGTCTGCGATTTGTTTTTGTTTTTTTTTCTTTTCGTTTTCGTTTTGTGGACGTGACGCAAGATGAAGGAAGTTTACCAAGAATGATTGTCCCTGCCCTTCCCCTGTCCTGTCTTTGTTCTTCATTCAAGAAAACTTGTCGCTAATGCTGCTGGGTCCTGCTGCTGTTGAGTGACGTTTCGTGTTCCTATCTGTCAGTCATTGTTTAAGTTCCGTTTCGTCGGACACCCAAAGTCATTAAAACCCCCATAATAATGATGCTCACTGGCAGTGCTACACACATTGAGCACTTACTCCCACCCACCCCTGCCTGGTCATCTGTAATGTATACCTTTGTAGGCAATCATATTGCGTCATGATAGTGGCCATGTCAGACTATATATCTAGAATTTAGATCTACCTGCGGCACTGTGATAATACCTGCCGGCGCCTGCGGAGGTTTGCCGGCGCAAGACAGGACAAAAAAAGGGCACTCTGGTCAACATGCCAGCACATACGTGGTTTGCGGGTAAAACCGGAAGGGATTGGGATTGGAAGGGGCGGGGTGGGGTGAGTTAAGGTGGGGAGAGAGGGTAGAGGAAGAAATGGGTGAGGGTCGAGGGATATCTGTACTGCCTGGTTAGGTTGACTCGGCTTCCTTCATTTAGCCCCTGGCCCCCCTACCCAAAGTCATTATATACCCATATCGATTGTCTTGTTGCTTTTTTTTCTTTCTACTTATCCCCGCGGGCTATCAACCCAATTGTGGAAACGTGATGTTATTTGGCTCTCTCAGAGAGAGACTATACGGTAAGCGGTAAAGCGATTACTGTACAACTAAATACAGATTATCGTGTAAGACTGAAGGGAGGGGGGAGGATTTAAGGTGAAGGTATCCGTTCCGTATACCCCCAACCAAAGAAACGTGCGTTGAGTGCCACATGGTAATGAATGAATTGAAGGAATGAGCGTGTGAACTTGTCCTCCCCACGGCCCCCATGAATAAATTTAGAGAGAAATTAGAGGAGACGGACAGAGAGACAGGATAAGTTGGACCGTGCTACGCCTCGGATGATGCCGCGTTCGGGGTTTTTTAAAGTGCGAGGCGAGTTGTGAAAGCGAAAGAGAGAGCGTGGCGTGGCGTTACTCTCCCTCCACCCGTTGAGACTTACCATAAGGAAGAGAAGAGAAGGAGAAAGGAAAGGAAAGGAAAGGGAAAATAAAAATAAAAATAACAACCATATAGTTTCCCCTTCCCTTCCCATCCATCCGTCCATCATGGTGGAGATTGTGTTGAATTCACCGTTCATCAGTTATCTGTTATCCGGACCAACAACTTGGAACCCCTACACTACCTTACACTACCTTACCCATCCATCGATTCACTCACTCACACTCATCCTTCATCCTCCTTCCTTCCTTCTTAAATCATGATAACGGTGCGGCCCGGCCCGGTTTTGGTCTCCCTCTCCCGGACCCGGGCCATGCATTAAGTTTGGTTTCACCAGTAAGGTGAGCGATCAAGATCAAAAGTTTCGGAAATGTCGAAATCCCTCCTCACCCAAACTAGTATTGGCGCGTGCGCTTCAAAAAGACAAGACTTGACCGTAGGTGGTGAGTCAGCCGGGACACTTCACGTCGAGCTTAGCGAGCGAACAACATAGTGAAAATCAAATCAAATCAAATAAATAAATAAACGAGAAGCTCGCAAAAACGGTGATTATACTCAATTACACACGGCTTTCCCAGCAGATGTCACTTTTTTTTAAATGATTACAGGGGTCAGAGAGAGAGAGAGGGGGGTATAATACAAATGTGCTGACGACAAAAAAGTCCCACAAGAACAGAAACCAGTCGAACCAAAAAAAGAGGAAAAAACAATGAGAATATATATTACTTCTGTGTCTGTGCCAGAACACTGAAAAGTGCATCCACATGAACCCCTCCGAACTTGTTATCATCGTTGCTCTCGCATCGCATGATGAATGGGCCTACAGACACATCTGGCGCATCTGGTCGCTCAATATCCTCAGGGGCCAAGTCCAGGTACGGATATCTGTCCCGTCAATTAAGACTTGTCAACATCAAAAGGGGGGGAGGAGACAGAGACGAACCGATGGTCTCTCAGAAAGCCACGGTGCGGGCCACTGCTCATGACATCGGCGAACGATCCACCAGGTACTCGATAATCGTCAAGCAAAGTCTGGTAATGAGAGAGGACGGTGCGCATGTTGGTCAAGCTACGCGGTAGTCTGTACGGGACCCGAGACCCGAAGCGCCAGTCAGTCAGTCAATCCGGATAGAAGGTCACATGGACGTATGGGGATTATCGGAGAAGTGTACGTACAGGTCGCCGAGTAGCCGGTTGACGTCGAGTAACGTGCATCCATCCGGATTGCGCACGCTAGCAATGATGCACTCGGAATTCGGGTGTAAAAGTGTGATGGCGCGAACGGGAGGGGACGTCGCGAAAGCGCATGCGGCACTCGCATGCCCGGAGAGCGGTGCATACAGCTTCCGTCTGCAATCCGGATGTGTGGGGAGAAGCGTATGCAGCACAGCCGCGGGGTCGAGCTCTGCGCCGGCTGAGAAATGGAGATAATAGAACAGCGGGTGGAACGCGAGCGCGGCAGCGCGCTGCATGTCATCTGAATGAATGTGGTTAGCAAGCAAAACCAGCATGATACATTGAATACAAGATTAGCGCCACTTGTCTGAAAGAAGCAACGAGTGATGAAGTAGTAGCTCGGGGAAAAAGAAAAATAATAACAATAATAATAACAAAAATAGACGGAACACACCTGGCCAACAGCTAGCATTCCGGCAGCTGCGGATCTCACACACACGTTTATGCGCAGAAACGAGATGGGCTATCTGTTTCCAGGTGAGGATATCTGGGGGAGGTGTGTCGTGTGGAGGAGATCCCGGAAGCGTTTGGGTGTATTCTCGTCTCATGGGTCTGCCGTAGCCGGCTATGACGCAGGCTCGCTTCCAAAACGAATCATCGGACTCGGGTGTGGAAAATGAGTATATGTTGCGCAGTCTGCGACAGGTTTGTGAGAGGGAGAGATGAGTGAGAAGGCTGAGCCCTGGATCGATGGACGTGAACGGAGAGACGGATATGACATCGCGGATGGTGAGGAGGACGTCGACAGGTAGAGAGAGTAAGGTTGGAGACATCTTGTTTGTTGATGCGACGAGGAAAGAAGCCGAAATGGATGATGGGAAAGCGGAGGGGACAAAAAAAAGTATTAAAACCGGAACGATGGAGGGCCATAATATATATATGATTGCGGCAAAGATGAGCGTTACGAGGGGGTGTGAGGTGAAGGGGGAAAGGAAGCACTAAGGGGGTAAGGGGACAAGATCAGATCTCTGAATTCAGAAAATGTGTGACACGCATAAGGGTGTTGAATCCTCGAGGCGCTCATGTCGTTTTGATTTGATTACGGAGGTGAGCGAGGGGGGAAGGGGAAGGGCTGGGCGATTGGATTGGAAGGAGATGATGACTTGTGATTGGGCACGGGCTTGGTTGTCACACTGATTATTATTCTCATGAATAAATCTCGAAAAATTAAGATTTTTTGACCCCCCCCCCCCCACCCCCACCACCCCACCTCCCCCAACATGACAGCTTTAATTCCGGCTATAATAATAAATGAGCACGGGTCCTCGGGGGAGAGAGTAAGAGTAAGAGTAAGAGCAAGAGTGTAAGAGGTAAACCAAAATAAAAATAATAATAAAATAAATTCAATTGGATGGATGGATTTGTGACCGAGAGACGACTCGGTTCGAACCTGCCTTTTCTGGAATTCCGTTGCTCCGGGCCCGGAAGAGGCCGGCGGCGCGGCGGTTTATGATTCACCTGTCACAAAGAAATCTGAGTCTTTGAGAGAGGTACTTTTAGAGCCCCCTCCCCCCCCTTTCCCCTCCCATGTTCTCTTCTTTACCGTCCTTCGCGGCCGCACTCAGTCAACCGTTCAAGCGTTCTCAGCTTGGCCTTTTCCATGGAAAGACAAAACAGTACGGAAACAACGTCCCTTTCTCGAAGAAAAAGACACGTCGGACGTGGCTCCCCAACATTCAAACCAAACGTCTATTCTCTGATGCCCTTGGCGAGAAGGTCCGCGTGAAGCTCTCCATGCGTGCTCTCAAAACTATTCGCAAGGTACGCCAAGCGTTGTATTTCTCCCTTTTTTTTTATTTTCTTCTTTCTTTCTTTCTTCCAAAACAACAGTTATTCACGTCTCATGGTTTTTGTAGTATGGCAGCATCGATCAGTATGTGCTCAACACAAAGTCAGACTTGTTGGGTTGGGAGGGTATGCGTCTACGTGTCGCGGTTAGAGAAGCGCAGGAACGAAAAGTGTTAGAGGTATCCTCCTCTCCATCTTAAGCACACACGCATGGTACGTCTCAAACTCGTCTGATCGTGCCTTCCCCCTCTCCCTGTCGTCGCAGTCTCATTTCCGCTTCAGACCCCCCTCTCTGTAAAAAAAAGTATAGTATTTCACATGCTGTTTTCTACAGTTTATTTTATTTTGTTTTGGCTCTTTGCTTTCACAACTCTTTTTTTTCACTCTTAAATGTTCGATTTGACAGACCCTGGATGATATATATAGGCGGCCGAGATAGATCCTTTTTTGGTGTGGGCAAAATAGACACGTGGATAAGAAAATATTGCGCGGAGGTGCCACAGCGTCTCATCCAGCGCCATCACCGCGGCGGCGCGAGGCAAGAAATTACCGGCTGAGGATCTATTGACCCCTGACCCCTCCCCTCCGAAGGCTTCTGGCTCCTTATCTCGACCAAGATGAATGTGAATGAACGTGAAAGACCGGCCGTTAATGGTCAGATTAGGGAAAGGCTTAGGGATCCGGGCACGGGCAGAGCACATACAGTCCAGGTGCCATCCCATGCCGTAAGTTGTTCCGTGCGTTTACAAATCATTGTTCCAATCCTGGTCATTGTCCGACTTCAATTGGTTGGTTTTCCATCAATTGACCGTTGCGCTCATCCGCAAAGGGGGTCGTCCTGGTCCTGGCTAACTGTAACTGTCTTTCCCTTTGGAGAGTCACTTCCCATTTCATTTCTGGAAACAGGATAGTGGCATGTCGATATCAGCGAGAGATATACCCAAAATATTGACCCCGAGCTTCCCCACCTAGAAGGCATACAGCTCACGAGACGACAAAAATAAAGGAAGGCACATCGAGCGACATGATCGGTAGATGCCGCGCCTTTAATCTCTCTTCACTTTGTGTGTGTGTTTGTGTGTTTTTTTTGATGGTAATTGTACGTACGTACGAATGTCAGAGAGAAGCAGAATTTGAAAAAAGGGTGTTAGGATCCGACCGCGGTGGGGGCGGGGGTGGGGAGAAGGCTTCCGAACGAAATTTACAATAGCCAGTAAGCGCGAGAAGAATTTATTTACATACATTCAGAATGCCATCTCTCTCTTTTTTCCTCATCAATAACTTTACTACCCCGCTTCCGCGTGCGTGGTTCTGCTTTTCAAATTTTACGCGAACGGGAATACTACTTACGGGTTGTGGGGAAGGCGGGGAAGGGGGGAAAAAAATTGGTCTGCTCGGTTGTGTCGTTCATCTATTAAACAGACGCGCCTACCTACATAAAATCCCATTCATTTTTATTCATTGACCGATTGAAGGACCCTTAGACCTTCCACTTCCTTTCGTTGCAACGTTGAATTTGTTTTTCGAGATTAATTCTCTTTTTTTTTTTTCTTTTTTTTTTCTGTCGTTGGACGTGCTAACACGTACAAGTGTTACTAGTTATATTACTGTGGGTGCGCGAGGAAGCTCTCTTGAAATTGTTTGGTTTTGGCAATTAACCTTAAAGCATTTGATGGCCGTTAGCCTCTTCCCCCCACCTCAATGTATTGCTTGCGAAAAAGCTTTGATGATGATTCTCCTTCTCCTTCTCCTTCGCCCCCACAATATTCTTATATCAGAAGTGTGGAGAGTGTTCTCCTCACTTAACGCCCGATTCTATGTTCTCTTTTTTTTTGTGTGGGTGTTTCGGGGAGGGGCAAGGGGGAGGGGGTTCGGCTTCTTATTATTTGATTGTGTCAGGTGTCAGGTGCCGAGAGTCATGTGCCCGGTGGCAGCTTCCGGCGCCGGCGGATTAGCATTAGCACTTTTTCTGCCCCCGTATTCCATGCCTGTGAGTGTGCGTGTGTCAAGTCTCTTTTTTTGTTTTGGACTGGGTTGGGTTAGGGGGGAGGGGGTAACTCAGATCATCTACATGCACATCAGACTAGTAAATCACGACTAGTTGCTGCTGGCCCCATACGCATATGGAACATTCATTTTCCTTCCCTGAGGGAACCGAAGTATAACAAAGCCGAGTTGTGCACGGGCACGATGCACGATGGATGATCCGGCCATCTCTCACTTGCTCGGTTTCACGCCTGCTCATCGTTAATCAATTTCTTGCCTCTGGAAAAACCATTCCTTTCAGCGAGTTTTAGAGCCCCATAACCATATCCGTCCGGTAACTACTGTTTGTCAGTAGTCGTTCCCCCACCTTCCCACCGCTAAACCACGTCGCCAACCCCTGACCCTTCATCCCCCCCAGGTTTGTAGAGAATGAAGCCACCGTTCTTTAAATTCGGGGCACAAGAAGGGAAAATAGATCGACGGTTCAGGGCTGGTGTGTGATGCCGATGCATCCCCATACAGTTGTGGATCCCGTTCGGGTCGTATACGCGCCGCGCCACGCCACCCCCACCTCCATCTCCACCTCCACCCCCGACCCCCTCTTTTTCTTTTTCCCGTCTTCTTCTCCGGTCGATCACATACCTTTTTTCCGCTAAAGTGCAGCTCATTCCAAAGGGTCTATGAACACGCCATTCGTCACCTGTTTACAAATAACTTTTTGTGGTCCGGTCGTCCAAGGTTATAATGATCATGTCCGCACAAGCACAAGAGCAGCAATAAAATAGAAATAAAATAAATGATCATGACTTTCTTACTGAGTGTGACGAGTCTGACTACCTTACGCGCGCCTGGGACGGTGTATATGTGTGTAGAAATCGCATTGATTACCCTCCCAGGGTCGACAGTGCTATAATTAGGTTTTGTACCAAAGACGTCGTCCTTTCTTTTCTATTTCCGACGGATCACGGCGCCGGTGCCCCCCTGGTAAGCACATATCTGACACGTGTCGCCCGTCGGCTGCCGTCCCCACTTTTAATTTTACATCTTCCTTTCCCCACCCAGAGGGTGGGGGTCCTGGTTCGCTGGGTCTTCCATGTACACTCTCCATGGCTTTTCCCTTTGGGTTTTCCACCACTACCTCCAGGGCGTTTGTCCCTTCTTACAATAGCTACTATGTACCTGTAGTAGCCGCGCGATTTGTCTGTTTGGCTGAAGCGCGTAATAAAATTGAGTTCAAAAAAAAAAAAGTCGCCCGTCGGCTGTTGCTGGCGAGGATGGATCAATTTATGTCGATGTCGATGGTTCCAAAGTTGAGGTTGATTCTTCTTGCTCACATGAATAAGGTCGGATTCGGTTCCGATAGTTGTGTTCAAGAAGAAACCTGATGATTGCAAGAGTTTCTTTGAGTAAAAACATGATGAAAGAAAAATAATAAAAAAACCGAACAGACAGGGCAAGTCATTCAAGTTGTTATGGGGTGCCACGTGATGGTGGATACGGATGGAAGATGCATATTCAAACGTTTCAAAGTTGATATCGTACAGCAGCCAGCTATCACCTGTGGCGCCATAACAATGACTGAGACAATGAAAGCCAAAAGAAGAAGGCCTTCATGAAGGCCAGCAGCTCGAAAGAACCATCTTTCATTGTTTGGGAAGCTGACCAAATACGAAGCGCGACGGACGTTGAAGAGAATCAAGCTACCATGAAAAAGTCAACAGGATGCAAAAAAATCAAGTATATGTGGTGCACGAGTTCTCATCCAGCGTAGGTAGGTAGAGACACGGAGGCTCATCCGCGGAGGGCTAGCGATGGTTTCTCACTGAGATGAGAACCGACCAGCTGGCAGCTGGAAAATGTCTGTGCAATACGAGCACCAGACTTGACAACTTGACGCTGCTGTGAATGTCACCAGTCACGAGTGAAAATAAAAAGGCCAATTGCGTCGCTTCATTGAGATGGCCTAGGAAAGGACTTTATGTGTATAGGTGACTACTAAAAAGGAAATATATTCATGGGAAAGGATGACCGCATGACTTTCCCTCGACCCCTCAGTCCAACGTGCAAAAGCCACAACCATCTTTCTTTTCTTCTTCTTAGACATGTTTATCGTCCTCATTCGCCTTCTCATCAGCAACACCTGCAGTCCATTGGGCCTCACATTCTCGATAAGGACAACTGGGAATGAAAGTGTTTTGCAAAGGTCAATACGGGCCTCGAGGCCGTAGCTGTGCTGTTCTATTCTGCTTTTTTTAGAATGAAGTTTGAACCCATGTTCGGTCACACACTCATGAAACCAAGGAACTTGTTTGAAGAGCGGGATGTTCTACTGTCTCAAATCCAGGGATTGCCGAAGACACTCTCCGTCCATTGCTTTACGTGGACTGGTCATCATTATCAATCATTACCAGTGGCGTTCCAATATCCTTCATCCTTTTCCACAATGGACCACTATTTCTTATCCCGACAGCTGATAACATTTACAATCGTGCAAATGAATTGGGGGGTTGTCCGTTGGGTGCGCAAAAGAAACACCTGCTCGAATCAAAGCGATGCCAACACATTCTAGGTTCTGTACTCAAGGACCCATGTGAACTTATCGGCCAACTGGTTGTCTACAAGTTCCAGGAGCTCAACATCCCAAAATAATCCCGAGTTTGGTTTTGCCCAACATCAGTATTCTGTGCTCATCCCTTTCATGCCGTAGGCGGATCCGAACGGTATTTCTTGGATGTGTATATTTAGTCAACAAGAATTGGTTGATGATGCACGACAGCCCCATCCTTCGACACTACCCTGAGTGGTATCACGATTGATGATACAAGGGCGACTGGTTGAACGAGCGAGAGGAGCGAGAAGGCAAGATGAGCCAGAACGGGCGGAGACTTAAGGAGAATGTGGCCCCATGGCCTCTTCTATCCCTTCCTTCCCAGTTGTCAATTTACTAGCGGGGTCGCTACCTCGTTTTCCAATTTCCAGGGCCATTGGATCATCAGGACGCCTTGAACCTTATACACAAATATGTTCTATTTCGAGTATTGTGCACAGTAAACCGTATAGCTACAGTACAGGCTACTTACACATATAAGGACTATCTTTTGGCCCTTACCTTGACTTGACACGCATCATTGTGCATCACTACCTCTTCTTTTGTCAATATGTCCTGCTGCCCGCTACCTCTCCCGCTGTAAGGATGACTCGGGCATTAGGCATGAAACCTTCGCCTCCTCTCTTTCATTACGAGCATTTAGATTGTGAGCTTTCCAGGGCCGCCTGCCCATCCATTACCTCTCTGTTGTCACATCTTCGTCTTTATTGCCAGGTTTTCACCTCTCAGTCTCTATTGCCTCTTCATCTCACTTGTCTTTTTTTAAATCCAATTTCACTCTCTATGGCTTGCTTCTTACTATACCACTCTGGACTCTCAACAAAAATATAAAGGTATCTACAATGCTTGTAGTAGAGCCAGTGAACCAGCAATCTTTATCTTTGTGCGCTAAATAACTTCACAATGATGACAAGCGCAAGGTTAAATGGAACCAGCAAGCAGCGTATTCGCAAGTACAAGCACGGCACACCCTGCCTCTCTCCTTTTGGGGACACACTTTGCCTCGCACTCACTGCGGATTGGATCCGTTCTGCGAGTACACAGCACAGACGATCACAAGATCCACCACCAAAGCTCAACGGTACCGGGTTGACGGGCCGGGGAACGGCCGCCCTGTATTGCTCATTTTGTCCTCATGTAGTCCTCATGTATTATAGGTGTGGTCATCGCCGTTCTCCAGCACCCGCAACCATTCTCGCCAATTACTCTCCCAATTCATTGCCGGAGGACTCCCAGTCACTGTGATTCTTGTACATTGAATAAAGCATGGCCCAGGAATGTAAGTGCACAACTCAGTCACCTCTTTCCCGACCATATGCCCTTCTATCATCAGTAATTGATTTTTTTCTTATTCGCAGCCTCCATTATGGAACTCGACCAAATCATCACTTATCTTCAGGGTGCTCTCTCAAGGATCCCTCGGTCTCATCCCGCTTACACTGCCCACATCTACCTTCTGGCTAAGTCACGATCCAATCGCTATCAGCTATCAGAACAGAAAGAAGATCTTGACAAATCTATTCTTCATTACACTGAATCGATCTTTCTTCCACCTTCCTGGGGATTCTACCTAAACGTGGTTCAAGTCTTCTTTCAACTTGTACTTTCCCTTTTTCGTCGTTCCAAGAAGTTCAAGCAACCTGAAGATGCCAAGTCTGTGGTTGAATACCTTCGTTATCTCCGAGGACTACCCCTTGATACCTATGAGGTCCCACACGAAGTCGTCACAAAATCGCTTGTTGAGGCGTTGGGTATTCAAGTTGAGCTGGAAGCGGGTGAGACGCGGGATATTGAAGAGATGGTGATCCTCTGCCAAGAACTTCTCACCTGTCACATTTCAGCAAACCATACAACTCACGCCATCGACGCCTTGGTCTCCGCCATTTTATGCGAACTTAGACAAGAGAAGCAAGTACAGCCGTTAGATGGAATCATTAAATGCCTTCGGGACGCGCTGAAGATCTGCCCACCAGGCTTGCACCCAGTCCCTCTCGGACTGGCCGTTACCCTCATAATTCGATACAGAACAAATTTTTCAAATGGCGATTACGATGAGGCAATGACCCTCCTAGAAAGTGTCATTGCCTCAAGGCCTCAATTTCAGATTGAGGCTTCGGTATATGCCGCGACTCTTGCATGCTTGAGGGTTAGCTTCTATCCAAACCCAGAATATTTAGAGGAGGCGATTTCCCGTTTTCGTACCTTACTCGGCTCTTCTTCCCTTGACAACAACTTTCGATATGGAGTTACCCTTAACATGGCATCCCTCGCTAAGATGCGCTTCGAGAACTTCGGTCTCACAGAAGCTCTTCAAGAAGCGCGTTATTGTACTTCTGAAATGGCCAACCTTGCACCATCTTTAGCTCTGGGCATATTCGATAAAGTAGATGCTTTTCGAGCGGCGTATCCGATGACGGTGGTAGAGGAGAAAATTCGAAATCTTCGCGAACTAATCTCCAAGACACCCCCGGGCAACTCCAATCACAACACACACATTGAGGATCTTGTGAATTGGCATAAAACCAAGTTCTCTCGTACCAGGGATATAAAGGACCTTGAAGAGCTGATCAAGTACCGCCGGGTACTACTCGCGTCAACTGACACGAGTCATCCATTTAGACCCCACCACGCATTCTCTTTGGGTTCTGACCTCCACATGGCGTTTGAGTGTTCGAATATAATGGAGTACCTTGACGAGTCTATCACCGTGCGTCGTGGTATTCTCGAAATGAAAAGCGCCCGGCCATTCCACTTCATTCTGATCCGAAAACTTTGTTTGTCCTTATGTAAACGCTTCAGCTTACTTGGTCGAAGACAGGATTTATGTGAAATCGTTGAGGTAATTCTTCTTGGTGTCAATGACAGATTCGTGAAGGTATCAGACCGATTTGCCTTGTCATGTTTCTGGGCATCCATTGCGCGATCGGTCAGGCACCCGTCCATCTCTGCTGCATACCAGAAGGCCATGTCATTAATGCAGAGTTCATTGGTCTCCGCGCCGACCCTGCAAGTACAGCATGCTCGACTGGTCGCAATGCGAGGGCTCTGCGAAAATATACCGCTGGACTATGCGTCTTACCAGATCGACATGGGTCAATTCACTCAGGCTATTGAGACTCTAGAACGAGGGAGGGCCTTACTATGGTCTGAAATGCGTGGTCTTCGCAATTCAATGGATCAACTTTCTCGATTCAATTCACCTTTAGCGATGAAACTTGCAGCAATTAATCAGGATCTCGAGTCACTCACCATGTCTGTCACGCCGAGTGGGACTATAGAGATCAGCAATGGTGGATCACAGGTTGATGATGGGATGGACCCATTTGGTCGTCTGGTTGTGAAGCAACAGAAGCTTCTGAAGGAGAGAGATGTGCTCATATCGCAGATCCAAGAATTACCAGGGTTTGGAGACTTTCTGAAGACGCTGTCATTCGAAAACATTTGTGTTGCTGCTTCACAAGGGCCCGTCGTCATTATCAACCATAGCGAGTGGCGTTCCGATATCCTCATTCTTGTTCACGGCTCTCCCCCTTCCCTTATCCCTACAACTAACCATTTCTATCGTCTTGCAAATAAATTAAAAGTTCGCCTAGTGGTCGCACGAAGGGATGGTCTCGACTCAGACAAATACAAACGCGCTTTACGTTCTGTACTCGAGGGCCTTTACAAACTCGTCGGCAGACCAGTCATCGACAGGCTACGCGCTTTGGGGGTACCAGAACAATCACGAATTTGGTGGTGTCCGACATCCGTTTTCTGCTCTCTTCCGCTTCATGCGATGGGCCCAATCCCATCTAATGACGGTGTCAAACGATACTTTTCAGATCTGTATATCCCTTCATATACACCGACACTCTCTGCACTGATCGAGTCTCGCAAAGCCAGTCCAAAAACGTCGTACCAACCTTCGTTACTCCTTGTGGCTAACCCAGATGAGTCCTTACCAGGCGCTATTGAAGAGATGGCAGTCATACAGAATTTCAATTCGCGGGTGCCGGTGTCGACCCTTAGTGGGAAGAACGCAACACCGGCTGATGTGGTGGAAGGACTGCGACATCACGGATTTGCACATTTTGTGTGTCATGGAACACTTGAGACTGGGAAACCATTCGATGCTTCATTCAAGTTGTTCGATGACGAGCGACTTACACTGCTGGACATTGTACAGTCTCGACTTCCCGCTGCTGAATTTGCGTTTCTTTCTGCATGTCACACTGCGGAATTGACAGATGAAAGTATTGCGGACGAAGGACTTCACCTTACGGCGGCAGTTCAATACTGTGGATTTCGAAGTGTGGTCGGGACGATGTGGGAGATGGCGGATATAGATAGACGTGAAATTGCAGAGAATTTCTACAAGTCGATGTTTTCTGGGAATGGACAAGGGATAGGTTATCACTTGAGGTCTGCGAGGGCGCTTCGTGATGCGACGCGGAAGATGAGGAGAAAGGAAGGGATAACTCTGGAGCGGTGGGTGAACTTTGTCCATTATGGTGCGTGATGGAGGAAAGCTTTCGCTCGCGGTTAATATCTTAATACATTTGGTGGCTTCACCTATTCACATCCAATGTCAAGAAATTTGCATACATGTTTTTTTGTTCGATAGTATATCACTAAGTGAGGAGGTATATGATTGGACATAGTATTTATTTTTTGGCATCACCCGTGAGATTTGTTTAAAAAATATCTAGTTTATATACTGTATCTAGAGTATCGCTTAAGGACGGTTGTACATCTTTCTTCTCTGATCACCACTTTAAGGATGGCTCGGGCGTTGAGCATGAAACAGCCAGCTATCGCCTCTCCTGAATTTAGAGCACTTATGATCTAGTTTCGTATATCTTATCGTTTGCATTCCGGGCCGCATGCCCGTCCATTCCTTACACCACTCCGTCTTAATTGCCAGGTTTTCACCTCTCCATCTACATCATCTCCGCCTTTATTGCCTGGCTTCACCTAACTTGTCCTCTTTCAATCCTAATTCACCCTCTTTCTGCTTCATAACTAGGTCTCTCTGCAAGTATATAAGGGTACATACAATGCTTGTAGTAGACCAGTCAGTGAGCCAATAGAAGCAGAAATCAATCGGCATTTCTCTCCCTTTCTCTATCTTTCTTTGTGTGCTAAAAAACGTCTTGACGACATCGAGCACAAAGGTCAAACAGAACCAACAAGCAGTGATTTCCTTGAGTTCAAGCACGATACGTTTACATTCGATCTAGTTATCTCAAAAGGGCACACACACTTCCTCTCTTCTCTGTCTCTCTCACCATCCAGGGAATACTTTGCCTTGCACTCACCATGGATTAGCTCCGCACACCACCATCTGCTTGAGCTTGTCCCTTGGGTCGCTTGTACTGCTGGCTTTAGAGTAACTAGATACACACTATAAACTGTCCACAATCATGTTTTTTTACCCCCCACTGAACAAACCATCCCCATCCAACACCAGAGGTGGATGGCTGCCCTAGCTACTGTCACAAAACATAGAGATAGGGCCTCAATGATAAACGCAGCTGTAAAAAGGGTTTTAGCTATCTATTTAGATAGCGGATAAGTACACTCGAGACTCTAGACTAATATAGACTATTCTATAATCTAATTATCAAATTATTTTACTGAAAAAAGGCCCATGTGTATCTACAAGCTGCATAGGGCAGCAAACTACCTTGCATCATATATTGGTCTGACCTCCTTCCTATTAAGGAAGGCTGACAACAATTGGTCCAGGTCGGTTATCCAGAAATGTGCATCCTTGTATGAAATGAAATCAGAATAAAAAAATAATAATGTAAATAAAAAATACATTTAACCTTCTGATCATAAAACAAGAATTTTTGAGGGATCTTGAGTAGCCATAAATGAAAGCGTTGTGTCGAAGTGTATAGTAAATAAACTAGATATTTTTTAAACAAATCTCACGGGTGATGCCAAAAAATAAATACTATGTCCAATCATATACCTCCTCACTTAGTGATATACTATCGAACAAAAAAACATGTATGCAAATTTCTTGACATTGGATGTGAATATATGAAGCCGAAGGCTCTTACCCAAACGTATTAAGGTACTAACCGTGAACGAAAGCTTTCCTCCATCACGCACCATAATGGACAAAGTTCACCCACCGCTCCAGAGTTATCCCTTCCTTTCTCCTCATCTTCCGCGTCGCATCACGAAGCGCCCTCGCAGACCTCAAGTGATAACCTATCCCTTGTCCATTCCCAGAAAACATCGACTTGTAGAAATTCTCTGCAAGTTCACGCCCATCTATATCCGCCATCTCCCACATCGTCCCCACCACACTTCGAAATCCACAATATTGAACTGCCGCAGTAAGGTGAAGTCCTTCGTCCGCAATACTTTCATCTGTCAATTCCGCAGTGTGACATGCAGAAAGAAACGCAAATTCAGCAGCAGGCAGTCGAGACCGTACGATGTCAAGTAGAGTAAGGCGCTCATCTTCGTACAGCTTGAACGAAGCATCGAATGGTTTCCCTGTCTCAAGTATTCCATGACACACAAAATGTGCAAATCCGTGATGCCGGAGTCCCTCTACCACAGCAGCCGGTGTCGCATTCTTCCCACTAAGGGTCGACACCGGCACCTGCGAATTGAGAGACTGTATGACCTCCATCTCTCCTAAGGCGCCTGGTAAGGATGCATCTGGATGGGCCACGAGAAGCAACGAAGGTTGGTAGGACATTTGTGAACTGGGTTTGCGAGATTCAATCAGTGCAGAGAGTGTCGGTGTATATGAAGGGATATACAGATCTGAAAAGTATCGTTTGACACCGTCATTAGATGGGATTGGGCCCATCGCATGAAGCGGAAGAGAGCAGAAAACGGATGTCGGACACCACCAAATTCGTGATTGTTCTGGTACACCCAAAGCACATAGCCTGTCGATGACTGGTCTACCGACGAGGTTATAAAGGCCCTCGAGTACAGAACGTAAAGTGCGTCCGTATCTCTCCGAGTCGAGACCCTCCTTTCGTGCGACCACTAGGCGATCTCTTAGTTTATTTGCACGCTGGTAGAAATCGTTAGTTGTAGGGATAAGGGAAGGGGGAGAGTCTTGAACGAGTATGAGGATATCGGAACGCCACTTGTTATGGTTGATAATAATGACTGGCCCATGTGAAGCGGCAAAACGAATAGTTTCGAACGACGGCATCTTCAGAAAGTCTCCAAACCTTGGTAAATCTTGGATCTGCGATACGAGTGCATCTCGCTCCTCCAGAAGCTTCTGTTGCTTGACCACCAGACGACCAAATGGGTCCATCCCATCATCAACCTGTGATCCACCATTGCTGATCTCTATAGTCCCACTCGGCGTGACAGACATGGTGAGTGACTCGAGATCCTGATTGATTGCTGCAAGTTTCATCGCTAAAGGTGAATTGAATTCAGAAAGTTGATCCATTGAATTGCGAAGACCACGCATTTCAGACCATAGTAAGGCCCTCCCTCGTTCTAGAGTCTCAATAGCCTGAGTGAATTGACCCATGTCGATCTGGTAAGACGCGTAGTCCAGCGGCATCTTGTCACCGACCCCTCTCATTGAGACGAGTAGAGAATGCTGGATTTGTAAGGTCGGCGCGGAGACCAATGAGCTCTGTATTAATGACATGGCCTTCTCATATGCAACAGAGACAGACGGGTGTCTGGCTGATCGCGCAATGGATGCCCAGAAACATGACAAAGCAAATCGGTCAGACACCTTCGCGAATCTGTCATTGACGCCAAAAGGAATTAGCTCAATGATTTCATCCAAATCCTGTCTGTGACCAAGTAATTTAATGCGTTTGGATAAAGACGCAACAAGCTGTTGGATCACTTTGAAGCGGAATGGCTGCGCGCTTTGCATTTTGAGAACATCACGATGCACGGCAATAGACTCGTCAAGGTACTCCATTTTATTTGAACACTCAAACGCCATGTAGAGGTCAAAGCCCAAAAGTTGTGCTGGTTCAAATCCAAATGGATGACTCGTGTCAGCTGACGCAAGTAGTACCCGGCGGCACTTGATCACCTCTTCAAGGTCCGCGATATCGTTGGTACGAGAAAACTTGGTTCTATACCAATCCGCAAGACGCTGGAGGCACGCATTGTGCTCGGAGGACCTTGGCGGAGTCTTGAAGATCAATTTTCTAATATTTTGAATTTTCTCCTCTACAACCGCCATTGGATACGCCGCCCGGACAGCTTCCACATTGTCAATATTTTCTTCAAATGTACCGTAAGCTGAGGATGATGCAAGGTTGACCATTTCGGAAGTATAAGAATGCGCCTCTTGAAATGCTTCCATGAGACCAAAGCTATTAAAGCGCCCCTCAGCGAGGATTGCCATCCCGTGTGTAAAACTATGACGAAGGTCACTGTCGAGAGAGGAAGAGCTGAGTAAGGCACGAAGACGGGAATTGGCCTCCTCTAAATATTGTGGGTTTGGGTAGATGCTAGCCCGTAGGCACGCAAGTGTTGTAGCCATCGTTGAAGCAATAGCCTGAGACGCACTGGCGCTCTCTCCGGGGGATTGGAGGCAATGACACTCTCTAGGAGGGTCATTGCCTCATCGTAATCGCCGTTTGAATAATTTGTTCCAAATCGAATTATGAGGGAAGCAGCCAGTCCGAGAAGAACTAGATGAAAGCCTGGCGGGAAGATCTTCAGCGCGTCCCGAAGGCATTTAATGATTCCATCTAACGGCTGTACTTGCTTCCCTTGACAAAATTTGCATAAAATGGCGGGGACCAAGGCGGAAATGGCGTGAGTTGGATAGTCTGCTGAGCTGTGACAGGTGAGAAGTTCTTGGCAGAGGATCACCATCTCCTCAATATCCCCCGTCCCACCTGCTTCCAGCTCAACTTGAAAAGCCAATGCCTGAACAAGCGACGTGGTGACGACTTCGTGTGGGACCTCATAGGTATCAAGGGGTAGTCCTCGGAGATAACGAAGGTATTCAACCACACACTTGGCATCTTCAGGTTGCTCGAACTTCTCGGAGCGATGAAAAAGGGAAAGTACAAGTTGAAAGAAGACTTGAACCACGTTTAGGTAGAATCCCCAGGAAGGTGGAAGAAAGATCGCTTCGGTGTAATGAAGAATAGATTTGTCAAGATCTTCTTTCTGTTCTGATAGCTCATAGCAGTTGAATCGCAATGTAGCCAGAAGGTGAATGTAGGCAGTGTAAGCAGGATGAGATCGAGGGATCCTTGAGAGCGCACGCTGATGAGAAGTGATGATTTGGTCGAGTTCCATAATGGAGGCTGCGAACAAGAAAAAATCAATTACTGATGATAGAAGGGCATATGGTCGGGAAAGAGGTGACTAAGTTGTGCACTTACGTTCTTGGGCCATAGTTTATTAAATGCACGAGAATCACGGTAACCGCGGGCCCTCTGGCGATGAATTGAGAGATTAAATGGCAAAAAGGGTTGCGGGTGCCTATAATACATGTTTTGAGGAAAACAAGGCAACGAGGCAATGCAGGGCGGCTGTTCCCCGGCCCGTCAACCCGGTACCGTTTGCTTGACTTTGAACGTTGGTGTCCGCGGTGAGTGCGAGGCAGAGTGTGGCCCCCATGGAGAGAGGCAGGGTGTGCCGTGTTTGTACTTGCGAATACGCTGCTTGCTGGTTCCGTTTGACTTTGCGCTTGCCGTCGTTGTGAAGTTGTTTAGCACACAAAGATAAAGAGAAAAAACTAGATTGTTGGTTTCACTGGCTCCACTACGAGCATTGTAGATACCTTTATATTATTGTTGAGAGTCCAGAGTGGTATAGTACGAAGCAAGCCGTAGAGAGTGAATTTGGATATAAAAAAAGACAAGTGAGATGAAGAGGCAATAAAGACGAAGTGACGACAGAGAGGATGGGAGGCGGCCCGGAAAGCACACAATCGTAATGAAAGAGAGGAGGCGACGGTCTCATGCCTAATGCTGCCCGAGCCATCCTTACGGCGGGAGAGGCAGTAGGCAGCAGGACATATTGACAAAAGAAGAGGTAGTGATGCACAATGATGCGTGTCAAGTCAAGGTAAGGGCCAAAAGATAGTCCGTACTGTAGCTATCACGGTTTATGTGCACATTACTCGAAAATAGAACACATTTGTGTATAAGGTTGAAGGCGTTCTGATGATCTAATGGCCCTGGAAAATGGAAAACGAGGTAGCAACTCCGCTAGTAAATTGACAACTGGGAAGGGAGGGTGAGAAGAGGCCATGGGAACGTTCTGTGAATTCGGCGGGGAGCAAGAACAAATAGGAAACCTTTTTGGCTGTTACGTTACGATCTGTTGTCTATGCTATACACTAAAACGAGTACAGAATCAGGAATTAGAATGAGTATATAGCATGTTGTTTGGGTAAAGAACTCTAGCAACTCAAACATGAATGGAGACAGTTCGTATGATGGTAACTTACACATTATCTACTACAAAACAGAGAAAACGGTCATAAGAAACCAAAAATGAATAAAAACTCGTTACGTGCACACGTGCACACGATTTGTAGCATAGGCATGCATGCCTTCATTCACTCTACCCCCTTCCTCCCAACCCTCAGGTTTCCGTGAAAAGGCAAACCCGTCAACACAACCCCACCACTGACACGTGCCTCTCCTTCACCTTCCTCTTCTCCCTCCTCCCCTTCCTCCTCACCAATCGGCAAACCCTCAACGCGTACGCCAACCGCGGCGACGCCCTGTACTCCAGCAACGGCACCATCTCCACCGCCAAAGATGACCTTACCGACAAAGTTGCGAAACTCGCGTTCGCGACCAGGCAATACCTCAAGCGGAATGTCAGCGAACCACGCTGAGACGCGCAGTGTCGTGCTCCCACCCTCGTTCCAGTCGCGTCGTGGTTCTGTTGGCGCGCTTAGTGCAGTGAGCCACGAACTCGGTCGGACACGCGCAAAGGCGCGCGGTGGAAGTGGGGAAGGGAGCGGGAGCGGTGGCGGCGCATCGTCGTCATCGTCCTTCTTGGTGAGATTACTGAGGTTGTTCGCTTTTATTGGAAGTGTAGGTGTCGGCGAAGCAATGGATGTCTTGGGCAGTGGTCCGTCGAAGATGAGTGCGTCGGGTAGCACGCGGCTGACATGGAGCGTTAAATCCATGCCCTCTGGCAAAGCAATCCGCGCGTGTACAACCCCGTTTGCAAGTATCGTCGTACCTGAGGGATGAATCTTCATGCTCTCAATCGTGACGTTGCGCAGTATCTCGGGCCGTGGATGTTTTGAGGGAAACTTTGTGTGTGCGGTGTAATCGGCAAAGAATTTGAGTGGCGATGTGACAGAGATCGGATGGTCGACGCCAGAGAGGTAGTCGGAGATGAGAGATGAGAGCCCAGGCGCTGCTGGTGGAGGGATTGGGAGAACACGGCCGTGAAGGGAAAGGGTTATGTTGGGGTGAGTGAGAGTGAAAGATTCCGAAGTGACGGTGGCGAGCGGGATGAGGGAGTCATCAGCGTCTGGTGAAGAGGGGGTCCAGACAATGAACGGAAGAGGTGGGGCAGTGAAGGTAATGGCTGAGGGGATAGGATTGGTCATAGTGGCAGCGGCATCGATGATAAGGTTGTTGGAACTAGAAGTGAGCGAAAAGTTGGCAAGGTGAACAAGCTCGGAAACGGCTGGTAGGGGCAGGCCGCTTTCTGGAGCTGGGAGGCCGGGAACGATGGGAACTAGGGGACTATTAGAGCTGTGGCGGAATAAAGGTAGGAGAAGAAATGTCAACATACTCTTCACACGGAGCCCAAGCGTAACATTCGACCTATCAATTTTTATCGCATTTTTCCAGGTCCAACCTTGCAATACGCCGCCCTGGATCTCAGCGCGGGCCAATGTAGCCTGAGTGACGGCGTAGCCCCTTCGCCAGCTCTCACGGAAAAACTTGAACCAGGCAGACACGTTATGGGAAGGATTGATATGAGCCGGCACCGATATAGGACTTAACCACGCGAAATCATCTGAGGGATTCGCGGAGATGGGGATTTGGAATGGGGGAACATCAATGGAAGCGAGGGGTGCTTCGGGGTCATCCGGGGAAGTGATGTTAACGGAGGAGAGGGTGACAGAGACAATATCAAGACTGCGGATGCCCCAGCGTCCGATGACTTTCCAGGCGTCAAGCAGAAAGTTGTCGTCGTGGTCAGGCTTTACACCCATGATGGCACCTGCATCGAAACCGATACGACCGTCGAGTCTTAACCATACTTCGCCATCTTCAGTGATGTTGAGGACATCGATGGCATCTGGTCCGCGGAAGACAAGGCCATTGTTGATGATATCGTCATTTGAAAGTCGAGATGCTTTGGCGGCATATGAGTAAGCGAGGGAAAGTAGTAGTAACACGAGGAGGATGGATATTGAAAGAGTGAGGAGAAATACAGAGGTGAGTGTTGAGAACAAGCTTGGCTGGGATTGACTGATAGTTTCTAGGATGTCATCGTCAGGAGGAATGATATAAGATCTTGAGGCGAGTAAAGGTGTTGTTTCTGTAGGTTCATGATTGTTTGCCCTTGCCTTTCCCTTGTCTAAGGAATGGGGATTTTGTTGAACAACCTCGGAACTCATCAATTCGCGTTCGTTTGATGAGGCTTCGGCCTTCGTATGTGTGCGTGCGTCCGGGTGCGGTTGTTCACCTTAAAATCATGTGATGTGATGTATCATGGTTATATCACGTGACTGATAATCCCACGACCACGGGTTGCACGAGGACCGCAGCAACGCTAATCAGTAGAGCAGAGAACGAGGACTGGTCCCTCTGGTCCTCTGGTAATTAACATTTCATTTCATTTGACTTGACCTGACTTGATATTGGCATTGGCTGCCTGGCTTGAGAATAAACAATAAATATCAATTCAATTCAACTTGTTTCTTTCCCTCAACCTCAACCTTTCATTGTCACGTTTCCCGTTCCGTTATCTATTGCCTCCTCTCAAGCCCCAACTCCTTGATAACGCCCACCCCAACACTATACTTTCCTCTCCACACGCTGCATTATAACCCTCGGATCACTTATGGCCGGCACTGCGGACTCTCCAATCCAGCGAACGCCGTCTTCCAGTAAACGACCGGAGGATGATGAGTTGAGGCCGTATGTCATAGTCGGAGACCTTGGTAAGGGAAGTTTTGCCACCGTCTACAAAGGCTATAATGAAGTGCGTCACTGTGTCTCGCGTTCTCCATTGCTCAGTCGTTGACAATAGTACCCTTCGGTTAGGAGACGCGTCATGAGGTGGCAATCAAGACTGTTAGTCGTAGCAACCTCTCTACCAAGCTTTTCGAGAACCTCCAAAGCGAAATTGATATTCTCAAGTCACTATCCCATCGCCACATTACCAAACTAATCGACATAGTTGTTCGTAATACCCTTTCTGACAATGGAAACCCTTCACTAACCCTCCCCTCCCCCTCCCTTAAGCGCGCCGAGCGTAATATATACCTTATCATGGAGTACTGTTCTGGTGGAGATCTCACCAACTATATCAAAAAGCGAGGTCGCGTTGAGAATTTAGAATATATACCAGAACCCGGCGCTGCTCCTCAGTATTTTTCGCATCCTAGGACAGGCGGTCTTGCCGAGATCGTCGTCCGCAGCTTCTTGAGGCAACTCGGTACGAGCTCTTAGCCTTTCCTTGGTCGCAGATCCTGACAGCCGACCTTTATAGCCCGCGCACTCAAGTTCTTACGGCAACGAAATCTGATTCACCGTGATATCAAGCCACAAAACCTGCTCTTACGTCCACCAGGCGACGAAGACTTGGCTCGCGGGCATCCCTTAGGCGTTCCTCTTCTCAAAGTAGCTGATTTCGGCTTCGCCCGATCGCTTCCCAATGCAATGATGGCGGAGACTCTTTGTGGATCCCCGTGAGCCCCCTGTCCTCTCGCGCTCTGCCATGGTCCCAATTGAACGCGCGCTTTTCTTATAGGTTGTACATGGCCCCCGAGATCCTCAGCTATCAGAAGTACGATGCTAAGGCAGATCTCTGGTCTGTCGGTGCCGTACTCTATGAAATGTCCGTTGGCAAAGCCCCTTTTCGCGCTTCCAATCATATCGAACTCCTCAAGAAGATCGATCACTCAAAGGGGATCAAGTTTCCTGATGAGGACCCATCACATCAACCGCGTCCGGGTGAAGACCCGCCGCAAGTCGTTCCCTCAGACATCAAGGCACTTATTCGTGCACTCTTGCGGCGTATCCCTGCTGAGCGCGCAAGTTTTGAAGACTTTTTCAAGAGTGAAGCCATGACTAATTCCAAGTTTCCACGGCCGGTCTTAGTTAGGCCACCTACACCCCTGCCGCAAGAACCCGTAGACGATGGAAAGATCCCCGAACACCATATGCGAGTCCCGCCTGAGGTTCTGGATCCACGAGCGATGATCCCGCCAAGCAAGTTCAATTTCAGGAGGCGTGAGAGCGAGGCGGCATCTCCGTCTCAAGAGGCGTCTCCCCCGAGGTGTGTGAAATATCAACCCCTCAGCCATATTAGATGTGTGACCTTGTTCTGTGGCAGCCCTCACAGGGGCCTTGGCATGGAGCACTCCCCGGTAGTAGCCCATGTGGCATCCAACATACCTAATTTCCCAATTTCACGGTCACCCTTGAAGCCATTGTCAACCGAGGGTTCAATTATTCCGGGAGAGACGGAAGAGGATGGTTTGCTCCGGAGGGAGTATGTACTCGTAGGGGATACGCAGGCTGTCGAATTTAACCGAGCAGTAGATGGTGAGCACGCCACACGCCTCGTCTCCTGCACCAAACTCAGCCAAGTGGACAGAGATTAACGCAGCTCGGCGCCGGCCTCTACTTGATCGTCGAGTGCCACCAACTCCAATCTCTATCAACGAGGAGAAGCGCTCACCAGACCTTCCGCTCCACCTCCCACCAGATTCACCCTCGAACGCGACATTCCCACCGCCACCAGTCCCAGGTAGCATACCTATACCGACGAGCCGGTCAGCGACAAACGCCCTCTCACGTGCCTTGACTCTTGCGTCGAAGAAGCTCTTCGGCGCAGGGGTGAGCATCCCGCGCTCCCCACCGCACTTTATTACATACGGACATGGGCAAGGGATGTCGTCACAGTCTCCGCGGATGCGGACTGCGAGTATGGGTGGCGGTGCGGGTGAGATTGACCCCGTGGAAGACGAGCTATTGGGTGCACTGGAACAGCTGGCGCAAAAGACTCACGTGATCACGCGATGGGCAGATGAGATGTATGAGTTTGTGAAGAGTGTACCTCAGAGTACGTTCTTCTTTGCCATTCTTTTTTTCCAGCAAAGGACATTGATGGTGGTGCATCACTTGCTAACTGTGAGTTAGAACCGCTACCAGACCCGAGTAAATTTGTTCCCCGCGAAGATGAGAACGAAAAACTTGCGGCCCGCCGGCGCAACGCCGACGTGCAGGCAGAGTACAACGCGGTGACGTGCGTGGCAATATATATGCTTGTCATGCAGTTCGCCCAAAAGGGGATCGACGAGCTGCGTAAATACCAAGAACACATGGAAATGCGGCATCCCGAAGGCGACTTTGTCCTTTCTGACGGTTTCGATGAAGGTGCGTCGACTCATCACGCGCGTTGCCGAAAAGAGTTCTCTGATCGGTAGCGTTGGATTCGGGTGATGGTGTAGCGCTCGGATGGTTCAAGGATCACTTTTTGCGGTGTCATGACCGCGCAGCGCTCGTCAAGACTTGGTTGCCCGCACTATACGCAGGCCCTACCACCTGGGTAGACGAGCTCGTGTACAACCGTGCGCTCACACTCGTACGCACCCTTGCCCCACTCTTAGCTGTAGGCCCACTCAGACCAACGACTCTTTCCCCCTTCCCATCCCTTTCCTCCCCCTCACCTTTGCAACCCTAGAGCCGGACTGCAGCGCGCAAGGAACTACTCGATCAGCACAAGTCACCTGACGAGTGCGAGCGTCTGTACGAAGAGTCACTCTGGTGCCTGTACGCGCTGCAGGATGACTTGTTGCAGAAGGGTAATCCATTCATGGAGGAGGACCGTGAGACCATCGCTACTTGTATGTTGTATTCCCCTCACCCTCAACCTCACCCTCCCCCTCCCTCTTTCTTTCGCCGAGCCCGATTTTGCTAACGAGATGACTTGTGCGTGCAAACTTTTAAAAATCGGGGTAATATATAGGGATCAAACGGACCAAACTGCGTCTTGTGCGCTGTCGCGCGCGGATGGAGATGCCGACGCGAGAACGACTGCGCGATGCGCGTGCAGATAAGAATCTAGACGACGTGGCGCGCATACCGGCGCCTTGGGACGCAGAGGCGCTTGAGCAATTCCATCGTTTGACGCCATCAAATTGATGTCCCTCTCTCTATCTCTATCTCTCTCTCTCTCTCCACAGGTTCCCCTGGTTGCTACCATACTATTTTTCTTCCCTGTTGTGTTGTATTTATTGGGTCTTTTTCCTTTTTACCCCTTGCTCACGCATTGATTTCACATCCTTCTTTATTACTCTCCATCCTCACTACACCTCCCTTGCTCTTGTTCCTGTTATTGCTACGCTCTTGTACACATGCACCCTCTATCCTTTATTTATTTCATCATTTCTACACCTCCACTCCACCTCCACTCCCAATGTGCATTGTATATTCGTCTCCCTCGCGTACTTTCACCTGCACCACCTACACACACCTATATACATATACATTCCCCGGCTACTCCCTCTAATATAAGTCTTTATTTTTTTGGTAGGTTTGATTCTCTCGCAGAGTCATGTTTCGATTCAGTTTGGTTCAGAAATCGAAGCTCTGATCAAGATCGGCGTGTAGGTGCGCTTTCATGTCTGGAGGAAGGAGTGGCTCGGCTTTGGTACCAGGCGCGATCATGTAGCCTATGCGTGCCGAGAGGTTAAATGTTTTTTTGTTCAGAGATATTTAAGAAGATATTAAGAGAGGGTACATTGAGTTCGTCTGTTGAGAGGGAGGACGTGGGGGAGGAGGGACGCACGGAAGGGCATTTCGACGCTCTCACGTGCATTGAACCGGATAGTGGGGAAGTCCTGTAATTTGCCAAATAAAGAAAAGAAAATCGTGTTGTCAGCAAAACAGTGTTAACATTTGGTCATTGATCAAATGTTGATATTAAGGCCCGGAGGCAAGAGAAAAAACATCCCTCCCTCCCTCTCTCCTCTTCCTGGGTCGCAAGGCGAAGCACAAGTCAAGAAATAAAGCAACAAAAAAAACGAATCCAACTGAAGAGAGGGAGAGAAACGCACGACGTATGGGATCTCCTCTAGCGGAACTGTCTCGCGACCACGTCTAGTCAGACGAACAATCATAACGGCCTGGAAGGGGGGGAAAGACAAACCGCGATCGACTACGACGCGCTTTGTAACTCCCAGCGCTGTGTCTGTCGTCATCTGCACAGGGCCAAGATGCCGAGTCGGGAATCCAAAAGCACGCAGTTCGGAGGTACGATCGCGGGGAGGGTCGTCACCTAATAAGATCATGGTATGAACACGCACACATGAAAAAAAAAATCAAAAAGTCCTCCTCTCCCACCACCCAAGACGAAAAGGGCTGTATGTGCGAGATATGTTAACGTACCGAGTATACCCTGCGAAAGCATTAAGCCCAGGATTGAAGATAAATGGAAAGCAAAAACAAAAAAGGAAGAGGGGGTACGCACGCCAAAGAGGAACCATTTAAACTTGCCCGCGTCGCCGTCGTCCGGTGCAAGCGCTGAAGACGCTTTAGGGTCGAGGAGGCATACTTTCTCGAGCGTGATACCGCGCGCTTGCATAAGCGCGATCACGCCCTGCTCGTGACACTCTGCCTCCGTCTTTGCCTCTGCCTGCGGTTTCTGAGCTTCCGCGGGAGTGGAAGGAGCGGGCGAGGTGACTAGGGAAGACGCGGAAGCAGAAGTGGAGGAGGCAAGAGCAAAGGTTGCACAGAGAGACGCGCTCGCTGCACGGGAAAGATGCGTAAAGGCGACGGACGAGTCAGGCCCAGCGAGCGTACGCATGTGCTGGAATTAAATAGGACGCGATCATTTAATGGATTTTCGTAAACAACGCGCGGGGGATCAGGGTGCGTATCTGAGTTATCAGATCGAGTTTGTTGTTGTTCATTCGATAGATGAGACAACGATAAGATGGGATGGGATGGAATGGGATACGATAGGACGGGGAAAAAACTATCGTCAAGACCATCCCGACCGTCCCAAAATTCGGGGAGGAACGTCACGATGAAAGATGTCCTTACCTTGTACTCGAGCTCAACCCAGCGCGGGAGTGCACGCGGTGTCGGGTCATCCTCTTCCATATGTTCTGCAGGATCCCAGGTCAAAAAGTTCAACAAATCGGTCTCTTTTCTTTTTCATTCAAAAACAAAAATTCCTAACACGGCACAGACGCGCCGTTTCTCTTTTGTATATGCCTCACCGATTACATACGTGAAACCCATAATTTCTAGTTGAAACCTAGCTCCACAAAGGCAAGCGGTGAGAACGAAGCACTAGCCCGGAAAACTGAACGAACGACAAATGATGAATGATGATGATGAGAAGTATGATTATATAATACACTGAGTAAGTGGATTACGTATTAAACGTGTTTAAGTCTGTGTGTGCGTCTGTGCGTGTGTTTGGTTTACTGCACTTTGGCTGGATCCTGGATCCATAAAACTCCTCTTGGCATGAAATAAACATCTCAAGCAAAAATCATGGAACTTCTGGTCAATGCGATTTAAGTGACGTGACTTTCTTTGACCACTGACTGACTAATAGAGTACTAATATTTGACCTTCAGTATATCATTCATCCATTGGGTTGGCCTTGACAGACGCCCATCAGTCAATCATCATGAGATGACATGACTTGAACTGACTAACCCTTTTTTGCTGGCTGGGCGTTGACGAATGTGCCGCGTGTTATGGCTACCCTTTCAACAGTTTTTCCTGAATGGCGCGATGTCCAGGTGTCCAGGGGCATATTAAATACATTCTCTTTCCGGTGATCTATGGGGCAAAATTGATGCATGTACATATACATCGTGTCTTCATCCCACCTCGTCCGAATCTTGCAAACATTGAAGTGTCTATCCACCTATCCTAAGTACTTATTACCTATGAACTGCATGCAGATGTGTGCGTCACGTCCCTATTTTTTGCGTTTCGAGTCATACAGTTCTTCCCCGGCAGCCGACGACATCCTCGCCTCGGTTTCGTTCGTTCATGCGTTTCAATTGATGACCCACTCAAAGGTTGTGTTGTGTTGTGCTATAACTCGGACCAGTCAGTTGCAGTTGCATCCTTCCCCTCCCGATTGTGATGTCCGTCTGAGTTCACATGACAGTCGTTTTAATCTCTCAATGCCCAATGTTGTAATAAGGTAATGTACAAGTTGGGTTTGGTTGGCGGGTGGTCAATACAACCAGAATCAGCTGCTGCAGACCAACGAGCGTCCAGGCACGTTTACTGCACTTGCAGTCATCGCATCAGCCTGTACGCATAGCGAATGGATGGCTTTCTGTGTCGGCGTCGGCGTCTGCATTCCCCAACCTTCTCTTCAACTTCCCTTCCACCGGCGTTACTTTGTCCGGTCTTCCATTTGTCGCCGTCGCCATTTGACATTGACCCTGGTGCACTCTATTGCTCTCGCCATGGTGTCTCGCGCTGCTCTTTCTCCCTTTCCTCCTCTCACGTGATAGCTTTTCCTTCAATGTCACCACTAATCCCTCCCTCCCTATCTGTCTCCTCGTTCTCGTGTTGCATGTGCCTCTCGATGTTACCCAACAATGCCCACGCCTCACATATCCAGTTCAGAAATGGCCCTTCACGTATGTTTATAATGGACAATGAGTTCCGGAAATGAAGTCCTCTGGTTTCCACTTTTGTGCTTATCATCTATGCTCGTAGCGGCGTCCAGGATCGTGCTACGTGCTACATGTTA
This sequence comes from Multifurca ochricompacta, assembly GCA_022496185.1. Lineage (NCBI taxonomy): Eukaryota > Fungi > Basidiomycota > Agaricomycetes > Russulales > Russulaceae > Multifurca > Multifurca ochricompacta. The sequence goes on from WTXG01000130.1 coordinate 48,585, forward strand.
AGGCGATGACTCCCCCAAAAAAAGAAATTTAAAAGTGGTCGGATATTCCTCCCTCCCAATAGAGCATCAGTAAAGGTACTAAGAATATTTAGTCGTTGTTCCTGACTACATCGAGGATCTCCTTAATGCGAATGCACGCCAAACCATCGTTTTTCGGTATGTTGATGATGTTCATTAGACTTCAATTTGACTAGTTGATAAAGGGTCAGAACTTGTGGACGCTTCAGAACACATGAAGTATGTCAAAAATCGAGAGACGACATCTGCTGCGGGTTGCGCCTGGGCTGTTTACGACGGCACTTGGAAAGCGAAAAGTAAAAACTTTCAAGTGGGCGTCCATGCCAGCGATAGTGAACGACACGGCTCTTCCGCAAACCGATGTGCATGAATCAGGCACACGTAGCTTTAAAGAAGGTTCCAAACATAGTTGATCAACACCGGTGTATGTTTTCATAAAGTAGAGCCCCCTCCCCACCGACCCCCATCAGGCTTGTCAACGAATGTATTAGTCTGCATTGCACGAATCGAATTGGTTTTTACTGTTTATTTATTTATTTTCTCCGCGTAGCACGGGATTTTTATGCCAGTAACTTACTTTGGATAACCCGCCGGCGGGATCTATGAATGAAAGATGGGAGGATAACTAAATAACGATGATACCGTGCACCGGGTGCATGTCCAGCGACCCAGCGTTTCCAATGTTTATACAAGTTGTTTGTAACTGTAACCATAACCCCATCCATAACCCCCCGTCTCTAGACTTGCACGTCTTTCCAATGCGACCTAGATGTCGTTCAAGTTCGTGGAGATACTTTTGAGGCCTGAGGCTTGTTATCATTTACTTTACTACCCTTCCCTAGAGACGCGCTGATTAGCGCCTGCCTCGAGGGAGTGTGTTTACGTCAATAGAAGATGAAGGCGTGGCATGCATTTAATCAGTGTTCTCAGTGTCCGCTCACCCTGGAGCTTTCTCTTCCTCCCTCAATTTGCACCCGAAATACGTTCACCAAACGACGGGCTCCTAAAGGGGAACCGAATACACCAAAGTAGGTAGTTACACCCTTATCAATGCGGTGCATGTCACCGGTGGGCGATGTTCTAATTTTCAACTACAGCCGTTGGGATATAAATCTCGAGGGATTTGTTGGAGAAATTTCCACAAAATCCAAATCTACAGCACCCCCAAATGGCTGTCTATAACCCATGGGTTCTGGCTGCATACGTCCTTGCTACCGCATGCATCTGGAGTGTATGGAGAATGAAGCGAAAGAACCCTTTCGGTGATTTGCCAGGACCACCTCCAGAATCATTCCTGTTAGGTGCGACACGACCCCCGCTACCCACCCCCTTCCTCTTCTCTCTTCCCCTCCCCAAACCCGCTTGCAGTAGCTGAGAACCATACCTGATTTACAGGTAATCTCCGCCAGTTGATGAGGGAGCAAGTAGGTAGCTATGACCTGAAGTGGCAAGATAGTTATGGTATGGTGGCTAGGATCTGGGCACCCTGTAATGTATGTGACCTTCCCCCCCTCTCTTCAATAATCCTTGCTGATCCCATTTTATGCGCTGGCTGAGCAGGACGACCGATTGTGGATCTCTGATCCTAAAGCACTTCAATATATTTTGCAAACCTCGCGCTACAACATGGTAAAGCCATATGCTGCACGGTTCTTGCTCAACTCGGCCACTGGGCCAGGCGTCAATGGTGCTGAGGGTAAATACAACCACATTGTTCTGACAGATGGATAGGTGACGATATATTCCCGTAGGCGAGGACCATTATAGACAACGGCGGATACTTCTACCGGCATTTGGCCCCTCTGAAAGCAGGGCTCAAATCCCCGTGTTTAGACAATGTGCCAGTGAGGTAAACTTTTCATGGTTTTCTGCTGAACTATGGTATCCGCCTCTGACCCCCTTCTTTAGCTGGTTGATGAATTCAAATCCAAAATGGAGTCTCAGGGCAGCACTTCTCAAGAAACGAACATTCCTCATTTCCTAACTTACGCCATACTCAACGCGCTGGGCTTGGCTGCTTTCAACTATAACTTCCGCGGTCATGGGAAAGATCGGGAAGAGTTTACTGCATCCTTACGTGACTTCATGTGCGTGTGCAAACTCACTCGTCCCGCTCCTATTACACTGTCGTTTTGCTGACCACCTTTGTATACCAGGGTCAAAGGATTTGGACTCCCTTCAAACGGGAAGGTTTTCTTCCAAGGCATCATGGATCATTTGCCCACATGGATGTTAGACTTGATGGTTAATCTACCCTCTTCCGGCCTCACCTTCTTACGTCGTCACGTGGAACTCTCAAATGGCATTGCGCAACAATTGATCCAATCGAGGCTCACAGAAGAGGATGATGGCAACCAGAAGGACGCACTCAGTCGAATTGGTATCCCGCATTCTGCTTCCGTCGTCGTTCAAGCAACGTTTCTAACATGTCATATTTTTCAACTCAGTCATCGCTAACCGCTCGGAGTCAGAGAGATGGCGGCTCAGTGACAAAGAGCTCTTTCCTCAGCTTGCGTACGTATTCTTTTGAAATGATGATGATAAACTGGAACTGGAGCTGATGGTCCGTAGCACCATTTTGGGGGCTGGTCACGAGACCACGGTGACTTCCTTGGGTTGGATACTTTTTGAGCTTGCAAACCATCCCGATGAGCAATGGCAGCTCCGCGAGGAGATATTAGCTGCACGGGCTGGTGAGAACGGAGACGATTCTAAGATGGTTAATTTGGATGCGCTTCCTTTCATGAACGCAGTGATCAAGGTGAATCATATTCACCGCCTACTGATTATGTTCTTTGTGACTGGAAATACCTTTTCAACATCAGGAGACTCTACGGTTCGATACGGTTGTTCCCCATCTTTTCCGCGAGGCGATTCGCGATGAAGTCGTACCCCTGTCCAAACCGATCCGTTGCAAGTCTGGCAAGGTCATAGACGAGCTTTTCATTCCCAAAGGGACCAGCATTATCATATCAGATGTCGCATATAACAGGTAGCAACGTTAATACCCTACTCTCAGGGAAGAAGGGCTGAAACGTTTTCCAGGAATAAGGAACTGTGGGGCGAAGACGCAGATGTCTGGAGGCCAAGCAGGTGGTTAGATGGGACGGTCAAAAACACAGGCTTCAATGTCGGTGTGTGGGGCAATTTGTACGCAAAAAAAACGATTTCCTTCTGTCTGGATCTCACACCACGTGATCGTTACAGAATGTCTTTTGGCGCCGGGCATCGAGCTTGTCTTGGGTGGCGGTTCGCGTGAGTACTTACGAACTAGGTCAGCTTGAAAGATCCGTCTGATGTGGCCATAACAGGGTGACAGAGATACAGTCATTCATGTTCGAACTCCTTTGGGGCTTGCAGTTTGAACTCACAGAAAAGTCCACGCGGGTTCGCAAGGAAAACTGTTTGGTTATGCTTCCGATGGTCGGTGGTGAAGAGGAGAAGGGTAATCAGCTCCCGCTGAAGGTGTCCCTCATTGATCTTCCCAAATAATGAGTGGGGTTAGTAGTACCATGTATGTATATTGTGAACGAATGATCTTTCCGGATAATGGAATTTACCAGCGGCATCTTAGGTTTGCGCTAGGTAAGCTGGAGAATGCTGAAGGCAATAAAAAATGTTCATCGTCCAAGCCAAAACACTAACGTGCAACATAATGAAAAAGAAAAATGCACGCAAAAAATGAGTTTTTTTGGGAGGCTCAATCATAATAACCGTCGGAAAGCGGAAGAGATAGCACTGGTCAGGTGCAGCCGGCGACAGAGACAGAAATTAGATTAGATGGTTAAGGAAAGGCTGAACTGAACTGAACTGAACTCATAAACACAGTGAGAGGACCTAGACTCCGCGTAAATGTCAGAGGAAATTACTTGGCAGATCGGCAAACCCGGAATTGGGCAATGTCACTTATCTCCTCTACCTGAATTAATATCCTCTTCGCCATCGTGGCGACGGGGAATCACTATCTGCTCGACGCCGCCGTGGGTTTCAGTTGTCGCGAGCCTCGCGCGCTACTTCAACGCCGTGCTTGTCCCGTTTTTGGTTGCTCGAGAATTAGATATTCAATCTGCTACTGTACATACATAAGCCCGCGCAGGTTAACATCGTTAGAGTGTTTCAGTCAGCAAGACATGCTACCGTGTTTCGCCAAGGATGCCATCAAGCAAGTGGAAGCTTGAAGTTATGTGGTCACATAGCTCTTCATGAACATGTACAACATGTGGATTGGAAACGCGGTCGCTCCATTCGTCTCTCGCCGGAACTTAGAAGTTTACTTCTTTATAAATTGCTTAGGATCTGGATCTGTAAAATGTACGATGATTTTGCGATTGAAATTTTATGTCCAACCTTTTTTTCTTTTTCCTTTGTCCCGATTTTTTTTTTACCCATAATAACTTTCTAACTTTTGATTTGTTTTAGATGCAGGTTACGAAGCATCATCATATCATATGATGATGTATATATCCTACCGTCTGCTTACATTGCATACATGCAATTGGAAATTCGCCCCAGTGGCATCGGCGTGGTGTGGTGATGGGGATGGTGATTGGAGAGACTTAAACATCATGCGTCTTGGCGCACTTGCTACCGTTGCACGCCCACTGACTATTAGCAACCATGCCGTGGTCAGTCAGGGTATTAACATCCCCTCAGGGGTCAGTTAGGTTCACATGGTTATCTACCAAGACTCCTTCCCATCCCCCTCAGGGCTTTATGTACCATGCCAAGTATGGAGTGCACGAAAAAGACAAAAAGTAGAAAAAAAAAGTATGCTTCGTTAGATACATCCGTCCCCAACCCAACCTCTCCCCCCTCCACACTACACACATCTCACATCTTGTCTCTTTTCCTTTTCATAACTTCCACACCCGTCGATCGCGCGCTGCCCACGCGAAAGCACACAACCCAAATGCATAAACGCCCAATACGCCCATCGCACGTCCATCCGGGGTATACATTGTCCGCATCGACAAGTTCACTACTCCCGTCGCCACGTTCGCCTGTTAAGTCGGATGGGTGAGCCCATCACCACCAAACTCCCCCAGAAGCATCGAGAATGTAAATACGATCCATTTTAATCATACATAACACAATAACACGGGGAAGTGGAAAAGAAGAAAAAAGACGCACGAGGAGGAAGACGGCCAGCGCATTTTTGTTAATCGCCTCGAGCAACGGAGGAGCTGGCATAGGACTAGGCCCATGCGTGGTCGTGGTCGTCGTCATCGGTGTTGAAGGGGGAGGAGTAGAAGTAGACTTCGCCCTCCCGTCTTTGGCCTTGCGAACGACTTTAAGACCCGACACTGGTGAGTAGGTACTTTTGGCAAGCGGCGTCGGGAAAAAGGCAAGGTCGAGAAGGAGGTAGCATAGCAAAAACGTCGTGTTGTATGCCGCAACCCACATGATGTACGGCAAATTTACCTATTTCATCATGCACCAGATGACGGTTCCTCATCAGTCTATAACCAATGGACGGAGAGAAGAGAAACCAGGTCGCACAAGTCGCCGCGAGACGTCAGGCCCGCCGATGTGTAAATATCTACTGATGCCGAACAACATCCAATAGATGACTGCATATGAGAAGAGCTCGGTGGCGGTCCTGTCATTCTCACGGTGCGTATGCACAGACAGAGCCTGCTTTGTATCCAAGTTGGTGAATGCGTACTCGTCGCCGTTGTGCCATCTCCGCGCAGCAACTTGTTGTCGGCGAAAGTAGGAGGGCGAGTGAGGTAAGATGAGCGTTCCTATTGACAAGCCGAGCAGATGTATTGCAAGGTATCCTCATTCCCGGAATGAGCATTAGCATAATCGGAGGTAAGGGAAAAGGGAGGGAGTTAAAGTTACCTGTAAGGGAGACGATGCCTTCCTTGTTGGCACTGATGAACGTTTCACGAGGTGCATTGAGGACGTAGGATGCGAAACCGGCAGACAGGAGGAGCTGGTGTCCTACACTCGTGAGAATAAATGACGCGGTGGTGTGTACATGGGTGGTACGTACCTAGGGCCACGAGAAGGCCAAGCAGCGATATTGACATTCTACTGAACAGCGGTTGCAAGTAGGTTCTCAACACCGGTGTGAGCGCTAGTGTCAGAAAAAAGTTCCAGTGCACACCGTATTCAGTGATGTGTTCCTTCGCCCTTCGTCAGCAGCGTGTTCGACTTGCAGAAAAATAATCAAAGAACAGAGCATGTAAACCCACCGGGTACTGTGTACCTTTCACCAAAAACGCGCGGACTAGGCCAAGTACTAGTATGGGTATGCACTCGCTGAGCACAAAGACCATCTCCAAGGTAATCGGTGGCCACAGATAGGCTGGAATTTTAAGGAGTGGGATGGCATATACGATCCCTTGGGAAAACACAAACGAGCCTACGCCCATGTCCATCTACTAGCTCACCTCAGAATCGTAATTATAAAAGGTGGAAAGGCACAAGGAAGGAAGGACGGACGAGAGAAACGCCATAAGTCTCGCACTTGGCCAGCGCACGGGGGAAGACGGGAAAGTCAACCGCGAGAATGGCAAGGACTGTCATAAGCATCAAATGTGCACGGTACGTGCTCAGCGCGGGAAGACGTATAGTATTGGGTTCCAAAGCCGGTGCTGCGCTCTGCGGATCACGCTCATCGCGATGAAAACTCGAACTTGGGATGCGGCGCAGCACCGTGGGTGACGCAGACGGGGACACTGAACCACCGGACGGAAGCGGTGTCCCCGACTCGTGAGGTGGGAAGTAGAAGCATATGAGCGCGGTGAGTATGAAAAAGACTGCGGATAGAGTGCCTGGGTTATCGGCGAAGAGCGTCATGGAAAGGAGGAGCGGCACAACAAGGAAGAGCCATTCGGAGAGGAATTGGAAGGATTTGGGAGGGGGGAAGCGCGAACGTATGCTGGAGTGCAGCGCGATGGAGGCCTTGAGAGCCGAAGGTTAGCGCAATTGGGTGGGTAAAGGTGGTGGAGAGGAACAGAACGGGAAAGACGTACCAGAGCGACGAGGGATATCATATTGATATGGAATACTGTAGAACCGGTCATACCGGCAACGAATGACTCTTTGGCAGTTTTGTAGTCATCGCCATCTTGGTGACTGGCCAAGACCATCGATGAAGAGCGCAAAGTCACTAATTTGGGGGTGACTCTAAGGCCAAGAAAACTGTACTTCAAGGTCGCGTTTGTCGCGTTTGTCGCGTCGTCGTAGACGTCGTCTGAAGGTGTGTGCTGCGAGCGTGTGGCTGTGAGGGTTGGGTTCACGTGCGCGAACACGTGTCAAGTTTCGGAATTTACCGAGACACCGGTGCCATAATAAATAAAGTACTAAAGTACTATTTACATCATACATATCATATTCCTACACAAGCCAGCCCAACAATTATCGACTACATTGCTATTCCCTCTTTAGTACCAAATTCATTGAACCCTGCCGTTGTAGTGATGGCGTTTACGGAAAACCTGAGTTGCTTAAATGGTGGCGATGGCAGCCCCGACGACGCCGAGTCAGTACTTGAATCTGGCCTGAGTCGCAGAATATTCATGGGACGATTCAGTTCTCTACTATAAGTGAAAATTTGGCATAAGGATTATATACGCTCTGACGTGTGCGTACCTGTCTCCAGAGTTATAGTTATAGAGCATCCTGAACATCACAGTCGTGCCGATGGACCTGTTGTGTGAGGCGTTCAGACGACTTGCACGGAAGGGGCTAGAAACCTGGGGCCAAACTTACGCAATAACGACTGGAATCGATAGTTCAGGTTTAATAATAGAGCATAAAAAAAAAAGTTGGTGTGCGAGAGACTGACCTCTTGGAATTTGGAGTATCTGTTTCTTGGGGTTAGAGCGCTAGATCAGAGACTCGGAGAAAGGAATCAGTACATACCAAATTGATCGATGCTTCAGGTCCCACGCAATACAAGGCCGTAAGTTGGGTTTTTCAGAAAGCTGAGAAGGGTTTTTCCGCTCACAATTGATGTTCAAGATGAGGAGTGTCTATTTATGGGTGAGCAACGACGTACAAGGTCTAGGAGATAGTGCGTACAAAAGTAGGCACCTCAACTGCTACCGCCAATGCAAACCATGTCCACCCCTAGAAGAGTAGACCAGCTGGTTGATCCCAACGGGTTCACCGCAGGGTGATCACCTTACCTGTTGACAGAGCATGTTCCAAACCCCAAATGGTCGGGCTGGTCGTTGTTGCAGAAGCCCAATAAGCATAGCCAGGAGGAGAAACGCATACGTGGCAGTCGTCGCGATGGACATCCCGATCAGATACCAAAAGGGAGCGCGTACGACGCAGCCAGCGTAGTCTGGGCTGGAACTCCAGAATGCGCGGATCTGCAAGGGTTCCTATGCTATTGGCTTTGTTTGACTGTTTTAGAGCAACGGTACACGTACTCCAGTTAACACTGTATACGTAAATGTTTTCCCTGATTCAGTGCTCGGTGGCGGTTAGAGAAACGGTAAACGGACTGAGGAGGGAAGCACCCGAATGCGCGGCAAGAACCGTCACAGTGAGGCCGATGACCAAATTGGAGCACTTCCATATCGCGATCCTGGATGAACCAAGGCCACTGATCTGAGCATAAGCACCAAGTATTTCTGACTGAACTTACACGCGAACAACGATAAGCAACAGTGCGAGTTCGAATTCGAGGAGAGGGAATATCTGGTGAACAAGTAAGGTGTCTTTCCAAAAATTCCAGCATGTAAACTGACAAAAGCCGTCGAAATCCAAGCCTGATGGGCGGATAAGCACATGTTTCGTTAATATTTGCCAAGCGAGATTACTCAGATGACGTACCTGGCAATTGATCTGAGATGACGCGTCAAGTCCCACAAGGAAAGACACAACACACGCAATGCTGGTGAAACGGCAAGCCAAGTATATCTACATTTGATGTGGTCGTCAGTATCTATCACCTCAACGGCACCCTCGTTTTCCTGGCACATACTAGGCCTGGCCATCTCAGCGGACGTTTGCCATAGAAGAGCTTCCAGTCAAAGTCCAGGTTAGAGAGGAAGTACCAGCTGTTCTCATATAATGCGAAGGCATGGAGGGGAAGTTTAAACGAGGTTCACGAAGGACAGAAGACTTCATACATACACCTTGACTCCATCGATAAAATGTAGCACTTTGACTACGGTAACTGCAAGACTAGGTGAGAGTGGTATTAATGTAAGTGCAACAGGCAGGCTCACTGAAGTCTTTAGTACCGACGCCCTCACTCATTGGGCGGAATTCTTTACGTGAGGAAGAGATACTGAGATAAACGCCATTCCCCGCTCAAGGGCTTTCATATAAGCTACACGAACGCCAATACCACGCATGATATGGACAAGTAAGGGAGTGATATAAAGCCCCCGAACATTCTCTGATCAAGGGGGCATTAATAGAAACCAGACCGGGAAACGGGCATTTTCTCATGATCACTGCATGCAGTGTGTGCTATCCATATTGGAGGGAGGGCGTAGGGGTAGGGTGGGGTCGTGAACCGAGAGATATGAGTGACGTGAGGCGGCAGTAGATGGGCTCAGGGCAGTAACACCTGATCATCACGGAAAACTAAGAAAGGACCATCTTCGCGGAATAGAATGGGGAAATATCGGTTCCGAGTGGCCCAATTATGCTAAGCTTAGTAGTGGGGCGGCACGGGGGCTATGAGTGCTCCTTATGGAAGGCGCAAAACGATATCATCTTAACAAAAAAGCAAATGATGAGTATCGCGAGAAACAAGGCTATACTAGTCCGCGACACTAGTAAATGTTCATCAAACAGGAGCTCTCGAAGGCAAAGGCAAAAGGCAGTCGAATGGGGAGAAGGCGAGACGTCGGGCTTGCGTCAAATAATGACATGTTTGGATGATCCGCGTTTCTACCAGCCCCGTTAACTTGCAAATACGCCACAGATGGCGGCTCAAGGACAGACGGTGGGGTCCTAACTCGGCCTTTTAAAGTGCAGCGCAAGACTAGCCGATACGGAAAAAAGATTTCATGCAGTCAGGTTGTCTCCGTCCAGCTGCTGCACGTGAGCTTTGTAAGTAAGCAATTCACAACACGCATTGACTGCAGAACCCAGCCGATCACACGCTGCACATAGTCAGAGAGCCAAGATTGAGGTACGTGGTACTGAGCGCCCAGGCCACAGTTGTCCAGGGACCTGTAGACCGAGCGCCAAGCTAATTCACAAGCACGAGAAGTAGCGCAGACAAATCCCGGATCGTGCTAGGCAGGTTGGAAACGAGGAAATTGTTGTACGAACAACAAGACAGGTGGGATAAAAAACCTCATGGCGAAGAAATGAGCATGCCACGGAACTTCCTCCACAGAAATGTTATTCGGGGGGACACACAATAAGTGTGTAATAATAAGGATAATGAGGTTGTGGCGCCCGACACGATCACCCGGGTGGTTGGGTGAATCAGCTCGCCGCTCGGATGCCATCAATCGTCACAAGGGGCATCCCCTCGGCTGACTGGGGAAGTCATGTCTAGGGTTTAAACCAAAACATGCTGATAAATGCAGTACGCAGCGCCTAGTCACAAGCTTGTTCGGGTCTTGATGGCAAGACGAACGACAAACATTCGGCGACGAGGGAGAGTGCGCATGTGTCCGAGCTCAATTACACGTCTACCCACGCGTCTGCTTATTTCCAAGAAGTTGGGCAAGCGACGAGAATAGGGTAATACGCGATTTCCCCGAGCGCAGTAGAGAGGGCTGCTAAGAGAAGGGACATGAGATTGCGACGAATGATGGGAGGCCCAGATTTAACAATGACCGAAAAACAGCTTCTGGATAAGGCTGCTTTAAGCCTCCCGTTGCGCAAGATTTCCCAGAAGTCCCCTGAGGTATGAGGGGGGTCCTGGATCAGCAGACCTTTCTTGACAGGCTCTGGGAAAAGGAATTTATGAGGCTATGCGGAGGTGATGATCAAGCGACGAGGAAGGGGTCTGGGCCGCAGCAAGGGGCAACAACCCAACCTTTACCCGGAACATTACGTCATAAGATTAAGTAATCAGGAAGACAACATCTCCACCGTGGAGGATGCCCCTATAGACTAATTGACATCAGCGCCACATTTACGTGACAGACGATTGCGGATGCAGACACAGCCAGCCTTGAACCACTAATGGTCATTTGATGAGTAGCGTAGACCCTGGGCTCAATGCAGCACTTTTCCAGCCAAGAGGACAGAGATATGAAAGACGTGAAGTGTATGTATTCTGAGGCACGAGTTCTCCAGCACCCGCAACCATTTTCGCCATTTAATCTCTCAATTCGTCGCTAGAGGACCCGCGGTTACCGTGATTCTTGTGTATTGAATAAAGCATAGCCCAAGAACGTAAGTGCACCTCTTTCCAGAGCATATGCCCTTCTATCATCAGTAATTGATTATTTCTTATTCGTAGCCTCCATTATGGAACTCGACCAAATGATCACTTCTCATCAGCGTGATCTCTCAAGGATCCCTCGATCTCATCCCGCTTACACTGCCTACATCCACCTTCTGGCTACATCACGATTCAAGCGCTATCAGCTATCAGAGCAGAAGGAAGATCTTGATAAATCTATTGTTCATTACACCGAAGCGATCTTTCTTCCACCTTCCTGGGGATTCTACCTAAATGTGGTTCAAGTCTTCTTTCGACTCGCACTTTCCCTTCTTCGTCGTTCCAAGAAGTTCAAGCAACCTGAAGATGTCAAGTGTACTGTTGAATATTTTTGTTATCTCCGAGGACTACCCCTTGATACCTTTGAGGTCCCTCACGAAGACGTCACGACATCGCTTATTGAGGCGTTGAGTATTCAAGTTGAGCTGGAAGCGGGTGGGACGGGGGATATTGAGGAGATGGTGGTCCTCTGCCAAGAACTTCTTGCTTGTCACAGCTCAGCAAACTATCCAACTCAGGCCATTACCGCCTTGGTCTCCGCCATTTTATGCAAATTCCGTCAAGGGAAGCAAGTACAGTCATTAGATGGAGTCATTCAATGCCTTCGAGACGCGCTGAAGATCTTCCCGCCAGGCTTTCATCTAGTTTTTCTCGGACTGGCTATTTCCCTCTTAATTCGATACGGAACAAATTATTTAAACGGCGATTACGATGAGGCAATGACCCTCCTAGAAAGTGTCATTGCCTCCAATCCCCCGGGAGAGAGCGCCAGTGCGTCTCAGGCTATTGCTTCAGCGATGGCCACAGCACTTGCGGGTCTACGGGCTACCATCTATCCAAACCCACAATATTTAGAGGAGGCCAATTCCCGTCTTCGTGCCTCACTCAGCTCTTCTTCTCTCGACAGTGACCTTCGGCATAGTTTTACACTCGCGATGGCAATGCTTGCTAAGGAGCGCTTCAATTGCTTTGGTCTCACGGAAGCACTTCAAGAGGCGCATTCTTATACTTCCGAAATGGTCAACCTTGCATCGTCCTCAGCTTACGGTACATTTGAAGAAAATATTGACAATGTGGAAGCTGTCCGGGCGGCGTATCCGATGGCGGTGGTAGAGGAGAAAATTCAAAATATTCGGAAACTGATCTCCAAGACTCCGCCAAGGTCCTCCGAGCGCAACGAGTACCTCCAACGTCTTGCGGATTGGTATAGAACCAAGTATTCTCGTACCAACGATATCGCGGACCTTGAAGAGGTGATCAAGTGCCGCCGGGTGCTGGTTGCGTCAACTGACACGAGTCATCTATTTGGATTCCAACCGGCAGGCTCTTTGGGCTTTGACCTCTACATGGCGTTTGAGTGTTCGAATAAAATGGAGTACCTTGACGAGTCTATCGCCGTGCATCGTGTTGTTCTCAAAATGCAAAGCGCGCAGCCATTCCGCGTCAAATTGATTCAACAGCTTGTTGCGTCGTTATCCAAACGCCTCGAGTTGCGTTATAGCAGACAGGATTTGGATGAAGTCATTGAGCTAATTTCTCTGGGTGTCAATGACAAATTCGCAAAGGTATCTGACCGATTTGCTTATTCATGCGCCTGGGCATCCATTTCTCGGGCGGCCAGACACCCATCCGTCTCCTTTGCATATGAGAAGGCCATGTCATTAATGCAGAGTTCATTGGTCTCCGCGCCGAACTTACAAATGCAGCATGCTCGACTGGTCGCAATGCAAGGGCTCTGCGACAAGATGCCACTGGACTACGCGTCTTACCAGATCGACATGGGTCAACTCACTCAGGCTATTGAGACTCTAGAACAAGGGAGGGCCTTACTATGGTCTGAAATGCGTGATCTTCGCAATTCGATGGATCAACTTTCTCGATTCAATTCACCTTTGGCGGCGAAAATTGCAGCAATTAATCAGGATCTCGAGTCACTCACCATGTCTGTCACGCCGAGTGGGACTATAGAGATCAGTGATGGTGGATCACAGGTTGATGATGGGATGGACCCATTTGGTCGTCTGGTTGTGAAGCAACAGAAGCTTCTGGAGGAGCGAGATGCACTCGTGTCGCAGATCCAAGATTTACCAAGGTTTGGAGACTTTCTGAAGACGCCGTCGTTCGAAACTATTCGTCTTGCCGCTTCACATGGGCCAGTCATTATTATCAACCATAATGAGTGGCGTTCCGATATCCTCATACTCTTTCAAGACTCTCCCCCTTCCCTTATCCCTACAAGTAACAATTTCTACCAGCGTGCAAATAAACTAAGAGATCGCCTAGTGGTCGCACGAAAGGAGGGTCTCGACTCAGAGAGATACGGACGCGCTTTACGTTCTGTGCTCGAGGGCCTTTATAACCTCGTCGGTAGACCAGTCATCGACAGGCTATGTGCTTTGGGCATACCAGAACAATCACGAATTTGGTGGTGTCCGACGTCGGTTTTCTGCTCTCTTCCACTTCATGCGATGGGCCCAATCCCATCAAATGACGGCGTCAAGCGGTACTTTTCAGATCTGTATATCCCTTCATACACACCGACACTCTCTGCACTGATCGAGTCTCGCAAACCCAGTCCAAAAACGTCGTACCAACCTTCGTTACTCCTTGTGGCTACTCCAGATGAATCCTTACCAGGCGCTTATGGAGAGATGGCAGTCATACAGTCTTTCAATTCGCGGGTGCCAGTGGCTACCCTCTGTGGGAAGAATGCGACACCGGCTGATGTGGTGGAAGGACTGCGACATCACGGATTTGCACATTTCGTGTGTCATGGAACACTCGAGACTGGTAAACCATTCGATGCATCATTCGAGCTGTTCGATGGCGAGCGACTTACACTGCTGGACATCGTACGGTCTCGACTTCCCGCTGGTGAATTTGCATTCCTTGCTGCATGTCACACTGCGGAATTGACAGACGAAAGTATTGCGGATGAAGGACTTCACCTTACTGCGGCAGTTCAATATTGTGGATTTCGAAGTGTGGTCGGGACGATGTGGGAGATGGCGGATATAGATGGGCGTGAACTTGCAGATAATTTCTACAAGTCGATGTTCTCTGGGAATGGACAAGGGGTAGGTTATCACTTGAGGTCTGCGAGGGCGCTTCGTGATGCGACGCGGAAGATGAGGAGAAAGAAGGGGATGACTCTGGAGCGGTGGGTGAACTTTGTCCATTATGGTGTGTGATAGAGGAAAGATTTCGCTCACGGTTAGTATCTTAATAACGTTTGGGTAAGAGCCTTTGGCTTCACCTACTTACATCGTATGTCAAGAAATTTGCATAGATGGTTTTTTGTTCGATAGTATATCACTAAGTGAGGAAGCATATGATTGGACATAGTATTGTGCAGAGCCAATCCGCGGTGAGTGCGAAGCAAAGTGTGTTCCCTAAAGAGTAAGATGAGCAATGAACAGAGAGGAGAAAAGAGGGGAGCCCGCGCAACGCAATGAAGTCGATGAGAGTAGGATCGTGCTGGAAGTTACTGATGACGGTGCTGGTGGTGCCATTTGACCTTGCGCCTTGTTCGATAACTGTCCTTGCACGCGAAAGAGAGAGAGGGAGAGAGAAAAGCTAGATTGCTGGTTTGCTGACTACAAGCAGTATAGATACCTTTTATATACTTGTTCAGAGTCCAGATTTTGAAAAGAGCGGTATATTAAAAGAAAGCCGTAGATGGCGAATTTGGTAAGGTGGAAAGAGACAAGGAGGGTAAGAACCAGGTCGAGAAGACGGTGAAGTGCAAAGGAGTGGATGGAGAGGTGAAGAAAATGAGAAAATTGATGGTAGGGAATGGACGGGTAGCCGGCCCGGAGTTAAGACAGTATGATGTAGCTGATAAGATGAACCTTGAAACTCGCACCATGCATTGGACGCTTTGAAGTATAGTAAAGTTTGTCTAAAAATGAGATCTAATATCAGAAAATTTCTAGTTCAGGGCTCATACAAAGAGTTAACCAAGAGTGAAGGCGGCCGAAGGTTTCATGCCCAACGCCCACACTTTCTTACAGTATTTATTTTTTGGCATCACCCTTGGGATTTGTTTAAAAAATATCTAGTATGGACGGTTGTGTTTGGGTACGTGTGCCTCCACGGATACAAATACGAAAAAAATAATATGTAGATGACTAACCCCAAAAGAGGGTTTATATGTTAAGGCGGTCGACAACTGCTGAAGAGAGAAGGTTCTTCGCGGAAGGGCACGCGTGTTAATGCTATAGATTTTGATTCATAGCTTGATTACGGTTACCTCATAAGTAGATGCAATAATGGTGTTCATAGAGCAGAGCGGCCTGTGGTGATCGGAGAAGAAAGATGAACAACTGTCCTTAAGCGATACCATAGATGGAGTATATAAACTAGATATTTTTTAAACAAATCCCACGGGTGATGCCAAAAAATCAGAAAAATCAATACTATTTCCAATCATATACCTCCACACGAAGTGATATACTATCCAACAAAAAACCATCTATGCGAAAGCTTTCCTCCATCACGCACCATAATGGACAAAGTTCACCCACCGCTCCAGAGTCATCCCCTTCTTTCTCCTCATCTTCCGTGTCGCATCACGAAGCGCCCTCGCAGACCTCAAGTGATAACCTACCCCTTCTCCATTCCTAGAGAACATCGACTTGTAGAAATTCTCTGCAATTTCACATCCGTCTATATCCGCCATCTCCCACATCGTCCCGACCACACTTCGAAATCCACAGTATTGAACTGCCGCGGTAAGATGAAGTGCCTCGTCAGCAATACTTTCGTCTGTCAATTCCGCAGTGTGACATGCAGCAAGGAATGCAAATTCAGCAGCAGGCAGTCGAGACCGTACGATGTCGAGTAGAGTAAGGCGCTCATCTTCGTATAGCTTGAATGATGCATCGAATGGTTTCCCTGTCTCGAGCTTTCCATGACACACGAAATGTACCAATCCGTGATGTCGCAGTCTTTCCACCACACTAGCCGGTGTTGCGTTCTTCCCACAGAGGGTAGCCACCGGCAGCCACGCCTTGAGGGACTGTATGATTGCCATCTCTCCAAAAGCGCCTGGTAAGGATTCATCTGGAGTAGCCACAAGGAGTAACGAAGGTTCGTATGACGTTTTTGGACTGGGTTTGCGAGACTCGATCAGTGCAGAGAGTGTCGGCGTGTATGAAGGAATATATAGATCTGAAAAGTATCGCTTGACGCCATCATTTGATGGGATTGGGCCCATCGCATGAAGTGGAAGAGAGCAGAAAACCGACGTCGGACACCACCAGATTCGTGATTGTTCTGGTACACCCAAAGTGCGGAGCTTGTCAATGACTGGTTCACCGACGAGGTTATAAAGGCCCTCGAGTACAGAACGTAAAGCGCGTTTGTATTTGTCTGAATCAAGACCATCCCTTCGTGCGACCACTAGGCGATCTTTCAATTCATTTGCAAGACGATAGAAATCATTAGTTGTAGGGATAAGGGAAGGGGGAGAGTCGCGAAGGAGAATGAGGATATCGGAACGCCACTCATTATGGTTGATAATAATGACTGGCCCATGTGAAGCAGCAATACGAATGTTTTGAAATGACGGCGTCTTAAGAAAGTCTCCAAACCCTGGTAATTCTTGAATCTGCGACACGAGTGCATCTCGCTCCTCCAGAAGCTTCTGTTGCTTCACAACCAGACGACCAAATGGGTCCATCCCATCATCAACCTGTGATCCACCATCACTGATCTCTATAGTCCCACTCGGCGTGACAGACATGGTGAGTGACTCGAGATCCTGATTAATTGCAGCAAGTTTCGTCGCTAAAGGTGAATTGACACCATAAAGTTGATCCATCGAATTGCGAAAACCACGCATTTCAGACCATAGTAAGGCCCTCCCTTGTTCTAGAGTCTCAATAGCCTGAGTTAATTGACCCATGTCGATCTGGTAAGACGCGTAGTCCAGTGGCATATTGTCGCAGAGCCCTGGCATAGCGACCAGTCGAGCATGCTGTATTTGTAAGTTCGGCGCGGAGACCAATGAACTCTGCATTAATGACATGGCCTTCTCGTATGCAGCGGAGACGGACGGATGCCTATTCGCTCGTGTAACAAATGCCCAGAGACATGAAAAAGCGAATCTGTCAGGCATCCTCGCGAATTTGTCATTGACAGCCAAAGGAAATAGCTTAATGATTTCTTTAAAATCCTGTCTGTGACCAAGTAATTTAATGCGTTTGTATAAAAACGCAACAAGCTGTTGAATCACTTTGAAGCGGAATGGCTGCGCGCCTTGCATTTCGAGAAGACCACGATTCACGGTGATAGACTCGTCAAGGTACTCCATTTTATTCGAACACTCAAACGCCATGTAGAGGTCAATGCCCAAAGAGAGTGCGTGTTGGGGTCCAAATGGATGACTCGTGTCAGTTGACGCAAGTAGTACTCGGCGGCACTTTATCACCTCTTCAAGGTCCTTTATATCGTCAGTATGAGAGAACTTTGTTTCGTGCCAATTAACAAGATCCTCGATGTGTGTGGTGTGATTGGAGTTGCCCGGAGGAGTCTTGGAGATTAGTTCGCGAAGATTTTGAATTTTCTCCTCTACCACCTTCATCGGATACGCCGCCCGAACAGCATCAACTTTGTCAATTTGTTCTTGAGATGTGCCATGAGCTGAGGACGATGAGGCAAGGCTGACCATTCCAGAAGTATATGAACGTGCTTCTTGAAGAGCTTCTGTGAGACCGAAGTTCTCGAAGCGCATCTCAGCGAGGGATGCCATGCCATGGGTAACTCCATACCGAAGGTCGTTGTCAAGGGAAGAAGAGCCGAGTAAGGTACGAGAACGGGAAATCGCCTCCTCTAAATATCCTGGGTTTGGAAAGAAGTCAGCCCTCATGCGTGCAAGAAACGCGGCAAATGCCGAAGCCAGAATCTGAAATCGACTGGGGTCATCCCCAAGAGGACTTGAGCCAACGATACTTTCTAGGAGGACCATTGCCTCCTCATAGTCGTCATTCGAATAGTTTTTCCAGAATCGAGCTAAGAGGGAGGCAGCCAGTCCGAAACGGACTAGGTGCAAGTCTGGCGGGCAGATCTTCAGCGCGTCCCGCAAGCATTGAATGACTCCATCTAACGGCTGTACTTGCTCCCCTTGACTAAATTTGCGTAAAATGGCGTAGACAAAGGCGGTAATGGCCTGAGTTGGATAGTTTGCTGGGCTGTGACAGGCAAGAAGTTCTTGGCAGAGGATCACCATCTCTTCAATATCCCCTGTCCCACCCGCTTCCAGCTCAACTTGAATACACAACGCCTGAACAAGCGATGATGTGACGACTTTGTGCGGGACCTCAAAGGTTTTAAGGGGTAGCCCTCGGAGATAACGAAGGTATTCAACCGCACACTTGACATCTTCAGGTTGCTTGAACTTCTTGGAACGACGAAGAAGGGAAAGTGCGAGTCGAAAGAAGACTTGAACCACGTTTAGGTAGAATCCCCAGGAAGGTGGAAGAAAGATCGCTTCGGTGTAATGAACAATAGATTTGTCAAGATCTTCCTTCTGTTCTGATAGCTTATAGCGTTTGAATCGTGATCTAGCCAGACGGTGGATGCAGGTAGTGTAAGCGGGATGAGATCGAGGGATCCTTGAGAGAGCACGCTGATGAGAAGTGATCATTTGGTCGAGTTCCATAATGGAGGCTGTGAACAAGAAAAAATCAATTACTGATGATAGAAGGGCATATGGTCGGGAAAGAGGTGACTGAGTTGTGCACTTACGTTCTTGGACCATGCTTTATTCGATGCACAAGAATCACGGTAACCGCGGGCCCTCTGGCGATGAATTGAGAGAGTAAATGGCGAAAATGGTTGCGGGTGCTGGAGAACGGCGAACACACCTATAATACATGTTTTATAGAGCATGAGCATGAGGACAAAACGAGGCAACGAAGCATACAGGGCGGCTGTTCCCGGCCCACCTGGTACCGTTTGCTTGACTTTTGAGCTTTGGCGATCGTCGCACAACGGATCCAATCCGCGGTGAGTGCGAGGCAAAGTGTGTTCCCAAACCCAAAAGGAGAGAGGCAGGATGTGCTGTGCTTGTACTTGCGAATACGCTGCTTGCTGGTTCCATTTGACCTTGCGCTTGTCGTATTTAGCACACAAGGATAAAGATAAAAAAACTAGATTGCTGGTTCACTGGCTCTACAAGCATTGTAGATACCTTTATATTTTTGTTGAGAGTCCAGAGTGGTATAGTAAGAAGCAAGCCATAGAGTGTGAATTTGGATTAAAAAAAGACAAGTAAGATGAAGAGGCAATAAAGACAAGACGGAGAAGTGACGACAGAAAGGTAATGGATGGGCAGGCGGCCCGGAAATCACACAACCCAAATGCGCGTAATGAAAGAGAGGAGGCGAAGGTTTCATGCTTAATGCCCGAGCCATCCTTACAGCGGGAGAGGTAGCAGGCAGCAGGAGATGTTAACAAAAGAAGGGGTAGTGATACGCAATGATGCATGTCAAGTCAAGGTAAGAGACAAGGTAAGGGCCGAAAGAGGTAGCGACCCCGTTAGTAAAATTGACAATTGGTAAGGGAGGGTGAGAAGAGGCCAAAGTCACCTTACTCTCCCCCACCACTGACATCCCTAAAGTGGTAATATTGTCACACGACATCCCTAAAGTGGCAATCTTGTCACACGACTGTGATTTGTGATATTATTTATTTTGAAAAGGAAGTTATCGTTAAATATTTATTTTAAAAAGGAAAGTTATCATTGATCAACAAAATATCATTACAAATCAAAGTCATGTGACATGTAGACAGTGTACTCCGAGATGAAGGCATGGCCAGTACTCGAAAACATCGGAACATTCAGTCCTTCAAGAAATTCTCCAATAATCTTGATATTCTCACTTATGGCTTCTTCACAAGTCTTGTGCAGTAAGTGTAAAGGTACAAGATTTTTACACCATGCCTTGGAACATTTTTTTGTAGCAGAAGGAGGGAGGACATAAAGCATTTTCTTTTTTTGAAATTGATTTTATTTGCGCTTCAAGGCCGTGCCCAAATCGAGCGGCTACTCCCAGTACAAAGTAACTACTGGGTGAACAGTGGAGTAGTGGGAGACCACAGTGTTAGACCTCTTGGTAGAGGGAAAGTAAGGGGCAAGGAGAGTGTGGGTTAAAGGAAGGGTGGTGGGGAAGGGGGAGTGTAGAGAAGAGAAGCCGAGGTGCAGAGGTGCACTTACTAGAGTCACCCAACTTCACCAACTCAGACTTAATCTGGCTCGCAAGGTCATTCCAAAGAAAAGGGCCTAGTGAAGGCCCGCATGTCCTGGATAAATGTGAGCAAGTCCTTGACGAAAGGCTTGCAAGTGAAATGGATGTGCCACTGGGGGGGGAGGGGCAGGGCGTTGCAGGGGAGGAACTGGAGGTCAGCACAGCACGCAGCGTAGAGAGGGCACTCCAGGAGGACGTGGGGGAAGGTGGTGAGTGACGCCATTGCAAGTACACTGACAAGCCGAGAGTGGTTTGGTGGGGTGAAAATGCTCCATGTATTCGGAGATGAAGGCGTGGCCAAAACATTGTCTACATGTCACATGACTATGATTTGTAATGATATTTTGTTGATCAATGATAACTTTCCTTTTTAAAATAAATAATATCACAAATCACAGTCGTGTGACAAGATTGCAACTTTAGGGATGTCGTGTGACAATATTACCACTTTAGGGATGTCAGTGGTGGGGGAGAGTTGGGTGAGCTAAGAGGCCATGCTTCATCGCTCACACCTGGGGCCACGTTCTCCTTAAACCCCCGCTCGTTCTGGCCCGTCTTGCCTTCTCGCTCCTCTCGCTCGTTCAACCAGTCGCCCTTGTCTCCACAGTCACCCTGATATCGTCAATCGTGATACCACTCAGGGTAGTATCGAAGGATGGGGGCTGTCGTGCGTCATCAACTAATTCTTGTTGACTTTTCATCTTCCTTTCATCTTCACACCCATGACGTGGCTCCTTCTTTATACCACTTACACCTTTCCATAATAAACCTGGAATTGGCTCGTTTCATACTGACCTCATGTATTTTAAGACGAGTATCTTATCTATGAAACACCAGCCTGTCTCACCTCTTCGTCTCGTTGCGTGCACAACCTTCGAAGGTAGCGAACGGTCTACCAAGTTTCAAGAGTTTTGTCTCAGTGCTGTCATCGAAATCAAACCCTTCTTCTCTGTCCTTTTCTCTCTCCCAGAACCTCTCTCCGCTTCGAACTCACATGGTCTCGTGATCGATGAAATATACACGTCCAAGAAATACCGCTCGGGTCCGTCCTGGCATGAAAGGGATGAGCGCAGAATACTGATCTTGGGCAAAACCAAACTCGGGATTATTCTGGGATGTTGAACTCCTGGAACTTGTTGACAACCGGTTGGTCGATAAGCTAGCTCACAGGGGTCCTCGATTACAGAACCTAGAATGTGCTGGTATTGCTTTGATTCGAGAAGGTATTTTTTCGCGCACCCAACAGACAACCTCCCAATTCGTTTGCACGATTGTAGATGTTATCAGCTGTCGGAATAAGAGATGGACGTCCATTGTGGAGAAGGATGAGAATATCGGAACGCCACTGGCAATGATTGATAATGATGACCGGTCCACGTAAAGCAATGGACAGAGAGTGTCTTCAAGAAGTGTTCGAATCCCGGCAATCCTTGGATTTGAGACAGTAGGACATCCCGCTCTTCCAACAGGTTCCTTTGTTTCATGAGTGTGTGACCGAACATGTCCTCTCTTCGCGGACCTGGGTTCAAACTTCCTCATTCTTAAAAAGTAGAATAGAGCAGCTACGGCCTCAAGGCCTGTATTGACCTTTGTGAGTTTTGCTCAACACTTTCATTCCCATTCACATGATCTCCTGCCATTCCTACAGCGTGCACGTTCTACCTTCAAGCCAGTGCGACAAATCCCCTCTGAAGACCACGGATGGCCTGTTGGAAGTGCAGCCATAGCGTGCAACCGATTGATACCGGAGATGGCGGCCCGGATCCGATCATCACCGTATCAACACAATATTCAGAGCACGCAGGTCGCGCAAAATTTCATGGTTATTTGTATACTTTGCTTTATCATAAAGACTCAGTAGCATAGTTAGAAACCTCAGCCTTTCTATCCCAAAGACTGAGCTATGCATTTATAGCTCTCTACAGTAGTATCAGCCAGCATGAGTGGAATCAAATGGTCATTCTCTCTCTTTCTCTTATCTTGAGTACTAAGCAGCTATCTCGACGACGACAAGCACAAGTCCAATGGAACCAGCAGCAGCGAAGCCAGCAAAGTCTTTGACATATTCGACATATTGACATATTCAGCACATCAAGCATGTCGACTCATCAGCACCTTCGACGATTTCAGCATCTTACCTCTCCTTCCCTCTTTTCTTGTGGAACCTCTCTCTGCAAAGAACTCACACGGTCTCGCGATCGTACAGTGGGATGGAGGTGGTGTCTGAAGCCCCATCTCTATGATTTGTGGTGGCAGCCAGGGAAGCCATCCACCTCTGGTATTGGATGGGGGTGATTTGTTCTGAGGGGAGGAAAAAACTATGATTGTGGACAGTTTATAGTGTGTATCTAGTTACTCTAAAAGCCAAGCAGTGTGAGCGAGATGGTGGTGATCGGAGAAGAAAGACGCACAACCTTCCTTAAGCGATACTCCAGATGCAGAATATAAACTAGATATTTTTTAAACAAATCTCACGGGTGATGACAAAAAATCAAAAAAAATCAATACTATTTCCAATCATATACCTCCACACGAAGTGATATACTATCCAACAAAAAACCATCTATGCGAAAGCTTTCCTCCATCACGCACCATAATGGACAAAGTTCACCCACCGCTCCAGAGTCATCCCCTTCTTTCTCCTCATCTTCCGCGTCGCATCACGAAGCGCCCTCGCAGACCTCAAGTGATAACCTACCCCTTCTCCATTCCTAGAGAACATCGACTTGTAGAAATTCTCTGAAAGTTCATGCCCATCTATATCCGCCATCTCCCATATCGTCCCGACCACACTTCGAAACCCACAGTATTGAACTGCCGCAGTAAGGTGAAGTCCTTCGTCCGCAATACTTTCATCTGTCAATTCCGCAGTGTGACATGCAGCAAGGAATGCAAATTCACCAGCGGGAAGTCGAGACCGTACGATCTCCAGCAGTGTAAGTCGCTCGCCATCGAACAGCTTGAATGATGCATCGAATGGTTTCCCTGTCTCGAGTGTTCCATGACACACGAAATGTGCAAATCCGTGATGTCGCAGTCCTTCCACCACACCAGCCGATGTTGCGTTCTTCCCACAGAGGGTAGCCACCGGCACCCGCGAATTGAGAGACTGTATGATCTCCATCTCTCCAAAGGCGCCTGGTAAGGATTCATCTGGAGTAGCCACAAGGAGTAACGAAGGTTCGTACGACGTTTTTGGACTGGGTTTGCGAGACTCGATCAGTGCAGAGAGTGTCGGCGTGTATGAAGGAATATATAGATCTGAAAAGTATCGCTTGACGCCATCATTTGATGGGATTGGGCCCATCGCATGAAGTGGAAGAGAGCAGAAAACCGACGTCGGACACCACCAGATTCGTGATTGTTCTGGTACACCCAAAGTGCGGAGCTTGTCAATGACTGGTTCACCGACGAGTTTGTAAAGGCCCTCGAGTACAGAACGTAAAGCGCGTCCGTATCTCTCTGAGTCGAGACCCTCCTTTCGTGCGACCACTAGGCGATCTCTTAGTTTATTTGCACGCTGGTAGAAATCGTTACTTGTAGGGATAAGGGAAGGGGAGAGTCTTGAAAGAGTATGAGGATATCGGAACGCCACTCATTATGGTTGATAATAATGACTGGCCCATGTGAAGCGGCAAGACCAATAACTTCGGTCTCACAGAAGCCCTTCAAGAATCACATTCATATACTTCCGAAATGATCAGCCTTGCCTCATCGTCCTCAGCTCACGGCACATCTCAAGAACAAACTGACATTGTGGGTGCTGTCCGGGCAGCGTATCCAATGGCGGTGGTAGAGGAGAAAATCCAAAATCTTCGAAAATTGATCTCCAAGTCTCCGCCAAGGTCCTCCGAGCGCAACGCGTACCTCCAACGTCTTGTGGATTGGTATAGAACCAAGTTTTCGCGTACCAACGATATCACGGACCTTGAAGAGATGATCAAGTGCGGCCGGGTACTAGTTGCGTCAACTGACACGAGTCACCTATCTGGGCTCCAATCAGTACTCTTTTTGGGCTACGATCTTTACGCTGCATTTGACAGAAGCACATCCCGCTCCTCCAGAAGCTCCTGTTTCTTGACCACCAGAATACCGAATGGGTCCATCCCATCATCAACCTGTGATCCACCATCGCTGATCTCTATAATCCCACTCAGCGTGACAGACATAGTGAGTGACTCGAGATCCTGATTAATTGCTGCAAGTTTCGTCGCTAGAGGTGAGTTAAATCCAGAAAGTTGATCTATCGAATTGCGAAGATCACGCATTTCAGACCATAGTAAGGCCCTCCCTTGTTCTAGAGTCTCAATAGCCTGAGTGAATTGACCCATGTCGATCTGGTAAGACGCGTAGTCCAGTGGCATCTTGTCGCAGAGCCCTCGCATTGCGACCAGTTGAGCATGCTGTATTTGTAAGGTCGGCGCCGAAACCAATGAACTCTGCATTAATGGCATGGCCTTCTCATATGCAACAGAGACAGATGGGTGTCGGGCCGCTCGAGTAATGAATGCCCAGAGACATGAAAAAGCAAATCGGTCAGGTACTTTCGCGAATTTGTCATTGACACCCAAAGGAAATAGCTCAATGACTTCATCCAAATCCTGTCTGCGACCAAGCAATTCAAGGCGTTTGAATAAAGACACAAAAAGTTGTTGGATTACAGAGAGGTAGAATGGCTGGGCGCTTTGCATCTTGAGAACACCACGATGCACAGTAATCGACTCATCGAGGTACACCACTTTATTCAGCGAGGGATGCCATGCTATTGGTAAAACTATGCCGAAGGTCGTTGCCAAGGGAAGAAGAGCCAAGTAAGGTACGACAACGGGAAATCGCCTCCTCTAAATATTCTGGGTTTGGAAAGAAGTCAGCCCTCATGCGCGCAAGACTCGTGGCAGATGCCGAAGCCTGAATCTGAATTTCACTGGGGTTATCTCCAAGAGGACTTGAGCCAGCGATACTTTCTAGGAGGGTCATTGCCTCCTCGTAATCGTCATTCGAATAAATTTTCCAGAATCGAATTATGAGGGCAGTGGCCAGTCCGAGAGGGACTACGTGCAAGTCTGGCGGGCAGATCTTCAGCGCGTCCCGCAGGCATTGAATGACTTCATCTAACGGCTGTACGTGCTTCCCTTGACTAAATACTTCGATTATAACCCCAGAGAGGGCAACAATGGCAATGGCGCCGGCTGAATAGTCTGCTGAGCTGTGACAAATGAGAAGTTCTTGGCAGAGGATCACCATCTCCTCAATATCCCCCGTCCCACCCGCTTCCAGCTCAACTTGAATACCCAACGCCCGAACAAGTGATGGTGTGACGAATTCGTGCGGGACCTCAAAGGTATCAAGGGGTAGTCCTCGGAGATAACGAAGGTATTCAACTGCACACTTGGCATCTTCAGGTTGCTTGAACTTCTCGGAACGATGAAGAAGGGAAAGTACGAGTTGAAAGAAGACTTGAACCACATTTAGGTAGAATCTCCTGGAAGGTGGAAGAAAGATCGCTTCGGTGTAATGAACAATAGATTTATCAAGATCTTCCTTCTGTTCTGATAGCTCATAGCGTATGAATTGTGATTTAGCCAGAAGGTGGATGCAAGCAGTGTAAGTGGGATGAGATCGAGGGGTCCATGAGAGAGCACACTGATAAGAAGTGATGATTTGGTCGAGTTCCATTATGGAGACTGCGAATAAGAAAAAATCAATTACTGTTGATAGAAGGGCATATGGTCGGGAAAGAGGTGACTGAGTTGTGGACTTACGTTCTTGGGCCATGGTTTATTCAATGCACAAGAGTCACGATAACCGCGGGTCCTCTAGCGATGAATTGAGAGATTAAATGGCAAAAATGGTTGTGGGTGCCGGAGAACGGCGAAGACCACGCCTAGCATGAGGACAAAACGAAGCAACGAGGCAATGCAGGGTGGCTGTTCCCCGGCCCGTCAACCCAGTACCATTGGCTTGACTTTGAGCTTGCTTGCGATCGTCGGTGTACTCACAGAATTGCTAGCGCTTCATACAGTGTATCCAATTCTCGGTGAGTGCGAGGCAAAGTGTGTCCCAAAAAGAGAGAGGCAGGGTGTGCCGTGCTTGCGCTTATGAATACGCTGCTTGCTGGTTCCATTTGACCTTACACTTGTCGTCGTTGTGAAGTTATTTAGCACACAAAGATAAAGAGAAAAAACCAGATTGCTGGTTCACTGGCTCTACTAAACCATTGTAGATACCTTTATATTTTTGTTGAGAATCCAGAGTGGTATAGTAAGAAGCAAGCCGCAGAGAGTGAATTTGGATAAAAAAAGACAAGTGAGAGGAAGAGGCAATAAAGACGAAGAAGTGATGACAGAAAGGTAATAGATGGGCAGGCCGCCCGAATTGGGCCCATAATGAAAGAGAGGAGGTGTTACGGTTGGCAGACCGTTCAGCGTGTCAAGTTCGATGCCAAATGTTCAATCTGGCGGAGTTCGGGTGATGAGACAAATGCTAAGCGTGCTAGGCGAAGCAAAGAAAGTATCTGATATTCCTGAGACTAGAGTTCTATGGGAAACAAGAGATCGAGACTAAAGATATTATGAGAGAAGATGGGGGTTTAAATAGATACGAGAACTTATGATGTCGCGCTGCGATTAACTAGGTTACGCTTGGGTGTGGCTGACATTGAGGGCGACCGCTTGGATGTGGCTGACAGGAAGAGCGACCTCTGGAATGCATGGTTGGATCTTGGATGGAATGTGTGTGAGTGAGGTGGGTTGCTATGATTAGGAACTAAATAGAATTAAATGATGATTCCTGGGATAATCTTGTAAAGAGTCTGGTCGTTAAGTCGTAATATCGTTAAGTCGTAACAGGAGGCGAAGGTTTCATGCTCAATGCCCGGGCCATCCTTACAGTGGGAGGTAGCAGGCAGCAGTACATATTGACAAAAGGGGTAGTGATCCACAATGATGCGTGTTAAGTCAAGGTAAGGGCCAAGATAAGGGCCAAAAAATAGTCCGTACTGCAGCTATCACGGTTTGGTTTATGTGCGCAATACTCGAAAATATAACATATTTGTGTATAAGGTTCAAGGCGTTTTGATGATCC
Organism: Multifurca ochricompacta; assembly: GCA_022496185.1. Classification (NCBI taxonomy): domain Eukaryota; kingdom Fungi; phylum Basidiomycota; class Agaricomycetes; order Russulales; family Russulaceae; genus Multifurca; species Multifurca ochricompacta. Next base: position 76,320 of record WTXG01000130.1, read on the forward strand.
AATGGCCCTAGAAATTGGAAAACGTGTGTAGCGACCCCGCTAGTAAATTGACAACTGGGAAGGGAGGGTGAGAAGAGGCCATGCTTTATCGCTCACACCTGGGGCCACATTCTCCTTAAGTCTCCGCCCGTTCTGGCCCGTCTTGCATTCTCGCTCCTCTCGCTCGTTCAACCAGTCACCCTCGTCTCCACAGTTACCCTTGTATTTGTTGAACCAGAGTACCGGTACAGAGCTACCGGAGATCGGTCCAACATAAGATTGTGATCATGCGTTTCAGAGATAACGCAGCCGATCACAATCACTTAGATACTTAATGATCCTAATACATCCGAAAGTGGTCATGTGACTATAATCACATTATAAACGCGTTGTACTTACGATTAGATTAATAGCCAATTAGTACATGCAGATGTATATAAAAGCCTATGTAAATATGCTACAGAAATTAAGTTGCTATCGCATTATTGAAAGCATCTAAGCCTCTACACAAAAAAGGTGAGATAGAGTAGTAAAGTAGCATCTAAAGTACAGTCTGTGCCATGCCTGATTCTTCAGGTTATGGGCCCTGGTGGGCATCTTGCGCCTCTATGGCTGCAATACATACTTTGCGCCTTTAATGGCTGCAACAAAATTATCTGCGCCTTCAATGGCTGCAATAAGTTCCTGTGCCTATACGGCTGCAAAAGTGATGCTACCAGTGAACGAAACGTTCATGCGCCTTTATGGCTGCACTGCAAAATGCACCTTTAAGGCTGCATAAGGCTATTAAAAAAGCTCACCATTTGCGCCTTTATGGCCGCATCAATGGAGTCTAAAGAGCCTGGGTTTTTGCTTTGTGTTTTGGGTACCGGTTGTCGCATTCAATGCTGACCATGACTTCTTTTACAGAAATCAACTACTCAAACCCTTTTGTCAAAACCCTTATCACATCCCAACAATGTCGTCTCAACTCACTACCATTGTCCCTGTCTGTGACAGATCCAACTACCATGAATGGGTTGGAATCATGCAGGCCTACCTCATGGCCAATGGACTCTGGGAAATAACCAATGGCACTGATCTTAAAATTACTGCCAAGGATGAGCAGCATCCCACTGCAGATGAGCTCAGAGATCAGAAGGAATGGGAGTGCGCTGACAATCGAGCCATCGGCACCATTGTCCTGTGCCTATCAGCTTCCATTCAGCAGGAACACCGCTCCACGATCTCTGCTAACGCTTTATGGGTAGCCCTCAAAGCTAAGTACGGCGCTGTGGGACCATCTGCGATCTTCAGGGACTTCAAGGAGGCCCTGAACTTCCGCTTGGACTCATCAAAGCACCCTGCCCCTCAGATCAATCGTCTCCAAGTCGCTTTTGAGTGGCTTGAGTCCAATAGCATTACCATCCCTGATATGCTGCAGGGAATGTTGAGACGAGCCGGACTCCCGGGTGGACTCGATCTAACAATCGTGATAAGATAAGCTAAAGTGCGTCCATTAACTGATTGAGATACAATTCCACATTGCACGCACAACACACTCCTTCTTATATCTTGTCACAAGTAAATAGAACTATTTACTGTTATGATTGTCACGCTTCTATGTAGTATAAAAGGTCGTTACATTGTACGCGTTCACTTCAGTTTTGACCACAACAACTGAAGTGAGTATCAGTATCTTATCTTTACTGTAGTTAGCTAATGCTTAGTAACAGCCTATCCGCTATCTACATAGGTAAAGATACTAATTAATATATCAGTTTTGACCACAACAACTGAACCTATCCGCTATCTACATAGATAGCTAAACTCTTTATCAGCTGCGTTTCATCAGGTTATGGGCCCTGCCCTAATCTAAATTATCCAGAAGAAGATCTAGTATTTTACACAAGCTCCCTTGAAGTCGAACAAATGCAAATTTATTCTCCCAGAAAAGGCGAGCCTCTGTTTAATGTTTTTTGTAGTATACCTCAATTCCACGGCCCCTGGAGCCGGTGGATCGGTGTAGACTGGACCCCTTATTGGGTTTCCCACGAACCGTGCGACGGAGCGTGGCAACGCAGAAGCACGTGTGAGTTTTCTCTCAGCCCAGAAGCGCGATTACATAATTATCATAAAGTACTATAATTTACTTATCCCGGGGAAACGTGCACATGATAGCTGGTTAGGCACCGTGCATGAGCCGGATGCGGCCTTACTGCCAAGATAGGAAGCCGGGTGGGAGGCCCCGGGGACTATTTGCCTACTGAACGGTTGGCTCCGACTCCACAGGATGGGGCGTAGTTTTTGGGTCTAGAACAAGGCGGGGTAGTCACTCCCCTGAGCGCTTGGGCTCGTCACAACTGCGGTACACTAGATAGTTATGGTAGTAGATAGATCGCGCGTTTTGGTGTCTGAGAGACTGGATCCTCTGTGGATTCAGGGAGTACAGTTGATACACCAGAGGTACTAGGATCTTCATAATCTGGGTCTGACTGCTCCTCTCACCCAGATTGGAAATCATCGCACCAGCAGTAATTTGTAGATATGGCACCATCATTTTCTGTCCCACCATCAGCAACGATCGAGATCCTGGATGGATCTAACTGGGCAGTTTGGTTGGCGCAGATGATGGCTCTTTTCCGTATGAACGGAGTCCGGGACCATCTCATCAGTGATAAACCTGATCCCGCAGGGAATTGGGACTCTGAAGAGGGGGTTCTCTTAGGTGTCTTGGAGATTTACACTCAAAAAGATGTCTGGCAGACAGTAGCGGATGACACAAAGTTCAAAACTTGTAGGACCAAGTGGGAAGAGCTCAAACGCGTTTACGGGGGTGTGGGATCGATGTCTGCGTTTAACACCTGGGCTGCCCTCACCGGCACTTCCTTGAGCGACTCATCACCCATGCTCCCTCAGCTGCAGAAGTTGAATGATGCACGCATTACCCTGAAGAACAATGAGATGGAGATCTCAGATTTACAGTACAGTTTCATCCTGATCAAAGCATTACCCAATTCGTACTCGGCAGTCGCTTCCACCATCCTGGCGTCCGGAACGCCGTCGGATCTTTCCCCTCAAGTTATTCAAGAGCATATACTTAATGAGGAAGGTCGTCGGTCCGGTGCTTCCGCATCTCTGAATAAATCTGCGCCCATCAAGAAAGACAAGAAGAACATCAAATGTTACTATTGTCAGAAAAACGGGCACAAGATTTCGGAATGCCGGAAAAAGAAAAAGGATGAGGAGGACAAGAAGGCGACGGGAAGCAAGGATGGTCAGAATAAGGCCGTCAACGCGCACGTAGAGTCATCGGCCAGTATTGTAGAGATACCCGATGACAATAATAATGATATACGCGTTTCCCTCTATGCCGCGGTACGATCAGATGGATGATGGACTCAGGGGCCACGCATCATATATCACCTAATCGCTCTGACTTTACTGAGCATTCTCCGGCTAACGGCACAGTACGCCTGGGAGATAACTCTAATGTCAAGCAAATCGGTGTGGGGACAGTGGTTTTCAACACCACTGTAGGAAATCGGGACTCGGAGATTACCCTAAGCAACGTTCTGCACATACCAGACGTTAAGACGCGCTTTATCTCAACGCGCGCTCTTACTCAGAAGGGAGCCGTAGTCTCATTCGCGGACAAGAAGTTCACGATTTCAGTCCAAAACCAGAAAATTGCGCAGGGTTACCTAGAGGATAATCTTTATTGGTTAGATGCCTCAATTGGAGCCCTAAATGTGCACTCGCGTGTCGCACACTCGCTTGACACCTGGCATCATCGTATGGGGCATATGTCGCACAATGCTCTAAAGCGGTATCATAATTCCGTAAAAGGAATAGAGTTTGATGCCTCAATCGATAGTAATCAGTCGCCTTGCCCTGGGTGTGAACTCGGCAAGCAGGCGCGACTACCCTTTTCGGCATCGCATAAGCGATCGGATCACAGGCTTAGGACTGTACACAGTGATCTAGCCGGTCCGATGCAAGTGCAATCAATACAAGGTGCATTGTACATGGCGACATTCATAGATGATTATTCTAGACATGGAGTCGTGTATTTTCTAAAGAGTAAAGACCAGTGTGCACATGCCTTCAAAAAATTTCTTGCCTGGGCTGAAGCTCAGACATCAGAAAAGTTATTGGCATTACACTCTGATCGAGGAGGGGAATACATGTCGCGTGCGGTACAAGCAGTACTAGATGAAAAGGGGATCGAGCATAAACTTACAATGCCAGGTTCGCCACAGCAGAATGGCATAGCCGAGAGGTGGAATAGGACGATCTTAGACAAAGCGCGTGCTATGTTACACAGCGCTGGGTTGTCCCTCGGCTTTTGGGAGTTGGCAGTTGACACTGCCGTTCACACATACAATCGTACTCCCACAAGAACATTAGGGTGGCGCACACCGCATGAGCTCTGGAGTGCTGGTCACATTCCAGATGTCTCTTATTTTCACGTTTTCGGATGCAAGGGATATGTACACGTCCCAGAGGACAAACGCAGGAAATTAGATCCGAGAGCGATCGAAATGATGTTTGTCGGGTACGAACCGGGTTCAAAGGGTTACCGGTTATGGAATTTGAGTACCCGAGCGGTCGTCTTGTCTCGCGATGTGACATTTGACGAGCGTTCCTTTCCATTTCGGGAGAGTAGTCAGCCGTCTACTCGGCCCGAGAAACCCGTGGTCCTCGCAGGACCACTGACTATAGAGTTCCCCGTAGTCTCGCGTGTAGAAGAGAATAGGGAGGTGGTCCCTCCAAGGACACCATCCCCGGTTACCAGACAGAGTGTAGAAGGTTCTGAATATGATATTTTTGTTACTCCACCATCCAGACCACAGACGCGAGAACCGCCACCGCGTGCACCCACAGTCCGCATATTCCATACCCGTAGACCCGCGGACACTACCCCGCAGGGTCAAGCAGCCGAGTCCTCACAGCCTTCACCCAGGCGACTACGGGATCAACCCCGTAGGAACCCGCGGTACTATAACAAGGACAACGCTGAGATTAACGAAGACGGACGTTTGGGGCACATGGCACTTCTTGCGGCTGCTGTATATCGCGATCCACTATCTTACAGGGAAGCAATTGGGTCTGAATATTCAGAGGAGTGGCGCGATGCGTGCCAATACGAGATGGACGCACTCGCAAAGAATGGAACCTGGAGCCTAGTAGATTTACCAGCGGGCCGAAAGGCTGTCACGGCTCTACTTTATTTTTCCTTTATTTTTCTCCCTTTTGGATCACATGACCGTGGGAAGATTACCCAGCAGTCTCAACACGTGATCATGGGAATGTAGTCGTGACATGGATCATGTGACCGAGTCACATGTAATAGTCACATGCTGCTTAGTCAGCACAAGAGCCACTCAACAATAACAAGTCGATTCTCTATTGTGTTTACCACAATAGGCAAGGCCCCACAGTCTAGACGGTTCTAGACCAAGTGGAGCTGTTATCAAGATAAGAAGAGTCCAGCCTAGAAGGTTCTAGGTAAGTGGAGCTCTAGATAAGGGCCCAGGTTGGGCCATGGCCAATTTTAGCACAGAATCACATGTATCAGTAGATAGACGTGTTCCAGACCTAAGGGCTAGACTACATATCAGTTATCTACTCCACAGTGACGTCATTATGACATCACACTGTGGAGCATGATCAGTCAGCAGAGTAAAGCAGCTTACGAATCACAAAGATAAGGCTCAGTCAGCAATACAGCTGACTGATACTTGCTGATTCTTGCTTACACTTACTGCTTACCTCGTTACACTGAGAAATGTATATAAGACCCTCTGTAACAGCCTGTAGCCCCCATCTTGTCCTCTTGGGGCTGCAGGTGAGTAACTGTCTACACGAGTTCGATACATAGTGCTAATGATACACTGCCTCCCTGTGTGACTCAATCCTCTGGATCTTGTCCTCTTGGGGCTGCAGCTTCTTCCAGTTTCAGAACGCCGTCATCGTGGTTGCAAAACCACAGTGGGTGACACAGTTCCTGGTCATTGCTTGACGCGTGACGTTTGCCTCCGCGGTACGCCCAACGACTTAGGTCACCACACCTTTGCCCTTCCTGTTTCTAAGTGTACACGGAGCTTCACCCGTTACAGGCCATTAAATCTAAGTGGGTGTTTAAGTGCAAAGCAGATGGACGCTTTCGCGCGTGTCTGGTGGCCAAGGGATTCACGCAGATACAGGGAATAGACTACGACGAAACATTTTCACTGGTTGCCCGGTTTAAGTCCTTGCGACTCTTGCTAGCGTTGGCTGCGCTAGAGGATTGGGAGATCCATCAGATGGATGTCAAGTCGGCATTCCTAAATGGGCAACTGGAAGAAGAAATATATATGGAGCAGCCTCAGGGTTTTGTCGAGTCAGGTCACGAGCAGAAGGTCTGCCTTCTCAAAAAGGCACTCTACGGCTTAAAGCAAGCTTCGCGCGCATGGAACTTACAATTCCATGGAGTTCTCGTGGAACTCGGCTTCACGCGTTGTTTCTCAGATGCGGGTGTTTACGTGTATCATCGACAAGGAGGGGAGGGCTTAGTGATAATAATCCTCTATGTCGATGACATCACGTTGTTGGGCGACTCTCCGGAAGAGATAGGGCGGATCAAAAAGACGTTATCTAATCACTATGAAATGACGGATCTCGGAGAGATCAACTCATACCTCGGAGTCAGGATCACACGAGACCGCTCAATCAAGCGTTTGGAGATAGATCAAAGCCGGTACATCTCAGAGATTGTAGAGCGCTTTGGAATGTCAGATGCGAATCCCGCGCGCACTCCACTTCCAACAGGTTCGGAGGTACATTTAGTCAAGCATACTGGACAGGCATCCCCTGCAGAGATCAAGCTTTATCAACAGCTTATTGGGAGTCTACTTTATGTGCAGATTGGTACAAGACCGGACACTTCTTTCGCTGTTGCGCGCCTTGCGCAATATGCAGCAAACCCCTCGCCGCACCACTTGCGTCTTGCTAAATATGTACTCGCTTATTTGAAGGGTACAGCAGACTTACGGCTACGCTATGATGGAGCGCGCGGTGAAGGACTCGTCGGATTTTCGGACTCCAGTTTGGGAGATGATGCCGACGACTATCATTCTACTTCGGGTTATGTTTTCTCACTTGCAGATGCTGCGATCTCTTGGACATCACGCAAGCAGAAGACTGTTGCCCAGAGTACCACCCATGCCGAGTATATGGCATTAGCTGAGGCGGCTAATCAGGCTGCATGGTATCGGGCTTTCCTCTCTGAGATCGGTTATGAAGTATCTGATCCCATTCCCTTACATGGTGATAACAAAGGCGCTGTTGACTTAGCGTTGAATCCGGTGACTGGGAGAAGATCCAAACATATTCCCATCAAACACCATGCAATTCGCGAATATGTCGAAGAAGGTTTTATTGATCTCATTCGTACAGCCACAGATGACATGCTAGCCGATGGATTCACGAAGCCGCACGCACGCGCGCGACTTGAAGACTTTGTTGCTGGGTTAGGACTTATCTAATCTGGAATTGTCCTAATCACGGGGGGATGTTGAGACGAGCCGGACTCCCGGGTGGACTCGATCTAACGATCGTGATAAGATAAGCTAAAGTGCGTCCATTAACTGATTGAGATACAATTCCACATTGCACGCACAACACACTTGTAACGGGTGAAGCTCTGTGTACACTTAGTAACAAAGAAGGGCAAAGGTATGGTGACCTAAGTCGTTGGGCGTACCGCGGAGAGCTGTGTGATGGCGGCCATCATGGCGCCCATCATGTTACGTAGCTCTGCTGGTGTCATTGTAAGCGGGGTCTGCGCTGGCGGCGGGGGATTGGTACTGGGTCCACTGGACCCGGTTGTGGGAGCGGTGCTAGCCATAGGACTAGTAGGACTATTCTGTCTGGCTGGAGGAGTGTCGCGACGAGTAGGAGTGCTGGAATCGGAAGGAGTGGAATTAGAAGAAGTAATATCAGGTACACCAGCTTGACGGAGTAATTCGTCAGATAACTGGGAAGCTAAATTCCTGATAAACTGTTGTTCTTCTAGTTCTGCCTCGATTGCAGGGGAGATTAAATTTTCTATAGGTGACGGTGCTCGGCTAGGTAATCGAGAGGGCCTAGCGGAGCGGTTGTATGGAGGGTTAGGTGTTCTAGAACTTCTAGAAGCCACCGTTCAGTCGGTCAGATATTCTAATTCTGACCCAATTTCTTCTTCTTCTTCTTCCCACTCAGCGGCGCGTGCGACAAGGTCGGTGACCGTTACTTCTGTACCGGGGAGATACCAGTTGCCAAAAAGCTCTCTTAATTCGGCCTCGGCAGACGGGTGGTGGTGTAAACGCTCAGTTATTTCGTTTAACCAGTTGCGCACCAGTCTGTCGCAGTAAAGAAAAATGTCCCGTTCGTCCTCGAAGCTTTCTTCAACGATATTGTTGGCTTCGCGGAGAGTAGGGGAAGTAGAGAGAGCGCCTTCTGACCCTTCTATGGTAGAAGAGGCGGGTGTGGCAAAATGTTCTTCTTGGGTGTTATCCCAATGGTAATGATATGCGAGATCGAAGGAGACTGTCGAGGGAAGATTGTTGAAAGTAAAAGGGAAGTCGGGGTGTTGCGGAAGAATGTTTTCCGCAGTCACGTCTTCCTGATGTGGCTGCTCCTGAATAGGAAGCGGCGGCGTTAAAATGTGTCTTCCTCTCCTTCAAAGTTGTTGGACACGCTCTCGAGCGCGCCGGATGATACGGTCAACCCATGGAATACGCGGCGTTGTGGAAAAAGGTATGGAAGCTGGTCCGCTGGACCAGAAGCTTCGTAGTTTTGGTGTGTTTCGATGTTACAAGTGCCGCACAACGCTAAGCACAGGATGAAAGGGTGTGTCAACCAAAGAGGCGAATACTAATGCACACAAGAGTGCACTAGCCAAGCTCCGGCGGTAATGACAAACACCAGGAAAAATGATATGGGAAGTTACAGAGCCCAAGGCTGTCTGCCGCAGTCTCCTCGACCTATTGGCTGCCTCTCACACAAGGGACACGAGCCCAAGTGCTCTGAAATCGGTTCTGACAGATGTCTCTCTGAGTTCGTCACCGGTTTCCCGGGGCCCCCTCAGCTCTGCCCAGTTTTACACTCCTTGGTAGGAGATCCGGCACAGATGATCCCCAAGCGCGTGTAAACACGACAACTCAAGTTTGGAATGACCAAGCAACCAGGATAACCACTACTCGGGTATATCTCTGATCACTGCCTCGGCTATGAATTATTGGCTCAACTCAGCTACTGTCTGATCAGGCCTCCGACCCCAGGGGTTGTAACTAAGACTGTGTGAAACACTACTACTGCTGTAAGAAAGGTTTTTAAAGTGCCGGCCCGAAACTGGGAGGACACGTAGGATACAATCTTGTCCTAATGTAACGGGTGAAGCTCCGTGTACACTTAGTAACAAAGAAGGGCAAAGGTATGGTGACCTAAGTCGTTGGGCGTACCGCGGAGGCAAACGTCACGCGTTAAGCAATGACCAGGAACTGTGTCACCCACAGTGGTTTTGCAACCATGATGACGGCGTTCTGAAACTGGAAGAAGCTGCAGCCCCAAGTGCTGCTTTCTTATAATGTGCCTATCCCTAGCACCTCAGGGTGTGTCTAACCCTAAACACATAAGGGGACCTTATCCAGCCACTGTCAACACCGTAGGTAAGGTATTTCTACTACCGTCCTACAGCTTTGGTGCTTGACTTGGTGACCTTCTGTTCATGGGGAGTCTCTATAAAACTGGAAGAAACTGCAGCCCCAAGAGGACAAGATCCAAAGGATTGAGTCACACAGGGAGGCAGTATGCCATTAGCACTATGTATCGAACTTGTGTAGACAGTTACTCACCTGCAGCCCCAAGAGGACAAGATGGGGGCTACAGGCTGTTACAGAGGGTCTTATATACATTTCTCAGTGTAACAAAGTAAGCAGTAAGTGTAAGCAAGAATCATCAAGTATCAGTCAGCTGTATTGCTGACTGAGCCTTATCTTTGTGATTCGTAAGCTGCTTTACTCTGCTGACTGATCATGCTCCACAGTGTGATGTCATAATGACGTCACTGTGGAGTAGATAACTGATATGTAGTCTAGCCCGTAGGTCTGGAACGCGTCTGTCTACTGATACATGTGATTCTGTGCTAAAATTGGCCATGGCCCAACCTGGGCCCTTATCTAGAGCTCCACTTACCTAGAACCTTCTAGGCTGGACTCCTCTTATCTTGATAACAGCTCCACTTGGTCTAGAACCGTCTAGACTGTGGGGCCTTGCCTATTGTGGTAAACACAATAGAGAATCGACTTGTTATTGTTGAGTGGCTCTTGTGCTGACTAAGCAGCATGTGACTATTACATGTGACTCGGTCACATGATCCATGTCACAACTACATTCCCATGATCACGTGTTGAGACTGCTGGGTAATCTTCCCACAGTCATGTGATCCAAAAGGGAGAAAAGAAAAGGAAAAATAAAATAGAGCCGTGACAACACTCCTTCTTATATCTTGTCACAAGTAAATAGAACTATTTACTGTTATGATTGTCACGCTTCTATGTAGTATAAAAGGTCGTTACATTGTACGCGTTCACTTCAGTTTTGACCACAACAACTGAAGTGAGTATCAGTATCTTATCTTTACTGTAGTTAGCTAACGCTTAGTAATAGCCTATCCGCTATCTACATAGATAGCTAAACTCTTTATCAGCTGCGTTTCATCAGGGAATGCTGCTCTTACACACCCTTCCGCCTAGATGGGAGGCTCTCATCCCAACCATCCTTGTCGGAAGATCTCATTCTGACATAAACCTCCCAGTAGTCCGCAGTGCCATCCTTGCTCAGTGGGAGCAAGACCGCTCCAGGGGTAAAAACCCCCATTCTGCTAATAAGCTCTCAGCAGTCAAGCGGAAGTGAGGTGATCCTCGCTTCAGCCAGCAGAAACAATCTGGAGGCAAACAGCCAGAGCATGTGGAAAAACAGGCGGATCACAATACCAACACGGGCGTCGTGCCGGAAGGCAGAATCAAGATAATCAGCAATCTAAGGCACAGGGGCACTCACACATCACTAATCAAGCATTCTTCCCCCCTCCTCGATTCACCACCGTGCCATCCGTTCCCTCTCCTCCTTCCTTTAAAACTCACTATAGGAATGGAAGGCCTCGTATTGTTATGCGCACCACTCCTAAGGAGCAAATCCCTGGCCGATATCATGCTTTTAACCAAGCTATGGATCTGTGCGAAGACATAGGTGTGCCGGGGACTGCTCACAATTTAAAACCCCTTGAGACCCGCATAACTGATAGCTTCTCAAGAGCGTCGTCCAGCAAGACCAAGCTGGAGGACCTTGAAGAGGATGGAGATGAGTGACCGCGCAAAAAATCTAGATCCCCCTCACCTATCACTGTTGATACAGAAGACGAAGAGGACCCCAATGATCCTCTTGATTGGGGCTCCGATCATCTTGATGATCAGCTGGCTGATCTGGCTGGCCTAGATGAGGACGACAATCAGGATGTGTATGTCCCCTCTTTCCTTCTACCCTGTAAAACTAACAGATGCATTTATGCTTCATTAGTTCGCGCTTCTAGGGAGTCCCCTACAAAGAGCATTAGAAATGCAGGCGTAGTTAGCACTATACATGACTTTAGGTTATGTACAAATATATTGCATTCTCCACATCATGTTCAGTGTGCTAAGTGCAAAGGAAAGACTAAGGATGAAGGCCATATAACTTGGCTCTTAGATTCAGGTGCTTCATCGCACTTTACATTTTCTCTGACGATTTCATTGAATATGAAGACATTAGTACCCCAGAACCCGTCAAAACGGCTTCTAAACCTATTTATATTAAAGGGAAAGGTACTGTTCTATTAGAACATGATGTCACACACAAGGAGTCACAAAAACGCGTACAACGCATTTATATCCAGTATATTACATCCCTGATATAACTGGAAGACTTCTAAGCGTCGGAGAGTTTCTCAAGCAAGGATTGTACATCTATGGGGACAAACATGAATTAACCTTGCGAAATAAGGGATCTAAAATCCCAATTATTCAATGCCATCCGGCAATTACTGGCCAAACTATCTATTGGCTTCATTCTAAAATCGCTAATTCCATCTTACTCCACAATCTATAATGTAGATTACGATCTAATGCATAAGCGCTTAGGACATCCTTCTAAGGAAGTCTTACGTCATGCCAAAGATCACACTAAGGGATTCCCCTAGATCTATCTTATCCGAAGACAGCTCCCCTATGCCCGGATGCACGCAAGGCAAGATGCCTTGCGATCTTATCTACCATCTGAAACACGTGCCTCAAAGCCTTTTGAGCGCATTCATTCAGATCTTAAGACTTTCCCGTAGAATCTTATCACAAATACAAATACTTTATCAGCTTTATTGATGATTATACGTCATTTGCATGGATTGTATGTTTGCGCACTAAGTCTGCTGCAATAAACGCTTTGCAACAATTCCTTGCCATGATCAAAAATCAACATAACACCACCATTAAAGAGTGGATGTCTGATGCTGGTGGAGAATACAAATCTGATGTATTTATGAATGTATTGAAAGATGAAGGGATAAAAATTCTACAGAGCGCGCCTTATACTCCCCAACAAAATGGCCCGTGGAGCACTTCATGTGCACTTGTATGGATAAAGCGCAATCAATGCGCATTGAGTCATGTCTTCCAGACTCTTGGTGGGAATTTGCTGTACTACATGTGGTACATCTCTACAATAGGACTCCTGTACGTCGCCTGAAATGGCAGACACCTTATGAGATATTGTATGGAGAAGCACCAGAGATCTCTCATTTGCGCGTCTTTGGATGTGGTGCTTATGTCTACATTCCGGAAGAACGTCGGGCAATAAACTATCACCTAAGTCAGAACTTATGGTGTATATTGGGCAAGCAGATGGCATTAAAGGCCATCTGTTCATGCGGCTTGGCAATAATACATTGTACACACAAGCCACAGCCCTATTTGATGAGGATCTCTTCCCTAAGTGTGATTCCAACAGATGGCGTGGAGTTACTAAATTGAATGAGCCTCTAATTAATGAAGGGCCAGAAACACAGCCCATTCCTTTAGTGGACGATGATGATTTCCTACCATCTCGCCTTCCACCTTCCACACAAATAGAAGGCCTCAGGTTCTTGATGAAGAACCTAGCGCTTCACAGCCAGAGGTACCCTTGCCTTCTCCTGTGCCAGAACAACAACCAGTGCCTTTGCGGCGCTCTACATGGGAAAGGAAAGTTGCACTTCGCCCTGGGAATGTCTATGGGGATAACAGGCACCCCGTCGATCAGATTACAGACATTCAGCGATGGGCAATGGAGATGAGCAGTGGAACCCCGGGGTAGCTCCCCGATTCCATCCGCGCATTTGAGACAGGTTCCTGGTCCTAGTCTCGACACTCCGCCCCACTAGCGACAATCGCTTACACCCATAAGGGGGAGTGATGATGAAGTTGAGGATCTAGTAGATCTCGTATCTCAACTAGCCCAGGAAGGGGGAGGAGAATTTGTGAATTATCTGCTCGCCAAAGCAGTTCCACATGATTCACAGCCACTAGACATGTCCAATATATGAGAGTGGACATATAAAGATATTTTGCGCATGCCTGATGCGCAACAAAAGGAATGGAAGACTGCATGTCGCGAAGAACTTGAGGCACTTCGCAGACAGAAAGTCTTTACGCTTGTGGACCCTCCCAAAGGGAGGAAGACAATTAAAAACAGATGGGTCTTGACCAGAAATCTGATGGTTGTAAGAAAGCCAGGCTCGTAGCCAAAGGCTTTTCTCAGGTTGAAGGCGTTGACTTCAATGAAATATTCTCGCCTGTTGTAAGGTTTGAGACTGTCCGATTGATGCTCATGCTTGCCACGCTTGAGGATTGGCACATACTGGACTAGATGTCAAAAGCGCTTTCCTGTATGGTGAACTAGATGAAGAGCTATACATGGAACAACCTGAAGGTTTCAAAATTAAAGGACAAGAAACCAAAGTACTACGACTACAACGCGCCATTTATGGTCTTAAACAAGCTGCCTTAGCATGGTGGAAGGCGCTAGATAAGTCCATGGCTGCGATGGGCTGTAAACGCCTACTCTCAGACTCAGGCCTATTTCTATATAAGGCTAATAATGGGTCAATGTCATCATCATTGTATATGTCGATGATGCTTTATTTATGGGAAATGACCAAGTCCTAGTCAGCAAACTAAAGACTGATTTCATGAGCAAATGGGAGTGCAGGGATCTAGGAGACACAAAGGAGTTCTTGCGAATGCGCATAACTAGGAAGGATGGCAAAATTCTACTTGATCAACAGCCATACCTAACTAAAGTGCTGCAATGCTTTGGGATGCTTAATGCGAAATTTGCGCCCACTCCTCTCCCAGAAGGCTATCATCCAGAGCCTAACACTGAACCTGCTGATCCTTCCATTCGTTCAAAGTTCCAACAAGTAATCGGCTCATTACTTTACATCATGTTGGGCATACGACCAGATATTGCCTTTGCAGTTACAAGGCTATCTCAATTTGCCGCTAATCCATCTCAAGATCATCTTGATCGAGTGCTGTATATCTGCCGATATTTAGCCGGCACATCGATTACATGCTTATCTACATGGCAGATCAAATGGCGGATTGATCGCATGCGCTGATTCCGATCGGGCGTCAAACCTAATAGATCACCGATCCACTACTGGATACATGGTGAAAATAGCGAATGGGATATTCAGCTGGAATTCTAGAGCGCAAAAGACCACAGCGCTCTCATCCACTGAAGCAGAATACATGTCGCTTTCTGACACAATGCGACAGATTGTATGGATCAAATCGCTTCTAAGCGAAATTGGTATTGATCTAGGACCCATTCCTCTCTGCGGTGATAACCAGGGGTCCATCTTTATGGCCTCTAATCCTGTACAAGAGCGACGGATAAAACATATTGATATCCACTTCCATTACATCAGACAAATTATACAGGAGAAGAAAATTGAGCTATTCTTTATTGAAGGCTCTGAGAATCCTGCAGACATGTTCACCAAGAATTTGGGATGTGTCAAATTCCTGAAATTCAGGAGTCAACTTGGGCTAGAGATTAACTCGCCTAAGTAAGGATAATTGCTTAGCACGCTTAGCAGCGGCACTTAGCAAGGGGAGTGTTGAACCAGAGTACCGGTACAGAGCTACCGGAGATCGGTCCAACATAAGATTGTGATCATGCGTTTCAGAGATAATGCAGCCGATCACAATCACTTAGATACTTAATGATCCTAATACATCCGAAAGTGGTCATGTGACTATAATCACATTATAAACGCATTGTACTTACGATTAGATTAATAGCCGATTAGTACATGCAGATGTATATAAAAGCCTATGTAAATATGCTACAGAAATTAAGTTGCTATCGCATTATTGAAAGCATCTAAGCCTCTACACAAAAAAGGTGAGATAGAGTAGTAAAGTAGCATCTAAAGTACAGTCTGCGCCATGCCTGATTCTTCAGTATTGTCAATCGTGATACCACTCAGGGTAGTGTCGAAGGATGGGGGGCATCGTGTGTTATCAACCAATTCTGGCTGACTTTTCTGGAGGGAAAAGACTATAGATAGGGGGTACTGGTGTTAGTCCGGTATGGCGAGCTGAATTTGCTGGTACAGTTGGCGATAGCACAAAGATCGACCTAAGAGCAGAGTGAGCGCGAATAAGAGTAAAAGCGATTTTTAAGTTCACTTTTGTGAGAACTGAGTCGAAGCAGACAAGTGGATAGAAGGGATCAAAACTGGATGCTTGATTCTGAACAAACTACTAAGGTTTTTATACATTTTAGCTATAGGAGTAAATATAGGAGACATAAGACAGTAAAGTCGAAACTAGAGGCCAAAGATCTGGCCAGAGAGGCATACAATGTAAACTACAAGTCAATCAGAATGAAATGCAAGGCAAAGAATGCATGACAAAGGGGCGCGCGAAAGGAGCGGAACTGTAATGTACAACTGTAATGGTTTTAGTCGCGCTTGCATAAAATCGAAACAAAATAAGATGATAATGGAGATATAAAATGCGTTTACTCTTCTGAATGTGAAACCAAAATATCCAAAGCATCTTGAGTTGCCACGAATGAACGTGGCGATAATCTTGTATCCGAGTGCGATCTTGACACTCCTAAGATCCTTCTCCTCTGGCTGGGCTGGTCTGTCCGGAATGCGCAATACAGCACTCCCCTTCAAGCGCGACAAATCCCAAGGTTTTGAATGTGAGTGGCGACCTTGTACTTGGGAAGCGCCTTCGTAAGGATGTCCGCGGTCATGTCTTCTGTGGGACAGTACTTGAGTTGAATTTGTTTATCGGTAATCGTTTGGCGAATAAAATGGAATCAAATGTTGATGTGTTTGGTGCGTGCATGGTAGTTATTGTCTTCTGCAAGTTGGATTGCGGCTTGATTGTCGCATAGTAGAGGTGTCAGAGTAAGGGTAATATCGAATAGGGACTTGAGAAGGCGTCGCATCCAAATGCACTCCTTGGCTGCATGAGTTGCGGCCACATATTCTGCTTCTGCGGTAGAAAGGGTAATTAGCTCTTGCTTTCGCGAAGCCCAAGAGACTGCTCCGCCGTCAATGAGGAAGGTGAAGCCAGATATTGCGTGGCAGTGTTCTTGTGACGCTCCATCTGCGTCTGTGTATCCAATAAGATCGTGCGCTTGATTACCGTAAGTGAGTTTGTATGACTTGGTACCATTGAGGTAACGAAAGATTCGCTTCACTGCTTGCCAGTGAATTTCGCCTGGGTTTTCAAGGAATTGCAATAGTGTTGATACAGCGAAGGTGATGTCGGGTCGTGTGGCGACAGAGGCGTACATGAGGCTGCCAATAGCCTCGCGGTAAGGTGTTTTCTTCATATGCGCCGCTTCAGTAGTGTCGCTTGGCGCGTCGGACTTGTTGTAGTATGCCCCTGAGACGATGGGGGTTGCGTACGGTTTTGAATCGCTGAGTGCGAACCTGGCGAGAATGGTGTCAATGTAGGCTGTCTGGGAGAGTGAAATAGTTCGCGCATTGCGGTTGCGTGAGATCTTGATGCCCAAGAGCCAGTGGACTGGACCAAGGTCCGTGAGGGAATAACAGTTGTTGAGCTTCTGCTTGTATTCTGTGATAAACGCTTCGCAGCTGCCTGTGATAATGCAATCGTCAACGTGGATTGCTAGGATGGTCAGGTGTCCTCTGCTGCGAGTGGAAAACACTCCGGGGTCGGCTTCATTGACGTGGAAGCTGAGATTGTTGAGAGCGCAGTATAGCATGTCGTACCACTTGCGTCCGGCTTGTTTGAGGCCATATAGGGATTTGTGTAAATGCTTGACTGACTCCCCTTGAGTGTTGTAACCCGGGGGTGACTGCATGTAAATATCTTCGTTGTCGTCGAGCTCACCATTTAGATATGCCCTGTTGAAGTCGAAGCTGTTGATCTCCCAGTCAGGCCGGGCAGCCAAGGCGAGGATAGTGCGAAAGCTTGCTAGCCTGGCGATGGGGGAAAAGGTGTCGAAATAATCCACCCCAAATGTAACGCCTGATGTGGGTGTTTGTCACGACGTGTGATAAGTCGTGTAGCGGAACTACAGAGTCAAGTGTGTACTGTCTTTCAAGTATACGGAGATCAGGTGAGAAGTCAACACCAAGGAGCTAATCCCTTAGTGCCAGTGAGTGGAAGAGTGCCAAAAGCACTGAGACGATTCAAGAGTCGGGTCTTAGGATCACCCAGAAGGTAATGCACCAAGTCGATTAAGAAGTCGAGTCTAAGGCATACAGGCTATCTAGGCAGGCCTTATATATGTAATAGAGGTTGGAGTCTGAATTGGAGTATCGTACTTGGTGTATCAACGAAGTCGTAATATATCTAAAGGGGAACGGAGTCAAGTGGGCCAGGTGAGAATATACGTAGATGAATCTGGTATAGTCGCGATTCTGGTGGGAAAATACGTAAGCATTCTGATGTAAGGTGTAACGGGTGCTTCTATCCCGCGCTTGCTATGTAGATTAGATAAGATGTAGAGATCGTGGTAAAACTTAGAGGTGAAAATATCCTAGTCGGAAAGCTGCCCAGAACGCAGAGATTAATGCACGCGTAAGGCTTGAAGCAGTCAGAGGACTCTGCCTTGCTTATGCAGCAAGAATAGACCTATATTGAACTTTGCTAAGAGCCTACAGCCCCAAGAGGACAAGATCAGCTGGCCTGAGTAAATACAAAGATAAACCGCACCTACAGCCCAAGAGGACAAGATGGGGTCTGCAGCGTGCTACAGGGTGTCTTTAAATACATTCTAGTACTATCCTACGAAATACCAAAGCCGATCGAGCGTGCGATGTAAATCTAAGTAGTTATCAGTGGCTACTCTTCTAAGTACCCTGACACATCTTGTTTACTAACGCGCGATCGTTTCTGCCGGTCTGGCATTATCTAAAATACATACTAGACTACTTTAGATCACTCTATAATCAAATCGTCAATCTGTATTACTCAAACAATGGCTGCATGTATCTATCAGTGTCCATTGCTGCATAGGGCAGCGACTACTTCACATCGCGTGGACCGGGTCAGATCGGTCCGAACTCCTCCTTATCTTATCTAAGTTAAAGAAGATCGACTCTGCAAGACACGCAATCGCGTGATGCCCTCAGGATGGTTTTCAATCAGTCCAGGATGGCAAAAATGCGCATCCAGGACAGTACCCCCCTTCTCAGGGCGTTGCGTCCTCGCAAGCCTCAGTGAAATAAAGTGGCGATTGCCATGGAGCGGACGTGAAGGCAGCGTGGCTATCTTCCGTGGCGCACCAGGGTGTCGAGCGTAAAAGTCTCTGACAGCCTTCTGAGCGAGCTTGAAGTTTCTGGCCAGCTCCCATGAGTCCTCCCCTTCGCTGTATCCTTTCCACCGCACAAGGAATTTGAGTGTTCGACCAAACAGTTTCACATCGCGAATATGGTCAACCTCATACTTTTCCTCGCCCTCGACCAGTACAGGGTCAGGCGGTGGCGGCATAAGTCCATTAACGTCGTTGCCTTTGTAGGGACTAAGGCGATCCACATGGAATACATTGTGGATTCTCAGCGCTGCCGGGAGTTCCAACCGATAATCAAGATTGCCAATCTTCTCATAATCTTAAATGGACCCATCTGTTTCAGCCCTAATTTCTGAGAAGGTTGGTGTATCTTAATGTTCTTGGCTTGGAGCCATACCATATCGCCTGTGCTGAAGCGATAAGATTGGTGGTAACCCGGCCCAGCGATCATGCGTTCTTTGCTAAGTCGCAGCGCTGCCTCAGCATCTGTCCTGGCAAGACGGAGCTGTTGAAGTCGCTTGTCTAAACTGGGAATGCCTGTAGGGCGCCCAGCTGGAATCGTAAAGTCCGGCATGTACCCGTAGAGTAGTTCAAAGGGTGTGTGTCCGGTCGCGGATGTCAATCTCGCATTCAACACGAATTCCGCAGTGGGTAATAGCTCAATCCAATCATCCTGACGCTTATCTACAACATACACAAATACTGTTCTATTTCTTGGTTTTTGTGTTCTGCCTGTCCATTAGCTTGAGGATGATACGCTGTGGTCAAACTACTGTCTATTCCCAGGCGCTTTAAAGCAGCCCGCATTGTCCGTGCTGCAAACTGTGGTCCCCTGTCGCTGACGATAGACTTAGGGATCCCATGCAGCGGGAAGATCTCGTTATAGTAGATCTGCCCTACACCATCTGCCATGATGCCGCTGGTCACAGGGAAGAAGTGGACTTGTTTCGTATAGTGGTCCACTATCGTTAAGATTGCGTCTTTCCCTTGTGAAGAAGGAAGCCCAGTGATCAGATCAACGCCAATGATCTGCCAGGGTCCCTCCGGTACTTCGTGTGGCTGTATAGGTGCTGTAGGGTGCTGGTCGATCCTGTAGCGTTGACAGCGATTGCAGCCCTCTACGTACTTGGCGATGTATGTGGACATACACGGCCACCAATAATAACGGCTGACAAGTTCTATAGTCCCATTTTTACCGGGATGTCCTGCAGTAACCGAATCATGACACTGTTTAATAATATCTTTTCTGAGATCCGGTACATTGGGTACATAAAGTTTTCCCTTGTAATAAACGAGACCGTCTTCCTCCTCCCAGTGAGAAACGCCATCAGTAAGAGCGCGCGGAGCGGATCTGGATAGGGATTTCAACCCCTCTATGACTTCCGCTTCGCATGCGCCTGCTGCTCTGATGCGATCTGTGAGAGGAGAGCTCTCTGGCTTGTAATGGGTACGTGCGGCCTGGAGAAACTGTTCCGGCTTGAGGACTTGTACCTGACAGTTGTCCTCACTGTCATACACGCGATCCGTAGGGAATCGGCTAAGAGCATCAGCTTGCATTGCTGATCCCTTCTTGTATCTAATCACAAAGTTGAATCTACTGAGGTACAGGGCCCAGCGCGCTTGTGTCGTGTTAAGTCGCGCATGCTAGCCCACCATTCCATTTCTTGTGATCAGTTACAACCTCAAAGGTAGACAGTCCTTCAAGGAAGTGTCGCCAATCCTCCAGTGCTCGGATCAATGCGAGCATTTCCCGGTCGTAAATCTCATAATTACGTTCCGCGTCCACATTGCTTCAGATCGGAATGCGACTGGGTGCCATAGCTCGTCGTCGTGTTTCTGCGACAGTATTCCACCGGTAGTGAATCCGGAAGCATCCGTCTCCAAGTGTGTTGGCCTCTCACTATCATAGACTGCTAATATTGGCTTTTCTATGAAGCGTGCCTTCAGCGCTGCGAACGGTTCATCTCCGCATCGCCCCATTGCCATGGGATATTTTTCTTAGTCAGGTCATGTAAAGGACTGCTATACCAGCAAAGTCCTTAATGAAGCGTCGATAGAAGTTAGCGAATCCCATGAAGGCGCGAACGTCCTTCAAATTCTGTGGGATCGGCCACTCTCTGACCGCTTGGACCTTGGCAGGGTCCATCCTGACCTCTCCGGGACGGATAATCATCCCGAGATACTCCATTTGATCTCTCTCAAATTGCATTTCTCAGGCTTGAGGAAAAGGTCATACTCTTGGAGACGGCTAAGTACTCTATGCACATCTTTCCGATGTTTCTCCAAGTTAGATGAAAATATCAGTATATCATCCATGTATACTGCGACCTCTCCTCTTGCAATCATGTCAGCGAAGACTGAGTTCATCAACGCCTGGAAGGTGGCAGGACTGTTGGTCAGGCCAAAGTACATAACGTGCGGTTCGTATAACCCACGGTTAGTAGCAAAGGCTGCCTTGTATTCGTCCCCTTCCTTAATTCTGATGTTGTGATATCCCCATCTGACATCGAATTTGGTGAAGATCTAGCATCTTTCAACCGGTTAATGATGTCCGCAGCAAGCGGTAGCGGATAACGGTTTTTAATTGTAATTTTGTTAAGAGGGCGGTAATCCTGTATAAGTCTTAATTTCCCGTCCTTCT
Source organism: Multifurca ochricompacta (assembly GCA_022496185.1). Lineage (NCBI taxonomy): Eukaryota > Fungi > Basidiomycota > Agaricomycetes > Russulales > Russulaceae > Multifurca > Multifurca ochricompacta. Next base: position 97,804 of record WTXG01000130.1, read on the forward strand.
TTTTCAGGAAGAACACGGGGACGGCCATCGGTGACTTAGATGGTACAATGTATCCCTTTCGTAAGTGTTCGTCAATAAATTTGTCTAACTCCACTTGCTCGTTCGGTGCCATGGGGTAGATCTTAGTCTTCCAGTGCGTCTTAGCGCCTGGTTCTAAATCTATTTCATGATCCCATGGTTGATGCTGAGGGAGTCTCTGTGATTCCTCCTCAGAGAAAACTTTCGCGAAGTCCCGGTACTGCGAGGGTACCATCTCCTCAAAAGATCTACTGCCCCTTTTCAAGTTCTCACGCTCGGCTATTTGCTGTGAATATGTATAGCCGGCTAGACACCAGACTTGATCGGACAGCGTCTCCAGGACTCCGGTTCGACACAGTGATCGGCGCTCCATACGGCTAGCCGATATGCGTTCGACAGATCCGATCTCCTCAGCGATCCCGCTCTCGGAGTCGATCATCAGTTCACCCTTGCTCCAGTCGATGCTTGGGTTGTTACGTCGCAGCCAAGGAAGCCCCAATATAATTTTCTCTGGTCCTAAGTCTGTGACCAGGAAACGGTGGCTCTCCTCTCGTTGGCCTATTATAATCGCTAGCGATACATAATGCGTGATATCCCCTGCTCGATTGTGCGTCCCGTCAATATTATGAATTTTTATGGGGTGATCGAGTGGGATTTGAAGCATCTTCCGGTGCTGAGCGAATTTCTCGTCCAGGAACAGTGCAGTAGCCCCTGAATCTACCATAGCTGCTGTCGTGTATAGGTGGTTTCTTCCTCGCAATGTAACGTAAATATGGAAATGCTGAGTATCGTGCTTCGTCTCAGGTAAAATACATGCAGTTATCTTATCTAAGTAATCAGCCTCATCAATGAAAACGTTTTTAATTTTCTGCGAGACCGAATCTGACGCGATTACACAATTATTTACACTATTTACAGAGACTGTTTCACAGACAGTTGTATCAGTAACTTCTTGAACGCTCGTAAATACATTAGAATCAGAATCAATAAACACACTATTTACACATGCTGCCTCAGTCGCAGCTGGAACTGAGACAGTTTCTAAAAAGACGCTTTCAACGCCTCCATTTCTTTCCGTAGTGATTCTACCTGCGCCTTCAAATCAGCTTTCTCCTTTTGAATGGCTGAGGTGTCTGACGGCGCCGAGACACTCGTACTTGAACTTGCCGCCGCTTCTGTGCTGGCAGCAACTTTTGCTTTTTTGGGTTTACCCGACCACTTATCATAACAAACGTTAGCTCGGTGTCCTGTCTTCCCACAATAATTGCAAATCTCGCGCTCGTGATTTCCCTGCTTATACTCGTGAGCGGTGGTCCCACAACCCTTGCATTTACCTTTGAGATCAGTCAGCATGTACTGGCGCAGTGTCTTAGTACCAGCCCCTGACTGAGTCTTCGAAGCGTCGACCTCCATAGCATTGGGATCGCGCGTAGTCTGAGTTTGGGTTTGTGTGGTAATCACCCCTCTTTTCTCTGCATCGCGTTGTCTCTGTCGCATGTCGATTTTATTTGCGGCGGTGACGAGCTCTTCTAGCGTCGCAGGAGTAGTCGGCATGAGGGCCAAGATGTCCTTGATCTTATCTGTCAACCCGTCATAGAATCGAGTCTTCAGATCGGTCGCAGACCAGCCAGTTTGAGCTGAGTGCTCATCAAAGCGAGCCTTGTACTCAGCAACCGAATTCTTGCCCTGTCTAAGTTTCTTCAACGCTTCTTGTGCAGCCTCCCCTATATCGTAAGGAATAAATCGCTCTGTGAATGTCTTTTCAAAGTTATCCCATCTTTGGTTAAAGGGGATCCTCCCGGCCTTCAATTCTTCCAAATGCGGCAGAGCCCAAGTCCGGGCATCTCCGGCTAGAAGATTGAGAACGGATAAGATCCAATCAGAGTCTCTCCTAATCCACTTTTGGGTTTGCACGTTGTAATCATTAAGACTATTCTTCTGTGCGCAAGCCCAATTGTGGTAAGCTGCCAGAAAATGGCGCGCGTCCGCTGAAGTCCCCTTGCCATCCCAAGACACAGGGCGCGCTACTGTAGAATCCTTCCCAGTAGCAAGGGTGTGCTGAGGTGGAGATGCCGAAGCTTGTGCCTGGTGCTGCGTCAGCGTTTGCACATCTCTGGCCAAATCCCTAACAGTGACCGCCATGTCGTGGAGCGCTCGGTTAACATCATCGGGGAGAGGGTAGAGGCGGAAGTGGATGCGGTGGGTGCGGACATTTCTGGACTTTGAATTTGTGGAGTAGGGGCGGAAATACTAGAACTTTCTGGGACAGGAGTAGTCGATTCAGGAGTAGTCTGACTAGGAAGTGGCTCGTTTGCGGGTGCAAGTACAAGTCCACTGACTGTAGCTGTCCTGGGTCGTCGATCTAACTGTCTAGTTGTCTGTCTACCTCTACGTTGAGTCTCAGGAGAGTGAATTGAAATGGGAGAGGGAGAGCGTGAGGATGCTCGAGAAGCTGAAGCAATGCGCGATCGCGCGCGTGAGCGTGAAACCGAATACGGTCGGTAATGTGTGTGGGGGTGGACTTCTCTCCTAGAAGCCAGTCCGAAAAATCTGGGGGACTAACAGCAAAGATACAAGTGCCGCGCAACGCTAAGCACAGGAGGAAAGGGTAGATCGATCAAGCTGGCCAATAGATCTCGGATTCAAAGATCCGGACCTGATGCAGCGGCAATGACGATCGTACCAAGAAAATGAAATGAGAAAAGTAGCGTTGCCCAAGGCTGTCTGGCTCAGTCTTCTCGACCTGTTGCCTGCCTCTTCACTCAGGGGACACGAGCCCAAGAGCTTCCTAAAATGGTTCAGTTCGGCCTCCTCTCTGTGCCTGTCACCGCTCTCGCGGGGCCCCCTTTGTCTGACCGGGTTTTACACTCCTTGGTAGAAGATCCCGCACCAGTGATCAGGATGCACGCGATCCCGCGATAACACCCCTTAATGACCAAGCAACCTCTGTCACCGCTACTCGGGCTTCAGAGATCACCACGCAGGCTATGAATTATTGGCTTGACACAGTAAGCACCTCACCGGCACCACCCCAGGGGGTCACTACTCTAAGACTGTCTGGCTGTTAGTGAGCGCGTCGGCCCTGTCGTGAGGGAGAACGCGAATGAGGATCTTGTCCTAATGTAACGGGTGCTTCTATCCCGCGCTTGCTATGTAGATTAGATAAGATGTAGAGATCGTGGTAAAACTTAGAGGTGAAAATATCCTAGTCGGAAAGCTGCCCAGAACGCGAGATTAATGCACGCGTAAGGCTTGAAGCAGTCAGAGGACTCTGCCTTGCTTATGCAGCAAGAATAGACCTATATTGAACTTTGCTAAGAGCCTACAGCCCCAAGAGGACAAGATAGCTGGGCCTGAGTAAATACAAAGATAAACCGCACCTACAGCCCCAAGAGGACAAGATGGGGTCTGCAGCGTGCTACAGGGTGTCTTTAAATACATTCTAGTACTATCCTACGAAATACCAAAGCCGATCGAGCGTGCGATGTAAATCTAAGTAGTTATCAGTGGCTTACTCTTCTAAGTACCCTGACACATCTTGTTTACTAACGCGCGATCGTTTCTGCCGGTCTGGCATTATCTAAAATACATACTAGACTACTTTAGATCACTCTATAATCAAATCGTCAATCTGTATTACTCAAACAATGGCCGCGTGTATCTATCAGTGTCCATTGCTGCATAGGGCAGCGACTACTTCGCATCGCGTGGACCGGGTCAGATCGGTCCGAACTCCTCCTTATCTTATCTAAGTTAAAGAAGATCGACTCTGCAAGACACGCAATCGCGTGATGCCCTCAGGATGGTTTTCAATCGGTCCGGGATGGCAAAAATGCGCATCCAGGACATAAGGTACGAGTCATAGATAAGCACAGCATGAGTCAGAGATAAGGGACAAACAAAGACAAAGCCAGTCACAACACAGTCAACAAAGGGGACAAACATGTCCCAACAGCGGGTCACATGATGGAGAAAAGAACACAAGACGACGCAGTGGGGTTTGTAACATTACCCCCTCTCTAAGTCCTAGCAGAGCCAGCTAGATCGGCATACCATCATCATCCTGGACCAGGGAGAGATAGTCGTCGGCTACAGCGTAGTGATCAGCGTCATAGTTCTCCTTTTCTTTGTCTGCGGGGCAAATGTGTGTTCGTAGAAAACCATAGGGCCCCTGTCTCCCACAGCGAAAGCAGCCGTCGTAAACATGACAGTCGATTTCTCGATGTCTGGTGTTGTGGGAGAGACATTTGCCGCACCACCCTGAGGGGTTCTGGACGGTGGGGGCCTGCGTAAGTCATCTGAACAGGCATTGGCAACTCCAGTGCGAAGTGCTTTGACAGTGTCGGCATCGTTTCGTGGCCTTGGGGCAGCACCAGCTGAGGTGATACTTGCTGTTGCAGCACCAGCAAAGCTTGCCATCGGGGTTTTCGTGAAGGCGCGGCATTTCGAAGCAGTGAGGGTTAAGCCGGGGTGCCAGGTCGAGGCGACGATGAGGGAGTGGTTGTGCAAAAATGTCGGCATACCGTTCGGAAATAGTCTGGTATGCCTCTCCTTTCTCCAACCTCGTCCTAATGCTTGCCAAGTGATGCTCTATGTCAAAAACCCCCCAATTAATCTTTACCATCTGTTGTTCATAGTCGCAGCGTTGCATCTCCAAATTGTCCCGAAGTGCCTGGAACTTACGGAGTTGTGCGATTTCGGCAGTCAGCCATGGCATCCGCAGGTCCCGGAGCACTTCATTGATCGTGAAGGCGCGTGGGTCGTGGGCTGAGAGGTGTTGCAAATGTTCGGGCCCTAGGACATAATGTAATCGCCTGACATCTTTCTCCTCGAGGTAGACTGGGGCTCCATAGACAGGCCCTCCTTTCTCCAGCATCCAGCCACATCCATACCTTCGTTGGTGTAATAAATATACTTAGCCACCTCCGTGGTGCTGTCGTTCTTGGACGATGGGATCATGAGCGGGAAGTAAAACTGGGAGCTGGGGTCGTTGGGGAAGAAAGGAAATTCGGGGGATTCGTCGCCGAAGTCTACGTCGATCAGGTTGTTGGGATGGGGGTGTTCGGGCAGATTAAAATCTTAATCAATGTTGATGATTCTGTCCCCTTGGGCCACTTGGGCGGTTGCATCGTAGTCAACAGGAGAAAGTGGGCGAGAAGGAGGATGCACAGGAGTAAGTACGGGAAACACATTGATGGCAGCCGAGATGTGGATCTTAGAGGAGGACATGGGCGAGTTTCTAGTCAATTGCGGGGGTGAGAGCTGTTCCGCAACTCGTATTTTCTCTGGCTCTTTATCTGCCTCTGGGTGGCGTCTATAGAAGTCTTCGATGAGTTTGGGCGCAAAGACATCCGCAGCAGGTTCCCACGAGCTGTCGGCATCTGGGAATCCCTTCCATTTGATCAAGTAATGGAGCTTCCGATTACATCCTTGACCCTTCCATTTCGTGTTGGCAATACGTTCCACTTCCCACTCCGGTTCGCTGTCAATGAGGTCAGGAGGGGGTCTGGGAAAGTTTTGTCCGTGAATGGCGGTTTCTTTGTACGGCGTTAGAAGGTTGGCGTGGAAGATGGGGTGTATCTTCCAGGTGGCAGGTAACGTGAGCTTGTACGTAATGTCCGAAAGTTTCTGTGCAATTATGAAGGGGCCGTGGCGTCTGGGAGCTAATTTTGCCGTTGGGTGTGACGTATGGATATTGCGCCCTTCTAACCAGACTTGATCTCCGACCTGGTAGGGCATAAACTTAGTGGGCTTCTCGGCCAGGGTCCTTTGTGCCTTCTGAAGGTTTCTACTGGCCGATTCTTGTATTTCCTCCCATTGGTCGATATGCTGTGTCACAGATGGTACATTCGTGGGTTTGTCTGTCCATGTGGTACGAGGGTCCCACCCCATAATAAGAGAGAAAGGAGTGGTCTTCGTCGTTCCATTTGGCCAGCTATTGTGCATGAATTCAGCCGTTGCCAGCCACTCTGCCCAGTCGTTCTGTCGTTCATTACACCAAAATCGAAGGTATTGTTCCAGCCATTGATTTGTTCGTTCCGACTGTCCATCCGTCTGGGGGTGATATGCGGTGGATATGTTCTGCTGAATATCGAGACGTTTACAGAGTGCTCGGGCAAATAGGGAGGCGAATCGCGGGTCTCGATTGGAAATAATCTTCTGCGGTAATCCATAGTGTCGATAGACATGGTCTAGGTATAGTTTTGCAACTCCTTCCGCTGATATTGTTTTGTTGCAGGGGATGAAGAGGGCAGCTTTTGAATAGTCGTGGTCCGTGATAGTGAGTATCAAGTCGTATCCTTGTGACCGAGGGAGTTTAACAATGAAATCCATGGCGATGGTCTGGAAGGGAGCTGTTGCGATTGGCATAATGGGTGAAAGTGCCGGCGGTCTTGGGTGAGTGTTTACTTTGTTTGCCTGGCATTCTGCGCATCCTTTGACATATGCTTCAACATCCTTTTTCATGTTTGGCCACCAGTAATCTCGTTTGGCAAGGGTGTAGGTATTTGCGATGCCAGGGTGTCCTGCAGAGGGAAGGTCATGGTGAAATGAATCACCCCCCTCTTAATGTTGTCGCCACCGGTGACAACCAATCGATTGCCGTCCTTCCACCAGAGGCCGTCTTTCATTTTTATGTTATGTGGCTCTGCCCAGGATTTGCACAGTTCCTGGTTCATGTTCTGCGTTACTTGGGCCCATAGATCCATGTCATGGAGGCTAACAACAGCGGTCTTTGTGAAGACATCTTCTGGTAAAACGACGATATTATCATTGTCGTTTTCCCCTTCATCTCGTCCGGTTGGTCTAGACAGGGCATCAGCTTGTGCATTACGAGCTCCAGGTAAGTGCTTGAGCATGAAGTTGTACTCTTCAAGCTCCAAGACTTCTCGTGCTATTCGTCGGCTGATTTTGTGCGGTTCTCTCCAGTACAAAAGGTTGGAGTGGTCTGTATAAATGATGGTTTTGTGCGGGGATCCAGCCAAGTATGGTCGCCAATGTCGTAACGCTTTTACGATAGCCAATAATTCTCTGTCCCAAATGTCATAATTCCTTTCCGCCGATGAGAACGTTTCCGAGTAAAATGCGACAGGATGAAGAATTCCTCTGGTATCTCTTTGTGATAAGACTGCGCCGTTGGCATACATGGAAGCATCAACCTCCAGTTCAAAGGGGTTGGCCAGGTCAGGTTGGATAAGGACTGGCTCGGAACTAATGATTGCTTTTATTCGGTTGAATGCATGCTGCTGTAGTTCGTCCCAGTGCCATAGCACGTCCTTTTTCAACAAGTCATTGAGTGGTCGGGCAATGGCCGAGAATCCTTTGACAAAATGTCGGTAGAAATTGCAAAATCCAATGAATGATCTGACGTCCTTGGTACACTGAGGGGTGGCCCATTCTCGAATGCCTTGCACTTTTACAGGGTCCATGCACACTTGCCCTCCTTCCAGGATAACACCCAGATATTCGACAGTCTTTTGTTCGAAAGAACATTTGGCAGGTTTCAGATAGAGGTCGTGTTTTGCTAGGATCTCTAGTACCTCGTGAACTTGGGTTCGGTGATGGTGAATGTCGTCTTTCATGGCTACCAGGATATCATCCATATATACTACGACCTCTTCTGTGAGGATCAGGTCTCAGAAAATGTGGTTCATCATAGCCTGGAAGGTCGCCGGTGAGTTTGTCAAGCCAAAGAACATAACATTGGGTTCGAAGAGTCCTTGATTGGTCTTGAAGGTGGCTTTAGGTTGATCGCCTTCTCGGATCCGAATGTTATTGTATCCCCAACGAATGTCCATTTTTGAAAACAGGGCTTTATCATGCATTTTGTTGATAATCTCTGAGATTAGAGGAAGCGGGTAGTTGTTCTTCACTGTGAGTTCGTTAATCCATCTGTAATCCTGTACCGGTCGCAGTTTCCCGTCCTTCTTTTTAATGAAAAAGAAGGGTGATGCATAAGGCGAGTTGGAAGGTCGTATGTATCCTTTTGCCAGGTGTTCCTCCAGGAAGGTAGAAAGCGCTTCCTTCTCTGGCTGTGATAGGGGATAAATTTTACAGTCTACTGATCGCGGGGCATCCGGGATGAAGTCAATAGCATGATTGTTACGTCCGGTGTGAGACGTTCTGCATGACTTGTGCGACAGCGTTGTACGTATGTTCAGATAAGAGGTCAATAAGGCCTCTTGGAGTTTAAGATGAATGAGTCAAAGTCAACGGGGCTGCTCCCGAGTGACAATGTTGAGCGGAAAGTGCCAAAAGCACTGAGACGGTCGAGTCAAAGGTTTCAAGGGGAAGTCCAGAAGACAAACACCGATGTATTCAATAAGTCGAGTCTGAGGCCTACAAGGTAGTTACAGTGGACTTATATACGTAATCGAATGGGCGTCTATAGATAAGATAGCGGAGTCAAGTGGGCCCGAATATACGAAAGTGGAGGGCGTAAAGCCTGGCTTCTGATAGGGGATTAAGTAAGTGTCCGGTCGTAAAGATAAGGGATAAGATAA